>JAVIAB010000073.1:45626949-46238199 GCA_032433765.1 Megaustenia siamemsis
TTGTTATAGTAAAGTAATTAAAATACTCCCTTCACGCCAAGTGGTGTATAGGTGATATAGTGTTAGTGATCATACATTTTACAGACCTTCAGCACATGATTTTTGGGGTAATGTGGTCGGTATTACGCCCGTGCCGCTTTATTTTCCCAGAAAAAAATCCTGTCCTCATTAAAGTCTGGGTGAACTGGAAGCCGTTGGTTGGGGTCAAACCCTACCTCTTGTCCTCTGTAGTTCAGATCACTAACCACTGAGCTATCGCGGCTCCCGTATTATTATAGTAGTTACTATATATATATATTGGAGCGTATAATGTTATAAGCAAATTGTGTGGTACACATGAGGCAAGTTCAGAACATGAAAGACGATTATGGCAGACCACCGTGAAAGAGATTGGAGCCTCATCACGTAACACTCCAAAGAAAGCCATGGAGAGAAAACAGAACAGAAAATTGAAGCCTTCGAAATGTTAATTTATAGAAGAATAGGTAGAATTGGATGGAAAGAAAAGAAAACAAACGATGAAGTTTTAAAAGAACTAAAAATAAAAAGAGAACTACTAAACACAATTAGAACAAGAGAAATGAAATTTTTGGGGCATATTAAAAGACACAACAGCCTACTAAAAGTAATATTAGAATCGAAAATACAAGGTAAAAGAGGCAGAGGCAGAGGCATACCAAGACTAACATGGTCGAGTAACATCAAAAGATGGACAAGCCAATCTATGACAACCTGCACCATCAAAGCAAGAAACAGAGTGGAATGACGATCCATGGTAGCCAACCTTCGTTGCGGAGACGGCACTCGATGATGAATGAATATTATATTTGCTACTGCATTTTGGAGCATATAGAAACTGGGGTTAAACAAGGATGTATTTTATCGCCCTTGTTATTTGGAGTTGTTATGGATTTCATAACGAAGAAATGCTGCACTGGTAAAAAAGGCATCGAATGAATACAAGGAGACCATTTGGAGGACCTCGACTTTGCTGATGACATAGTTCTCATCAGCAGTCATCAGCAGTCAGATAAAAACGATGCAGGAAAACACAAATGAACTATCATCAATAGCCAGCAAAATTGGGCTTGAGATCAACCATGAAAAGACTAAAGTCATGAAAAGCTTAATTCCAACAGACGACAAAAGATACATGGAAAACAAACCAGTGGAAGAGATCGATCACTTTATCTCTCTTGGAAGTCACTTTGATCGAGAAGGGGATACAAGCAAAGAAATTAGAATCAGAATAGCTAAAGCAGCTATGTCTTTCAGAAGCCTTGAAAAGTTGTGGAAATAAAAACTCATCAGCACAAACACAAAACTTAGACTATTCAAATCGAATGTACTATCAACCCTTACGTATGCGTGTGAAAGCTGGAAAATAACAAGAGAGATAAAAACAAAGTTGAACGCATACGAAAATAAATGTCTATGGAAATATACATGGTCTAGCGTGGAACGAATTCAAAACAAACGAGGAAATTAGAGAAATCGCCAATCAACCACTAACATCTTCAGTAATAAAGAAAAGACGATGGTCATATGTTGGATATGTGATGAGAAGAGATAATAACCGAATAGCAAAGCAAGCCCTCATGTGGGAAACAACAGGTAAGAGGAAAAGAGGAAGACCCAGAGAGACACTGAGCAGAACATTGATGAGAGAGGCAAGAGCAGCAGGATTCGGTTCCTTCAATGAGATAGAGCTGCTTGCACAGAACAGAGACAAATGGTGAGATTTGATAAAATATCTTTAGAAGAATTGAAAACTGCTAGTACAAAAATTCAGACAAGAGAGGGAGTATCTTGGTCTACGGCTCGAAAGGTCAATAGATAGATAGATAGATAGATAGACAGACAGACAGACAGACAGACAGACGGACAGACAGACAGACAGACAGACAGACAGACAGACAGACAGACAGACAGACAGACAGACAGACAGACAGACAGACAGACAGACAGACAGACAGACAGACAGAGACAGATAGACAGATAGACAGATAGACAGATAGATAGATAGATAGATAGATAGATAGATAGATAGATAGATAGATAGATAGATAGATAGATAGATAGATAGATAGATAGATAGATAGATAGATAGATAGATAGATAGATAGATAGATAGATAGATAGATAGATAGATAGATAGATAGATAGATAGATAGATAGATAGATAGATAGATAGATAGATAGATAGATAGATAGATAGATAGATAGATAGATAGATAGATAGATAGATAGATAGATAGATAGATAGATAGATAGATAGATATTGGGGCGTGTAATGTTATATTAGCTACCGTATGCTGGAGCAGAGAGATTGATAAGAGAAGATAACCACTAGAGAGCATCAGTTCTTTGCTGCACCACCAGCAGCAGCAGCAGCAGCTGTATAGAAATGGTTAGTGAACTGGTTCACTGAGGAATAAAAATTCGGTTCCGATCAAAGGCTTTCAGGTTCACATTGTCCTAAGCGGATGCATACTTTTTTTTTTTGTCTAAGAGAGAAAGACGGCACTGATGTAATGATGACCAGTGAACACCTCACCAAAACATATGTGAAGATTAAAAAAAAATATGATCAAAAAAATTATATTTCATAGACGTCACAAGATGTGATGGCGTGGATCTATGAAACATTCATCAGTTCTTTCTTTCTACTTTTGCTTCTACGACTAAAGCATGTTCTGAAAAGAACTTTGACGTGCTGAGAAAGAAAACTATAACGATTTACGATATAAGGTCAATTAAGTCATCATCAAGTACCGGGCCTGCTGGCGTAGGTGATCATGTCTCTCCACAACTTTCGGTCACGACAGTTATTTATCATTTCTGTTGTTGACCTTCTGCCAAGCCATTCTCTTAAGCTGTCTGGTATTTTTTCTCTTTGCTTCCCTCTATCTCTTCGTCCCTCAATTTTCCCAGTTGTTACAATATATTCCAGTTGTTCTCTTCTCATTACATGGCCAAAAAATAATGATTGTTTCTTCCTAATATTGGAAATTAGCTCTCTTTTTGCTTTGACCTCTTTCAGAACATTTTCATTACTCTTCTTAGCTGTCCATGGTATTCTCAACATTCTTCTGTAAAACCACATTTCTACAGACTCCAGTAATTTTCTTGTTTGTTGTTCTATTGTCCATGATTCACATCCATATTAAGTAGTCACTTAAGTAGTGACGACTTATTACAAGGCCGAGTGCAAGTACTGCAACCATCAGTGTAATATCCACTTCGTCATTTTAAAAAAGTCTCTAAGCACCTATGGGTTTGGTGATGTTCTGCAATGTCAACTCTAACAAGGACAAATACTGTCCTCTCTACAAAACAGAGATTGATAAAGTTGTTTATAAGCTTGAACTGTTGATTCTTTTTCGGAGAATCACTAATCTCAATGTTTGAAAAGCCATCGAGAAGAAATAGATGAAAGTTGCTTTAAAATAAATCGTGTCTTGTAATGCCTGAGACTGCATTTCTAAGTAAATGTCGTTTGAGAAGTTGTTCAGCTTTTTCTGATCGTTCACCTGTTAAACGAGCAGCGCCTTGTGTCGCCAATGTTTACGTCAAAGGCGCGACATCTGCACCTCTTTGCCTGACATTCGTCTTCGGCATGGCCAGATTTGCATACAAATTTTGGCCGGGTAGCGAGTAGTAGCGACCACTTTAGCTTACTCTATTTAACTTTTGACTGCCAAGAGTTCTTGAAAGGGCGCGGGTCTTCCTGTTTTTCGCCGTTATCCGAGAGTGTCGGACACCTGTTTTCACTACCCAGAGACGAGGGGAGGGTAAAACCGCCAGGAAAGCACATATCCGAAGTGACAAATTCCCAGCGCCTTTAACGGGATTCGAACCCCGGACTTTCCTGCCCAGAAGTCAACGTCTTACTTCTAGACCACACAGTCCCACTGTGAGACGTAATATTCAACTTCCGGTGGAGCATAGGTTTACAACAACCACCTTCGTGGCAATCGTTCTCTGGCCATTCTCTTAAGATTGTTCTTTCCCCATCCTCTACTTCCCATGTTCTCTCCAAGTATATTTTGGCCTCTCCTTTGTCTCCCCCCCCCACCCACTCTGGGGATTCCATAAAAGGCTTGTAGTGTAATACTCTCGGTTGGCGTCCACAGTGTGTGTCTAATATAGCGCCACGCCTTTGTCTTGTCTCATTGTCAACTGATATTTGACTGGTAGTTCTTCGTTCGTTCGTTCGTTCGCTTTCGTCAGCATTGACCTCTGACGAAGTCCCACCCACTCAATTTGTGGGACTGAATTTTGCGTGTAAAGTCTGTTTTTTATCCCATTACAGGATGCCCCTCGCCATGCAGGCAGATTTACTCCGACTTCAGAGGTACTAATTTTTAGGGAATTAGTAAAACCCAGGTGTCCTCGCCAGGGTACGAACCCCGGCTGTTGCCGTGGTAAGCCAACTGCCTATCGATTGCGCTAACCGGACACCCGTAGTGTCACACTCTTAGTGATTTTGTCCTGCCATTTCCATCCTTTTAAATCTGCGTAAGTATCCATCAATAAAAGTATGTTTCTTCGTGACTGTCAATTTTGTAGTTCTCCATGTTTCACAGGTATGTAACAGCACTAATTTTAAATCGGAGCTGACAACTTTAATCTTCGTATTTAACCTAATTTCTGTGAATGTTCCTATACTTCACGGTTCATTAAATGCCTATCTTGCTTTTTCCTTCCTTATTTTTGTACAATTCTTTGTTCCTCTTCCTTCGTCTATATTATTGCTTAGATATATACAAGATATCATGCATTGATTAAGCATATCCTCCAATTGCTTTAATTGGTGATTGCCGACTGCATTAATTCTCATGATTTTGGTCTTATCTCTATTTATTTTCAGTTCCAGATTGATCTGTCGTCGAGTATGTTATTTTATCGCGTGTTTGTTTAAAATAAAGCGAGATCCAGCTATGCCATCATCAAAGTCTAAGTTATTAAGTTGCTTGGTCAGTGACCACTGGATTCCATGACTGTTGTTCTGAGTTATTCTCATAATCCAATCTACTGCTAGCAAAAAGAGAAATGAAGATGGCAAGTATCCCTTACTTACTCCTTGAAATGAAATGAAAGTTTTTCTTAAAGTTGTTTATACTGGTTTAACTGGAACTATGATTTAGACTTATTAATATTAGATTACGACTATTATATTATATATTATATTATTACGACTTACTTCTGTACTGCAACTTTTTGTGTAGTAACGACTTACTTCTGTACTGCAACTTTTTGTGTAGTAACGACTTACTTCTGTACTGCAACTTTTTGTGTAGTAACGACTTACTTCTGTACTGCAACTTTTTGTGTAGTAACGACTTACTTCTGTACTGCAACTGTTTGTGTAGTAACGACTTACTTCTGTACTGCAACTTTTTGTGTTGTAACGACTTACTTCTGTACTATAAATTTCTGTGTAGTAACGATTTACTTCTGTACTGCAACTTTCTGTGTAGTAACGACTTACTTCTGTACTATAACTTTCTGTGTAGTAACGACTTACTTCTGTACTGCAACTTTTTGTGTAATAACGACTTACTTCTGCACTATAACTTTCTGTGTAGTAACGATTTACTTCTGTACTATAACTTTCTGTGTAGTAACGATTTACTTCTGTACTGCAACTTTTTGTGGTCATCATTACATCAGTGCCGTCTTTCTCTTTTAGACAAAAAAAATGTATACTGGATTATCTTGAAATGAAAGAGCGGACAGGTTGGCTAGCTTCGCTGTCGTTGAGGACGGGCAACCAATGGATCGGGCGCACATCATTAATGCCCTCCGAGATGTGGGAAGAGCACAGGACTTCGACAAACACAGATCCACGTCACTTCTTCGGATGATGGAAATGGGAGTTAAGATGGACAAGCCAGAAATGAGAAACTTAGTGGACGCGTACAAAAAACTTATTAAAAAAACCTAGAACTGGAGTCGTCAGTTGCTAGACACTGCGGGACTTGCTGAGGAGGGGATCTGAGCACCTATGGACATATTCGGATCCGCGAATAACTCAATAACTTAATACATCAATAACTCAATAAATCAATAACTCAATAACTTACTCCTTTTCTAATTTCAAATGCTTCTGTACGCCGTTCTTCGTGTAGAACTCTACATTTAATTCCTTCATACATTGTTTTATAAAGTTAATAAACTGTGCAGGGTTTCTGCGATGATGTAGCTAGCAACTTCCATAATATTAATCTATGAATCCGAAATAAAGTGGGGACTGTATTTCCCAGCTTTGTTCAACTACTATATGTAATTTAGTTGTTCGGTACGCGCATGATCTATTTTCTCCTAAACTCCACTTGTTCATCTCTCAAATATTTCTCTATGGCCTTTTTTAGTCTCTCCAGGATGATTCTGCTTAGTATTTTTCCTGGTACTGATTTAACTATTTTAGCAATTACACTTTTTCCATGTATTAATTATGATGGCCTTATTACATTACACATTAGTCCCCGGTTTCTCAAGTGTCCCTTTCCAATTGTCTTATCTAAGCAAAATAGGATCTTAAAGATTCACAAAATAGAAAACAATGAAAACTTGTTCCCTTTTAAAAAAATGTACAATTTTGGTGGCGTGATTCAATTTTTGATTAGAGAAACACCTGTTCGTGTTTCACGTGGCATTGCCATGAAGATGTTTCCAGCGAAGGTCACGTGTATACAACTTGAGTATTCAGTGACTGATGAAAGGGAGTTTTACAATTCTGGGAGCATGGGGATAGAAATTTTTATTGATTTGCTGATTGGTTAATTAGTTGATTGGTGAATTGGTTGATTGGTTAATTAGTTGATTGGTTAATTAGTTGATTGGTTGATTGGTTAATTAGTTGATTAGTTGAGAGGTTGATTGGTTAATTGGTTGACTGGTTAATTGGTTAATTGGTTGATTGGTTAATTGGTTATTTGGTGATTAGTTAATTTGTTGATTGGTTAGTTGGTTGCTTGGTTAATTGGTTGCTTGGTTAATTGGTTGCTTGGTTAATTGGTTAATTGGTTGATTGGTTAATTGGTTATTAGTTAATTTGTTGATTGGTTGCTTGGGTAATTGGTTGCTTGGTTAATTAGTTGCTTGGTTAATTGGTTGCTTGGTTAATTGGTTGCTTGGTTAATTTATTGATTTGTTAATTGGTTGATTGGTTAATTGGTTGCTTGGTTAATTGGTTGCTTGGTTAATCGGTTGATTGGTTAATTTATTGATTTGTTAATTGGTTGATTGGTTAATTGGTTGATTGGTTGATTGGCACAACAAAAACGGGAACTATTATTCAAGCAAATTTACAGTGAAAATTAAAGTTCTGTTTTGATTATATTGGACTTTTGAGAGTAAAACTTGTTGATAGTAAATATTTTGTCCCGACTTAATGTGACAATGAATAACAATATAACATTTATTTAAAGAAGTGTGGAAATGTTTCTTCCTTCTTTTCTCTTTTCACTGATACAGAAAGGTGTCGTGGTTTATATCATTTGTCGTTCTTGAGCTGCTCGAACTGTCTGAATTAGTGATTTTCCTTTGTTGTTACATGTCTCTGTCACTGCATCTATCCATCTTCTTCTGTGTCTTCCTCTTGGTCTTTTTTTTCCATGCATTCTCGAGAAGAACGTCCTTGATGGTGATTGGTGAGGATTCATTCAGTGTGGAAATAATGAATAATATTATATGTATATATATGTATATATATATATATATATATATATATATATATATATATATAATATAATATAGCATACATAGTATGTATGTGAGGTAGAAAGTACAAGGTATCTATTTTATATTGAGAAGTATCAAATTCAATGAATTTCCAAATACATAACGTTTGTGCAATGATTTTTGCCGCAGGTTAATTTGTTTTTACTTAGGAACTTGTACAATTGGTGCAAGTTCCAGAACAAGAGATAATATGACTGACTCCGAGTTTAAAATGTTGGAATCTCTTGAATTCTGCTAAAAGAGATAATGCAAATGCGAATGTAGTTTTAGTGCCATCTAATTGTCTTGATATGAAAATTTGAAGAGGACAATTTGGTAAACCGATGGAGGAATTTAACAGAAACAGATACAGGAGCAAATTGTGCACAAACATGAGTATAGTACACCACGAGTTTGTCAGAACATAACAAATAAGTTCATTTATACATAAAAAAAAATTGCTTACACGTTTAAAGTGTATGCACATTGATAAGTTTACAGTGCATGCGATCACTCGTCTGTGGTCGTGGTTCGACACGCAGACTCTCAGTCAGTTGCGGTCCACTTTTCTCAATTGACACACCGGTAGATGAAAAGGCAAACAAAAAAATAATAATAATAATAACAAAAAATAATAGCACTTATCGTTTAAAAACGATACACTACAGATATCAAATATTTACTTCATTCTAACCTTGAGACAAATGTGATTTTTGGGCCATGATCAAAGACACAGCAGCCTACTAAAAGTAATCCTGGAGGGGAAAATACAAGGTAAAAGAAGCAGAGGCAGACCAAGACTAACATGGGCGAGTAACATCAAACGATGGACAAATCAGCCTATGACAACCTGCACCATCAAAGCAAGAGACAGAGCAGAATGGCGCTCCATGGTAGCCAACCTTTGTTGCGGAGACGGCACTCGATGATGATGAGCCTTGAGAGTTTGGATACCACGTGTTCAACATTAAAAAGAAAGAAACCTTTTTGCTGAACATAATGACAGTTGATGACAAGGTTGTCGAACATCAGCTACAAGGATACAGTTTAAGAGAAACAGATCTATATTCACACGATTCTCTTCAAAACATTCTCTTCATGAGTTCATTCAAGTGTCATTTCCGGTGCAGGTTAGGTTTAAATTTAAATTAAGAGAGATTATTCAAGTTTTAGCTCAAGTAAAGAAAGATTATTCAAATTTTAGCTCAAGTATAGAGAGATTATTCAAATTTTAGCTCAAGTATAGAGAGATTATTCAAATTTTAGCTCAAGTATAGAGAGATTATTCAAATTTTAGCTCAAGTAAGCGAGATTATTCAAGTTTTAGCTCAAAGGAAAATTATTCAAGTTTTAACTCAAGTAAAGAGAGATTATTCAAGTTTTAGCTCAAGTAAAGAAAGATTATTCACATTTTAGCTCAAGTAAAGAAAGATTATTCAAATTTTAGCTCAAGTATAGAGAGATTATTCAAATTTTAGCTCAAGTATAGAGAGATTATTCAAATTTTAGCTCAAGTAAGCGAGATTATTCAAGTTTTAGCTCAAAGGAAGATTATTCAAGTTTTAACTCAAGTAAAGAGAGATTATTCAAGTTTTAGCTCAAATAAAGAGAAATCATTCAAGTTTTAGCTCAAGTAAAGAGAGATCATTCATGATTCAAATCAAATACACAGAGATTATAAGTTATATGACAACAAATCATATCTTTAGAGAAATCGCAACAGAATTGTAAATAAAAATATTAAAAGAGTAGGACAATTAAATTTTTTAGAAAATGTAAGCAGAAACAAAATTGTAGAAGTGACAAATCTCACAAAAGAACTCCACTAGAATTTGATGGTATTCCTAAACAACTGCAGAAAATTTATAGTTTAACCCGCAATAAACACTCAAGTAACTATGATCAAGTTTCTCAAACTCAAGAGCTAAGCTAGAGAGATGTATTTAACATCAGAGCTTATCAGTGGCTGAAAACGTCCAGGCAATTGTTTTATTTATCTGAACCCAAAACTGTGAATATCGTGACTCAAACCACGCGAGTGTTCAAGTTATGTTTTGACCTAAAAAACAGTTATTTTAAAATCTTGTCATAAGGTAAGATAACGGCCTTACATGTCGTATTTAATTGGGTTTTTTTTCGGGGCGGGGGGGGGGGGGGGGGGTGTTGTGTTTGTGAAACAACACAAACAAATAATCAGTAGTTGTCCACATTTCCTTCTTTGATGCGGCCGGCTTGACTAAAATGCTGAGATCGTGTCTTTTATGCCCGAATGGTTAAAAAAAGCGTATTTTTAAGGCAATAAATATGCGTGCTCTTTGTTGAGTCATTCTGTGACCGGAATGATATTAACACTAAGGTAAAGTATTTTTTAATACAAGACTGTTAAGATTTTCTAATAGTTTGGATACAGTGTTCATGACATATAACAGATCAGTATTGCCTATTAACTGAATGATTTATTATGTCTTTCAAAGTTCGCCATTGCAGTTTGATGACTTGCACACGCATGTTGTGCTATATTTCTTTACTGACTTTGTTTAACCAATTACCATATAAAATGATGAATACCTTTATTTTTTTCAACTACTTATAAACTTTGGGGAGCCGCGATAGTTCAGTGGTTAGTGAACTTGACTACAAATGACAAGAAGTAGGGTTCGATCCTGATCGACGGCTTCCGGGTTCACCCAGCCTTAAATGGGTACCGGATTTTTTCTGGGAAAATAAATCGGCACGGACGTGATACCGACCACATTACCCCAAAAATCATGTGTCCAAGGTCTGTAAAAATTATGGGAACAAACTCCGTATTCTCTATACGATACTTGGCGTGACGAGACCCTTTACTTTTTTTTTTTTTATTCCTTATATACTTTTGTTACCAACTGTATTCATATTATGTCATTGGCATTTTGTTTGTCCAACCTTTGAATTTGTAGTAGCCATTGAAACTCTTTACCTAGGCAGCAAAATGTCTAGAGATGGAGATAAAACATCAGAAATCACAACACGGATCGCACTAGCATCAAATGCTTTCAACAAACTGATGAATATCTGGAGTTCCAAAGTTCTCAGTAAACGAAGAAGAAAACTTAAACTGTTCACCTCCTGTGCGACACTAGTGTTAGCATATGAATGTGAAAATTGGAAATCTACCAAGACGTTAGATAGGAAATTAAATGCCTTTGAAAACGAATGTCTTCGTAAGGTCTCAAAGATAAACTGAAAAGAATACATTTCAAACGAACGGATAAGAGACGAATTAAAAACAAGAATTTTTGTCTAGTTTTATAAAAAAAAAAGATTGCGTCGGAAATAAATCGGTCATGTACTGAGAATGAATGAGAAAAGACTTTCCTGTCAGGCATTCATGTGTGAACCACCTGGTAAAAGAAAACAAGGTAGACCAAAAGAATTGCTACGCAGAACAATTACTAGGCAAGGCTCAGCCACGGGACTAAGAAACAACCAATAACTACAAAAACAAGCAGCAGTTCGTCAGTCGTGGAGAACTATGACTTCCTCACTATGTGCCAGCTTCGGTCCGTGGAGGAAAATAAATTCTCGAAATCCTACAAGCCCGGACATGGAATTAGTGGAATATTAGAAACACTAGGAAACATCATCAGAGGCCAAGAGAAGAGCAAGAGATGGATTGATGGAATATTAGAAACACTAGGAAACATCATCAGAGGCCAAGAGAAGAGCAAGAGATGGATTGATGGAATATTAAAAACAATAGGAAACATCATCAGAGGCCAAGAGAAGAGCAAGAGATGGCTTGATGGAATAGAAAAAACACTAGGAAACATCATCAGAGGCCAAGAGAAGAGCAAGAGATGGATGGATGGAATATTAGAAACACTAGGAAACATCATCAGTGGCCAAGAGAAGAGCAAGAGATGGGTTGATGGAATATTAGAAACACTAGGAAACATCATCAGAGGCCAAGAGAAGAGCAAGAGATGGGTTGATGGAATATTAAAAACAATAGGAAACATCATCAGAGGCCAAGAGAAGAGCAAGAGATGGATCGATGGAATATTAGAAACACTAGGAAACATCATCAGAGCCCAAGGGAAGAGCAAGAGATGGATTGATGGAATATTAGAAACACTAGGAAACATCATCAGAGGCCAAGAGAAGAGCAAGAGATGGATTGATGGAATATTAGAAACAATAGGAAACATCATCAGAGGCCAAGAGAAGAGCAAGAGATGGATTGATGGAATATTAGAAACACTAGGAAACACAATCAGAGGCCAAGAGAAGAGCAAGAGATGGGTTGATGGAATATTAGAAACACTAGGAAACATCATCAGTGGCCAAGAGAAGAGCAAGAGATGGATTGATGGAATATTAGAAACACTAGGAAACATCATCAGAGGCCAAGAGAAGAGCAAGAGATGGATCGATGGAATATTAGAAACACTAGGAAACATCATCAGAGGCCAAGAGAAGAGCAAGAGATGGATTGATGGAATATTAGAAACACTAAGAAACATCATCAGAGGCAAAGAGAAGAGCAAGAGATGGATCGATGGATTATTAGAAACACTAGGAAACATCATCAGAGGCCAAGAGAAGAGCAAGAGATGGATTGATGGAATATTAGAAACACTAAGAAACATAATCAGAGGCTAAGAGAAGAGCAAGAGATGGATTTATGGAATATTAGAAACACTAGGAAACATCATCAGAGGCCAAGAGAAGAGCAAGGGATGGATTGATGGAATATTAGAAACAATAGTAAACATAATCAGAGGCCAAGAGAAGAGCAAGAGATGGGTTGATGGAATATTAGAAACACTAGGAAACATCACCACAGGCCGAGAGAAGAACAAGAGATGGATTGATGGAATATTAGAAACACTTGGAAACATAACCAGAGGCCAAGAGAAGAGCAAGAGATGGATTGATGGAATATTAGAAACACTAGGAAACATAACCAGAGGCCAAGAGAAGAGCAAGAGATGGATTGATGGAATATTAGAAACACTAGGAAACATCATCAGAGCCCAAGTGAAGAGCAAAAGATGTATTAAATCCGGTACCTAATTAAGGCTGGGTGAGCCCGTAAGCCGTCGGTTGGAATTGAACCCTACCTCTTGTCCCTTGTAGTCCAGATCACTAATCACTGAGCTATCGCGGCTCCCTAAAGTTACTTGAAAGCAGAAGAAAAGAAAATGTAAGTTATTTTCTTATTTAGATTTGAAAAAAAAAGAATGTTATCTCAATGATAATGGTTATGGTTAGTCGAAGGCCCCGGTGTCACTGTAAACGAATTAAAATCAATAATTTTTGAAACCGTCCGTGTCAGGGGAATCATCCAAATTAAAACCCATCTCATTGAAAGATTCAGACAAAGAAAGGCAACTGTAGTCTCCATCATAGCAGCGACATCACATTCCAAAATATCTAAAGCCAAGCGGCACCGAAAGTGAAAGCAGCTCTGCTGCCTTTCGTCATACGATAACATCATCTATCGTTAGGAATCAGAATATCGAAACACGATCCGAATGAAAAACACAGCTCACGGTGTGCACAGAGCACTAAACACCGCTCACGGTGTGCACAGAGCACTAAACACAGTAGCTCCAACAGAAAGCCGGACTTGGAATATGAAGAAACTGCAACAAGAAACACTTTTCAGACTAAGCCTCAATAGGTCCTGCCGTCTATCCACCATATTGGGCGGAAGTCTCGACGAGAATGTCTCAACAATCTCTCAGTCCTTAATCTTCAACCCACATGTGAACAAAATATCTGAAATGACGTCATATCATCTGTTGTTTCTTTTATTTCTCCAGGTTTGATCATGTTGAGGAATATTCTGATTGCCGCTGTGGTGATGGTGATAGTGGTTGTTGCAGTCAGTGAGAACAAGAAGGGAACAAAGCTAAAGGATACACGAGAGAAAGTTGTTACCAAGTATCTGAAGAGACAGCCTGTAATTCGTGCAGAATGTGAGCCCAATGAATTCACTTGCTCACATGGAGACTGCATCTCAAGTAATGTACTTTTCGAAATATTTATTTCTAAATTGAAAGTTTTTTGAAAGCAGTGAAAAGTCTATAATATATTTCAAAATATTTAACATTGAAAGGCATGGACGCATGTATAATATTAGTAAATGGAAATCTTTGTAATTGGAAATCTCAGTAACTGGAAATCACAGTAATTGGAAATCTCAGTAATTGGAATTTAAGTAATTGGAAATTTCAACAATTAGAAATCTTAGTAATTGGAAATCTCAGTAGTTAGAAATATCAGTAATTGGAATAATCGTACAAATGTAATGAAGTGATTTGATGATAGACGATTTTTTTTTTTTTTTTATACTGAGGAATGTAATTATAAAGGAATTGAAAATGAAAAGTGCCTACGTATCTCTGAGGGATTGAATCAAGTTCCTGCTGATGCGAATATTAGCTCCATCTTACTCCTTTCAGGTATTAATTTAACCAGCGGTTTTACATTGTTGCTCCTCCACCGCCCCGGTCTATTTCAACTTGAGATGCCTCCGCCTCAGCCACTTCTGGACAGTCGTAAACATCATGTACATTGAACGACGTTCTCTGGGCTAATGAATCATGAAATCACCTCACGACAATGCGTCACACGACGCGTAGACTCCAATGCCGGTCAGACAAAATGTTAGAGGTTTAATGGGGGCTTCTATAGTCTAGTGGTTGACTCGCTGACATGGAGGTAGAGTGAATGTGAGTTCACCACTGATCTACCTCGGTACCTTTTGCTAATAATCGATAAGGCATCAATTCAAGAAAGGTTGATACAGGAAATATCAACATAACATTTATAGCAAATGTAAAAAAAAACTACAATCACCATTTGACATACAAGAAGAGATATACAACATACAGAAAGATAGAGAAATGAGCACAAATATATAATAGCGTGCGCGTTCGTTGTAAAGCTGAAAGAAACGTGGACAGATAGTTATGAAATTATATATAGCAGTGTTAGTGAAGAGAAGATAGTAGTAGTAGTAGAAGTAGTAGTAGTAGGAGTAGTAGTAGCAGTCGTAGTTGAAGTAGTAGTAGCAGTTGTAGTAGTAGTAGTAGCAGTTGTAGTAGCAGCAGTTGCAGTAGAAGTAGAAGTAGTAGTAGTAGTAGAAGTTGTAGTAGTAGTAGTAGAAGTATTAGTAGCAGTTGTAGTAGTAGAAGTAGTAGTTGCAGTTGTAGTAGTAGAACTAGTAGTAGTAGTAGTAGTAGTAGAACTAGTAGTAGTAGTAGTAGTAGTAGTAGTAGTAGTAGTGAAAGGAGTAGTGGTAGTAGCAGTAATAGGAGTAGTAGTTGTAGTAGAAGTAGTAGTAGGAGTATAAGTAGTAATAGTAGGAGTTGTAATAGAAGTAAGATTAGTAGAGTAGAAGTAGTAGTTGTAGCAATAGTAGTAGTAGTAGTAGTAGTAGTAGTAGTGGAAGTAGTAGTAGGAGTAGTAGTAGTAATGATAGAAGTAGTAATAGAAGTAGGAGTAGTAGTAGTAGTAGGAGTAGTAGAAGTAGTAGTAGTAGTAGTCATCATCATCATGTGCCATACCGGTTGGCGTAGGTGATCATGTCCCTCCACAATCTTCTATCTACAGTGCATCGTATCAGTTGTGTTGTTGACTGTTTTCCATGTCATGACACCAAGCTATCCAGTATTTTCTCTCTCTGTCGTCCGCGATCTCTCTTTCCTTCTATTTTGCCAGTTGTAACCAAGTATTCCAACTTTCCTCTTCTCATGATGTGCCTAAAAATGTTGATTGCTTCTTTCTGATGTTTTTTTAAGTTCTCCCTTTTTGTGTTGGCCTCTTTGAGAACTTCCTCATTGGTCTTTTAGCTGTCCATTGATCTTTCAACATTCTTCTACGAAATCCCATCTCTGTGGCCTCTAATCGTCTTTGTTGCATAAGACATTTTTCATTTTCTGAAATGCTATTTTGGCCTGAGCTATTCTGCTTTTTATTTCTGTGGTGCATCTCCCATCTGATGTTATTATTGTGCCCAAGTATTTGAAACGTTGCACTAGTAGTAGTAGAAGTAAGTGTAGTAATATGAGTAGTAGGAGTAGGAGTAGTAGTAGGAGTAGTATTAGTAGTAGTAGGAGTAGTAGTAGGAGTAGTAGTAGTAGTAGTAGTAGTAGTAGCAGTAGTATTAGTATTAATAGTAGTAGTAGGAGTAGTAGTAATAGTAGGAGAAGCATTAGTGGTAGTATTTGGAGGAGCAGGAGGAGTAGGAGTAGTAGTAGTAGTATGAGTAGTAGTAGAAGTAATATTTGTAGTAGTAGGAGTAGTATCAGTAGTAGTAGTAGGAGGAGTAGTAATAGAAGTAATAGTAATAGGAGGAACAGTAGTAGGAGTATGAGTAGTAGTAGTAGTAGTAGTGGTAAGAGGAGTAGTAGTAGAAGTAGTAGTAGAAGTAGTAGTGGTAGATGTAGTATTCGTTGTAGTATTAGTTGTAGAAGTAGGACTATTAGGAGTAGCAGTGGTTTGAGTAGTAGCAGTAGGAGTAGTAGTAGTAGTGAAAAAATAAAAATTAGATAACGTTCTCCAGCATCTCGACACAATAGAGCTAACAGCGCAGAAGGATTAGACCACAGAAATGTGACTTTACAATAGGATGTTGAAATGGGCAACAAACAAAAAAATGTAATGAGGATGTTCTAAAAAAAGCCAAAGTAAAAAGAATGCTAATTTCCAACATCAGGAAGAAACTCATTATATTTTGGATATGCAATGAGAATGGTATAGCTGAAGTATATTGTGAGAATTGGAGTATATTGTGAGAATTGGAGTATATTGTGAGAATTGGAGTATATTGTGAAAATTGAAGTATATTGTGAGAACTGGAGTATTTTGGGAGAATTTGAGTATATTTTGAGAACTGGGGTATTTTTGGGAGAATTGGAGTATATTGTGAGAACTTGAGTATTTTAGGAGAATTGGAGTATATTGTGTGAATTGGAGTATATTTTGAGAACTGGAGTATATTGTGTGAACTGGAATATATTGAGTAATTGGAGTATTTTGTGAGACGAAGGGTAAATTGGGAGAACTGACGTATATTCTGAGAACTAGAGGATTTTGTAAGAACTGGAGTATATTGTGAGAACTGGAAAAATTGAGGGAAGAGGAGATAGAGCGAAACAGAGAGGAAAGATACCAAATATTTTAAGAGAAAGTCTTAGTAAGAAGTCTACAAAAGAAGTGATAAACGGCTGGAGAAATATAAAGTTGTGGAGAGGCAACTTACGTCTACTTGCACGGTACACGATGATGACGTAATAGCATTAGTATTTAACTGTTCTTATTCCTTGTTTTTTTTTTTCTACTTGATATCTTCTGGAGTTATAAACAAATAGAAGACTTGTATCATCACCGACGTACACACGTGCGGGAAAAAGGGAAACAAGTGGGGGATGGGTTACAATTGTCTTCCTCTGTTAAGCCAGGCTTCTCATTACTAGAGGACGTTGTCAATGTATTATTATTTTATTAGGACGGTGTCAATGTTGTATTATTAATTTATTAGGACGGTGTCAATGTTGTATTATTACTTTATTAGGACGGTGTCAATGTTTGTATTATTAATTTATTAGGACGGTGTCAATGTTTGTATTACTAATTTATTAGGACGGTGTCAATGTTTGTATTATTAATTTATTAGGACGGTGTCAATGTTTGTATTATTGATTTATTAGGACGGTGTCAATGTTTGTATTATTAATTTATTAGGACGGTGTCAATGTTTGTATTGTTAATTTATTAGGACGGTGTCAATGTTTGTATTATTAATTTATTAGGACGGTGTCAGTGTTTGTATTATTAATTTATTAGGACGGTGTCAATGTTTGTATTATTAATTTATTAGGACGGTGTCAATGTTTGTATTATTAATTTATTAGGACGGTGTCAATGTTTGTATTATTAATTTATTAGGACGGTGTCAATGTTTGTATTATTAATTGATTAGGACGGTGTCAATGTTTGTATTGTTATTTTATAGTCAGAGAGAGAACGTGTTTCCCCCATAAATATGTACCCAAAAGCAATGCAAGCGTTAGTCAAACCCTCTTACAGGAAACTGTGAAGGACCAAAAACGGAGAGATAGACGAACGATACAAATGGATTGATGATTTAAAAGACAGGACAGAGAAAGTATCTGAACAAAGCCAGAAAAGGACTCAGATAAAAAAAAAAACAGTGCATGTCAGTTTGTGGGCATTCCAAAAAGTGCCAGATTAATCCAATAGGTTAGGGTAAAAGTTGCACGCATTTTCGTGGCCCCGCGACAACGGATCAAAACAATATTGATTTGATCTTGAAAAAAATGGCAATCAAGATTTATATAATTATTTGCGAAAAATAGAACACAAATGAAAGAATCGACGAAAATATTAAAAAAAAACCAACCTTACATTAAAGACTCCACAGATAAAATAATTAGTTCAATGTTATCCTAAAGCGAGCACGCAAGAAACCATTTTATAAGAACATATTTTTAAAAAAAGTTAATTGATTATTTGGGTTCCACATTGAGTTCCCATCAAAGACAGAACTCAATTACGATAACACCCAAGAGAAAGATGCAGTCATCTATACAGACGGATCTGTAAGACGACACCAAAGAAGTGCATGGGCATTTACAGCACGCTCGGCAGGCAGAATAGTCAAGGAAGACAGTGGTGCATACGTCATTATCACGAGTAGCATGACAATGGAGGTGATGGCAGTGACCAAGGCATTCAAATGGTTAGAGTCACAAGACTACACCCACGCATGTATACTGAGTGATTCGATGAGCATGATTAAAAAATTGGAGGCGGACCCTGTACGCATGCAATGGGTAGTGTCATTGCAGAAGTCCAAAATACGCAAGGTCACCTTTGTCTATGTCCCTGGACATGCGGGTGTACGGGGAAATGAAAGAGCGGACAGGTTGGCTAGCTGCGCTGTCATTGAGGGCGGGCAACCAATAGGTCGGGCGGACATCATCAATGCCCTCTGAGATGTGGGAAGAGCGCAGGACTTCGACAAACACAGATCCACGTCACTTCTTCGGATGATGGAGATGGGAGTTAAGATGGGCACAGCCAGAAATGAGAAACTTAGTGGCCGTGTGAGAAGACTTATCAACCAACATAGAACTGGAGTCGTCAGTCGCTGGACACTGAGGGAATTGCTGAGGAGGGGATCTGAGCACCTATGGACATGTTCGGAGTGCAATGATGATGACCCGCAAATAACTCAATAATTCAAAGACAGAAGCCAAAATATTAAAGAACCTGCAAAAAAATTAATGTAAGGAGAATTATGCAGACGATATTGAATTTGAGTTTCCGAAATTTTAATTTCAAGTATTTCATATCACCGTTGAGGATGTAACGTTGGTGAAGCGGTGTCAGCATGGGGATCAAACAATCTCATTATTGAAAATATGGAGCAACGTTCTCCATTGTTATGATATCGTTAAGTAGTAAGAAAATAGATCACGAACGCTACTGGTGAACGAACCGTTTCCTGTTGTCAATTTGTCATCTGCCTTCAAAGACACAAGATCGACTGAACTCACTTGCCACTTTAGCTGCTGAATGCGACATCTTGCACAAGTTAGGCTTCAAAACTATCTTTTACTGATTTGACAAACTGAGGAAAGTGAATATATAAAGTTATACGAGTTTATAAATTAAATTAAAAAAAAAACAAAGTTGATTAATAATATCGTGCAATATCGCTAATTATTATATATTATACATTATATAATAATTAGCGATATTGCACGATATCATTAATCAACTTTGTATGTGTATTATATATTATACATTATATATATGGTTTACCATCAAAAATCATAAATATTATCAAAGACATGTATGATGGTTACACATGTGCAGTTCGAACAGAGGAAGGACTGAGCGAATGTTTCCCAATAGAAACTGGGGTTAAACAAGGATGTATTTTATCGCCCTTGTTATTTGGAATTGTTATGGACTTCATAATGAAGAAATGCTGCACTGGTAATAAAGGCATCGAATGGATACAAGGAGACCATTTGGAGGACCTCGACTTTGCTGATGACATAGTTCTCATCAGCAGTCAGATAAAAACGATGCAGGAAAACACAAATGAACTATCATCAATAGCCAGCAAAATTGGGCTTGAGATCAATCATGAAAAGACTAAAGTCATGACTAGTTTAATTCCAACAGGTGACAAAATATACATGGAAAACAAACCAGTAGAAGAGATCGATCACTTTATCTATCTTGGAAGTCACATTGATCGAGAAGGGGATACGAGCAAAGAAATTAAAATCAGAATAGCTAAAGCAGCAATGTCTTTCAGAAGCCTTGAAAAGTTGTGGAAATCAAAACTTATCAGCACAAACACAAAACTTAGGCTATTCAAATCAAATGTACTATCAACCCTTACGTATGCGTGTGAAAGCTGGAAAACAACAAGAGATATAGAAACAAAGTTGAACGCATTCGAAAATAAATGTCTAAGGAAAATACTTGGTATAGCATGGAACGAATTCAAAACAAATGAGGAAATTAGAGAAATCGCCAATCAACCACTAATATCTTCAGTAATAAAGAAAAGACGATGGTCATACGTTGGACATGTGATGAGAAGAGATAATAACCGAATAGCAAAGCAAGCCCTCATATGGGAAACAACAGGTAAAAGAAAAAGAGGAAGACCCAGGGAGACACTGAGAAGAACATTGATGAGAGAGGCAAGAGCAGCAGGAGTCGGCTCCCTCAATGAGATAGAACTGCTTGCACAGAACAGAGACAGATGGCGAGATTTGATAAAATATCTTTAAAAGAAAACTGCTAGAACAAAAAATCCATATAGGAGAAGGTGTATCTTGGTCTATGCCCTATGGGCCGGTTACGGCTCGAAAGGTCAATAGATACATTATATATTAGTTTGTTCTATAATATTTTGATTTGTTCTATATTATGTTAATTTGTGCAGTAAAGTTGTTTTGATTACAATTTCTCGTTTGTAAAATTAAAAAAAAACATATTAGGAGATATTTTGACTACTAGATGCCTCCACATGGGGTAATCCATCACTTGAAGATATAAACATTTATATAAACGTATAGTTTCACTATATATATATATATACATATATATACATATATATATATATATATATATATATATTATATATATATAGGTATAGGTATAGTGAAAATATTACTAAGAATCATCATGAGAAGAGTAATAAGCAAAATAAAACCAGAAATAAGTGTGAACAATGTGGATTTGTGGAAGGAAAGGGCACCAATAATGCAGTATACATTTTAAGGACATTGATAGAAAGAGCTATAGAGGTAAAGAACGATCTATATATGTGCTTTATAGACTACACAAAAGCATTTGTCAAAGTAAAGCATGTAGAAACAATCAATATGCTGGGAAGATTAAACATTGACGGCAAGGATCTGCGAATCATAAAAAAAAACATGTACTGGCAACAAACAGCAGCCATACGAATTAGCAACCTGACAAGGAGTCAGACAAGGCTGTGTTCTGTCGTCGGATTTGTTTTCACTTTACAGCGAACATATTATGAGATCAATAGTAGACAAAAAAGGAATTGAAGTCAACGGTCACAACATAAATAATTTACGATATGCGGATGACACAGTCTTAATAGCAGAGACAGAGAATGAGCTACAAGAAATGGTAGACATAATAGTAAAATAAAGCAACAAAAAAGATCTCAATCTGAATAGTGCAGAATACAAATAGAACAGAAAACATATGTAATGGTCATATCAAAGAAACAATCATCACCGTCACGCAGCATACAAATAAACAGGACAAATCTGAAACAAGTGCAACATGTCAAAAACCTGGGCACAATAAAAACATCAGATGGAAGATGCACCACAACAATAAAAAGCAGAATAGCTCAGGTCAAAATAGCATTTCAGAACATGAAAAATATCTTATGCAACAAATCTATGTCAATAGAAGTGAGAAAGAGAGTTCATCGGTGCTATATAGAACCAATTCTGGCCTAAGGAAGCGAATCATGGACAGTAGACAAACAAATGAAAAGACGATTAGAGGCCACAGAAATGGGATTTTTCTGAAGAATGTTGAAAATTCACTGGACAGCTAAAAAGACAAATGAGAAATTCTCAACGAGGCCAATACAAAAAGGGAGCTCCTAAAAATATGAGAAAGAAACAATCAACATTTTTCGGCCACATCATGAGAAGAGGAAAGTTGGAATACTTGGTTATAACTGAAAAAATAAAAGGAAAGAGAGATCTGGAGAGAGAAAATACTGGATAGCTTGGTGTCATGACATGGAAAACAGTCAACAACAGAACTGATACGATGCACTGTAGATAGAAGATTGTGGAAGGCATGATCGCCTGCGCCAACCGGTATGGTACATGATGATGATGGTAGTTCCACAGTTAATTTCAATTTCTCTCTTTTTGTTCCAGTTGATGTAGTCTGTGACACCCACCATGACTGTCCAGAAGGCGAAGACGAGTTAAACTGTCCACAAGACTGTACCGGGCCCCACCAGTTTCAGTGTCAAGACAAGTCTAAGTGTATTGGTCTTGTAGATAAATGCGACGGTTACAAAGATTGTAAAGATTATTCGGACGAAGCTTACTGTGAAAGTTTTGTGTGCCCGGCTGGGAGATTCAAGTGCGTGACATCTCATGAGTGTATTCAACCCGAATATATCTGCGATCAAGATGACGATTGCAAAGACGGTTCGGATGAGCACAACTGCATTTCTGGATCATGCGAGAGTTCTCAATTTAAATGTACTGATGGCAGCAGATGCATTCCTGAATATTATGTGTGTGATGGTGATTTAGATTGTCACGATAACAGTGATGAACATGGGTGTGTTTGTCGAAACGATCAGTATTTGTGTAAAAATGGGGTCTGTATACCAGGTAGTTACAAATGTGACGGTGACAACGACTGCGGTGACTTCAGTGACGAGATCGACTGCCCATCATTGCCAAGCAATGAGTGTCATGACATCTTAACCTACGAGGACTGTTTCTTGGTAAATCAAACCGCTCATCCCATCTGCCTAATTCAAGCTGACGCCGATAAGTACTGCCGCAAATTTTGCGGACTTTGTCAATAATTTCAAGCGAAAACTTTTGAGGATCACATTAAAATATATATGATTATAGGACAGTAATACAACTAATGTTTAAATTTAAAGTATGATCATATTAAAATATATATGATTATAGGACAGTAATACAACTAATGTTTAAATTTAAAGTATGATCATATTAAAATGACAAGTATCAAAAACAGTTTTGTCTGTTTGATGTCAAATGAGGTAAAAAAAAGAGCAATATGTGGCTTCTCCGTGTCGTTATAAACGATAACATGTTTGAGAAAGATAAAAAAAAACCACACAAGATAGATGGAATATCCAATGTTAAAATAAGAGAGCAATCGAATTTAAAAAGTGTCTGGGAAAAAAAAAATACACGCGCACACACACACACACACACGCGCGCGCGCGCACACAAAATCAACCGATGAAGTGGTTCAGACACTTGACAAGAACAAAAGTAGTATAGTAGGGTCCATTTGTCCCGAATTCCTCCGTAAATTAACAAAGATATATAGTAGGCGCATTTCGCGCCTAATGTACACGAGAGACAAGGGGAGTTAATCGGTCGTGCGGCGGCGGGCGGCGTGACCCCTCGTGCGGCGGGCGGTGTGACCCCTCGGCGCTCCGGCGGTCGTCGTGTTGACCTCTAGTCCCGGTGACCCCAGAAGTGACCTGTTTATGTCTGCTTTGTGCTGACTTTGGCGTTCTTCATGTACTTTCTCAATATGGGTCGAGTGTTATTAGTATCATCATGTGCCAGGATAGGGGAAAGGGGGGTGCCTTTATGGGTCGGGTGTTATCAGCATCATGTGTGAGGTGGGTAACAGGCGGCGACATGTAAAAAATGTTGACAAAGCAATGACGTTGAAGGGGGTATTGTTAAATATAACTATCTCGCTGGCGTTGGTCGGCACAGGGTTTGTAGTATCATCATATACTAGCTGTTAGCGATTTTTAGTGACACATCATCATGTGCCACGTCGGTCATGTGCCACCTCATCGCGGGGGGTCGTCGCGGGTCGGTCAACATCATCATGTGTAGTGATTAAATAGTGACGCGCTCTCTCTCTCTCTCTCTCTCTCTTTCACATTCACGGTAAAGCAAAACAAAAAGTCGCTCTATATTTCACATATATTTATTAATATAACAAATATACAACACATATGAGAAAATATATATATTGCTGTCCGATTGTTGATAATTTTAAGCGTCTGGGTTTCCTCCCTCCTGTTTTGGCGGTACTGTCTGTTTGTGTTAAATGTCTATCAAACACAGGGGAGTAGGAAGTTTCATTAGCCTTCACAACACAACCGCCCTCCATTTTGACAAAACCTTGATCAAAGCTGGAATAGGTAATTGGTGACTCTGCTGAAACACCCGGGGCATCCATATTGGCTGCCGGATCTGTCGTCTGATTAACAAGAGCGAGGTTCCCTTGGTTAACAAAAGGAGGGGGCGTGTAGT
This sequence comes from Megaustenia siamemsis, assembly GCA_032433765.1. Classification (NCBI taxonomy): domain Eukaryota; kingdom Metazoa; phylum Mollusca; class Gastropoda; order Stylommatophora; family Ariophantidae; genus Megaustenia; species Megaustenia siamemsis. The sequence continues at coordinate 45,651,279 of JAVIAB010000073.1, forward strand.
TGATGAGATTCGGGTTAACAAGAGAGGGCGTGTAGTTGATCTGGTTAAGGAGAGGTGGCGTGTAGTTCTGGTGGTTAACAACAGGCGGCGTGTAGTTGATCTGGCTAACAACAGGCGGCGTGTAGTTGCTCTGGTTAACGAGAGGTGGCGTGTAGTTGAGGTTAGCATAAGCGGTTAAAATGTCCTCTCGCATATCAACTAACGCGATAAATTCCTCTCTCGATTGTGTTATCCCAGTTCTGGTAGGAAACTTCAAAAAACTCTCACCGCTATATGTCCTTATATTTATCAATGGTCTGTTACGAAAAACACAAACCGAGACTGCCTTAACGCCATCTTTAGACAATGGAACTACAGTCTCATTACCGCTTGACATAAATATGAGCCGATCACTGACATCCAACGAAATTGGCGTATTCATGCTACACGACTCCATATTCAAAGAAAACCAACACAAGCCACCTGGTAATAGACGATGGTTATCTAGGTCTGTGTGTGCGTGTACACTGATCGACTGGGGGTTTTTATACCCGTTACGTTTATCGGGTCGAGGACCGTTTATTTATAGTAGCTAACGCAATATGTTATCAGGCGAGGTAATACGTTATCAGGGGAGGTAATACGTTATCAATCGTGTTGCGACATGTTCAGTGACTTCGGGAAGGGTCCAAACAGGGTGATATGTGGGAAATATGATGTGTGTGAAATAATTGTGTATGTATGTGCGTGTAACAACTCGGTCTCAGGTATTGCGGCTTGAGACTAGGAAACTCCCCACCTGTAGTGTTTATATAGGACGTGGTTTTTTAAAATAAGTGTTAATTGAAGAGGGAAAACCTGGCGTGCTGACCTAAAATCAATCGTTATTTTTGTCGGTGGTATAATCACTAAAGTTGGTAGCACTTGTGAGGATGGATCCCCGATGGAATCATCCTTTCACAGCTCTGATAGCCGGTCCTACCGGGTGTGGGAAAACGGTTTTTGTGGACAAGTTCATACAGAACCTTCACGAGTTAGCTGTCCCCGTACCGGAGGAAGTTATATGGTGTTATGCGGAATGGCAACCGATATACGAGACTATGAGGTCAGTGAGATTTATCGAGGGTCTACCAGACGTCGATAAATTGGAAGGTGGTAAGAAGAGAAGACTGATCGTCATCGATGACTTGATGTCTGAGACGGACGAGAGGGTAACAAAATTATTCACCAAAGGTAGTTATCACAGATATATTAGTGTGATGTACATTGTTCAAAATCTATTTGGAAAAAATAAAGAACATCGAACCATAAGTCTCAATACGCACTATTTAGTTCTTTTCAAGAACCCGAGAGACGGGAGTCAAATTATAAATCTGGCTAAACAAATGTACCCAGGACAGGTGGGATACTTCCAAGATAGTTTTAAGGACGCGACAGCGTCTCCTCACGGTTATTTGCTCATCGATCTTCGTCAGGACACACCTGATAATCTTAGGTTGAGAACAAAAATATTCCCAGGGAGACACAAATCGTCTACGTGCCAAAGTAGAGAAGAATCATGTGTGATGAATCACTTAGACGGCACGGTGAAATGTTGAAATGTATGCGCGCCGCCTCGCCGAGCGGTTTAAGAGCCATATTAAAAACAGCCTCTCCCAAACTCATTAACTTTTTGTGCGAGTGTTGTCATAACATTTTAAAAGGTAATGTTAGACTCACTCAGCGACAGAAGTGCGAGCTACGTCGACACAAGAACAAGTTGAGACTTCTCACTAAAAAGAAACCGAATCTTAAGCGGCGGAAAGAGATTCTACAAACCGGTGGGTTCATAGGTGCTTTGCTCCGTCCTATATTAAGTATTCTCGGGGCGTACTAGGTGCGTAACAATGGCCAAAAAAATGATATTGATGGATCCTCGATTCCTCGAGGGTCTTAAACAGACTACTAGCACGTCGTATAGCCCACCCGAGGCGATCGGTGACAACTTGAGAGATTTAGATGATGAAATGCAACGTATCATATTCCGAGATGATTTAGCACCCGCCGATAAGGCCAGAGTGTCCCAACGTGCCCTGCATCAATATTTAACTAGATTGGAGCAGTATAAGCGACGCTCATTGGGCTCGGTCGATCTCATTCAACACAACACGACAACAGAAAAAAACACATTCCCACCACCACCAATCGAACTATCACCAGCGCAGACCAAGACACCACCACCACCACCACCAGCAGCCAAAACCCCAAAGCTAGGTAATGAAACCACTCCACCCGTAACCACGTATAACCTGAGACCTAAAAAAAGAAAGAGCGGAATCCCAACACCAAAATGGGAACGGTGGAGAAAATATTGAGACGTCGTTACTTTGACCCTAGTCGACCAGGGGCTTATAGTGGTGCAACGGTCCTGCAACGTAACACCAAACTGGGACTCGCGAAGATCAAACAATGGTTGAGTCATCAGGATACCTATACCCTTCATAAACCAATTCGTCGCAGATTTGAAAGGCGGCCCATTATAACGAGTGGTCCCCGACAGCAATATCAGGCAGACCTAATTGACTTGCGACATTTGAAAAACCACACCCGGTGATCGAGTTAGACTGGGCCTGGGCAGAGCCAATTTTAAAAAGGGTTATGCCCCGGCTTGGACGGAGGAACTGTTTTCCATCAGTCGAGTAAATGGAACAAACCCCGTTACATATGTGTTGAAAGATGATAAGGGTGATGAGATAGAGGGGTCATTTTACACACCGGAAATTCAAAAAGTTGGAGACAGTATCATAACCGAGCGACGCACATCATTTGGGCGAAAAGAGAGTTTAGTCAAATGGTTTGGGTACGATTCCTCATTTAACACTTGGATACCGTCCAAGGACATTGTCAGATACAAAAACTAGAGATGCGAGAAGAAGACGAAGAAGTGGAAACTTTCGGCGGAGAGCCCGATTTGCGAGCCGTAAACTCGGAAGTGAGGGTAGAGAGCGAACCACGCAGGGGATCGGTGTTTGGGAAACTATCCCCCTACTTAGAACTTGTCTTTATTTGTCAAGTGGTAGTTATATATACCGTTGTCGCGGTTTCGCTGTTCAATCTGACCACCGAAAAGCCAGACGCCAAGGAGGGAAAACTGTGGATAGCCCTACTGACCAGCTGTTTGGGTTACATGCTACCGAATCCAAACTTGGAGAGGCGACGGTGAATCGAGTAAAAAAAAAAAAGAGTTTTTATGTCACCCTACCCAGCAATGCATCTATGGAACTTTTTAAGGATAATAACCCCGGCCACTTTTTCGTTAAACTCCCATAGACCATTGACATTTCGGCGCAGTATGAGATCGCACTGGTGGAGATACAGTTTCCGCTAAATTATTTCAATGTAATAGAGGGTGATGTCTGGATTCGGTACGGATCTCTCGCTAACGACGATATTTGCGACGTTAGATTTTATTTCAAAGTGACATTGGAGCCTGGGTTATACACGAAACCAGATGCGTTCATCGGCGCGTTGAACGCGTCGATCATAAAAGCGGAGGATGAGTCGAACGGGGATGTGAAAGGGAAAAAAATGAGATTCATTTACGCAAAAGAGGTGAATAAAGCCATCTTGAAACTTTACGAAAAAGGTGTCAGTGTTACCATAAGCGACACTTTGAAAAACATGTTAGCCTTCCCCACGACCTCTATATCAGACACGGCTCCCGATATCTTCAGCGTGGGCGTAATGGACTTGGAAAGTGTTGCGAAGAATGTCTACGTCTACTGCGATCTCGTTTCCCCCAGACCGGTCGGGGATGTGATGGTGCCTCTCCTCAGGAGCGTGCCTGTTCTCAATATAAATCACACCTCGGTGTTTCAGATCTACGATAAGCCTCACTACCTACCCCTGAGTAGATTTTCCTTCGATACCGTCGAGATCCTTTTAGCCAACGTACACGGAAAAACTATTCCATTCACCAGCGGAACGTCGGTGCTAACGGTACACTTTAGATTGAAGAAGCATCTCGAGCTGGTATAATGGTGAGACATACCCCCCCCCCCCTTCGTCGAGATGTTGAGTTATACGAAGACTTTTACTGTTGTCAGGCGGGTGATGGGATGCCCGTGTTTATAGGAGGTCGAAGTCAGAGCGGTCGAGGAATCGGTAGTTTCTTCGGTGGAATCGGGAGGGCTATTTTACCCTGGTTAAAAACCGGCGGTAAGGCCTTGCTCAGATAAGGTTTGGGGACCGGTCTGCAGGTTGCACAGGACGCATTAGCCGGGAAAAATGTCGGTGAAACTTTCAAAGACCGAGCTAAGGAGGCCGGTCAGAGGTTGCTACACGGGGCCGTAGACCACCTGCGTGATAACAACCAATCAGGAAGTGGTTTACGACAAATCAGAAAGCGAGTTATGAAGTTACCCCCACCAGGCGAACCGGTTACGAAGAGGATAAAACCGACAGCTAGACAGTTTCCCCTTCATTCGGTGTACAGCAAGAAGAAGACGAAGACGAGGGTGGCAAAGGATATTTTCGACTAAAAATGGCCCTCGTTCACCCCAAATCGTGCGAATGTCTTCACTCTGGTTTGGATTTATTTAGCGTTCCACCCACACAGACATCTCTAGACTCTGGCCAGTTTATTGAAATTCGTCCGATCGCAGCCTTGTCGCATAGCGCACCGATAGAGTTTTTCATTTCTGGAAACAGCGAGGAGTATCTATATCTTTTCAACACGTTTTTGCAGCTGCGGGTTAAGATCACCCTCCCGAATGGTGATAGTGTACCACCCGATGCTGAGGTAGGACCAGTCAACAATTATCTGCACAGTCTATTTTCACAAGTCGACGTATCGCTAAACGACACGTTGGTTACACCGTCGGAGAATACCTATCCTTTTAGAGCGGTGTTTGAGGCTACGCTAAACTACGGGGAGGATGCGAAAACGGGATACTTGACGGCCGCTCTGTTCTACAAAGACACAGCTGGCCACCATGACGATTTGAAAGAAAATAAGGGTTTTAAAATACGACGCGATTTGACTTCGGGTAGTAAAGAGGTTGAAATGATGGGTCGTTTGCACTCTGATGTCTTTGTGCAGGATCGTTACATGTTAAACAGAGTCGATGTAAAGATAAAACTCACGCCCTCTAAGGATGTGTTCAGTCTCGTGGCTCGCGATAGGTCTGCGGGTTATAAGAGTGTTATCACCTACGCCGCGCTCGTGGTCAGGAAAGCTAAGCTAAACCCCGCGATTTCTCTGGCGCACGAAAAGGCTCTCTTAAGCGGGAATGCTCGGTACCCGATCAAGAGGGTTACCATCAAGACATTTTCCATCGCTAGCGGGATGTTCTTCCACAGTCAAGACAATTTATTTTTGTCTCAAACACCGACCCGTATAGTGATAGGTCTGATTACGGCCAGTGCGTTTAATGGTGTTTATACAGCTAACCCGTTCAATTTCCAACACTTTGGTCTGATTTATATGAACCTGACGGTCGACGGGAAATGTATCTCGGGAAAGCCTCTAACTATGGACTTTGAACGAAATCAATACGCGAGAGCTTTTTTCGGTACAAATCTGGCCATGGGTCTGATTGGTAAAGACGCCGGGAATAACGTTGATTATAGAGAGTTCAAGGACGGATATTGTCTATTTGGTTTTGACCTCTCGTCTAGTCTACTGGACGGCTCCCATTTTGAGCTAGCCACAAGCGGACCCTTGTCGATTGAACTCAAGTTTGCCGCTCCCACAACTACTCCCTACAAGTCATCGTCTACGCCGAGTTGGACTCAGTGCTCGAGGTGTCCAAGACAAGGCAGATTCTAACAGACTTCGCCGTTTGAGCGAGAGAGAGAGAGAAGATGAACACGATGGCGATTTACAACCTTTTGATGTCAGATGATTTCGTTCGAAGTTGTTCCCTTGTTAGTGTCATTCCACGAAACCATTTACCCCCCAGCATCGACCCAACGGCGACCGCAGCCTTTGTCATAAACACCGACCCGGCACACGAACCGGGTGAGTATTGGGTGGCCCTCTTTTACAACGGGCTCGGCGAATGTGAGTATTTCGATTCCTACGGTTTGCCTCCCAGACATGTGGATATTTTAAACTTTATAGAGCAAAACTCACACGCGCCATTCGTCTACAACCAGCGGGTGTTGCAAGATTTGTTTACCAACACGTGCGGTCTATATTGTGCTTATTATATACTTCTTAAGTGTCGAGGCGCGAAACTTAACAGAATTCTCATGCCTTTTTCAGCGAGACAGCACATAAACGACCGTATCATTTATCGTTTGCTCGCCCCGTGGATAATTCGGCTTCGAGGGGCCCACGGACGCTTAAAATTATTAATAATCGGACAGTAATATATATATTTTCTCATATGTGTTGTATATTTGTTATATTAATAAATATATGTGAAATATAGAGCGACTTTTTGTTTTGCTTTACCGTGAATGTGAAAGAGAGAGAGAGAGAGAGAGAGAGAGAGAGAGAGAGAGAGAGAGAGAGCGTCACTATTTAATCACTACACATGATGATGTTGCCCGACCCGCGACGACTCCCGCCGCGCCGACCCGCGACGACCCCCCGCGATGAGGTGGCACATGACCGACGTGGCACATGATGATGTGTCACTAAAAATCGCTAACACCTGGTATATGATGATACTACAAACCCTGTGCCGACCAACGCCCGCGAGATAGTTGTATTTAACAATACCCCCTTCAACGTCATTGCTTTGTCAACATTTTTTACATGTCGCCGCCTGTTACCCACCTCACACATGATGCTGATAACACTCGACCCATAAAGGCACCCCCCTTTCCCCTATCCTGGCACATGATGATACTAATAACACTCGACCCATATCGAGCAAGTACATGACGAACGCCAAAGTCAGCACAAAGCAGACATAAACAGGTCACTTCCGGGGTCACCGGGACTAGAGGTCAACACGACGACCGCCGGAGCGCCGAGGGGTCACACCGCCCGCCGCACGAGGGGTCACACCGCCCGCCGCACGAGGGGTCACGCCGCACGAGGGGTCACGCCGCCGCACGACCGATTAACTCCCCTTGTCTCTCGTGTACATTAGGCGCGAAATGCGCCTACTATATATCTTTGTTAATTTAAGGAGGAATTCGGGACAAATGGACCCTACTATACTACTAACAAAATCGAAACATCATCAGGTCGCATGTTCTTTTCAGAACGTTACATTCACCACAGCCCGTCTGAAAGAATCTCTGTCACTAGCCAGTCACGATTTGCTTCTTACATTTCTTCTGTTGTCATGTTCAAAGTTACTCATCGACGGAAAAAACATGAGTACGTCCGAAGTCGGAGTGATCTGCCTGTGCGGCGAGGGACCCCTGTGCACACGGCTACCAGGGAAAAAATGGATTAACACGCAAAATTCAGTTCCTAGTCTCTAGGGACTTCGTCAGAGTTGAAAGCTGGCGAACGCAACAACAACAACAACAACAACAACAACAACAACAACAACAACAACAACAACATGTTCAAAGTCTCCTTGATGTATTGAAACCATATTTTTCTTGATCTGCCCTTGATGCGTCGCCCAGGAACCACGCCTTCCATTATTGTTCTTTTGCTGTCCGCTGCGTCTTTTGAAGTGGTCGTAGTATTTAAATTTCATATGTAGAATGGTGCTTATAAAACAGCTCTTTTTAATGTTTAAATCTTTTCATATGTCATTATTGCTCTTTTCATTATCCAAGTTATTTTAAGGATTTTTCTGTTGCATTTTAATTCGAATGAATCAAATTTCTTCCTTGCAATTTGCGACATTGTCTATGATTCACAACCATAAAGTTGCTATCAAGAAGATACATGTCCTCATGAGTTTTAATTTGACAGCCGTGTTGGTATTGTGACGTTCTTTATGGAGTCAAATTTGTGTTATTTGCTGACCTTCTTAGATCAGAACAAGCAACATCAAAAGCTTCCTGCCTCAAGCCATCAGGAAGAGAGCAAAATATAGACCAAAGAAAAGGTGAATAGAGAATAGGCAAAAAATTGCAGTCTTTTATTTTGTAAAGCTGTCATAATACATTGTAGGGGTGTAGTTGCACACTACCCTTGGCTCCTAAAAGTAGATAGACGGATTAGTTGACATGTACCAAGAAAATGTCTGTCTTAATAGCATTCAGAAGCGCACAAGAACGACACTACATATAAAGGGAAGGGACCAAAAAGAACAAGCAATACATCTACAGCCAACAGCTTATGTTGTACACTCCTTTCTCCTGCTAGGCTTCAAGGAAACAGCAGATGGATAAAAGACAGAGAAACAGACGCAGGATTATAGTCTGTTATGAATTTTATTTGTTTGAATAATTATTATGGAGTTAGTACTTTATTCTGTCATTGTCTTTGACGGTGCCAAGGAGTTCAAGCATCTGAGCTGAAACCATCTTCAGTGCTTTCGCTATCATGTTGCGCCAGTGCTGCGCTGTAGGGGAGGTACCGGAGATGAGATCTGATTACTATGAGGTTGTCGAAATGCAACAAAGAATGTCTGTCGACTAAAACATAATAGGCTAAACTAGTACATTAAATGTATAATAATAGGAATATTTAGCAACAAAGATGTCTGTCGACTAAAACATAATAGGCTAAACTAGTACATTAAATGTATAATAATAGGAATATTTAGCAACAAAGATGTCTGTCGACTAAAACATAATAGGCTAAACTAGTACATTAAATGTGTAATAATAGGAATATTTAGCAACAAAGAATGTCTGTCGACTAAAACATAATAGGCTAAACTAGTACATTAAATGTATAATAATAGGAATATTTAGCAACAAAGATGTCTGTCGACTAAAACATAATAGGCTAAACTAGTACATTAAATGTGTAATAATAGGAATATTTAGCAACAAAGAATGTCTGTCGACTAAAACATAATAGGCTAAACTAGTACATTAAATGTATAATAATAGGAATATTTAGCAACAAAGATGTCTATCGAATAAAACATAATAGGCTAAACTAGTACATTAAAAGTGTAATAATAGGAATAAAATAAAAGTATAATAATAGGAATATTTAGCAACAAAGATGTATGTCGACTAAACCATAACAGGCTAAACTAGTACATTAAAATAAATAAATAATAGGAATAAAATAAAAGTATAATAATAGGAATATTTAGCAACAAAATAAGACAGGAAATTAGTGATAAACGGTGTGGATTTGTAGGGGACAAAAGTAAAAACAACGTCGAAAACTTCAGGTAATCTTTAGCAGAAGGTGAAAAATAATATTTATATATGTTTTATAAATGACTCCGGTGACATTTATTCTATGATATTTAAATTAGCTGCGAAACCCAAGGGGTTGGGGAATAGAATACAGAAAAGTAATAAGGAAACATACACACGTTTGTTCATTTAAACAAGAGAAATCACGTTTTTAACATACACACCATAGCATCAGTTATACGGTCTTCACAAAGAGCTTCGGAAGCCATGACGCTCGGCTACTTTTGGCGGCATTGACATATACAAATGAGGAAATTCTGCTCGGTAGAGTGATAGCTTCGTGTTGCTGTCATTTTCTTTGTTGTCAAATTGTGAATGATTTTTATTTCGCATTTGTAGTGTTTCTGTTTGTGATGGTGTAGCTCTGTGTTAATACTATTTTCATTTGCCGTGTATAGATGTTTTACTGTGTGTAGATATTTTACTGTGTGTAGATATTTTACTGTTTGTAGATATTTTATATATATACTAATAGGTAGATATAGAAGAATAGGTAGAATTGGATGGAAGGAAAAGAAAACAAACGACAGTCTTAAAACAACTAAACATGAAAAGAGAACTACTAAACACAATTCAAACAAGACAAATGCAATTTTTGGGCCATGTTAAAAGACACAACAGCCTACTGAAAGTAATCCTGGAGGGGAAAATACAAGGTAAAAGAGGCAGAGGCAGACCAAGACTAACATGGACGAGTAACATTAAAAGATGGACAAATTAGGCTATGACAACCTGCACCATCAAAGCAAGAGACAGAGTAGAATGGCGCTCCATGGTAGCCAACCTTCGTTGCGGAGACGGTACTCGATGATGATGAGATATTTTACTGTGTGTATATATTTTGAACTATCATCAATAGCCAGCAAAATTGGGCTTGAGGTCAATCATGAAAAGACTAACGTCATGATAAATTTAATTCCAACAAGTGACAAAATATACATGGAAAACAAACCAGTAGAAGAGATCGATCACTTTATCTATCTTGGAAGTCGCATTGATCGAGAAGGGGATACGAGCAAAGAAATTAGAATCAGAATGGCTAAAGCAGCAATGTCTTTCAGAAGCCTTGAAAAGTTGTGGAAATCAAAACTCATCAGCACAAACACAAAACTTAGGCTATTCAAATCAAATGTACTATCAACTCTTACGTATGCGTGTGAAAGCTGGAAAACAACAAGAGATATAGAAACAAAGTTGAACGCATTCGAAAATAAATGTCTAAGGAAAATACTTGGTATAGAATGGAACGAATTCAAAACAAACGAGGAAATTAGAGAAATCGCCAATCAACCACTAATATCTTCAGTAATAAAGAAAAGACGATGGTCATACGTTGGACATGTGATGAGAAGAGATAATAATCGAATAGCAAAGCAAGCTCTCATATGGGAAACAACAGGTAAAAGAAAAAGAGGAAGACCCAGGGAGACACTGAGAAGAACATTGATGAGAGAGGCAAGAGCAGCAGGAATCGGCTCCCTCAATGAGATAGAACTGCTTGCACAGAACAGAGACAGATGGCGAGATTTGATAAAATATCTTTAAAAGAAAACTGCTAGAACAAAAATTCATATAGGAGAAGGTGTATCTTGGTCTACGCCCTATGGGCCGGTTACGGCTCGAAAGGTCAATAGATAGATAGATATATTTTACTGTGTGTATATATTTTACTGTGTGTAGATATTTTGCTGTGTGTTGATATTTTACTGTGTGTACATATTTTACCGTGTGTGGATATTTTACTGTGTAGATAGATATTTTACATTGTGTAGATATTTTACCGTGTGTATATATTTTACTGTGTGTAGATATTTTACTGTGTGTAGATATTTCGATGTGTCCCCAGACACCCGAGCAATGAAAATGCTAGCATATGGTACTGAATCATTAAGAATAACAAACAAGCAGACAGATAAATGTGATACGTTTTATTGCAAGTCGTTAATCAGCTCAGGATACATTATACTCGTAGATAAGCGGTCAAGGAAGCCCGTAGGTGCTATGGCGTTCTTTTTCTATGCTAATAACTTTCGGTGTAATTAAGTAAGAGATTAGAGTTCTAAAAAACGCTGTTCGGAAAAAGGAATAGTAACGATTTTATATTAGACAAGAATTACGGTCCTTAGATGAAGGATAGCGCATGGGGCTGGAAGTGAATAACAACTCATAGCTGACTGTTGACGTCAATGTTAGTGCTCTACAAATGATCAAATTCCTACCGAACCTCCCCGTTGTGGCCCTGAACTATTCGGCTTAAGAGTGCACTGATCAAAGTGAGAAACAATTCCGGCACCAAAATGTTTCACGTTAAAGTCGGATGAATTGAGCTGAAATGTGTAGATATCGCAGTTTGCGACGAAACGCGACGTAAAGAAAATTACTTCCAATTTAACGCTCTTTTATTAGCGGACGACGATAAGAAAAAAAACTTAAAGTAAAAGCAGAAGAAGGGATAAATAAGTGATAAATAATGTTTTCTGGGGAGCTTCGGTATTCGTACACGATCCGTTCCAGGAACGTATTCGAATGTCGATATTTATGAATAGCGGTACCCACTTATAACACAAACAATTATCATTGTAAATATGAAACTCAAGCTACTGCAGCATAAGATTGTATTAACAGAGCCAGCGGTACATTAGCTGACCAAGACCTCGCCTTAACCTCCAAGTTGATCTTCATGGCAACAGCCTGGCAACATGCTGGCTAACAGAATACCGTGTTCCCCGCGGAGGTATGGGTCTATTGGTATAGGAGGACCTAATATTGCAGAACATCTAGGCAGAATCCTAAAGATCTACAACGATTACTTATTGAAATAAACATGACGAGCAAAAAATATCGATTATATATGAATATCAAAAAGACTAAAACTATGATCTAAAGGAAAGAAAACTCTCAAGACTTACAAACACATGACGTTGGGCCGAAGGTCGTTAGCTCACATGTCGTTGAATACATAACAACAACAACAGCAGCAGCAACAAGAACAACACAACAACAACAACATCAACATCAATAACTACAGCAACAATAACAACAACAACAACAACAAGAGCAGCAACAGTAACAACAACACCAGCAGTAACAGCAACAGCAGCAGCAACAGCTGCAACAACTACAACAAGAGCAACAAGAGCAGCAACAGCTACAACAACAGCAACAAGAGTAACAACAACAGCAACACCAAGAACAACAGCAACAACAACAATAATATCAGAAACAGTAACAACAATATTAACAATATTAACAACAACAGCAATAATAACAATAATAATAATAACAATAATAACAATAATAGAAACTGCAGCAGCAAAAAGAACAACAGCAACAGCATTACTAACAATACTAACAACAATAATAAAAGACCAGCAACAACAATACTAACAGCAACAGCAATACTAACAAAAATAATACTAGCAACAGCAGCAGCAACAACCACAATAATAGTAACAATAACAGCAGCAACAATAACAATAATAAGAACAATAATAATAATAACAATAATAACAATAATAATAATAATAATAGCAACAGCAGTAGCAACAACAACAATATCAGCAATCAAAGTGACGGAGGTAGATTCACAAATATATATATATATATATAAATCCAGATTCCTTTCTTTCTTTCTATGTTCGCTTCTATAACTAAGCCTACTAACGTCCGTTAGTCTTGGTCTGCCTCTGCCTCTTTTACCTTGTATTTTCCCTCCAGGATTACTTTTATTATGCTGTTTTATCTTTTAACATGCCCCTAAAATCGTATTTGTCTTGTTTGATTTGTGTTTAGTAGTTTAGTAGTTCTCTTTTCATTTTTAGTTGTTTTAAAACTACGTCGTTTGTTTTCTTTTCCTTCCATCCAATTCTACCTATTCTTCTATATATCCACATTTCAAAGGCTTCAATTCTCTGTTCTGTTTTCTTGTCTAATGTCCATGTTTCTGCACCATATAGGAATATTGAGAAGATGTAACATTTTGCTATTCTTAGTTTTAGCCCTGGTGTTATTTGTTTTGATGTTAGTATGTTCTTCATGGCATTAACATTACTTTTTCCATATCTATTCTTTTGTTTATTTCAGTTGTACATCTTCCATCACTGGTTATAGTATATCCAAAATAGCTGAAGTTCTGAACTGTCTCCAGGTCTATTCTTTCAATTTTGATATCTATTTGTGGGTTTTGAGTATTTCCTTTGTTTATGATCATAGTTTTAGTCTTTTTGATATTCATATCTAGTCCATTTTTTTTGCTTATCATGTTTATTTCATTAAGTAATTGTTGTAGATCTTTAGGATTTTCTGCTAGTAGTACAGTATCGTCAGCATAACTTATATTATTGATTATCTTTCCATTAATTTGTAGGCCTGGCATCTCTATGATGTTTTTAAAGATTTGCTCAGTGTATAGATTGAACAAGCTTTGTGATAGGATGTGTCTTGTCTTACTCCTCTTTTTATATCAATGGGTGTAGAGTTCTCTTTGTTATATTTTATTATTGCTGTTTGCTCCCAGTATAGATTGCATATTACTCGTATGTCCATGTCATCTAGATGTATCTCTTTTAGGCATTCTAAATGTTGTTTGTGGTGTACTCATTCAAAAGCTTTGGTGTAGTCTATGAAGTAGGCATATATAGATTTGTTTACTTCTGTGCACTTTTCGATTAACGTTCTCATACAGAATATGGCTTCTTTTGTCCCGCTATTTTTCTTAAATCCAAATTGCTGCTCTTCTAATTCAGTATTGATTTTATTCTGAATCCTTCCTTGTATAACTTTTAGCAAGATTTTTGTAACATGGCTCATTAGGCTTATTGTTCTAAAGTCACTGCTTTCAACTGCACCATTCTTTTTAGGCAATGCAATGAAAGTTATGTTTTTAGTTCATTTGGTATGTATCCTGTGTGGTATATATCGTTGCATATGTCTGTGATCAATGTCAAAATCTTCTAGTGCCTGTATCATATCTATCTGTATGCTGTCAGGTCCTGCTGTTTTTCCCTTTTCATTGTTTTTATAGCTTTTTCCACCTTAGATTTTAAGATTTTATAGCCTGATGTACATTTTATAACTGGTTTCTTGTCCCTTTGATCATGAAATAGTTCTGTTATATATTTATGCCATCTATCTATAATATCTTTATTGTCTGTTTGCATTTTTCCTTTTTTGTCTGCAATGCATCCACCTTCTGTGGCTTTTTTATTTTTATTAGCCATTCTCTTTATTTTTGTGGGCATTCCTCTTAAGTCTTGTTTGCTTTCTATAGTTTCTATTTCTATACATTTTTGGCTCAGCCAGTCTTCTATATATACCCCTTATTATGTGTCGAATATTTTCACCGCCGTGTCTATATCCAGCTCTCTTATCTCAGCGAAATAGGATTGTAAAGACTCATTAAATAGCAAACAAATATTGCAAACTTCTTTTCACTTTAAAAAAAATCCATTCTGATTAGAGAAACACCTGTTTGTGTCTCACGTGGAATTACCACGACGATGTTTCAAGCTAATGCCACTTGTAAATAACTTGAGTGACGTGAAATGTAAATTTTACAATAAATGGGACTTCATTTGGGATAAAGAAATTGTTGATTGTTTGATTGATACAGCAAAAACTAGAACTATCATCTCCGGAAGTTTACAGTAAAAATTCTAGCACAGAATTCAGATGTTGGGGAGTCAAACTTGGTGAAATGTAAATATATTGTAAACACTTTATGTAACAATGGATAATAACATAACATGTGTTTAAAGATGTTTGTAAATAATGAATAATAGAGTAGATAGTTCTGAAGTGAATGTAGGACTTACAGGATACCTTTTTTACAACATCCAGAACAGCAGAAAATAGGGATAAAATCATAAAAGAAAGATTGGCAGTATTTTCAATTCCGATAAAGGAAAGAATTAAAAATAGGAATGTAGCTTTGATATCATCTAATTTTTTCTTAATATAAAAAGATGAAGATTATGATCCTGTAAACAGATCAATGAATGTTTCAGAAGCAGGTACAAGAACGAAATACACACAATCAATAGCATGGCCACTATCAACGTCTCAAAAAATAACAAAACAGTTTATATTAAAAAAAAAGAATTATGTACATATTTAAAGAAATGACACATTGGGGAATGTGTAGTGCACACATCCACCCACCTGCTGGCAATGTGGTCGGGACATTCAGGGTTCTCAGCTGCGGTCAACTTTTGTCAAAAGACACACCTGAAGATGTAGTGGCAAAAACAACTACACATTATAATTGTTACAATTTTTAAAAAGAAATAATTTTTAAAAATTCTTACAGGCCTTTTCAGTTTAAATAGCAGATATTCAAGATTATAAAGAAAGAAACTTCCCTGAATATTTTGGCAGAAGATAACAAGTTTGATTAACATCTGCAAGAAGTGCACAGTTTAAGAAAAAACAGACCTACATTCACACGATTCTTTTCAAAACAATCAAGCAGAGTTAAATTAAACGTGAACTCAAGTACCAAGAGTTCACTGAAGATTCACCTCTAGTAGCGAGAGTTGCAAGCAAAAGCAGCTTTCCGACAAATGAGGAAAATATTATGCAATCCATTTTTAACAATAGAAACAAGAAAACGAGTACTTAAATGTTATGTAGAGTAAGTCATAACATATGGATGTGAATCATTGACATTAGGTTAACAGACAAGAAAATCACTGGTGTCTGTAGAAATGTGGTTTTACAGAAGAATGTTGAGGATACAATGGACAGTTAAGAAGAGTAATGAAAATGTTCTGAAAGAGGACAAAGCAAAAGGAGAGCTAATTTCCAATATTAGGAAGGAACAATCATAATTTTTTTTGGCCATGTAATGAGAAGAGAACAACTGAAATATATTGTAACAACTGAGAAAATTGAGGGACGAAGAGATAGAGGGAAGCAAGAGAAAAGATACCAGACAACTTAGGAGAATGGCTTGGCAGAAGGTCAACAACAGAAATGATTAACTGTCGTGATCGAAAGTTGTGGAGAGACATGATCATCTACGCCATCAGGCACGGTACTTGATGATGATGTTTATGATAGAGAGCTGGAAAGTTTCCGGACAACTAACGCTGTCTGTAGAAACATCTCGCCTGATCTCTGAAAAGAGTATTAAAAGAGATGACATTTATTTCCTTAACAAATTTAAACTGAAACAAATTGCAGTAGTGACACGTTAAAAGAAAACATGACTATAATAATAAAAAAGAGTGGTATTCCTAGGCGACTGCCAGAAATGAGCAGTCTAACCTACAATAAACACTCAAGTAACTATAATCAAGTTTCAAAAACTCAAGAGCTAAGCTATAGAGATGTATTTAACAGCAGAGCTTATCAAGTTCAGAAAACGTCCAGGCAATTGTTTTACTTATCTGAACCCAAAACTGTGAATATCGTGGCGCAAACCACGTGATTCCTCAAGTCATGTTGACCAAAACAACAGTTAAGTTATTATTTCATGTCATCAGCTAAGATAACGGCCAGAAATTGTCGCACTTAATGTGGTGGGTTGGTTGGGGGCCGGGGGACGACAACACAAATAAATAATCAATACATTATCTATGTTTCCTTCTTTGCTGAGGCTGGCAAGATTAAAATGTTGAGATCGTGTCTTGTATGTCCGAATGATAAGACAAACACATTTTTAAAGGCAATAAAAAGGGAGCGAGCACTTTCTCGTGTCATACTGTGATTGGCAAGAAGATATTACAAGGTAAAGAATTTGTGCTACAAATTTATAATTTTCTAATAGACTGGATACAGTGTTTATAATAGATCATTATTGTTTCATCGATGAATGATTTATTTTTCAGTGCAAATTTCATCATAAATTCATCATTACTGTATTTCCACACATCTGTTGTACTACCTTTCTTTACTATCATTCTTTATTTACTGCATTTAATTAAATGCCTTCCTTAAACAGTAGAAGATGAAGAGAAAAATAATCGTTGTTTTCCCAAACTGTGCCCACAGTTTCATTATTTATTTGCTTTTGCTTCCATGCTATAATTATACACCAGGATCAAAATCATTAAGTATCGTCTCCGCATCGAAGGTTGGCTACCATGGAGCGCCATTCTGCTCTGTCTCTTGCTTTGATAATGCAGGTTGTCATGGGTCGACTTGTCCATCTTTTGATGTTACTCGTCCATGTTAGTCTTGGTCTGCCTCTTTTACCTTTTATTTCTCCTTCCAAGATTACTTTTAGTAGGCTGCTGTGACTTTTAACTTGCCCAAAAAATCTCATTTGTCTTGTTTGAATTGTGTTTAGCAGTTCTCATTTCATTTTTAGTTGTTTTAAGACTTCATCGTTTGTTTTATTTTCTTTCCATCCAATTCTTCTTATTCTTATATAAATCCACATTTCAAAGGATATTCCCTTGTATAAAGCTCTGTCTCCCAAGTTTTGTTTCTTTATTCACGGTTGCTTCTATTGTATGGCACATCAATGTCAATCACAGAAGACCATCAATTTCTTCTTCTTCTGCGATCATGGCTCATTCAGACTAGGATTCCAGACTCTTTAATGAAGGCAGCTGTCTGTTTAAGTGATTCGGTTGCCCCGTATAGTTTCTCTTCCAGGGAGGTGGGTGTGGGCCACATTGTCCTTCTCAGGTCTGTGTGCTGGGGGCAATCTGTAGAACATGTTTTGTTGGTATGTTGTTATCCAGTGTACAGTGGCAAGACCATAAAGTGACATCTTTCAGTGAGAGTGTACAGAGATGATGACTGCTATGGCCAGTTTGAGTATACAGTGACTTCTAAAATGAGGGCACTGATTGAGATGTTGGTTAGTCAAGAAAAATAGAGTTGTATTAAGTCTGTTATCACCTCTAGAGTCAATTTTACATGTCCACCATACATTTTGGGTGTCCGGTTAGCGCAATCGATAGGCGGTTGGCTTACCACGGCAACAGCCGGGGTTCGTACCCTGGCGAGGACACCTGGGTTTTACTAATTCCCTAAAAATTAGTAGGAGCCGCGATAGCTCAGTGGTTAGTGAACTGGACTACTACGGACAAGGGGTAGGGTTTCGATCCCAACCGACGGCTCCGGGTTCACCCAGCCTTAAATGGGTACCGGATTTTTTCTGGGAAAGTAAAAGCAGCACGGGCGTAATACCGACCACATTACCCAAAAATCATGTGCTGAAGGTCTGTAAAATATAGGGTCACTAACACCATATTTCCCTATACGCCACTTGGCGTGACGGGGGGTACTTTACTTTTACTTTACTTTACCATACATTTTACTTGTCCTTCATACATTTTACTTGTCCTTCATACATTTTACTAGTCCTTCATACATTTTACTTGTCCTTCATACATTTTTCTTGTCCTTCATACATTTTACTTGTCCTTCATACAATTTACTAGTCCTTCATATATTTTACTTGTCTTTCATACATTTTACTTGTCCTTCATACAATTTACTTGTCCTCCATACAATTTACTAGTCCTTCATATATTTTACTTGTCTTTCATACATTTTACTTGTCTTTCATACATTTTACTTGTCTTTCATACATTTTACTTGTCCTCCATACATTTTACTTGTCTTTCATACATTTTACTTGTCCTCCATATATTTTACATGTCTTTCATAAATTTTACTTGTCTTTCATACATTTTACTTGTCCTTCATACAATTTACTTGTCCTCCATACAATTTACTTGTCCTTCATACATTTTACATGTCCTCCATACATTTTACTTGCCCTTCATACATTTTACTTGTCCTTCATACATTTTACTGTTCTTTCATACATTTTACTGTTCTTCATACATTTTACTTGTCTTTCATACATTTTACTTAAATCTATTCATTATCATCATCATCACAATCAGCACCACCGTCATCTCTTCAAGTGTTGTCACACAACACTCGGCATGTACGTCGTATGAATCCCTTTTCTAAGCGAGCTTCTCAGTCTCATTAAGAGACTTGATGTCTGCTACCATTGTCTCTCCTTTAAGAATTCTTCTAGGTGTCTCTCGAGGTCTACTGCTGAAAACATGAGTAATAAGTAAAAAAGTAAAGTACCCCCGTCACGCCAAATGGCGTATAGGGAAATATGGTGTTAGTGACCCAATATTTTACAGAAATTTAGCACATGATTTTTGGGGTAATGTGGTCGGTATTACGCCCGTGCTGCTCTACTTTCCCAGGAAAAAAATCCGGTACCCATTTTAAGGCTGGGTGAACCCGGAAACCGTCGGTTGGGATCGAACCCTACCCCTTGTCCTTTGTAGTCCAGTTCACTAACTACTGAGCTATCGCGGCTCCCTCATGAGTAATAAAGTATTATAGAAATATTTTTGGAAGCATGAACTAGCTACAAGCAAGACACAAGTGGACAGAAATTAATGCTGGTCCAAGAAGTCTTCAAGGGAGCCGCGATAGCTTAGTGGTTAGTGAACTGGACTACAAAGGTCAAGAGGTAGGGTTCGATCCCAAACGAACACCCCGGGTTCATTCAGCTTTAAATGGGTACCAGAATTTTTTTTCTTGGGAAGTAAAGTGGCACGAGCGTAATACCGATCATATTACACCAAATATCATGTGCTGAAGGTCTGTAAAATGTATGGTCACTAACACCATGTTCTCTATACGCCACTTGGTGTAACGAGGCTCATTGCTTTATTTTTTTTTATCCATTAATGTATGAGACGTCCAGTGTGAAGTCAGGCCTAACGATCCATCACCGCAACTCTTCAACTTAATGTCGTTTGAAAATCATGCTTTTTTCGATGTTACGTTGAAGCTCTGAAGCCACAGTGGTTGAGTAATTAGTACGTTCGCCACGGATCCTAGTAGTCCGGGTTCAATCTTCAGATGAGGCTAGTATTGTTTTTGGATTGGTAGAGCTGAAAGTTCACCCTGCCTGTAAAATAGGTACCAGACTATTTTCTGGAAAGAGATGGCGGTCGGTCACTATGCCGATATCACCCCCCCCCCCCCCCCCCAAGCTCCAACCAAAACAGAAAAAAATTAACTTTAAAAAGAGCGGACACGAACATCACTTTCTCAATATGGCGTAAGGCCTGTGGGGATTCACAGACTTTACGTTAAGCTCTACTCATGAGACTGGTTCGTCTGGTCGCCTCTTATCTTTAGCGTGATTTTCTTTTCTTCCAGACTCCAGACATGGTGAATTTCAAATAGAATTGTTCAGTTATCTTTTGATGGTAAAGCATCAACAATTCATCTCTACCTTTTATATTTTGTCTCCTCCAACTGTCAAAGTCATCTCATCCCACAATGAGATAGAGCTGCTTGCACAGAACAGAGACAGATGGCGAGATTTGATAAAATATCTTTAAAAGAATTGAAAACTGCTAGAACAAAAATTCAGATAAGAGATGGAGTATCTTGGTCTACGCCCTATGGGCCGGCTACGGCTCGAAAGGTCAATAGATAGATAGATCTGTCAAAGTTGTCTCTAAAACCGAACCATGTTGTCAATTTGGAATCAGTTTACGTACGCGGGAGTTGAACATCTCTGGTCGCCATTCATCCTACAAAAAGCTAATCCTTTATGTCAAACCAAAATCCTGCTTGCAGAGGACAGATTGTGTCAGTCACGGCAAAGACAAAGTGGAAAATGGTTAGAAACACGCACCCCAGCAATTGGCTCATTGTAGTGTCGTTTCTACCTCAATTATGACATTAGAACAGAAATATTAGAGTCACGCAATTTATTGACTTCATCGCAACAGAGCATGTTTTCTACTCAGTTCTTATTGAAACCTGAAATGAAACAGAAAAAAATGAACGTTATTTTAATAAGAATGTTTCAACAATCTCTCAGTCTTCAATATTCAAGTCACAAATGAACAAAATATGTGAATTGGCGTCATATCTTCAGTTGTTTCTTTCATTTCTCCAGGACATCATGTTCAGGAACATTCTGGTTGTTGTCGCTGTGGTGATGGTGGTAGTTGTTGTTACAACCGGCAAGGGAAAGAAGGGACCAAAGCTCATAGAAAAACGACAGAAAATTGTTAACAAATATCTGAAGAGGCAGCCCGTGGTTCGTGCTGTGTGTCAGCCCAATGAATTCACTTGCCATTTTTCAAACTGCATCTCAAGTACTGCACTTTAAATATATATATATATTAAATTGAAAGTGGTTGAAAGGAATACAAAGTATTTATTAAATTGAAAGTTGTTGAAAGGAATACAAAGTATTTATTATTTTAAAACATATATTTAGCGATGAAAAATATGAACACAAGCATAGATTATAATCTATTTAACATTAAATTGTTCGAAGACAATTTAACACGTGTAGACCATAATACGATATTTCATATGTAAGATTCGAGACATTTTGAAGCAAGTGTGATGTCGCTAAACATGCCTCTGTAGTAACAATAAATTGAAACTCTATTATATCTTTGACCATGCAAGCAAGAGAATCTCAAAGTAAGCCCTCAAATAGAAAACACAAGGCAAAAGAAAAAAAAACGTCCGACCTAGAGAAACACTAAAATGAACTCGTTCTAAAGCGTCTAACAAAATCGGGCATCAGCTTTGTCAAGGTGAGAGGGTCGACCAGGAAGGGGACACGGATCGAGGTACACTTTGAGTACTGTGCATGGTCTGACATTTAAAAGCAAAGATCATCAGGCATGGAGTGTCTACAATGTCTGCCATGTGAGCCGTCTTCGATTCGAAACGACATTTGATAGATAGATAGATAGATAGATAGATAGATAGATAGATAGATAGATAGATAGATAAATAGACAGACAGACAGACAGATAGACAGACAGACAGACAGACAGACAGACAGACAGATAGATAGATAGATAGATAGATAGATAGATAGATAGATAGATAGATAGATAGATAGATAGATAGATAGATAGATAGATAGATAGATAGATAGATATACGGATGGACGGATGGATAGATGGATGTATGGATGGATGGATGGATAAATAGATAGATAGATAGATAGATAGATAGATAGATAGATAGATAGATAGATAGATAGATAGATAGATAGATAGATAGATAGATAGATAGATAGATAGATAGATAGATAGATAGATAGATAGATAGATAGATAGATAGATAGATAGATAGATAGATAGATAGATAGATAGATAGATAGATAGATAGATAGATAGATAGATAGATAGATAGATAGATAGACAGACAGATAGATAGATAGATAGATAGATAGATAGATAGATAGATAGATAGATAGATAGATAGATAGATAGATAGATAGATAGATAGATAGATAGATAGATAGATAGATAGATAGATAGATAGATAGATAGATAGATAGATAGATAGATAGATAGATAGATAGATAGATAGATAGATAGATAGATAGATAGATAGATAGATAGATAGATAGATAGATAGATAGATAGATAGATAGATAGATAGATAGATAGATAGATAGATAGATAGATAGATAGATAGATAGATATACGGATGGACGGATGGATAGATATACGGATGGACGGATGGATAAATAGATAGATAGATAGATAGATAGATAGATAGATAGATAGATAGATAGATAGATAGATAGATAGATAGATAGATAGATAGATAGATAGATAGATAGATAGATAGATAGATAGATTAGATAGATAGATAGATAGATAGATAGATAGATAGATAGATAGATAGATAGATAGATAGATAGATAGATAGATAGATAGATAGATAGATAGATAGATAGATAGATAGATAGATAGATAGATAGATAGATAGATAGATAGATAGATAGATAGATAGATAGATAGATAGATAGATAGATAGATAGATCGTTGCGGGGTTCTTTACTTTACTTTTTTAATATATTTAAACGTGTCTCAAGATACTATAGTCAGTGAATAAAACATTTGACGAGATAGGTAAACTTCCTACTATAGTCAGTGAATAAAACGTTTGACGAGATAGGTAAACTTCCAACTATAGTCAGTGAATAAAACGTTTGACGAGATAGGTAAACTTCCTACTATAGTCAGTGAATAAGACGTTTGACGAGATAGGTGAACTTCCTACTATGGTCAGTGAATAAGACAATTGACGAGATAGGTAAACTTCCTACTATAGTCTGTGAATAAGAAATTTAACGAGATAGGTAAACTTCCTACTATAGTCAGTGAATAAGACGTTTGACGACATAGGTAAACTTCCTACTATAGTCAGTGAATAAGACGTTTGACGAGATAGGTAAACGTCCTACTATAGTCAGTGAATAAAACGTTTGACGAGATAGGTAAACTTCCTACTATAGTCAGTGAATAAAACGTTTGACGAGATAGGTGAACTTCCTACTATAGTCAGTGAACAAGACATTTGACGAGATAGGTAAACTTCCTACTATAGTCAGTGATTAAGACATTTGACGAGATAGGTAAACTTCCTACTATAGTCAGTGAATAAGACGTTTGACGAGATAGGTGAACTTCCTACTATAGTTAGAGAATACTATATTTGACGAGATAGGTAAACTTCCTACTATAGTCAGTGAATAAGACATTTGACGAGATAGGTAAACTTCCTACTATAGTCAGTGAATAAGACATTTGACGAGATAGGTAAACTTCCTACTATAGTCAGTGAATAAAACATTTGACGAGATAAGTAAAGTTCCTACTATAGTTAGTGAATAAGACGTTTGACGAGATAGGTAAACTTTCTACTATAGTCAGTGAATAAAACGTTTGACGAGATAATTGAACTTCCTACTATAGTCAGTGAATAAAACGTTTGACGAGATAATTGAACTTCCTACTATAGTCAGTGAATCAAACGTTTGACGTGATAGGTAAACTTCCTACTATAGTCAGTGAATAAGACGTTTGACGAGATAGTAGAACTTCCTACTATAGTCAGTGAATAAGACGTTTGGCGAGATAGGTAAACTTCCTACTATAGTCAGTGAATAAGACATTTGACGAGATAGGTAAAGTTACAAAGTACCTTGACAGATTTTACAAATTGCTGAAAGTAAATGTTGAAACTCGTGTGGATTAATTTGTTATTACTTTTAAACTTGAATAATGATATTGTATAATATTTTTACCTACTGTATACAATTGTTGCTTAATACATTTTTCGTTAATTTGTTGAACAGCATAAACAATTGTTAATGTTTATTTATGCAATTAAATTATTTTATTTCAAAATTGTTCTTTGGTTAAAAAAAAAAACACATATTCTGAGATAATTTTTGACGGGGTTGGTGCCCAGATTTTGACTAACTAGGGATATCCACGTGGTTTAATCCAATATAAGCTCAAAAGGCTCACAATTGTCTTGGAAGGTATCATCATCATCATCACCATCATCATGAAGTACCGTGCTTGCTGGCGTAGGTGATCATGTCTCTCCACAACTTTCGATCTCGACAGTTATTTATCATTTCTGTTGTTGACCTTACTGTCAAGCCATTTTCTTAAGCTGTCTGGTATCTTTTCTCTCTGCATCACTCTATCTCTCTCGTCCCTCCATTTTCCCATTTGTTACAATATATTCCAGCTGTTCCCTTCTCATAACATGGCCAAAAAATTATGATTGCAAGGTATATACATTTATATAAAGGAATAGTCTAACAGCTAAAAAATTAATTTCAATTTCTCTCTTTCTGCTCCAGTTGACCAAGTCTGTGACACCCACCATGACTGTCCAGGAGGCGATGACGAGTTAAACTGTCCAAAAAACTGTACCGGGCCCCACCAGTTTCAGTGTGAAGACAAGTCTAAGTGTATTGGTCTTGTAGATAAATGCGACGGTTACAAAGATTGTAAAGACTATTCGGACGAAGCTTACTGTGTAAATGTTGAATGTCCGGCTGGGAGATTCAAGTGCGAGACATCTAATGAGTGTATTGAGCCCGACAAAGTCTGCGATCATGATCCCGACTGCAAAGACGGTTCGGATGAGCATAACTGCATTTCTGGATCCTGCACGGGTTCTCAGTTTAAATGTACCGATGGAAGTAGATGTATTCCTCATTATTATGTGTGTGATGGTGATTTAGATTGTAACGATGACAGTGACGAAAGTGGATGCTCCTGCACC
Organism: Megaustenia siamemsis; assembly: GCA_032433765.1. Lineage (NCBI taxonomy): Eukaryota > Metazoa > Mollusca > Gastropoda > Stylommatophora > Ariophantidae > Megaustenia > Megaustenia siamemsis. Next base: position 45,676,617 of record JAVIAB010000073.1, read on the forward strand.
AGCAGCGAGTTTAAGTGTACAAATGGAGTCTGTATACCAAATAATTACAAATGTGACGGTGACAACGACTGCGATGACTTCAGTGACGAGATCAACTGCCCGTCATTGCCAGCTAATGTCTGTGATGACGTCATGACCTTTGAGGACTGTTTCAAGGTTAACCATACCACTCATCCCATCTGCTTAATTCAAGCTGACGCCGACAAATTTTGCCGAAAATTTTGCGGACTTTGTACATAATTTCTAGCGAAAACATATGAAGTTCATATTAAAATATATGATTTTTAGATTGTAATACATTTGGTGTCATTGTATCATTTAATTTCATAGTATGGTCATATTAAAATTATAAGTATCGGTAACAGATTTGTCTCTTTGATGTCAAATGAGGGAAAGACAAGCACAATTTGTGGCCTTTTTAATTGTTACAGCAGCATGAATACACAATGTTTTGTATCTCATTTGTTTGGACAATTATTATGAAGTTACTACCTTACTAATTCAAGGGCATCGCCGGTGTTATGAAGTACGTTCATCTGAGCCATAATTATCTTCAGAGCTTTCTCTGGCGTGTTGCGCCTATTCTGAACTTCAGGGGAGGTGCTGGGGAAGTGGGGATCTGACCATCGTGGAGTTGTTTGAAGTGCAATAAAGATGATCTACTAAGAAAACAAAACTAGTGCTTTAATTAGAAATAGATGGATAATAAGAATAGAAAGAAAATCAGACCAGAAATTAGTGATGAACAGTGTGCATTTGTTGGAGACAAAGGTAGAAACAATGAAAATATGCATTATGTCATTAGTAGGAGTCACTATGGATGAAAACAGATCTGTACTTATGTTATTGAGTTATTGAGTTGTTAACGGATCATCATCATTGCACTCCGAACATGTCCATAGGTGCTCAGATCCCCTCCTCAGCAAGTCCCGCATTGTCCAGCGACTGACGACTCCAGTTATGTGTTGATGGATTAGTTGTCTTACACTCCAAGTAAGTTTGTCGTTTTTGGCTGTGCCCATCATAACTCCCACCTCTTTCCGAAGGAGTGACGTGGGCTCATGATTGTCGAAGTCCTGTGTTCTACCACTTACAATAGGGCATTGATGATGTCCGCCCGATCCATTGGTTGACCGCCTCAACGACAGCGCAGCTAGTCAACCTCTTCGCTTTTTCATTTCTCCGTACTCCCGCATGTCATGTGACGTAGACAAACTTGACATTACGTATTTTTGACTTCTGCAATGACTCTACCCATTGCATACGTACCGATCCCGCTTCCACTTTTCCTATCATGCTCATCAAATCATTCAGTATGCAGGCATGGGTGTAGTCTTGTGACTTATCAGATGAATGCCCTGGTCACTGCCATCACCTCCATCGTCATGCAACTCGTGATTGTTTGGCAGTAAATGATTGTCAACATACGCTGACTGTAATAGTTACTAGACAAATAGCTAATATAAGGCAAGGGACAAAATGGCTGAATACTGGGCGAGTAGTATTAAGACGAGTAATCTCCGCTTTAGGTTAGCGGGGTAGAGCTCTGCCCTACCAAAGGAGGAGTAAGACGTCTCCTTTCATCCGCTAGTCTTCGGGACACCCCTGGGCAAGGTGGAGCTCCCGTTCAGCCCCCCCTATCAGGGTTATGTGAAGCCATTAGAGCAGGTGGTGGATGGTGTTGTGGGAGCAGCCGACAAGTAGTGCCGGTTATGGTCCCCACGCCGCGATGCCGGGCAGAGGATCTCATGTATAGAGACAATGGCTGCGATCTCCGACTAGTACAGTCACTGCCAAGAAGGAAAGGAATGGCAAACTACCTTCTTAAATTGCCTTGAATAATCATGACAAATCACAACCTTCTATTTACAGCTAAAGACGTTAATGGGGACTTCACATCCACCTCGTCCGGTAGGGAGCGTCATGTGCTACAGGTGACACCCGATCGTCATCAAGCAACTGTATGCAAAATCAAAAATAAAGAGACACTAGCGATAGGAACTTGGAATGTCAGGTCAGCATTCCATGCTGGAAAAATAGACAACATCAATCAAGAAATGAAGAGAATGAAATTGAACATCTTGGGACTATGTGAAATGAGATGGACAGGAGCAGGAGTATTACAACGCGACAGTGGGAATGTAATTTACTCTGGGGGAACCTCACATGAAAGTGGAGTAGGCATCATGTTAGATAGATAAAGAAGCAAAACAGTAACAGGATTTTGGCCAGTTTCAGACAGAATTCTGCTAGTAAAATTGAGAGGAAGACCAATGGATATCAACATAATTCAAGTTTATGCACCAACAAGTAATAGCGAAGAAGAAGACATTGACACTTTTTACGAGGAGCTAGAGGCAACCATGGAACAGTGTAAACCCCATGAAATAGCTATTATATTAGGGGATTTCAATGCAAAGGTAGGAACAGCTAAAGTGCAAAATGTGACTGGGGGGCATGGCCTTGGAGAGACGAATGACAGAAGGGATAGATTGATAGATTGGGCAAAGACACATGAAATGATTATAGGTAACACCTGGTTCAAACAACACCCTAGGCGACTATGGACATGGCAAAGCCCAGACAAAAAAGTACACAATCAAATTGATTTTATACTGGTACAGAGAAGATTCAGGAATGGGCTAACATCGGTTAAAACAAGGCCAGGAGCAGATTGCAATAGTGACCATGTACCAGTAGTTGGAAAGATAAGAATAAAACTGCGGAAGGCACAGAAATCACTAAGAAATATAAAATTAGAACTAGATATGCTAAGATTAGATAAACAGATGAGTGATAAGTACAGCACAATAGTACAAAATAGATATAATGCTATTGAGAAAATACAGGACATCCAGGAGCAGTGGGAAATGCTCAAACAATCGATTCAACAAACATCAAAAGAACTAATACCAATGACTAAAAGAATCAACAAAAAGAAATGGATGACAAAAGAAATATTGCAACTAATGGACGAAAGAAGAAAACATAAGAAGGAAGAACGGACATACAAAATATTGCACAAAGAGATCCAAAACAAGTGCAGTGAAGCAAAGGAAGGATGGTTAAAACAGAAATGTGAAGAAATGGAAAAACAACAACAGAAAGACTCAAAATTTATGCACAATCAGATAAATGAATTAACGGGAAGAAAAGAAGTCAAAGTTTCAGGATGTGTGAAATCAAAGAAAGGAAATATAATAATGGGACAGGAGAAGACAATGGAAAGATGGACAGAATATATCAGTCAACTCTATGATGATGAAAGACCAGAATTAAACAATTCAAATGAAGACACAGGACCTCCAATAATGCAGAGCGAAGTGGAGGACGCAATTCAACACACGAAAAGAGACAAAGCTCCAGGTCCTGACAATATAACAATTGAAGAGATAAATGCATTAGGAGAGCTAGGAGTACAAGTCATAACAAAATTACTCAATGACATATATAACACTGGACACATACCCGAAGATCTACTAAAATCTATCTTTGTAGCCATACCGAAGAAGTCAGGAGCCACTGATTGTGAAGACCACCGCACTATTAGTCTCATGAGGCATATGACTAAAATATTACTAAGAATAATTATGAGACGTGTAAGGAACAAAATAAAACCAGAAATAAGTGAGGAACAATGTGGATTTGTTGAAGGAAAGGGCACCAATAATGCAAAATACATCTTAAGAACACTGATAGAAAGATCTACAGAGGTAAAGAAAGATCTATATATGTGCTTTATAGACTACACAAAAGCATTTGACAAGGTAAAGCATGTGGAAATAATCAATATGCTCGAGAAATTAAACATTGATGGCAAGGATCTGCGAATCATAAAAAACATGTACTGGCAACAAACAGCAGCTATACGAATTAACAACCAAACAGGACAATTCCAATATATAAAACAAGGAGTCAGACAAGGCTGTGTTCTGTCACCGGATTTGTTTTCACTTTACAGCGAATATATTATGAGATCAATAGTAGACAAAAAAGGAATTGAAGTGAACGGTCACAACATAAATAATTTGCGATATGCGGATGACACAGTCTTAATAGCAGAGACAGAGAATGAACTACAAGAAATGATAGACATAATAGTAAAAGAAAGCAACAAGAAAGGTCTCAGCCTGAATAGCAAGAAAACTGAAGTAATGGTTATATCGAAGAAACAATCCTCACCATCATGCAGCATAAAAATAAACAAGACAAATCTGAAACAAGTGCAACTCGTCAAATACTTGGGCACAATAATAACATCAGATGGAAGATGCACCACAGAAATAAAAAGCAGAATAGCTCAGGCCAAAATAGCATTTCAGAAAATGAAAACTATCTTATGCAAGAAATCTTATGTCAATAAAAATGAGAAAGAGAGTTCATCGGTGCTATATAGAACCAATTCTCACCTATGGAAGCGAATCATGGACAGTAGACAAATAAATGAAAAGACGATTGGAGGCCACAGAGATGGGATTTCTCAGAAGAATGTTGAAAGTTCCCTGGACAGATAAAAAGAGCAATGAGGAAGTTCTCAAGGAGGCCAACACAAAAAGGGAGCTGTTAAAAAACATCAGAAAGAAGCAATCAACATTTTTCGGGCACATCATGAGAAGAGGAAAGTTGGAATACTTGGTTACAACTGGCAAAATAAAAGGAAAAAGAGATCGCGGACGACAAAGAGAGAAAATACTGGATAGCTTGGTGTCATGGCATGGAAAACAGTCAACAACAGAACTGATACGATGCACTGTGGATAGAAGATTGTGGAGGGACATGATCACCTACGCCAACCGGTAAGGCACATGATGATGATGAATCTCCGATCAATCTGGAACGTTCGAAAAGCGGTCTGCGTGCCCCGTAACAATGGAGAAATAACGAGTATTTATAGAAGATACCAAGTTCAGAGGAAAGTTTACACCACATAGGAAGAGAACCCAACTCACATGCCGTATGGTTATGAGTTATTATGAAGAGAAGTAACATTTACGTTGAAGAAGAGAAATAAAGATGAACGTAAAAATGAGCATAAAGAGCTGTTTAGAACTGCTTGTAAACGACGCTGATGCTATCTTTATTCTTTGTCGACGTCACATTCTCACACAGAGCGGTGTCATACTCTAATCTTTGGAATATAATTTTCGTTGTTTTTTTTTCCTTTTTGTTTGTTATTGACAGTGTACATAGATCCTGAGTGTAGAGTTGTAAAGGAAAATAAAAATTAAGTGTAATATTTGGATTCAGGGTATTTCATACAGACATCACCTCGTCACCAAACTCGAAAAGTTTGTCAAATCATTGCCAATAAGCTCGCACGAAGTTTATCTCACACTTGTGAAAAGATATGTTGCTATGAGTATGTTACAACAACAAATTAAATGGTCCGGCCATGTGAAAAGACAGAAACAAAATGCACATTCAATTAAGTTATCAACAAACACTACGAAATTAATAGACAAAGTGATGTCCTCAAAAACGATGAAAGACAGACAACTAGAGACATACTGAAGCATTACAGCAGAAGCCTACTAAAACAGGTAAAGGATCTCAAGAAATCTCTCCCATCGACACCGGAAATCAAATGAGGAAGAAAAGAGGACGAAAAGTGAAATGTGAAAACGAAGAAATGGACAAAAGAGAACGTCAAATAATAACATCAAAGACTGGGCAGCTGCATGGTAGGAACAAACCCCGAGACAGGCCAGAAAGGACAGATTTTAGAAAAAAAAAACATGACATAAGGTTGGCACCCCAAAGGAATTTAGATAGGACATTGTTTAACACTCTCCTCGCCTTCTAAGTGTTCTATTCCTCTCTGTCTCTGTGTATGTCTCTCTCTGTCTCTGTGTATGTCTCTCTCTGTCTCTGTGTATGTCTCTCTCTGTCTCTGTGTATGTCTATCTCTGTCTCTGTGTATGTCTCTCTCTGTCTCTGTCTCTGTGTATGTCTCTCTCTGTCTCTGTGTATGTCTCTCTCTGTCTCTGTGTATGTCTCTCTCTGTCTCTGTGTATGTGTATGTCTCTCTGTCAGTTTATGTCTCTCTATCTGTTTTCATATTATGTTATTCTTAAAACCTTCAGACACTAAATTGTGCATATTTACCCGATGCTGATATGCCATTTTATTTTCTTGATATTTTCAGGCATAAAAGATTTCAATTCTATTTAGAATCTTTATTATTCAAGATCACTTCCCTTGTCATGTGTGCAACTGTGCTCCCTCCACCTACCCACCCACACACATACACACACACATACACACACACACACGCACACACACACATCAAACAAAATTGACGTTTCAAGTTACGTCTAATTTGTTCGAGGTGTTCGCCGGTGTTACGAAGTTCTTACATATGAGCTGAAACCATCTACAGTGCTTTCACTAGCCTATGTCAAAGTTGCTGCACACTGCGTGGGATTGTGGGGGGGGAGCTGGGGGGGGGGAGAAAGAGAGAGAAGGGATCTCAGCACTATGGAGTTGTCTGTGCAATGGAGTTGTCTGTACAATGAAGTTGTCTGTACAATGAAGTTGTCTGTACAATGGAGTTGTCTGTACAATGGAGTTGTCTGTACAATGGAGTTGTCTGTACAATGGAGTTGTCTGTACAATGAAGTTGTCTGTACAATGGAGTTGTCTGTACAATGGAGTTGTCTGTACAATGGAGTTGTCTGTACAATGGAGTTGTCTGTACAATGAAGATCTTCAGTAGAATTAAACTAAAGTAAACGAAGTCTAATGAAAGTTATCAAACGAATCACAGAAAACACACAAAAGCACGAAAACGAAACACTGATGTAAAAAAAAAAAATGAACACTGAATTATTAGATCATTGTTTCGTTTTCGTGCTTGGATTTTTTTTTTTTTTTGTTTGCTTTCGCCAGATTGATAGTTAAAGTTAAAGTTAATCGAAGGCCTCGGCATCACTGCGAACGAATTAAAATCCATTATTGCTCAACCGCCCGTGATAGTGGAATCATCCGAAATAACATCTCATCTTATTGAAGGATCCAAACAAAGAAAGCCAGATGCAAGTCCCCATCATAGCAGTCACAGCACACGACAAAAGCCATAAGGTGCAGCAGCACCGAAAGTGAACGTAACAATAATTGTCCTTCGTCATACGATATCATCATTCATCGTAAACAATCTGAATATTGAAACACGATCCGGATGAAAAACACAGCTCGCTGTGTCTCACAGCACTAAATTAAGTAGCTCCGGCAGCAAACTGGACTTGGTTAATGATGAAACTGCAACAAGGAACACTCTTCAGACACATTCTCAACGGTTCCTGCCGCCTATAAGAATGTATATGTAGAAACTGTCTTGTTGATAGTTGTGTGGGTGTTAATAGCTAACCAGTTTTGTTCATATACATTCTTCCACTCACCTGATCGCCCATTCACCACAGACTGGTCTGCGCTTCTAAGTGATGTGTTTGATAGTCAGAAAACCCGATTCAAAATTAACTATGGTCACCACCTTATCCTCAGACATAGAGAGAGTGGTGATCTACGTTTCTTCCACTCTTCCCTCAATAACTCGGCTGTTCTCAAGTTCCCCTGTTTAATCAATAATCTTGGAGATTTCACCAGATTCGTCGATTCTCTAAACGAAAACGATCCCGCGGACACTGCCCTCCTCAACAGACCCGATACTAAATGGGTGGTGGAGAGCATTCCCGCCACTAGTTTTTATTTATTTCACCTACATGCCTTCCCGAACAGTTGATTAGCCCTCATGTTCCATCTTGTATGGTCAAAAGAGGGAAAGCGAGGAGGGAGGGTGCCATGGTAGGAGAGAAGCGTAGGAGTGTATAGGAGAGAGAGAGAGAGAGAGAGAGAGAGAGAGAGAGAGGTAGAGACAGAGAGGTTAAACTTTTACTGTACATTTATAAAATATCTGTTCTCGCTGCTGTATTAATAAAGGCTTTATTGTGCAAATTACATAGAAAGTCTCATATTTGTTTATTTTATTTGTCTTGATTAATTCACTTATCAGAGAGAGAGAGAGAGAGAGAGAGAGAGACGACGAGAGGAGATAAAGCGAGAAGAGAGGGAGAGAAAGAGGGAGAGAAAGAGGGAGAGAAGTCTTGGAGACTGTAGGAGAGATGATAGGAGTAAATGGAGAGAAGGAGAAAGTGTTACAATAGAGGGAAGTCTGTGAGGGAATAGGAGAGAGACAGAGCGAGAGAGAGAGGTGCGAGAAAGAGAGAGGTTAGAGACGTATAGGCGAGGAGGGAGAGAGCTGATAGATTTAAATGAAGAGCCTGACTAAGTGTTATAATGTCGGGAAGTCTATGAGGGAATAGAAGAGAGAGAGAGAGAGAGAGAGAGAGAGAGGTGAGAGAGAGAGCGAGAGCGAGAGGTGAGAGAAGTATAGGTAAGGGAGGGAGAGATGATGGTCGCAAATGTTGAGAATGAGTAAGTGTTACAATGGAGGGAAGTCTATGAGGGAAGTTAAAATTACGAGGGAGGGTGGAAAGAGAGAGGATGGAGGGTGGTATGGAAGGAGAGTAGTCTATGAGGAAATAGGAGAGAGATGCTTAGTCTCACTAATACGGAAGAAAGACAGTTATGAAAAGTTAAAGTACGATTATAATGAAGAGAGAAAGAGAGTGAGAGAGAGAGAGAGAGAGAGAGTACCAATAACACAGAGGAAGACGAAAGGTCCAGTTCAATGAGGAGAGAGATAAAATACACGGAAAGGTTCACCAGAAGACGCTTTCCTCCATTTAAAAACAACTAAAAAATAAAAAAAACACATGACGTTAGCAGATAACATATTCACATAAAAAATGAGGTCATCACAAGTGCATCAAGAACTCCACACACCAGACATAAACAGGTCACTTCCGGGGTCACCGGGACTAGCGGTCAACACCCCGACACGAGTGGTCCGTTTTGATGAATGTATACTTTTATATAAGGAAAAATCTGCGTGTAGACTACTTATATAAGGAATAATCTGCGTTTGAACGCAGTACCATCCATCATTCTGCTGGATATATACTACTCTCTCATATATTTGTCGTCGAGAGTTTTAAAGTTTTTTGGTTAGATTTTTCCTGTTACTTTTTTCCGGACTGCGGCCTTTTTGTGACCTACTCTTTTCTATTTCCAACTGCGTAGGGTTCTTGAACGTGCGCAGAATGTACACGGGACTTCCTGTTTTTCGCCGTTTTCCGAGAGACATCGGATCTCACTACCCAGAGACCAAGGAAGGGTAAAGCCACGGATTCGATTTTATTTTATTATTTGATTTTTATTTTCCACCCCCTGTGGTTGGAATTGAACCCGAGATCTTCTTATCTAGAGGTCGACATCTTACCGCTAGACCACACAGACCCCCCCCCCCCCCCCACCTATTTCTATGTTTAATTTTAATAGTTTGTATGTTACACCTGATGAAGGCTTTTGCCGAAACGGTCGTAGTTTGTCTTGTCGTTCTATTCGTTCAGCTGCATCATACCGTTTTCTGTTTATGTTAATGGACACTACTCATCATCACCATCATTGAGGGCCGTCTCCGCATCGAAGGTTGGCTACCATGGAGCGCCATTTCCCTCTGTCTCTTGCTTTGATGGTGCAGAATGTCATATGTTGACTTGTCCATCTTTTGATGTTACTCGTCCATGTTAGTCTTGGTCTGCCTCTGCCTCTTTTACCTTGTATTGTCCCTTCCAATATTTATTTATTAGGCTGTTGTGTCTTTTAACATGCCCCAAAAATTTCATTTGTCTCGTTCTAATTGTGTTTAGTAGTTCTCTTTTCATTTTTAGTTGTTTTAAAACTTCATCGTTTGTTTTCCTTTCTTTCCATCTAATTCTACCTATTCTTCTATAAATCCACATTCCAAAGGCTTCAATTTTCTGTTCTGTTTTCTTGTCTAATTATGACACTATTAACACACTGCATTTATGGAAACTATATACATTAGGCTACTACTCTAAATAGTAAGTGGACGTTTAAAAGACATTATATTATCATTGTAAAGGCTTCAACAAGACAAATCTGAAACAAGTGCAACATTTGAAATACTTGGGCACAGTGATAACATCAGATGGGAGATGCAACACAGAAATAAAAAGCAGAATAGCTCAGGCCAAAATAGCTTTTCAGAAAATGAAAAATATCTTATGCAACAAATCTATGTCAATAGAAATGAGAAAGAGAGTTCATCGATGCTATATAGAACCAATTCTGACCTATGGAAGCGAATCATGTACAATAGACAAACAAATGAAAAGACGATTAGCGGCCACAGAGATGGAATTTCTCAGAAGAATGTTGAAAGTTGCCTGGACAGCTAAAAAGACCAATGAGAAAGTTCTGAAAGAGGCCAACACAAAAAGGGAGTCTTAAAAAACATCAGAAAGAAGCAATCAACATTTTATGGGCACATAATGAGAAGAGGAAAGTTGGAATACTTGGTTACAACTGGCAAAATAAAAGGAAAGAGATCTCGCGGACGACAAAGACAGAAAATACTGGATAGCTTGGTGTCATGGCATGGAAAACAGTCAACAACAGAACTCATACGATGCACTGTGGATAGAAGATTGTGGAAGGACATGATAGTCAAAGCCAACCGGTACGGCACATGATGATGATGTATGCTTATGTAGTCGCAATCTCGTACATTAGCTAAAAGATCACATACATTCTAATATCTTTCAAACACTCAGTAGCTAAATGATATTAACGTAAACATAGAACTAAGGCAGTAAAACCTAAGCAAAAGTTGTGTGCGAATTGTGACCCTGGTGACCCTTTGCGGGTCTTACATGCCTTACATACTTTTTTAAAATGCTACTATTTTATTTGATATAATATGTTTTGTTTTTATGCGTAATATTTCATATTATAAATAGTATGTTTTGCTTGTATACGTAACATTTAATATTATAAATTGTATGTTTTGCTTTTATACGTAATATTTCATATTATACATGTATGTGCATGTATGTGTTAGTCACCTCTAGTGACTCGGGCAGATGGTGCTCGTAAACCTGGGAGGGCCGACCATCTAAGGGCAGAATCCCCCTATAGAAAAGACAATCAGCTGCCTTACAGGAAGATTGGGGACAATCAAAGGCTAAGGAAAGCAAACCTGAATAAAATGCTGGCTGAAATCGGATGAACTGGGTCATTGGCGCTGAACACAGTGCAACGTATTAACGGGTGTTCAATCAGAGTGGATCTGGCAGACTCTAATTGTGATGTTCTGTCTGTGGGGGCGATCAACACACTTAACCTGACAGCTGACGTCATGTGAGAGTCTGGAATCCTACTCTGATTGAGTCCTGATCGCAAAGAGAAGAAGAGAAGATATTATACATAGTATGTTTCCCTTTTATACGTGATATTTCATATTATAAATAGTATGTTTCCCTTTTATACGTGATATTTCATATTATAAATAGTATATTTCCCTTTTATACGTAATATTTCATATTATAAATAGTATGTTTTGCTTTTATACGTAATATTTCATATTATACATAGTATGTTTCCCTTTTATACGTGATACTTCATATTATCATTATGAATATTGTAGGGGGCCTCTAGCCGAGTTGGGAAAACCACCCTACTGGACTACCAACGTTCAGACAACCCGTGTTCGATTCCCGCTGGGAGCAGTGTGAATTGTACTCGTGGTTGGAAAAAAAAAATACCCCCACGGTCGACCCAGCCGTTGGCAGAAATGGGTACCAGGGTATTATCCTGGGAAGGTGAGGAATGTCGCTTCGCATCTGAGTTTCGATGCTTGAGGCGACACTATACAGAAATCTCCAAACATTTCTGGATAGGCGGCCGAGCACATATGGGTGTAAACTCGCGTGCTAAGACGCCGGTTCAAGTCTCGTACTTTACCTTTATTATGAATATTGTACCTGCCGGCGCAGACATGCCTCTCCAGAACTTCATGTCTCTACAGTCGTTCATTAATTCCGCTGTTGACTTTCTACCAAACAATTTCTCATTCTTTCATTTAATTTTCTCTATATTTGTTTTCTTCTGTCTGTTATCGCTGAAATATAGTTCAGTTATACCCATCTTATCACGTGACCAAACAGCTTCCTCCTGATGTTGGTACGACTGATGTCGTTCATGATCTGTAAAGTTGACCAAAACCTGACACATTATCTTCGTGATGTTCTCGGAAACCGGATGAGCAACATGGTAAAATAAGAAGTGATCAAAATGCGATGGCAAATTGTACATCCAAAATTATGTTTTGAAGTCGAATGTACTATGTCGATTGACGAAAATACCGACACTTGCTACACGCCACGAAACAGTAATATCTACGTTTCTTTTGTTTAAATAAAAGGGACGAGCAGGAAACAGCAGTAGTCAGAGTGAACGAATACTTCTTTCTCTTTCTTTTTGAGGTTCACCAAATGACTACGAAAGTAATTAATTGTCATTTTCGACATCCGTACTGAAGAGGACATCAAGTGGACTTAGGTGGGTTGTGTTGAGATTTAATAGAAGTGCTATGAAATGTGTGTCTTTCGTCCCAACACATCCGACTTTAGCACGGCATTTTGAGTGTCAGGTTGCCGTCACTCTTCGATCTCTTCTCCCTTGGTCAGACAAGACTCGTTAGTCTGTTTCTAGAGGCACAGTGAAGAGGTGGAGTAGGATTTGAATGGTTCTAGTTCACCAATCTTGGAGCAAAGCATCAGCTATGAATCACTGCCAGCTTCCAGCTCTGTTGCTTGGTGCCTTGACTCCTAACGGATTAATCTTTGAAATATTATGATCATTATCACACATTTGATTACAATTCTACCAATTGCCATCTCAAGACCTTGTCTTCTTCTCTTCCGCCTTACTTTAGCGCCACTCCAGTTCCTTAAATTATATCTTTAGAATACATTGACTCTACTTGTTCTTCTGTGTAGCTTCAGCTTGTTACAGTTGTGTCATTTCCGTATGGACCGCAGCTGCTTGTGTTAATCTCAGTGTGGCAGTTTAGTTCTAATTATTTAAAAGTGTACAACATCTAAAGGTTTAGATGCCTTGAGTCAACTTAACTTTGTTTATTCTTACAATTTGCAATTTATGGGAAGGTTCCAGCTTGTAACACCACACGAAGATATGCACTCAGCAAATTATTTCATGTTTGTACTGGGAAGGTTTTTTCCCGCTTGGTATAGAACCGTTGATCAGAGGTTTAACAAGCCGCTATCGTAAAAACTCTTTTGTTAATGAAAGTAGACTTGAAACAGAATGTGTCATTTAGCAGTAGATAACAGTGATAGTATTTTCGGCCCCAAAACAACAAAAATAGGATTCAGGAATGTGCTAACACGACGAAACAAGCACAAGTCGCGAGCGAGATGGATAGATACGACCTAGATATATTAATATTAAGCTAAATGCCCTGGCTTGGAACAGGTAGGAAATCTGTTGATAATAAAATAGTAGTTTATTCTGGAAGGGACGATGAAAACACCGCGAAGGAGTAGGCATAATGATGACAGACATAGTGAAGGAGTAGGCATAATGATGACAGACATAGTGAAGGAGTAGGCATAATGATGACAGACATAGTGAAGGAGTAGGCATAATGATGACAGGCATAGTGAAGGATTAGGCATAATGATGACAGACATAGTGAAGGAGTAGGCATAATGATGACAGACAGTGAAAGAGTAGGCATAATGATGACAGACATAGTGAAGGAGTAGGCATAATGATGACAGACATAGTGAAGGAGTAGGCATAATGATGACAGACATAGTGAAGGAGTAGGCATAATGATGACAGACATAGTGAAGGAGTAGGCATAATGATGACAGACATAGTGAAGGAATAGGCATAATGATGACAGACATAGTGAAGGAGTAGGCATAATGATGACAGACATAGTGAAGGAGTAGGCATAATGATGACAGACCTAGTGAAGGAGTAGGCATAATGATGACAGACATAGTGAAGGAATAGGCATAATGATGACAGACATAGTGAAGGAGTAGGCATAATGATGACAGACCTAGTGAAGGAGTAGGCATAATGATGACAGACATAGTGAAGGAGTAGGCATAATGATGACAGACATAGTGAAGGAGTAGGCATAATAATGACAGACATAGTGAAGGAGTAGGCATAATGATGACAGACCTAGTGAAGGAGTAGGCATAATGATGACAGACATAGTGAATGAGTAGGCATAATGATGACAGACACAGTGAAGAAGTAGGCATAATGATTACAGACATAGTGAAGGAGTAGGCATAATAATGGCAGACATAGTGAAGGAGTAGGTATAATAACGACAGACATAGCGAAGTGGTAGGCATAATAATGACAGACATTGCTGCAAGAAGTTTATTAGATTGTGGAACCGTAAATAGCCGGCTGATACGAACACGCTACAAAACAAAATATGGAATACTTCCAATTATTCAATGCAATGCGCCTACAAACAAAGCTGATAATGAAGTTAAGGACAATTTTTATAACCAACTACAACAACTTGTAAACAAAATACCAAAACACGATCTTTTAATTGTAATGGAAGACTTCAACGCCAAAGTGGGAAAAGACAACGCAGGAGTGGAACATGTAATGGAGACAGAAGGATGTGATACAACAAGTCAGAATGGAGAGAGATTAATAGAATTACGCCACTAATATCTTCAGTAAAAAAAAAAAAGACGATGCTCATATGTTGGTCATGTTATGAGGAGAGATAATAACCGAATAACAAAGCAAACCTTCATGTGGGAAATAAACAGGTAAGAGGAAAAGAGGCCGACTCAGAGAGACACAGAGAAGAACATTGATCAGAGAGGCAAGAGCAGCAGGTATCGGCTCCCTTAATGAGATAGAGTTGCTTGCACAGAACAGAGATAAATGGCGAGATTTGATAAAATATCTTTAAAAGGACTGAAAACCGACAGAAATAAAAATGTAGATAAGAGAAAAAGTATCTGAGTCTATCCCTTATGGGTCGGCTACGGCTCGAAAAGTCAATAGATAGATAGATTGGGAAGGTATATATTAAAAGACAGTGGAAAGAATTGGTTAATAAACTTCTTACAGAGAAAATTAAACATGTACGGTCACGTTGAAAAATAGAGGACTGGAATGAACAATAATGGCAAGCTAAGTTCAAGGAAAACGAGAGAGATACACCAAGAAGAATGTGGTTTTAATACATTATAGATATACTGAATTAGATAACAGAATATGTGGTAGATCTATCTAGAGACAGAGATTACTCTCAGCTGGCGGTTGTGTGTGTAACATTATGTGGGAGATCTGACTACAGAGAGAGATACTTCCTGATGTGATATGATGTATGTAACATTATGTGGGAGATCTGACTACAGAGAGAGATACTTCCTGATGTGATGTGATGTATGTAACATTGTGTGGGAGATCTTACTACCGAGAGAGATTCTACCCTTAGGGCTGTTATGTATGTAACATTATGTTGGAGATCTTACTACCGAGAGAGATTCTACCCTTAGGGCTGTGATGTATGTAACATTATGTTGGAGATCTGACTACAGAATGAAATTCTACCCTTAGGGCTGTGATGTATGTAACATTATGTTGGAGATCTGACTACAGAGAGAGATTCTACCCGATGGGCTGTGATGTATGTAACATTATGTTGGAGATCTGACTACAGAGAGAGATTCTACCCGATGGGCTGTGATGTATGTAACATTATGTTGGAGATCTGACTACAGAGAGAGATTCTACCCGATGGGCTGTGATGTATGTAACATTATGTTGGAGATCTGACTACAGAGAGAGATTCTACCCGATGGGCTGTGATGAGTGCAACTTCCAGCAAGGGACATTCAACTTGCAACTTCCAGCAAGGGACATTCAACTTGATGAATTGGTAATGCTTTCACGTGTTAATGCTTTAGAGAATTCATCTTTCAACGAATGATAATTTTTTGTGCGAAACATTCAGTTTTCTACATCAAATCACGTGTTAATTTGACTTGTATCTTCTTCCAATCAGCTTGAATACGATAAATAATCAAATAAAAGATGCATATCGAGTTTGAATAAGTGAGATAAATAATTAAAATATAATTGATAACTGATAAGTATTTGCAACGTGGGGGTAGGGGGTGCACTGGATAATGCAAAGTAGGACATGAAACAAAGTTTCGTGCAGAACTTGGGAAAGCATATTTAAAATAAAAAGTGGTAAACTCAAGCACACTTTAATAGACCACACAAAACGTGGGCGCAATAATAACATCAGATGGAAGATACACCGCAGAAATAAAAAGTGGTATAACTCAAGCACACTTTGATAGACCACACAAAACGTGGGCGCAATAATAACATCAGATGGAAGATACACCGCAGAAATAAAAAGTGGTATAACTCAAGCACACTTTGATAGACCACACAAAACGTGGGCGCAATAATAACATCAGATGGAAGATACACCGCAGAAATAAAAAGTGGTATAACTCAAGCACACTTTGATAGACCACACAGAACGTGGGCGCAATAATAACATCAGATGGAAGATACACCACAGAAATAAAAAGCAGAATAGCTCAGGTCAAAATAGCATTTCAGAAAATGAAAAACTTCTTTATAGAAGCTAAACAGAGTTCATTGGTGCTATATATAGAACCAATTCTGACCTATGGAAGCGAATCATGGTCAGTAGACAAATAAATGAAAAGACGATTAGCGGCCACAGAGATGGAATTTTTTTAGAAGAATGTTGAATGTTAGACAGCAAAAAACACCAATGAGGACATTCTCAAGGAGGCCAACACAAAAAAGGGTATCTTAAAAAAACATCAGAAAGAAACAATCAACATTTATTTGTTGGGCACATCTTAAGAAAAGGAAAGTCGAAATACTTAGTTTACAAGTGACAAAATGCAGGGAAAAGAGGTCGCGGACGACAAAGAGAGAATATATTAGAAAGGTTAGTGTCGTGGCATGGAAAACGGTCAAACAACAGAATTGATACTATGCACTGTGGATAGAAGGTTGTGGAAGGACATGGTCGCCTACGCCAGCGAGCATGGCACATGATGATGATTTAAAGCTGGGTAAACCCGATGTCCGTCAAGCAAGGTCACATGTCCTTTAT
The DNA here is from genome assembly GCA_032433765.1 of Megaustenia siamemsis. Lineage (NCBI taxonomy): Eukaryota > Metazoa > Mollusca > Gastropoda > Stylommatophora > Ariophantidae > Megaustenia > Megaustenia siamemsis. Next base: position 45,693,727 of record JAVIAB010000073.1, read on the forward strand.
TGTACTTTGTTGCTTAGTTTGCTAACCACTGAGCTACAGAGACTCCATTCCAGAATTCACAAGTAAGAAATCACAAGGCTCGGTAAAGTGGATTTATTTAATTGATAACTTCTTGAACGTTATCAAATTAAAACTAATCCCTTGACAACCAACACCCGATTTGGTTATTGATTTATGATAACATTCTGAGAACGAGATAAAAATATTGACAATGGTTATATCCTGTTTATATCACTCACGTACGTTAAGCCAACCCCTAATAGCATGACAAATAATATAATAGTGATACATAACAGGACAAATCTTGCAATAAGGGCAAATAAACTTTGGGTTATATTAGTAGAACATTAGTAGAATGTGGTTTTACAGAAGAATGTTGAGAATACCATGGACAGCTAAGAAGAGTAATGAAAACGTTCTGAAAGAGGCCAAAGCAAACAGAGAGCTCTTCTTCTTCTCCTTCTTCTTCCTCTCCTTCTTCTTCCTCTCCTTCTTCTTCCTCTCCTTCTTCTTCCTCTCCTTCTTCTTCCTCTCCTTCTTCTTCCTCTCCTTCTTCTTCCTCTCCTTCTTCTTCCTCTCCTTCTTCTTCTTCTCCTTCCTCTTCTTCTCCTTCTTCTCCTTCTACCTCTTCTTCTACTTCTTCTTCCTCTTCTTCTACTTCTTCCTCTTTTACTTTCCTTCCTCATCTGCCTTCCAGCGTCGAGGGGAGATATAATTTGCGGTCTTTTGCTCTTCTGTTCGCCTCTGCTGCTGTTATGTTTCCTAGTGCTTCTAATATTCCATCGATCCATCTTTGTCGTGGTCGACCCTTGGGTCTGGTGTTAATAGAGAGCTAATTTCCAATATTAGGAAGAAACAATCATCATTTTTGGGCCATGTAATGAGTTGGAAGAGAACAACTGGAATATATTGTAGCAACTGGGAAAATTGAGGGACGCAGAAATAGAGGAAAGCAAAGTGAAAAAAAAATACCAGACAGCTTAAGAGAATGGCTTGGCAGAAGGTCAATAACAAAAATGATAAATAACTGTCGAGATCGAAAATTGTGGCGAGACATGATCACCTACGCCAGCAGGCCCGGTACTTGATGATGATGATATTAGTAGAAGACTATGACAATTCGATGGGTAATATTATAGATTTAAATCAAACTTTGACAAAACATTTAAAAAATGTATTTAATTATTGTTTTCGTTTTATTGTTTATCCTGTTGTCTTCTCCATCTATAGTAAAAAGTAAAGAGCCCCGTCACGCCAAGTGGCGTATAGGGAATATGGTGTTAGTGACAATAATTTTTACAGACCTTCAGCACATGATTTTTGGGGTAATGTGATCGGTATTACTTTACTTTCTCTGAAAAAATCCGGTACCCATTTAAGAAAGGGTGAACCAGGAAGCCGTCGGTTATGATCGAACCTGACCTATTGTCCTTTGTAGGCCAGTTCACTAACCACTGAACTACCGTGGCTCCCACACACACACACACACACATATATATATATATATATATATATATATATATATATATATATATATGATATTTCTTGTGTTCGCGTTATAATTCCCATATTAAAAATATACAATTTAACACATATAACAGCTTTATTTTGTAATTATTTTAAGTACTAAATTAACTTACCTGTGATCTTGTAATGTTTCTGTTATAGTCTGTTGGCTGCAACTTATTTATCTGTTGGCATTATAGGACAGCGCCTTGATCTACTGGTAGATTTACAGATCTGGTAGTATAGCAGACTTACCGCCCTTTCGTGTATATGACTTTATTTTTCTGGCTGACCGTTATTAACGCTCACACAAAACTGCTCTTGACCTAGATGATGTTTGGTACGACGACATAGGAGATTTAGCAGACGAAGACTTACAAAAAAACTGGCCAAAAAGTTTAATGCATGCATTCAGAGTGGCCAGATTAAGCAGAAGTGGCTACACAACTACTTACTACCGCTACCGAAGCCAAACAAGGATCATTCTCAGACAACAGAATCATCACGATGCGGACAAGCTATTGGAGAAAATTGTTGCTCGTGTACTCACCTGTCATCGTGGAAGAGATACGCTTATTACGACCCACACTCTGAGGTTGTAGATGTAACAAAGAGACATGGCTCAATGCAGCAGTCTTCGTCTATGACGTCTTCGAAGGCTTCCACAGACGGGAGGAGACGTGCTGCTGGCCATTGTCACCAGGCTCACCATTGTCACCAGTTCTATTTGACCTGTACACAATTACGATCTCAAAACAGCAGCTGGATGGGAGGGGAAGAACTATGTCTTTTGCTGATGATATTCTGGTATATCGACAGGGAAGAGAAAGACGGGAAACCGCCTCCATACTGCAAAACGAACTCGATCGCGTCTCTTTCTGGTGTGAAGTATAACGTGTATTGGTTAATCCTAATAAAGCATCAGTTGCATGGTTCTCACTTAACAATGATATCGTTAAAAGGGAAACACCGGTGGTACGAATGGGAGCTGATGAGGCGACCAGTGACAAGTTGATGACGGGTCTCAGAGTTAAGTTTGATCGCAGTCTGTGTTTTCAGGACCACGTCGACCATTTGATAAAAAAATCTCACAAAGGATTAGCAGCCTTGATGGTCATTTCAGTTGCCAACATCGAGCAGAGATTACTAATCCTTCTGTTCCAGGGACTAGTCCTCGCACCAATCGAGTACGCACTGGCAATTCTTACTGTCAGTAAAACGTAAATTGACAGGCTAAAGAAAATACAAAATGAAGCTATGCGCATTATCTTGGTGTGTAAGAGGGACACTGCCTGTGTAGCAATGATGTATCCTCTTGACTTTCCAACCATGGATGACCGAATCAAGATTTGGAGGGCACGAGTATGCCAGAAGATAAGCGCAGATAGCAAACATCCATTGCACCACGAGCCCAACGCAGGGAAAGGTGTCAGGCTGAAAAGATGCTATTCATGGGTGGGCCGAGCAGTAAAGTCCTCAAATAATTATGTGGTCTTACCAATATCAAGGCTGGCGAGGGGTGAATATCGGTGCTACGTCATTCAGTGGCACATTCTCGTGTGTTGTCACACTTGACAGGAAATGTAGGGAACAAAAGTCAGTCGTAGTCAATGCGGAGGTTTAAGTTCTCGTTGGGATAACACCGACGAGAAAGATGCAGTCATCTAAACAGACGGATCTGTAATACAACACAAAATGAGTGAATGGGCATTCATGGGCTCAGCAGACAGAACAGTCAAGGAAGACAGTGGTGCATACGTTATGACCACGAGTAGCATGATAATGGAGGTGATGGCAGTGACCAGAGCATTCATCTAATACGGGAGGTCAAAAAGTAATGCACACCAATTTTTTTCTCGGCTAATAATAAAGATAGGAATATTTTGCACACTTGGAATATGACATGTTCCAATTATGTGTACCAAATTGCACAACATTCTGATAAATATTACGCAATCTATGAACCGTTAAAATTGAGCTTGTCAACAATGTCCGTTACAAACAGCGAATTGTCATAGAATTTCTGGTTGCGGAAAAAGAAACTGTGGCAAACATTCATAAACGGCTGTGTGCAGTGTACAAATGTTCTGCAGTCGATAGGAGCACAGTTAGTCGCTGGGTTCAGAGAATTAAAGCTGCAGAAAGTGTACGAGTGGAGCTGCATGATTTACCGCGTTCTGGACGTGTTGCCTCGGCTACCAGCACAGACATGTTAAACCGGGCTGATGCCATTATTCGTAAGGATAGGCGTATCACTAGTCAGCAATTGGCATTGCAGCTTACAGTCAGCAAGGGAAGTGCAATCGCAATTTTTAAAACTCTCGTATATTCAAAGATTTGCGCTCGATGGGTTCCTCGGTGCCTAACAAATGATCACAGAGTTCAAAGGAAAACATTCTGTTCTGAATTGTTGGAGCGTTTCGGTGTTGAAGGAGAAATGTTTTTGTCAAAAATTGTTACCGGTGACGAAACGTGGGCACATTATTATGAGCCTGAAACAAAAATGCAGTCAATGGAATGGCATCATCCGCAGTCACCAAAAAGAAAAAAAATTCAAAACATCTCCATCAGCCGGAAAGGTGATGATCACTGTCTTCTGGGACATTGATGGTGTGATTCTTGTTGATGTAATGACAAGAGGTGAGACAATCAACTCGACAGCTTACATCAATACACTGACAAAACTCAAAAATCGGTTCCACAGAGTTCGGCCTAATAAGCCATCTGCAGATTTGTTGCTTCAACATGACAATGTACGCCCTCACACAAGTCTGGTAACACGGGAAGCAATCAACAAATTTGGTTGGTCTGTACTGCCCCATCCTCCTTACAGCCCTGATCTGGCTCCCTCAGATTTCCATCTGTTTGGACCACTCAAAAAATTCCTGCGTGGGACACACTTTGACAATGATGAGGGTGTGATCCGTGCAGTTAAAAAATGGCTACGCGAGCAGGACAAAACTTGGTACAAACGAGGCATTCATGACCTAGTTTCGCGTTGGCGTAAGGCAATACGCTTGGACGGAGATTATGTTGAAAAATAGGTAGTGTAAAGGGGATGTTCAGCTACAATCTGTGAAAATTTCACACATTTTGCCCGAATAGTTTCCGAGAAAAAAAATTGGTGTGCATTACTTTTTGACCTCCCTAGAATCACAAGACTACATCCACGCCTGCGTACAGAGTGATTCGATGAGCATGATTAAAAAAAGTGGAGGCGGGTTCTGTATGCATGCAATGGGTAGAGTCATTGCAGAAGTAAAAAAATACGTACGGTCGCCTTTGTCTACGTCCCTGGACATGCGGGAGTACGCGAAAATGAAAGAGCGGACAGGGTGGCTAGCTGCGCTGCCTTTCAAGACGGTCAATCAATGGGCCATCAATCAATGCCCTCCAAAATTTGGGAAGGGAACAGAACTTCGACAACCATGAGTCCACGTCACTCCTTCGGATGAAAGAGATGGGAGTTAAAATGGGCACAGCCAGAAACGAGAAACTTAGTGGGCGTGTAAGAAAACTAATCAACCAGCACAGAACTGGAGTCGTCAGTCGTTGGACACTGCGAGACTTGCTGAGGAGAGGATCTAAGCACCTATGGACATGCTCGAAGTGCAATGATGATAACCCGCAAATAACTCAATAACTCAGTAACTTCTTGCTGATTACTATTGACCTTGCTGCGTGACGGCGTGCAGATGACCCGTGCACGGAGTATCGGTAGAGTTTAATATAGCGGAGACATTTTGTCACCTTTAGACTCGCCCAGAGATCATTACTTACGCGAACGATGTTTCTCAATTCTGTCACTGTCTAGGAGAATTTAACAAACACGATAGTGTTCCTGTGTTTCTCAAATAAAACATTTAAGGTAGTCATCGTTAAAAAGCACTCAAAGCCCCGTAATTATCTAGAGCAGGGATGGCCAATTTCTTTCAAATGGCGGCCCACTTTTTAATTATTTTTTGTGTGTGGCCCGCCATCAATACAATTAAACTTGGCATTTGTTTTAAAGTAATATTTTTGTTATTTATGGGCATTATTTGCTTACATAAATCATTTTATTGCAACAGAGTTAAAAGTGCCTAGTTGATTTATAAAAATGAATAAAATTTGCTATATATATTGTTTAACAAACATGTTTTAGTTAGGTCATTTTAAAGTTGACATGTAACAAACCTTAATGAGAACAATGTGGCGTTCATGTGCAGCAACAACTTCATCAAAGTCAATGTGTAAAGATGATGATGATATTCGTAATAAATCCTGAAGGTGGCCATCAGTGAATCGGTTTCTTTGTGACGATTTAATCTCCTTCATTGTTGAAAAGCGCATTCACATATATATGTGCTTCCGAACATAAAATTAATTATCAAATTGAAATAACTCAATGCGGGATATTTTTCCCGTGGTACAAGTTTCCAAAAGTTAACTCCTATCTCCATCCTTGATTGGAAAAAGGGGTCACTTTGGAGGTTACATAACTCCAACTGAAAAGTGTCATATTGTTGGAAAATGTCAGACTTCATAGGGCTGTTAAACAATGCCAGTTCTGTTCGTATACCATTGAAGTAAGAAAATCGTTCATTGAATTGCTTCAATAGTTTGTCTTAAATTATTACAGAAAATTTGAAATCAGTGTCACTGCGCTCCTCAATCAATTCTTTGCCCGAAAGAAAATGAATGAAGTTTTCTTTCGTCAGGGTAAATCTAAAAACTTTTAGTTGACTTATAAATCCATCTAGGTGTCCTACCAAATCTGAGACTATTTGGGAACGTCCCTGTAGCTTCACGTTGAGTTCATACATGTGCTGGGTGATATCAGTTAAAAAGGCCAATACGCTGTTAAAATGTGGATCAGACATTTTTCTGATCAGTTCTTTGTTGGTATCATGATTCTCTAAAAACTGCTTTATCTCGTTTCTCAAAGCAAAAAACCGCCTCAAACAATTCCCTCTGCTTAGCCAGCGTACTTGTGTGTAGAGCACTAAATCGCCATATTCCGCCTCAACTTCTGATAGAAAATTTATAAACTGTTGGTGTGCCAAAGCCCGATTCCCGCCTTTGATTAAATTCACACACTTTATTACAGTTTTTATAACATCCTCCACGTCTAGAATCTTGCCACACAGTTGGTGTTCCACAGTTCCTGGTGTATAATGCATTGTAATGCTGGGCAATGGATTCCAACCTTCCTTAATAATCCAACTAAATGGTAAAAGAAAAGAAAAACATAACATTTCCAGGGGCGCTGCAAAATCCATATTCAACTATGACTGACGGAGGCTACTATAGTCAACTATGACTGACGGAGGCTACTATAGTCACCTATGACTGACGGAGGCTACTATAGTCAACTATGACTGACGGAGGCTACTATAGTCAGCTATAACTGACGGAGGCTACTATAGCCAACTATAACTGACGGAGGTTAATATAGCCAACTATAACTGACGGAGGTTACTATATATATATAAATATATATATATATATATATATATATATATATATATATATATATATATATATATATATATATATATATGACCTGACTGTTTGCGGTGAAATGTTTGTACCAACGTATTGTACCAATGTAGTTCTTGTATTTAGCGGCGTGATGTTGTGTGTAATGCCGTTTAAGATTATACTCTTTATTTACAGACAACACTTGAAAACACACAAGGCACTGCGGTTTGCTATCCTTATTGTTGATAAATAAAAAATCATGTTCCCATTTCTCATGAAAAAATCTTATTTTTTTCATTTAATTGACGTTTATTGCTCATATTATATCACGACCGAAGCAACCGACAATGAAAACACAGATTACAACAATAGCACTGTTTCCTGTTAAAAATGGAACTGTTCACTGTAACTCGACAAAATCAGAATGATCAGTTCGAATATCGGATATAAAATTTTGACTGATGAAAAGAGTATTGGAGAGAAAAAAACTGAAAGTAAAATAATTTTGGGGTGAACGTATTGAGGAGGAGGAGGTGGGTAACTGACAGTACCTCCTGGCGGAAACTGTTTGAACTCGCCGAACAGAGAGTCGGTTCTAGAACCATTCGTCGGCTTCTTCCTTTGTTTCTGTCGATCGCAGGATGTTCAAACTGAAAAAAGGATGGGTCGGGAATGACGGGAAGGCGACGTTAAACTAACTACTAGAGTGTTCTGAGTGTTAAACATGGTCTACTTGAACTATTATTCTTCTTTGATTTACCTCGGATGTTTCCACCAATAATTATACTTTATTTTAAACAAACTGCTAGGGAATATTTGAGTTAGCTTTCTCCACGGTAGAAGTTAATGTAACAAATTTTAAATCAGTTTTACCCAGGACATTCTGCTTAATGCAACCTGCTTTTATTTTTATCCGCCGCGGGCCTAAAAAAGAACGCCGCGGGCCACAAGAAGTGGCCCGCGGGCATCTTATTGGCCATCCCTAATCTAGAGTATAGATATCTATGACGTGAGGACTCTCAACATAGGCTCTGCAGTCTGGGAAGAAATAGCTGCAGACCGCAATCTTTGTAAAACATACTCTGCAGCTCCAACTCAAACAAAAAGCAGACAAATTCATAGAAAAAGAGAATACATGGTAAAAGAAAAGAAAAACATAACATTTCCAGGGGCGCTGCAAAATCCATATTCAACTATGACTGACGGAGGATACTATAGTCAACTATGACTGACGGAGGCTACTATAGTCACCTATGACTGACGGAGGCTACTATAGTCAACTATGACTGACGGAGGCTACTATAATCAGCTATAACTGACGGAGGCTACTATAGTCAACTATAACTGACGGAGGCTACTATAGCCAACTATAACTGACGGAGGTTACTATATATATATATATATATATATGACCTGACTGTTTGCGGTGAAATGTTTGTACTAAAGTGGGGTGGGTAATTTATGCAAATTAATTCCGCTTTGGGGACGGGGCTATTTTTATTACATTCCCCTCCTCATCTTCTTTTCTTTCCTTATTGATTTCTCTTTTAGCGCCGAGGGGAGATATAATTGGCGATCTTTTGCTCTTCTGTTCACCTCTGCTGCTATGTTTCCTAGTGCTTCTAATATTCTGTCGATCCATCCCTTTCGTGGTCGGTCCTTGGGTCTGGTGTTCTCACGACGTTTATTGAAGTCTTGTTGTGTTGCGTTTTGATCACTTTGCCTTGTCACGTGGCCAAACTATTTTATCTGTTGTTTCTTTATATATTTTATAATATTATAATAATATACAATATGTGGGGGTTATTCCTAGCTTTTTTCTTAGTTCTTCATTTCTGATCTTGTTGCTCAGGCTGTTTCCTTTCATTCGTCTAATACATTTAATCTCCGTAGAGGTTACTTTTCTTATTGTTCTTGCATCTAGGGTCTAGGACTGGCATTGGTAGAACAACGCTGGGATGAAGATTGTATTGTAAAGTGCCCGTTTTGCCTCTAGAGTTATTTCCTTGTTGGACAATAGCTGCCCAATGATTTGACAAGCTTTGATACATCTTGAGTCTATCTATGCTGTTTGTGTATTGCCGTTTATCAATAAACTTCCTAGGCATTTGAATTCCTCTACTTATTTTAGTGGCCCGCCTTCTATAGTTATTTTGATGTTCTGTTTATCTTTTGCGACATTCATGACTTCTATTGTGTTCATGTTGATTTTCATGTTATATTTTGTGCCTGTGCTGTTGAGTTTATTTCTGTGTTCTTGTAGGTCTTCTATTGTTTCATGTATAGTGCCTGATCGTCTGCAAATAAAAGCTCGTTGATCTCTTCTGTCTCTTGTGGGTTGGCTAACTTTAATATATAGTCCATGTATGTAATAAACAGTAGGGGGGATAGTACACACCCCCTGTCTTACACCTGATCTTACATCGATGTGGTCTGTGTAGCCTGCTGCTGTTCTAACTGTGCAGCTGCTGTTGCTGTAAAAACTTTTAATTAGGTTGGTTAGATGTTGGCTTACTCCGTATGTTGTTAGTATTTCCCACAGTTGTTCTCTGTTTACTCTGTCGAATGCTTTTTCCTGGTCAATGAAAGCTATGTACAAATTTTGACTGTGTTCTAAGTTTTTTTTTCTGCAAGCTGTTTTAAAGTGAACAGAGCGCCAGTACATCCTCTGTTGTTTTTTTCCGTAACCCCATTTGACTTAACTGTAGTTCTATTATCGATTTCAGCTTTTTTTTCCACGATCTTGGCTTATAGCTTTCCTACATGGCTGAGAAGAGATATACCTCTAAAATTGCTTGCAGTCTATTTTGCTACCTTTCTGTTTCCATACTGGTACGATGATTGCCTGTTGCCAGTCTTCTGGGGCTTGTTGTTAGTGCCATGAAGCATTGAATATTCTGTGCAGCCATATCATTCCTGTTTCCCCTGCCGCTGCTATTATTTCTACTGGCATGTTATATGTCCCCAGTGCTTTTTTTGGTGCATATTTTATTACTTCGATTTTCTTTTTCATGATGTTGGGTTCAGTATTTTGTGCTTTCTAGCGTGGTTTTTGTTGTCTTATTGATAGTTGGTGCCATTTTTAATAGATCTTCAAAATATTCTTTCCATCTCTGTTACATATGTTGGTTATTTGATTTTGGCTGTCCGTCTTTGCCATTTATGAGCTCAGTAGGATCATGGTTTTCTTTTTTCCCTCTTGTGGCTTTTACTGCTTTGTAGAAATCTCTTCTTGCTGCCTTGCCCTGCTCATATTTTGTCAGAATTCTGTCGAATTCTTTTGCTTAGCTTCTTTGATCAACATTTTAACTCTTTTTCGAACCATGGCATATTTTTTCATATTTTTCTTTGTTCTTATTCTCCCTTCAATTTTTAAACAGTTTCTTCTTTTCTTTAAATGCATCTTTGATTACTTCGTTCCACCACGAGGTGCTCTTTTTCCCTTCTCTTGTCATTAGATTAGTTCCACATACTGTTTTTGAGATGTTAGCTACTGTTTCTTAAATTGATTCCGCTCTTCTTCTACTGTGCTTACTTCGTTATGGAGTTTCTTGAATCCGTCTGTTAGTTTTTCTTCTAGGGTTTTCCTTGATTCTTGATCTGTTAATTGTTAAATTATTACACCAGGCAGTAAAAAATCCGCGACTAAAAGTCATTTAAATTAAGGCTGGAGACAGAACACGCTTTAGTTTATCATATACATTACTTATTAGCCGATTTCATTGTTATCCCCCCTTTTCATCTATCTTACATTCGAGCTATGTTAACACCCATCCACCATACTTCAACACAAGCTTTAGATGAAGACTCTCATATATATATATATATATATTGTATATAGCTCCTGTTTATATCTTGGCATATATATATATATATATATATATATATATATGTTTGCACCACTCTGGAGCTATTTCTCCTACTTTATTTTCTTTGCTCCATGGCGGAGCAAGGACTCTATAATCATTGTTAGCAACAGAGTGAAACAATTGCTCTTATGCTCCTACTATATAAACATTGTAACGTGGGTTGGATTTGCAACATACCCCTACTACTACTACCGAATCATGGAATATCAACAACAGACAAGAAAATTGTTGTAGAATGTGGCTGTGCCGAAGATTATTGAGAATTTAATGAACAGCTAAATAAAATGGAGCGCGAGGACGTTCTACAAAGAAAAAAAACAAAACAAAAAACAAGACGTGTTGCTAACAGGAAGAAGCAATTATAATTGTTGTAGCCATTTGATGTGAAGGATACCGCAAGAATATTTTGTGACAAATCGATAAATTGATGGAAGTAGAGGTAGAGGGTTACAAAATGAAAAGTTTAAGAGAGTAGTTGGGTAGTAAGTCAAAAACATAATTGATTAACAAATGTCGTGATTGAAAGTTGTGGAGAAACATGATCACCTACAGCACGCCACTTGTTTATGATAGTTACGATGTCATTTTTGAAAGTCTTCCAACAAAATGTTATATTTGGCACTGTTATTTCATTTTTATGTTCTGTTAAGTTACTGCCTAAAATTGTCGTGCTAGATCTGCATCGCGGACCTTCCATTTGAAGACGTCAAAAGAATGAAAACACGTATATATAGATAATGTGATAATTTTCTTTCAATAAAAAAGAATAATTTTGTTTTCAAATCCTCTTAGAGCTTTATTTAATAACATTCGTGCTTCAACAGGTGTATAGCATAATTATTTAACTGAAATCGATCAATGTCACAAAAACTGCTTGATAAAGAACGAACGATTGCTATTCATTCGACAATAAAAAAAACATATATAATAGACTGCTACATAACCATAAAGAGAAGTATTCAACTGCTGGCTTATGATGATTTCAGTATTTCGTTTCAATAGGACACAAGTAAGAATGTTAATACATTTGCGTCACAAAGCAACTTTTTTTTTCCCTTCCAAACGAATGGAGACGGTTAATTGATTTTGTGTGATTGAAATCTGCTCTCAGCATGCATGTTAGTATATTCAGGAATTAATGTAAGTGACACAGATCACAGTATTAAGAATAAATGAAAAGTTTGGTGTAAGAATGTTGTCTGAAGACATAATCTAAGGGACTCTTTATGAATAACTTCATTTTAAGTATTATCATTGAATGTGTAGCACACAGCAGGGGGTATATAGTATGAACTGACAGCAGATTTGAAGTATATTTGAATACAATCACACCAGGAGGTCTATCATCAACGATTTAATAACATTGTAGCTAAAATTACAATTTTCTTCTTCTGTATTTAAGCCTTTTGGTCATAGAAAAGGGCCTGTTGTGTAATACTCTCAGTTGGCATCCGTAGTGTGTGTCCTATCCAGCGCCATCGTCTTCGCTGTATCTCTTTGTCCACTGGTATTTGACTGGTGCATTTCCATAATTCTATGTTAGTGATTTTGTCCTGCCATTTCCATCCTTTTATTCTGCGTAAGCATCCATTAATGAAAGTCTGTATCTTCATGATTGTCAATTATGTTGTTCTCCATGTTTCACAGCCATATAATAGGACCAACTTAACATTTGAGTTACAAATTTTTATTTTTGTATTTAACCTAATTTCTTTGGATTTCCATATTTTTCCCAGTGCAACGAAAGCACCTCTTGCTTTTGATATCCTTATTTTGGTATCATTTTCTGTTCCTCCCTCTTTATCTATATTACAGCCCAGATATGTATAAGATTGTACGTATAGTAGAGGTATTTCTCCTAGTTTTATTTGGTTATTGCCAACTGCATTAATTCTCATAATGTTGGTCTTATCTCTATTAATCTTTAGTCCTAGCTGTTGTGATCTCTCATCAAGTATGCTCATTTTATCCTGCATCTGTTGATGGCTGTGTGATAGGAGAGCTATGTCATCAGCAAAGTATAAATCATCAAGTTGTTTGGTCAGTGACCACTGGATCCCATTTCTGTTGTATTGAGTTATTTTCATAATCCAATCTATGGCCAGTAGAAAGAGAAATGGAGACAGGAGGCATCCCTGCCTTACTCCTTTTCTTATTTCAAATGCGTCTGTAAGCTGTCCTTCATGCACCACACTACATTTCGTTCCTTCATACATTGTTTTCATCCGATTTTTGCTCTTTCATTAATCCTTTAAGCTTATCTTTTGCCCTCATCCTGTTTATTCAGTGTTAAACCTGCGTGGGTGATGCTGTCTGGTGGTTATCGTGTTATGTACCCATACTTTTTAAAATCTGTTTCTTAATTTTACCCAGCATTGGTGTATCTCCAACTCTTTCCTTATCTCATAAATATATTATTCCGTCACTTCCTGTCACATTTAATACTATTCTTAGACATCTCAATTACGATATTGTTCCTTTCTCCGTGTGTTAATGTTCAATTTTATCATTGATAACAGTGTTGCAAAGAACATTGAATTATATAATGCTTTCTTTGTACATGTTACATGTTTCTTCTGTAATTCTGAATTATAATTCACTTGGTTTGCTTTGCTGTTTTGAACTATGATAATTGAAAATGATTTTTTTTTATCAGTTTCAGTTCAGAGCGCAAAATAATGTGGTTAGGTACGATTAAGGTTTGTAACCTGTGTCGCTTACCAAAATTGTAAATATATTTTGCATTTTTTTTCTTCATTCTTATGAAAAGTATAGAACAGGAATAAGGAAATGAACTTCGTGTGGCTTAGACAGTTTCAGAACCACGTCTGTAACAAATGTAGTAACTATGGGAAGTGTCAAGAATATATCAGAGAACTTCATATATGCTTCATAAATAACAACAGTATGGCCTTTGACTGTGTAAAAAAAAAAAACAAAAAAAACCTATGGGACATCAAGAAAGACTTAGCAGCAAGCAGCTACCAGATTAGCGGGGAAAACATAAATTGGTATGTCCTAGCAATTCTTACTGTCATTACGACGCAAATTGACAGGCTGGAGAAAATACAGAATGAAGCTATTCGCATTATCTTGGGGTGTACAAGGGACACTCCCTGTATAGCAATGAGTTATTTTCTTGACTTTCTAACCATGGATGACAAGGTCAAGATCTGGAGGGCACGAGCATACCTGAAGATAAGTGCAGATAAAGAGCGTCCATAGGACCCCTATCTCAACACAAGGAAAGGTGACAGACTAAAAATAAACAAATCATGGGTGAGCCGAGCAGAAGATGTTTTCAAACAGATCTGTGGGCTTACCAGTATCAACACTGGCGAATAGTGGATACCGGTGCCTACGTCATTCAGGGGCAAATTCTTATGTATTGTCACACTCGACAGGAAATGTAGGGAACAGAAAAGTCGTGGTCAAAGCAGAGGTCAACGGTCTCATCTGAGATAAAACAGATGCGAAAGATGCATTCATCTGTGCAGACGGATCCGTAATACGGCACCAAAGGAGTGTATGGGCATTTACAACACGCTCGGCAGGCGGAATAGTCAAAGCAGACAGTGGTGCATATGTTATGACTACGAGTACCATGACGATGGTGGTGAGGGCAGTAACCAGGGCATTCGTCTGGTTAGAGTCACAAGACTATACCCACGCCTATAAACTAAGTGATACGATGAGAATGATAAAAAAAAAGTGGAGGTGGTCTCTGTGCACAAGCAATGGGTAGAGTCATTGATGAAGTAAACAATATATAGGGTCATCTTTGTCTACGTCCCTGGACATGCGGAAGTACCGGGAAATGAACGAGAGGACAGGCTGGCTAGCTGCGCTGTCATTGAAGACGGTCAACCAATGAATCGGGCGGACGTCCTCGTTGGATACTCTTCAAGATGTGGGAAGGGCACATGACTTTGACAAACAGACCACGTCAATTCTTCGGATGAAAAATATGGGAGTTTAGATGGGCACAGCCAGAAACAACGAGAAACGTAGTGGGCGTATAAGAAAACTTATCAACCAACACAGACCTTGGGATCGTTAATCGCTGGACACTGCGGGACTTGCTGAGGAGGGGATCTGAGCACCTACAGACATGTTCGGAGCGCAATGATGGAGACTCGCAATTAACCCAATAACGTCAACTTGTTCAAAGTACGAAGGGTGTGAGGCAGGGGTACATCCTCTCTCCATACCTACTCAACATCCATGATGAGAACATCATGAGAAATGCCAGAAATGATGACAATGTTATGAAATGTGATCATTCTACAATAAATGGCAACATAATATCAGAACTCAATACCTTGATGACACTGACCTCCTCTTGAACAGCGTAGAGGTATTAAAAGTTACAACTGGATGTGCCAAAACACAGTGAAGAGCAAGACCTCTACCTAAATATACAAAAATAGTAGATAATGTCCTCCGACAAAGCAAAAAGTAAACGGACAACCCAGAATCATCAACAAGGAACTTGAAACTGTAACAATCTATGACTATCTGTGATTTGAAGTAACTAATAATGGAGACTGCAAGTAGGAGATCAAAAGAAGACTAACAATAGCAACACAAACATTAGATGCTATAAAGAGCATAAGCCACAATAGCAACAGTAAAATGAAAACTACATAAGGGCGTGTACATGCATCTTCCCAATTATTAACACTTGTTTGTGAATCGTGAACAATCTTGCCAATCACAAATTTAAAAATTCATTTCAAACAAAATGCTACAGCACAATCCTTAGAATACATTGGATAATGAAAAAGAGTAATTAAGATATATTGAAAGACTTATCTAAAAGAGCAATAAAGATATATTGAAAGACTTATCAAAAAGAGCAATAAAGATATATTGAAAGATTTATCAAAAAGAGCAATAAAGATATATTGAAAAATTTATCAAAAAGAGCAATAAAGATGTATTGAAAGACTTATCAAAAAGAGCAATAAAGATATATTGAAAGACTTATCAAAAAGAGCAATAAAGATATATTGAAAGACTTATCAAAAAGAGCAATAAAGATATATTGAAAGATTTATCATAAAGAGCAATAAAGATATATTGAAAAATTTATCAAAAAGAGCGTTAAAGATGTATTGAAAGACTTATCAAAAAGAGCAATAAAGAAATATTGAAAGACTTATCAAAAAGAGCTGGCTTATAAACATCTTAGAGAGGAAATGAAAATATTACGGTCACATAGAAAGACGCAGTGGCTGACAATAACAATAATGGAAGGAATGATTCCACGAAGACGAGACAATAGCAGACTAAGAGGAGGGATGTTTAAAGGCATCAAAGAGACATGGCAACGGAAAAAGCAGGAGTCCTGGGTAGAGACAGAGATTGTTTCCGACTTGCAGCGATGAGTGAAACTTTAAGCAAAGAACGACGATGAGGATGAAGATTTATCCGTTATCTATCCCGAATTGATATTTTGCTATTTATTTATTTTGTTCTCTATCCTTTTTTATCTTGGGCGTCGACAGAAAATGGCGACCTTGATAGAACTCTTTGATTTGCCTCTCACATCATGCTTTTTGTGGTGTCACATATTTTGCTTTGCTTTGGAGGTCTCCCTCTACTTTATTTATAACATCTGTTTGTTAGTGCTTGTTGTGGAATGATGTTTGCTAGTAACTACCAACCATTCACATTAATGTCTTTGAGATTAAATTCATAACTGGCGCTACGCTGTCTTTTTCTTATTTCTAAATATCTTGAGTCTCTTATTATCACATACAAAATTCTTCAAAGACATCTCCTGTCAGTAAATTTCAATTTCGTTATCTATTGTGGTGTATTGGCTAGTGTTCTTTTCCCAGCCCTCTTTTTCCCATTTTTTCCAATACGACTTCAGTCATCTATTTTTGTTTATTGTTCTTTTCCTTTTTAGATAAGAATATGTTGGCTTCGTGTATGCTTTCCTTTAAGCATTGTCCTTTAGTTGTAACTTATTTCATCAGGATTTTCCCTTCTGTATTGTCCCTTTCCTTCTTCTAACAATTTGTGGTATGTATTTTTTACTTGCATTGTATATGTACGTTGATTTTCTGTGTGACTTAGAGCTGTCTTGTCCAGTGGAATTATTTGTATGTTATTCTTCTGTCTGTTTCTCTTATTTTTATTTCCATTTTCATCATAACAGGGATGTGATCTGAGTTAATATCAGCTCCAGTTTATATCTTGGCTTGCATGACGCTGTTTCTAAACCTACCCCTGATCATAAATACTTATATATGGAACATACAAACATGTCAAGCCACCAGAAACTGCCATAAGTATATTTGTCCTACTTTTTATATTTACTTATTTCTTTTGCTAATTTTTTTGTTATTGTGTTCAGTGTGCTGATGAATATTTGGGTCGAAACGTTCTGTTTTGATCTGCTTTTCACCCACAAAGTTGTAATACTTTTGTTGAAATATTCCTTGTGCTAGCCATTGTTACAATGGTTTATGAAACTGTGAAGAGAGGTATTAGCTTGAATGAAGAGCTTTTAATTTGAATATGTGAATTTAACGTTTATTGATTTATTGTAAGAAGAGAATCGTTTTTTCTCTCTTTGAATTTGAGAATAAGACTTTCTACCCCACGTTAAACTGAAAATTGCTTCTGTTTTTCAGCCTACCCTGAATTAAACTCGTTTCCTCTTCTATTTGCTACAGAGTAAGCTAATTTACTTCCAAATTGAAATAAACCAAATTTATATATTTTACTGAATTAAAATGATGTTGTTCAATTTAAACTGAACCAAACTTTTGCAATTCGAACTAAAGGTAATGAAACTATGGTTCTTCAAAACTGAACTGAATTAAACTTGTGTAGTTCATCGAATGGATACAAGGAGACCATTTGGAGGACCTCGACTTTGCTGATGACATAGTTCTCATCAGCAGTCAGATAAAAACGATGCAGGAAAACACAAATGAACTATCATCAATAGCCAGCAAAATTGGGCTTGAGGTCAATCATGAAAAGACTAAAGTCATGAAAAGTTTAATTCCAACAAGTGACAAAATATACATGGAAAACAAACCAGTAGAAGAGATCGATCACTTTATCTATCTTGGAAGTCACATTGATCGAGAAGGGGATACGAGCAAAGAAATTAGAATCAGACTGGCTAAAGCAGCAATGTCTTTCAGAAGCCTTGAAAAGTTGTGGAAATCAAAACTCATTAGCACAAACACAAAACTTAGGCTATTCAAATCAAATGTACTATCAACCCTTATGTATGCGTGTGAAAGCTGGAAAACAACAAGAGATATAGAAACAAAGTTGAACGCATTCGAAAATAAATGTCTAAGGAAAATACTTGGTATAGAATGGAACGAATTCAAAACAAACGAGGAAATTAGAGAAATCGCCAATCAACCACTAATATCTTCAGTAATAAAGAAAAGACGATGGTCATACGTTGGACATGTGATGAGAAGAGATAATAATCGAATAGCAAAGCAAGCCCTCATATGGGAAACAACAGGTAAAAGAAAAAGAGGAAGACCCAGGGAGACACTGAGAAGAACATTGATGAGAGAGGCAAGAGCAGCAGGAATCGGCTCCCTCAATGAGATAGAACTGCTTGCACAGAACAGAGACAGATGGCGAGATTTGATAAAATATCTTTAAAAGAAAACTGCTAGAACAAAAGTTCATATAGGAGAAGGTGTATCTTGGTCTACGCCCTATGGGCCGGTTACGGCTCGAAAGGTCAATAGATAGATAGATAGTTCAACCTATCTATAAATATTTATCTATAATAATATTTAGTATACATATATATATATATATATATATATATATATATATATATATATATATATATATACATATATATATATATATATATATATATATATATATATATTTACAATCTATAAATATGCTAAACTAAATTAATTCAAGTTCTATTTACCAATTTATAGTGACACTGTGACCTTCCAGGCATGTCGTAAGAGGCGACTAAGGAGGTTGATCGATGGCTTGACAAGCTGTCATTGTAAAAAGTATTGTTATGGAAACAGAGCCATAGATTTTAGAAGCAGTGATCTCTGCAATATGTGCCATTTTGGCACGCAAGGTTTCCGTATTTGAGATTGTGGTTCTGCCCTATGTGCCGCCTTGGGCTCGAAAGGACAATAGATAGATAGATTCACCAAACAATTCCTAATTACAATTAAATATTTCAAACCAAACCGAATTATCATATTATATTTACAATTAAATCGAAAGAAACTTTTCTTTTTAAAACTAAACAGAATTACACATTTGTCCACTTCAAACGAAACTGATTGAAACATCTTTAATACTGAAGTCTAATCTTAATAAATTTCAAACTTTAACAAACTATGCAAAATCTTTACACTTAGCCTTAAAACAGGAGGTAAACTGACGATTAGAAAGGATACACCAGTCAAGCAAGTATTTCGGTCCTTTAGCTTTTTTTGATACTGTCCTGGGAGGAGGGGCCGCCTGGGTCACGAGTCCCAGATTTCGATTCCTGTTGCGCTTGTGTCTGAAAGTTGATATTATGTTAACCATAAGAGAGTACTAGATGAGACTCTGGTCTGCAAAAAACATTTCATCGAATCTACTGCAAGATAACTTCAATTTTTTGTTTCTGTTTACAAATAAGCTATATATTTGCTTGCGATCACACAATGACTATGTGAATATTTGCTCTCCTTGATAGTTCTGGTTCACGGATCCCAACGCAAGATATCCCTCTTCACCATCAGCCCGCAAAAATGATTTTAAATTGGACTATGTGCGTTGCCTTGCCGTTTACATAAAAACTATTAACAGATTTCGGTCCAAAACATCCGACTTCGACGTGGCGTTTTTGGGTACCGGATTGCTTTCCTTCTCAATCCCCATTCACTTGGCCAGACTAGCCCAGCTATAGTCCGTTCAGAAATTCATAATCACACCTGAATTAATGTTGCGTGATAACCGCTTGTTATTTTGGTTTCAAATTTTGCATGCAATCTTAGAATATTGATGACGCAAAGATTTTGGTATTTTTATTCCACAAACACAACAGATTTTGCACATCAGAGAATTCCTTTGATCTTTTATGACGATATCACACAAGTTGATTCAAATTTTAAAGTTTATAGTAATCGTGTTAAATTTTCCAGTTTACTGCAATTCTTGTCAGAGGCGTATCTACATAGTGCTTAATTGTGGGTGTTGTTCGTTATGTATATTTGCAAACATGAATTCAATTGGTTACATTTAGTCTTGTCCTTCGGTCACCATTAGACCCCAGGACGTCCTAACTGCAGCTGGAATTGAATTCACCTTAATTTTAATCATTCCGAATCTGACGATTCCAAAAGGTTGATAATCATTACTGGCTGGACAAATAGTAATCCATCTCGTTTTCAGTACTCATCTTCCACCGCAGCACATGTTCAACACATTTCTTCCAGAACGGAATGTCTATTTTTGAGAGAGACTCGCGTGTCAGAACTTCAACATCACACATTTTAAACGTCCTGTTCTGTTCTGCAACTTGTCCTTTGACGTGAGCCCAGACAAGTTCGATTGGATTAAGGTGCGCATGATATGCAGGGAGTCGAAGAGAGGTGTGGCCGTATTTCTCAATGATTTTATCAACATGGTACACCTTTTTCTTATTCGTATTCTTCACAAGTTGTAACAATTCGGGTTTTAAATATGTGTCGTCAAATTTGACATTTTCATTCGCAAGCCATGTCCTAATTTGCTCTTTTGTATTTGATGCAGTAGGCACTTTGTCTTCCTCTGATACGACATTGTGGTATGATGCATTATCCATGACTATGCATGAAGGTCTCTCCAGGATTGGTAAAAGATCGTTCTCCAACCAGTGCCTGAAAAGGTTTCCATTCATTTCAGAATGGTAGTCCCTACCGTCGGTACTTTTTGATCGGAAAATAAGTCCCGCATCATGGACAAGGCCGTTTTCAGTGCTTCCAGCGTTAATATAATGCGCTGGCCTTTGCTGCTCGGAATTGTTCTTTTGAGTTTGCCATTTACTGACTGCCATTCTTTAGCATAGGTGTGGTGTGCGTTGACCCATGATTCGTCCAAATATACAATATCATACCGTTCACTCCGCCGCTCACGGATCTGTCTCAGGTATTTGCTTCGAGCAATGACCAAGTGTGGTTTTTCACAAATAATATTCCTGCCCCCAACAGTTTTTCTGAAAGTGAAGCCGGCTCCTCGCACAATCTTCCATAGAGTACTTTTAGAAATGTCAATATTGCAGTCTGCATGCAATTTTAATTTCAAATTCCTGAGAGTAACAAGTACATTATTAGCAAACATTTTCAATGTCTCACGTTTTATGGCATCCATGTCAAAGCTGTCGACAGTCTTTTTCCTTCCTTGATTAGCATGAGTGCACTCTGAGCCTTGTTTAATCCAACGAGAAAATGACGATCTATTAAGACCAAGCGCGAGTTGCGTTCGTCTCTCTGGGTCATGAATATCACAATATAAATGCCCCATCTTGGATTCGCTAAGGAAGTGCTGATATAGTAAAAAATTAACCTTTTGCATTGTTATAAATTTGCATTTCAAACTCATTGTAATTTAGATATAAATGTTGGTATTTAAAGTCAACAAATTGACTACTGAGTCTTCACAAAATTAATGAAGATACGCCTTCCCTTCGGTAATTAATGCCAAGGCCGTGGTGCGTCATGTCGTTCAATAACAATTACGTTTTGTGCACGGGATTTTCCTGAAGTTAGTGTTTCTGCAATAGCCAAACTATTTTACGTGAACGACCGCACCAAATTAATGTATATATCCTAAAATGGTGTCAAATTCGAACAGGGTGAATTTAATTTAGCATAAAGAAGAAAACTTTTAAACTAGATCAAATTTCTGAGAGCAAAAAAATATTTCTATAACGTCATCAATATTCTAAGATTGCATGCAAAATTTGAAAGCAAAATAACAAACGGTTATCACGCAAAACTAATTCAGGTGTGATTATGAATTTTTGAACGGACTATATCATATTACTAGAGCCACCGCTAAGAAGTAGACTAGGGTATTGATAGTTCCGGTTCACCGATCCTGGCGCAAACCAACAGCTGGAGTCGCTGACAGCTTTCAGCTCTGTTGCTGTCACACACCTTTGCCTAAAAAAATGACCTACATAAAATGATTGACATTATAGTGACGGGAAGTACAAACAAAAATCGCATCCCCTCAAAAGCAAAAAGAAATACAGAAATTGTGATTGCAACAAAGACAGCTTAAGACATTCCCTAAATGCACCGTTAAAGTTGATGAGGCAAATTTTTTAAATAGTTTGACTGCTTACAATATCAGATATTGTGGAAAATAATGATAGATATAGAGTTTTCCCTTTACTTAATGCATATGAAAAAATACTTTGTAAAATTTAGCAAGAAACTGTATGCATTATTTGTTATTCTATTTTCACATGGACAGCCATAAGATCATATGTTCATCGCCGCACATGCAGATATTCTTCGACATAACAGATACTCTAAATATTTTGTCTTCGAGAATTTTGACGTTTTTGAGTATATTTTTTCCTATTAATTTGTCCCGGTCAGCGGCTATTTTTGACCCACTCTTTTTTTGTTTGAAACTTTCAATAGTTTTTTTTACGTGTGCAAAATGCACACGAAGCCTTCCATTTTTTGCCGTTATACTAGAGTCTAGACATCGAATCTCACTACCCAGAGCATTGGGCGGGTATAGCCACGAGAAAACCATGGATTCGAGGTGAACAATCTCTCCACCTGTGGTCCTGTACCTTCTTGTCCAGAAGTCGACAGCTTACATCTAGACCATCCAGCTATCAACTTATCTATTGAACTTGTAGTAAATATGAGAAGTTAAGAGAGGCGAGTAACAAAGAACAATTTAAGCTTCTTACGCTTGTAAGTCACACAATACAAGGAATATGATAAGCTGATGCTACAGTACTTTTATCGACGTCCATAAGTAACAGTAAGACATTTATAACATTAGCTCATTGCAACAGGGTGAAACACAACGAAATCAATTCAATGAAACACAAATAACCGTACTTTTACAAACTGATATAACAGATATAAAAACTGACATCTTATTTAATTAATAAATATGGGAAAGCGAGGACAGTCTGAATATCTTGACTATCGATAACAAACAACGGAAGACTATAAAGGAGATCACAAGAAGGCCGAATATAAGTAAAAAAAAAAAGTAAAAATACCCCCATAGGGTATATGGTGTTAGTGACCATACATTTTACTGACCCTCGGCACAAGATTTTTGGAGTAATGTGGTCGGTAATACGCCAGTGTCGCTTTACTTTCCCAGAAAAATATCCGGTACCCATTAAAGGCTGGGTGAACCTGAAGCCTTCGGTTGAGATCGAACCCTACCTCTTGTCCTTTGTAGTCCAGTTCACTAACGACTGAGCTATTGCGGCTCCCTTCCGGTTAAGAAATGCTTTGCACTAATAGTATAATGCTTCCATCATTGGAGTGTTCAATGACTACTTGCTGAGTTAAAATTACCCTAGTAATATTACTCTCCTTCTCGATAACTAAATAATACTTTTCAACATCAAACTGCGTGGAAATACTATCCCACGCCACTACTTATAAAATACTATCCCACGCCACTACTTATGAAATACTAAAGGTAAAGGTAAAGTACGAGACTTGAACCGGCGTCTTAGCACGCGAGTATATACCCATATGTGCTCGGCCGCCTATCCAGAAATGTTCGGATATTTCTGTATAGTGTAGCCTCAAGCATCGAAACTCAGATGCGAAGCGACATTCCTCACCTTCCCAGGATAATATACCCTGTTATGAAATACTATCCCCCGCCACTACTTGTGAAATACTATCCCACGCCACTACTTATGAAATACTATCCCACGCCACTACTTATGAAATACTATCTCACGCCACTACTTATGAAATACTATCTCACGCCACTACTTATGAAATACTATCTCACGCCACTACTTGTGAAATACTATCCCAGTCCACTACTTGTGAAATACTATCTCACGCCACTACTTATGAAATACTATCTCACGCCACTACTTATGAAATACTATCTCACGCCACTACTTACGAAATACTATCTCACGCCACTACTTATGAAATACTATCCCACGCCACTAATTATGAAATACTATCTCACGCCACTACTTGTGAAATACTATCTCACGCCACTACTTGTGAAATACTATCTCACACTTATTTTGTTTCTTCTTCTTTAGATTAATCTTTAGAGTTTGCTTTAGTTTACATTCTTCTTTTTATTTTTTCAACTTTAAATTCTTTTTTAGATTATTCTTCTTTTCTTTTCTCTTCCTCTTTAAATTTTTCTACTTTAGTTTCTTCTTTAGATTCTTCTCTTTAGTTTATTCTTTAGATTCTTCTACTTTACTTTTCCTCCTCTTTAGAATCTTCTTCTTTAATTTCTTCTATAGAATCTTCGTCTTTAGTTTCTTCTTTAGATTCCTCTTCCTCTTTAGTTTCTTCTTTAGATTCTTCTCCTTTAGTTTCTTCTTTAGAATCCTCTTCCTCTTTAGTTTCTTCTTTAGAGTCTTCTCCTTTAGTTTCTTCTTTAGATTCTTCTCCTTTAGTTTCTTCTTTAGATTCTTCTCCTTTAGTTTCTTCTTTAGATTCCTCTTCCTCTTTAGTTTCTTCTTTAGAATCTTCTTTAAACTCTTCTTCTTCAAATTCCTCTTTAAATTCTTCTTCTGGAGGCGAAGGCGCGTCTCCCATCACCAGAGCTGGAAGTTGTCAGCGACCCACAACTAATGGCTTGTGCCAGGATCGGTGAACCAGAATAATCCAGACCCAGCTCCACCTCTCCGTGGTGCCTCCAGTAACAGTCTAACCTGTCTAGTCAGGCCAAGCGAGCAGGGATCGAAGAGGAATCGTTCGTTCGCTTTCGTCAGCTTTGACCTCTGACGAAGTCCCACCCACTCAATTTTGTGGGACTGAATTTTGCGTGTAAAGTCTGTTTTATCCCATTACAGGATGCCCCTCGCCATGCAGGCAGATTTACTCCGACTTCAGAGGTACTAATTTTTAGGGAATTAGTAAAACTCAGGTGTCCTCGCCAGGGTACGAACCCCGGCTGTTGCCGTGGTAAGCCAACCGCCTATCGATTGCACTAACCGGACACCCTTCGAAGAGGAATGACAACCCGGTAATAAAAAATGTGCTGAAGTCGGCTGTGTTGGGCCGAATGGCGCAAATATAACAGTTATACTGCAAACCACAACACAACGTACATCCACTTAATGTCCTTTTAAGGGCGGATGACGAAGAGGAATTCTACAGTCTACGAATACTCTAGAATACTTTAGTCATTGGGCGAACGCAAGCAAGTAAATTCTTCTTCTTCAGAATTTTTCTTTACATTCTTCTTTTTTAAAATTCTTCTTTAAATTCTTTTCCTTTAGATTCTTCTTCAGATTCTTTATCTATAGATCCTTCTAGAAATTCTTCCTCTTTAGATGCTACTTCAATTGTGTTTGTCGGATTATCGCACTTTGTAGTTCACGATTTGAAAGGAGTGAAGTATAGTTTGGCTCTGTTATTCAAAGATACGATATTTGAACTGTATAAACAAACACACACTCACGCAGAGTAAATGAACAATACCAGGATATATATTATAAATATTTTGTTGTCATATTTTATAGATATTTTACAACATGGTGATAGATAAGATATAGGCCAACACGTTCTGCTGTGTTCCTGATCTCAAAGTGTATTCAGGGTATAGAGGTGCGACTTGTCATAGATTAGCAGTAGGAACAAGCGTCAGCATTCTGTTTGTTACCCTCAATAGTACGGTAATGTTACATCACAAGGAGGTCCATTTCTTAACTAGTCTTTGTTTAGGAGAGTTGGTGAGGTGGCTGTACATTACATACCTGTACAATTATGTACAAAAGAAGATGAGTACTAAAAACACGCACTTAATTTATTTTTATGTTGCGTTTAGTGTTAAAATAAAATCTACAGTCGCACTGTGCATACTGTTTGTATTCCCCGGCAGCTGAGATTACACAAGGAACATCATAAATAAAATAAATATTGTTGCACAAATATTTGTAAAAATATATTTTACGTGACATGTCGTTTCCTTCAACTTTAACGTAAAACAGCCAGAGATGGGGCATTTCACACCACAAGCGTCATTTAATTACGTCATTCAGGGTATTTATCATCATCTTGTGCCATCTCCACACAGAGACTGACGACTACCATGGAGAGTTATCTATCTCTATCTCTTGCCTTGGTGGTGCACACTGTCATGTGTTCTCCTATCACTATGTTAGTGTTTCCAGTCCACTTTAGTCTGTCTGCCTTTGTCTCACTTGACCTGTATTTTCCCAAGATGGTTTTCTTTATTTGTTGTATCCCTTAAGTGTCCTTAAAATATCATGCATCTTTTTCTAATCGATTTAAATAGTTCTTTTTATATATTTCACAAGTAGTGGCGTGAGATAGTATTTCATAAGTAGTGGCGTGGGATAGTATTTCACAAGTAGTGGCGTGGGATAGTATTTCATAAGTAGTGGCGTGGGATAGTATTTCATAAGTAGTGGCGTGGGATAGTATTTCATAAGTAGTGACGTGGGATAGTATTTCACAAGTAGTGGCGTGGGATAGTATTTCATAGGTAGTGGCGTGGGATAGTATTTCACAAGTAGTGGCGTGAGATAGTATTTCATAAGTAGTGGCGTGGGATAGTATTTCATAAGTAGTGGCGTGAGATAGTATTTCATAAGTAGTGGCGTGAGATAGTATTTCATAAGTAGTGGCGTGAGATAGTATTTCATAAGTAGTGGCGTGGGATAGTATTTCATAAGTAGTGGCGTGAGATAGTATTTCATAAGTAGTGGCGTGAGATAGTATTTCATAAGTAGTGGCGTGGGATAGTATTTCAGAAGTAGTGGCGTGAGATAGTATTTCATAAGTAGTGGCGTGAGATAGTATTTCATAAGTAGTGGCGTGGGATAGTATTTCATAAGTAGTGGCGTGGGATAGTATTTCATAAGTAGTGACGTGGGATAGTATTTCATAGCACTGGGAAAGATCAAAGGTGAAACATAGCGCATAAGATCGGGGGAGGGGGAGGATCATGAATGTACATTCTTTATCTATCAATGTGGACTATCAATAAATAAGTGATCATGTAATAATGTAAGGCTTGTAAGAATAAAGGTTTTAAGAGAGAATAACTTTCAAGTTTCAAACTACACAATTTTGACATGCAATTTCTTCTCAGAGTACATTAGACAAATCAAGTAAGTGAATTAAAAATAATAATAAGATGTTAGTGACATTTAACGAAATAAACTTAGCACACAGATGTCTTCTAAAAGCTCGGTTTGTCATATTTTTTTTTTACAGTTACCAATAAAATATTATCTAAAGTTCTCGCAGCGAAAGTCGCTAATTTTAACTACAGTCAGCCCATGCATGTAGCCTAGGACTATGCTCGTAAAACTAGCAATACGGTTCGCATAAGCCTTTTCAGTTTCAAAAGTCCATTGACAATTCTAAAGCCACGAATTGCGTTTCAATAACCATGAGCTTGTTTTTCAATTTTTCTTGGTGGAAATTAAAACCTACACAGTAAGTAATAGATGTTTACCATTTTGTATGTCTCAGTATATATGTAGGCACGGATATGTTATATAGGGAATGCATTGATGACACAAACAAATGAGCAGGGAAAAGCTCAAATAAATCTAGAATTAGACTGACGAAAGGAAAGAATTATCTTGAACGAATATAGTGACGTTACATGGTGTTCAGCACAGTTGTTTGTTTTAGTAGCAAAAATGATATTTATGTTTTAGTATCAAACATAATATTTATGTTTTAGTATCAAAAAATGGTAAAGGCAAGCACATGGTTCGAAAAATTGTTGCCGGCAGCCGGGTGTGTTCAACCCATATGTGAAAAGTCTGTGGCGGTGGATGGGGCGATGAATCAGAAATGATCAACGGCCCAGAAAGCGAAAACAGCAAAGTGTGTGGTACACATGAGGCATATTCAGAACACGGAAGACGAATATGGCAGACCACCGTGAAAGAGATTGGAGCCTCATCACGTACTAGTCCAGTGGAAACCATGGAGAGGAATTCGAAATTATGTCGGAGAAAAGATCTTAAAATAAGTACTTGGAATGTTATGACTCTATATCATGAAGTGAAATTGGAAACATCTGATTCAAGATGCAGAACGAATAAATATATATATATTTTAGACATATCAAAGACAAGATAGAAAGAATGTGGGTACATAGAGGACGAAAAATATACATTTATATACTCAGGAAACACAACAGAACATCAAAGGGGAGTAGGAATACTGATAAAAAGAAAGCTACACAAATATATAAGTACCCACTGGATATACAGTGATAATGTTATACTATTCAAGTTGAAAGCAAAACCATTCGACACAGCAATAATACAGACATATGTACCTACTCAAGACTACACAGATGAACAAATAGAGGCATACTATGAAGCCCTAAATAAAGTTATGAAGCAAGTGAAATCTTCAGACATCTTGATTGTAATGGGTGACATGAACGCTAAAGTAGGAAAATGTAGATATAAGACCATTATAGGAAATCATGGTTTAGGAAAAAGAAATGACAGAGGAGAAAGATTAATACAATTCTGTGAAGAAAACGAGCTGATAATATGTAACACCTACTTTGAGCAAGAGAAAAGAAAACTATACACATGGAAAAGCCCTGGAGATAAGAAGAGGAATGAAATAGATTACATAACAATAAAAGAAAAGTTCCGTAACAGCGTAAAGAACGCCAAAATCTACCCAGGAGCAGATATTAATTCAGATCACAATCCTGTAATGATTAAAATGAAAATCAAACTAAAGAGAAACAAGCAAAAGTAAAGGTAAAGGTAAAGTATGAGACTTGAACCGGCGTCTTAGCACGCGAGTTTCCACCCATATGTGCTCGGCTGCCTATCCAGAAATGTTCGGAAATTTCAGGATAGTGTCGCCTCAAGCATCAAAAACTCAGATGCGAGGCGACATTCCTCACCTTCCCAGGGTAATACCCTGGTACCCATTTCTGCCAACGGCTGGGTCGACCGTGGGGGTTATTTTTTTTTTTCCAACCACGAGTACAATTCACACTGCTCCCAGCGGGAATCGAACACGGGTTGTCCGAACGTGGGTAGTCCAGTCGGGTGGTTTTCCAAGCAAAAGTCTAATTCATCAACAAATCCACTAGATATAACAGCTTTAAATAAAAAATATATTAAAGATACCTATACAATACAAGTAAAGAACACATACCAGAAGCGGCTAGAAGAAGGAATTGAGCAATACAGATGAGAAAATCCTAATGAAAAAGTAACAACCAAATGGCAATGCATAAAGAAAAGCATACAATAAACCTGCGACACCTTACCCAAAAGAGAAAAGAACAAAAAACAAAAATGGATAACTAACACCATCTTAGAAAAAATGGAAGAAAGGAGACAAGCGAAGAACCCTACCTAATACAATAAAATAGATAATGAGATACGCAAAATGTGCAAAAGGCAAAAGAAGACTGGCTCAGCCAAAAATGTATAGAAATAGAAACTATGGAAAACAAACAAGACTTAAGAGCTATGCACACAGAAATAAAGAGAATGACTAATAAAAATAAAAAAGCCACAGAAGATGGATGCATTGCAGACAAAAAAGGAAAAATGCTAACAGACAATAAAGATATTATAGATAGATGGCAGGAATATATAACAGAACTATTTCAGGATCAAAGGGGCAAGAAACCAGTTATAAAATGTACATCGGGCTATAAAATCTTAAAATCTGAGGTGGAAAAAGCTATAAAAACAATGAAAAAAGGAAAAGCAGCAGGACCTGACAGCATACCGATATAGATGATAAAGGTACTAGAGGATTTTGGCATTGAAGTGATTACAGACATATGCAAGGGCATATACCACACAGGATACATACCAAATGAAATAAAAACATCAACTTTCATTGCTTTGCCTAAAAAAGAATGGTGCAGTTGAATGCTGTGACTTTAGAACAATAAGCCTAATGAGCCATGTTACAAAAATCTTGCTAAAAGTTATAAAAGGAAGGATTCAGAATAAAATCAATGCTGAATTAGATGAGCAGCAATTTGGATTCAGTAAAAATAGCGGGGGGAAAAGAAGCCATATTCTGCATGAGAACATTAATCGACAAGTACACAGAAGTAAACAAACCAATATATGCCTGCTTCATAGACTACACCAAAGCTTTTGATAGAGTACACCACAAACAACTTATAGAATACCTAAAAGAGATACATCTAGATGACATGGACATGTGACTAATATGTAATCTATACTGGGAGCAAACAGCAATAATAAAATATAACAAAGAGAACTCTACACCCATTGATATAAAAAGAGGAGTAAGACAAGGATGCATCCTATCACCAAGCTTGTTCAATCTATACACTGAGCAAATCTTTAAAAACATCATAAAGATGCCAGGCTTACAAATTAACGGAAAGATAATCAATAACCTAAGATATGCCGATGATACTGTACTACTAGCAGAAAATCCTGAAAATGTACAACAATTACTTAATGAAATAAACATGACAAGCAAAAAATATGGACTAGATATGAATATCAAAAAGACTAAAACTATGATCTTAAACAAAGAAAATAGTAAAAACCCACATGTGGATATCAAAATTGAAGGAATAGACATGGAGACAGTTCAGAACTACAACTACCTTGGACATACTATAACCAGTGATGTTAATGTACAACTGAAATAAACAAAAGAATAGGAATGGCAAAAAAGTAATTTTAATGTCATGAAGAACATACTAACATCAAAACAAATAACACCAGGGCTAAAACTAAGAATAGCGGAATGTTACATCTTCTCAATATTCCTATATGGTGCAGAAACATGGACATTAGACAAGAAAACAGAATAGAGAATTGAAGCCTTTGAAATGTGGATATATAGAAGAATTGGATGGAAGGAAAAGAAAACAAATGATAAAGTCTCTCTTTCTGCGATCAGGACTCAATCAGAGTAGGATTCCGGACTCTCTCATGAAGTTAGCTGTCTGTTTAAGTGAATCGATTGTCCTATATAGTTTCTCTTCCATGGAGGTGGGTGTGGACCACCATGCTCTTTTCAGGTCTGTGTACTGGGGGCAATCCTGTAGAACATGTTTTGTAGTCATATTGTCCAGAGTACAGTACCATAGGCTGGTCGTACCTGTTTTGAATTTGGTGAACATGTGATTTCTCATTCTATTGTGGCCAGTGCGTAGGCGAAGTATGATGACTTGATCCTTCCTTGATAGTTGATGGTATCCGTCCTTCTCGTTATACTTTGGGTGTTCTCGTTTCCATTTTTCATGGAACTGACCTTTGAGGATGGATTTGGCTTCGTCATAACTGAGCGGATGGTTCTCTTGTGGTAATCTCCCTCCCTCTTTAGCTAATTTGTCTGGGCATTCGTTCCCGTGTATATTACAGTGTGATGGTATCCACTGAATGACTACTCTCTGGAAGTTATTGCATAGTTGGTCCAGGGCTGTTCTCAAGTCATCTAGTTCATTGTTCTTGAGGCTTTTTATAGCTGATAGTACTGACAGTGCATCAGTCAGAATCACCAATTTATTGTACATGTTATTTTTGTGTTGAGTAGCCAGTATTGCAGCATCTCTGATGGCCTCAGTTTCTGCTTTAAAATTGTTTGGGAATTTCCCAGTTGCTATTGACTTGGTGATCTCGTCCTGGTTATTCAGCGTCAAGAACACACCACCCCCTCCATTTCTGGTGGCATTTGTAGCAGAGCCATCTGTGTATGTGTGGGACCAAGAGTCCTGTGGGTAACATCGTGTATGTGTTTTTCTGCAACGTGTTTTCTTTCTGTGTCTGATTGGGTGCCTTTTTTCATGATTCCTGTTATATTTTCCTTAAGTTCTGGTATTTTATGTTTCCCATGAGGAGACATATCAGATGGGCCAAGGGTTTCGATATTGTTTGGGAAAGTACTGGGTCTCCAGTAGTTAGTTCATTGGCAATAGCAGCGAAGTTGCTCCTCCTTAGCCGTACAATTCCGAAACCAGATATTCTTTGGTGCATGGGGTGACTAAGGAGCCTTCTATATTTCTCCGCTTGTTGCAATACTTTAGTGACCCGTCTGTCATCTAAGAGTTGTAAACCTGTTACTGTTTCTAGAGTATTGATATGTGTAAATTTCACTGTACTTTACTTTTTACCTACTTACAACAAGAGGAGTCTCTTATATTTCTTTTTTTTTTTTATTTATAATTAACGTGAGTAGCACCAGTGTTTGACATAAACAAAAATGTTTAGTAAATTAATTCTTAGAATAATATCATGTATAAAAATAAAAGAAAATGCGCACATATCGACCATGTGATGAGAAGATCAAAGCAAGCCCACAAACACTGACATCATTGAATGTTCGAGGATGTCGTTTACAGTATTGTGAACGTCACAGTATTGGATATGATGTTTTTGTTTACATTATTGTGAACGTCACAGTATTGGAGATGATGTTTTTGTTTACTGTATTGTGAACGTCACAGTATTGGAGGTGGTGTTTTTGTTTACTGTATTGTGAACGTCACAGTATTGGAGGTGGTGTTTTTGTTTACTGTATTGTGAACGTCACAGTATTGGAGGTGGTGTTTTTGTTTACTGTATTGTGAACGCCACAGTATTGGAGGTGTTGTTTTTGTTTACTGTATTGTGAACGCCACAGTATTGGAGGTGGTGTTTTTGTTTACTGTATTGTGAACGCCACAGTATTGGAGATGGTGTTTTTGTTTACTGTATTGTGAACCTCACAGAATTGGAGGTGGTGTTTTTGTTTACTGTATTGTGAACCTCACAGAATTGGAGGTGGTGTTTTTGTTTACTGTATTGTGAACATCACAGTATTGGAGGTGGTGTTTTTGTTTACTGTAATGGGAACGACACAGTATTGGAGGTAGTGTTTTTGTTTACTGTATTGTGAACCTCACAGAATTGGAGGTGGTGTTTTTGTTTACTGTATTGTGAACCTCACAGAATTGGAGGTGGTGTTTTTGTTTACTGTATTGTGAACATCACAGTATTGGAGGTGGTGTTTTTGTTTACTGTAATGGGAACGACACAGTATTGGAGGTAGTGTTTTTGTTTACTGTATTGTGAACCTCACAGAATTGGAGGTGGTGTTTTTGTTTACTGTATTGTGAACATCACAGTATTGGATTTGGGGTTTTTGTTTACTGTATTGTGAACATCACAGTATTGGAGGTGGTGTTTTTGTTTACTGTATTGTGAACGTCACAGTATTGGAGGTGGTGTTTTTGTTTACTGTATTGTGAACGTCACAGTATTGGAGATGGTGTTTTTGTTTACTGTATTGTGAACGTCACAGTATTTGAGGTGGTGTTTTTGTTTACTGTATTGTGAACGTCACAGTATTTGAGGTGGTGTTTTTGTTTACTGTATTGTGAACGTCACAGTATTTGAGGTGGTGTTTTTGTTTACTGTATTGTGAACGTCACAGTATTGGAGGTGGTGTTTTTGTTTACTGTATTGTGAATGTCACAGTATTTGAGGTGGTGTTTTTGTTTACTGTTTCTGAATCGCCATAGTATTGGAGATGGTGTCTTTGTTTACTGTTTTTGAAACGCCACAGTGACATGAAGACTGAATATAAACCCTGCAGCCGAGGAAGAAAGAGCTGCAGACCGCAATCTTTGGAAACACACTGTAAAGCTCAAACTCAAGCAACGAGCAGACAAATTCATAAAAAAAAAGATAATACACGGCGGAGGAAAAGAAAATATAACATTTCTAGGAGCGCTGCAATATTCAGTCAACTATGAGTGACGGAGGCTACTATAAGCTCAATGTACATGCCTTTATTTCTAGAGTCCTTAGGCTCAAGTTGGCCCTAAATTGACATTCTTTTTTTCCTCAAGAAATGCTACTACATCGATTAGTAATTTTAAAACATTTATTTTTCCTTCACCTTTTTTTTGTGCACACTGGCATCAATGTGCTTTAGTAAATTCAATGCGTTGGTCAAATATATAACAGCCGAATGTTTTGTAGCCTACTGAACGCTCGTATATGTCTAAGTGACTTTTGGTGTCTTTCACAAGCCGCTAATAAATAATTTAAACTGTTAAAATGTGTTTTATTCCAAGGGTTTTACATCAATAGGAAAAAGCAAACATGCCCAGCAATAACATTTCTGAGATTTAGTCGGAACAGTAAGCTATGGGTATTTTTAAAGTTGTCGGTAAAACAACGAGTATACACGGCTCGTTTCTTTTTGTTCACTTTTGAGATCTGGAAGGGAATGTTGACGGCTACATTTTTTCTTCATAAGGAAGTTGCGCAAATGCTGTCCTTTCCAGAAGTTCATTAATTAAATCACCCTTTTTAATTTATTTATCTCAAAACAACATCAAAGGTATTACTTACACAGAGCCACAACTTCTATGAGAAGAAATGCAGATGCGTGAAAAAAAAATTATCATTGCCATTCCGACAACAATGAACGTGACAGAAATGCTGAACTAATTCATTCCCACATCCATCTATATTCTCACTATTTTCTAGTAAAACGTAGATGGCTGCGCCTTGACCCTACAATGACTTTTCTAGCACGCAATTGTCACTGACGTCACCCAATCACTAATCGTTGTCATAACAAGGCAGAAGGACAGATGAGCGTCAAAGGCTTTTTAAGTTCTTACAAAGATCATACAACTAGATACTGGAGCGCTATGTTAACAACTTCATTTATCTTATTGAATTGAATAAACTTATACATATTGTCATATCACTTTTCTGCA
Organism: Megaustenia siamemsis; assembly: GCA_032433765.1. Taxonomy (NCBI): domain Eukaryota; kingdom Metazoa; phylum Mollusca; class Gastropoda; order Stylommatophora; family Ariophantidae; genus Megaustenia; species Megaustenia siamemsis. Next base: position 45,728,502 of record JAVIAB010000073.1, read on the forward strand.
GTAGATTTCCTAGACGCGCGTGCTTCGTAGCTAGACTAGCTAGCCTGGGTTAAATGCTCCTGATTGATGAAATATCAGAAACACTAATAAACATGACACCAGCAGATACCAACACAACAGAAAAAGAATACAAACTCTTTCTTCACTCGACACTAGAGGCAAATGAGAAAAGAAAGAAAGCAAAATATTGATGAACTGTAACTTGTGCATGATTCTCCTATAATATACTCAAGTTGATTACAAGAAGAACTGTAACTTGTACATGATTCTCCTATAATATACTCAAGTTGATTACAAGAAGAACTGTAACTTGTACATGATTCTCCTATAATATACTCAAGTTGATTACAAGAAGAACTGTAACTTGTGCATGATTCTCCTATAATATACTCAAGTTGATTACAAGAAGAACTGTAACTTGTACATGATTCTCCTATAATATACTCAAGTTGATTACAAGAAGAACTGTAACTTGTACATGATTCTCCTATAATATACTCAAGTTGATTACAAGAAGAACTGTAACTTGTACATGATTCTCCTATAATATACTCAAGTTGATTACAAGAAGAACTGTAACTTGTACATGATTCTCCTATAATATACTCAAGTTGATTACAAGAAGAACTGTAACTTGTGCATGATTCTCCTATAATATACTCAAGTTGATTACAAGAAGAACTGTAACTTGTACATGATTCTCCTATAATATACTCAAGTTGATTACAAGAAGAACTGTAACTTGTACATGATTCTCCTATAATATACTCAAGTTGATTACAAGAAGAACTGTAACTTGTACATGATTCTCCTATAATATACTCAAGTTGATTACAAGAAGAACTGTAACTTGTACATGATTCTCCTATAATATACTCAAGTTGATTACAAGAAGAACTGTAACTTGTACATGATTCTCCTATAATATACTCAAGTTGATTACAAGAAGAACTGTAACTTGTACATGATTCTCCTATAATATACTCAAGTTGATTACAAGAAGAACTGTAACTTGTGCATGATTCTCCTATAATATACTCAAGTTGATTACAAGAAGAACTGTAACTTGTACATGATTCTCCTATAATATACTCAAGTTGATTACAAGAAGAACTGTAACTTGTACATGATTCTCCTATAATATACTCAAGTTGATTACAAGAAGAACTGTAACTTGTGCATGATTCTCCTATAATATACTCAAGTTGATTACAAGAAGAACTGTAACTTGTACATGATTCTCCTATAATATACTCAAGTTGATTACAAGAAGAACTGTAACTTGTGCATGATTCTCCTATAATATACTCAAGTTGATTACAAGAAGAACTGTAACTTGTGCATGATTCTCCTATAATATACTCAAGTTGATTACAAGAAGAACTGTAACTTGTGCATGATTCTCCTATAATATACTCAAGTTGATTACAAGAAGAACTGTAACTTGTGCATGATTCTCCTATAATATACTCAAGTTGATTACAAGAAGAACTGTAACTTGTGCATGATTCTCCTATAATATACTCAAGTTGATTACAAGAAGAACTGTAACTTGTGCATGATTCTCCTATAATATACTCAAGTTGATTACAAGAAGAACTGTAACTTGTGCATGATTCTCCTATAATATACTCAAGTTGATTACAAGAAGAACTGTAACTTGTGCATGATTCTCCTATAATATACTCAAGTTGATTACAAGAAGAACTGTAACTTGTACATGATTCTCCTATAATATACTCAAGTTGATTACAAGAAGAACTGTAACTTGTGCATGATTCTCCTATAATATACTCAAGTTGATTACAAGAAGAACTGTAACTTGTGCATGATTCTCCTATAATATACTCAAGTTGATTACAAGAAGAACTGTAACTTGTGCATGATTCTCCTATAATATACTCAAGTTGATTACAAGAAGAACTGTAACTTGTGCATGATTCTCCTATAATATACTCAAGTTGATTACAAGAAGAACTGTAACTTGTACATGATTCTCCTATAATATACTCAAGTTGATTACAAGAAGAACTGTAACTTGTACATGATTCTCCTATAATATACTCAAGTTGATTACAAGAAGAACTGTAACTTGTACATGATTCTCCTATAATATACTCAAGTTGATTACAAGAAGAACTGTAACTTGTACATGATTCTCCTATAATATACTCAAGTTGATTACAAGAAGAACTGTAACTTGTACATGATTCTCCTATAATATACTCAAGTTGATTACAAGAAGAACTGTAACTTGTACATGATTCTCCTATAATATACTCAAGTTGATTACAAGAAGAACTGTAACTTGTGCATGATTCTCCTATAATATACTCAAGTTGATTACAAGAAGAACTGTAACTTGTGCATGATTCTCCTATAATATACTCAAGTTGATTACAAGAAGAACTGTAACTTGTACATGATTCTCCTATAATATACTCAAGTTGATTACAAGAAGAACTGTAACTTGTACATGATTCTCCTATAATATACTCAAGTTGATTACAAGAAGAACTGTAACTTGTACATGATTCTCCTATAATATACTCAAGTTGATTACAAGAAGAACTGTAACTTGTGCATGATTCTCCTATAATATACTCAAGTTGATTACAAGAAGAACTGTAACTTGTACATGATTCTCCTATAATATACTCAAGTTGATTACAAGAAGAACTGTAACTTGTACATGATTCTCCTATAATATACTCAAGTTGATTACAAGAAGAACTGTAACTTGTACATGATTCTCCTATAATATACTCAAGTTGATTACAAGAAGAACTGTAACTTGTACATGATTCTCCTATAATATACTCAAGTTGATTACAAGAAGAACTGTAACTTGTGCATGATTCTCCTATAATATACTCAAGTTGATTACAAGAAGAACTGTAACTTGTACATGATTCTCCTATAATATACTCAAGTTGATTACAAGAAGAACTGTAACTTGTACATGATTCTCCTATAATATACTCAAGTTGATTACAAGAAGAACTGTAACTTGTACATGATTCTCCTATAATATACTCAAGTTGATTACAAGAAGAACTGTAACTTGTACATGATTCTCCTATAATATACTCAAGTTGATTACAAGAAGAACTGTAACTTGTACATGATTCTCCTATAATATACTCAAGTTGATTACAAGAAGAACTGTAACTTGTACATGATTCTCCTATAATATACTCAAGTTGATTACAAGAAGAACTGTAACTTGTACATGATTCTCCTATAATATACTCAAGTTGATTACAAGAAGAACTGTAACTTGTACATGATTCTCCTATAATATACTCAAGTTGATTACAAGAAGAACTGTAACTTGTACATGATTCTCCTATAATATACTCAAGTTGATTACAAGAAGCTGTATTTTGACGTTTTGTGAAAGTAGCTTCTTCCACACCAAAATTATCATTTTTTTTTTTAGTTTTTAAAGCATATCTTTCATAAGCAATCCACTAAAGTAAAGAGCCCCGTAACGCCAAGAGGGAGTGTAGTGTCAGTGACCTTAATTGAAAAAAAACCTTCGGAACGTGATTTTTGAGGTAATGTGGTCGGTATTACTATTACACCAGTGCCACTTTACTTCCCCAGAAAAAAATCCGGTATCCATTTAAGGCTGGGTGAACCCGGAAGTCGTCGATCAGGATCGAACTCAACCTTTATAGTCCAATTCACTAATCACTGAGCTATGGCGGCTCCCCAGTCAACTAAAGCATCATTCATCATCATCGAGTGCCATCTCCGCAACTAAGGTTGGCTACCATGGAGCGCAATTCTTCTCTGTCTCTTGCTTTGATGGTGCAGGTTGTCATAGGCTGATTTGTCCATCTTTTGATGTCTGCTATTATTTATCATACATAATTCACGTGTAAAATAAAGCCAACGGTTCTCTCCACGTCGTCATTGGAATATGATTTTAGTGCCACTATTTTTCAAGACCAATGGCGTATTTTTGGGTGATGTGGTCAGTATTAAGCCAAGTCGCCTTTACGTCAAAGACAAAATCTCTGGTAGCAAATCTTAGAGACTGGGTGACCTTCGAAGCCTTGGTGGTTCCAGCAAAAATTCACTTCTGGGAATTTAATCCTGAAGTAATGAGAGCGCTAACCACCCAACCATCAATGAAACAGTATTATTCATAATTTTTCTGTCTTAACTATGATTCTTGGTTGCTGACTTAGTTGGTTGGCCTGGACAGTGAGCTGTCACATGAGAGGATTACTCTTATAATACATCACATTACAATTCGCACATTCAATGGAATTGTTAACTTACAATGGTTGGTACAAGATCAACATCAGTCACAATGGTTGGTACAAGATCAACATCACTTACAATGGTTGGTACAAGATCAACATCACTCACAATGGTTGGTACAAGATCAACAGCAGTCGTTATTCTTATGTCTACAAGTCTGGACGCAACAAATCACACTACAATGTAATCATATCTCTGCTATAAATACATTAGAATTGTAGAGGTCCTCTTTGTCAATCGACGGTGTTTATGCGGCCATTCAGTGATCGTATCTAGCTTTTCTGACTGAATGTTCTCATCATATCTAACTTGATACTTGCTTGGCAAACTCAACCATTAATATCCTTAGGAATTATGTAGGCAACCTTTCACTGGTTTATAATAACTCCATAGTTTTGGAATTCACTGATAACTTCTATATCTCCTTCTGCCTCCACTATTCTAATGGTTCTAACAATCTGATAACTTTTAATACTTATGGTTATAGTTATGGAAGGCCTAAGTATCACTGCAAACGAATTAAAATCCATAATTGCTCAACCGCCCGCGCCAGTGGAATCATCCAAATTAATATCTCATCTCCCAAACAAAGAAAAGTAGCTGTAGTCCCCATCACAGCAGTCTCAGCACACGCCAAAAGACATAAGGTAAAACCGCACAGAAAGTGAACAAAGCTATCTGTTCCCCGCCATACGATATCATCATTCATCGTAAGCAATTGAAATATCGAAACATGATCAAAATGGATGAAATGCACACCTCACGGTGTGCACAGGGCACTAAACTCAGTTGCTCCTGCAACAAGCTGGACTTGGAATATCAGGAAAATACAACAAGTAACACTATTCAGACACAGCCTTTAACTGTTCCTGTCGCCTATCCGCCATATTGACTGGAAGTTCACGTCCTCCTGAAAATGTTGATCGTCATATTTAAAAAGAAAACGTATAGCGCTTGATGATGTTTGGACATCGTTGTTGTCTCCATATCCGAACACACGAAACACAGTTAGTCGTCGGATTATCCACATCTAACTAAAGAACGTCAGATCTCCCCTGCAATGTGAATTAGTGAAATGATAAAAATGTTAATACTTCCTAATACCATTATATTTACCGACACCGCTCTGCCAAATTTTCTTTATTGAGATATTGTGTTATTAGCGGGTCATTATCTTTGCGCTCCGAACATGTCCATAAGTGCTCAGATCCCCTCCTCAGCAAGTCTCGAAGTGTCCAGCGACTGACGACTTCAGTTCTGTGTTGGTTGATTAGTTTTCTTACAAGGTCACTAAGTTTCTCGTTTCTGGCTGTGTCCATCTTATCTCCCATCTCTTGCATCAGAAGGAGCGACGTGGACTCATGGTTATCGAAGTCCTGTGTCCTTCCAACTTCCCGGAGGGCATTGATGATGTCCGCCCGATCCATTGGTTGACCGTCCTCAACAATAGCGCAGCTAGCCAACCTGTCCGCCCTTTCATTTCCCCGTACTCCAGCATGTCCTGGGACGTAAACAAAGGTGACCTTACGTATTTTTGACTTCCGCAATGACTCTACCCATTGCATACGTACAGATCCCGCCTCCATAAATTTCGTTTAACTCTACATCTTCGTGGTATCTACTTCTCTCTTATAAAAAGTCCCCGAAAAAGTCTCTGCTTCTGCTTGATGCTTTTGTTGCAAACTAGGCTTCTTCTATCTCTTGGGTACTCTGTGAAGACTTGCGTGGTCAGTCCTGGAAACTGCGCCTTACAATTCTAGGACTCTCTTCCCACTTACTGATTGCTTGTCAATCGCTTATCATTGAATGAGGAGTCTTGACAAACATCTGCCAGTCACTCATATCATATATGACTCCTGAAAACAAGGCTACCCTTTATCTCCTCTGACTACCCAGGTTCTCTCGTAGAAATATTTTGATCTTGATTCTCTTGAAATCAGAAAAAAATATTCGCGTCTGCTACCGCTGAACATCAGAGAAATCTTCGCGTCTGCTATCGCTGAACATCAGAGAAATCTTCGCTTCTGCTATCGCCGAATATCAGAGAAAGTTTCGGTCATTGAAACGCTTCTTCAGTCCCCACGGACGGCAGTCTTTTCCGTCCTGGAAAGGTCTGCTGTGGGATCTTTATTTCATCTCACACTGTACGTCAGCCGCGGCCAGCGGTTACTGTCAGTTACGTGGCTCTTCCCGGTCATGGAACGTCTGTAAGACGCCAGTTGTTGAGTTACATGTTATTACCTGAATCCTATGTCGAGCATTTTTGCTTGTCAAAGTTCAAGCAACTCAAAGTCCGGCTAACGGTCTGCATTTGTCAAAGTATGTGCCGCCCTTGTTCATTTATCCTAATTGTTATTTTTTCGTTATTAGGATTGTTCACTCAATAACATTGAGACTTCGTGGTATCATTAACACAAAATTTTAATTAAGCTAGAAAAATCACACTTCTGTAATGGTGTCACAAATTGCAACTTCTCCCATATTAACTTTAGAAATGAGCGGAAAGGAGTCGATTCGGAGTTTCTTCACCAATAAATGTTGCATGCAGAATTTGTCAGGATTTTGGTTAAATTTCCACTTAAAAAATATTATACATTATTTTCTCATTACTGGGGTCTACAGGGGGAAACTTACATGGCCAGAGAATAAAAACCGCATGTCCAAATCAACTAGCGCGAGGTATTCGGAATTGAGCTTTTATTTCACTACGGATAGAACAGATCTTTTGACCCCACCGGGATTCGAACCAAACAGTGTTCTCCTGAAGCCCGACAACCGGTCACCAGCTCTTCTGTCACTTTGATATTAGAATAAACAGTCGAGTACTGAGGTGAAATTAAGAGCTTCACTTCCTTGCAAGAATCAGAAGTGGACTCAAGATGCAACAGAGCTTGTCAAATCATGGGACAAACGTCACCTGTGTTGTTCAATAAAGAAATAATAATAGGGGCAAAATGAGCACTCTACAACACACGCTTCATGACAACAACATGCTAAGATTGCTAGATCTGGATGCCATACTAAAGAATAGTTTTAAAAATAACTACTAGCGAAATTAAATGTTTTAGACACATGACGAGATACGGTTTGAAAGATAACATACATTAAGAACTGAGTTAATAAAAAAAAGAAGCTAGAAATAATTCCCATGATTGCATACCTAAAGAAAGAACAAATTTGGTTGGGCTGCGGAATAGGACAGAAAGATCATACAACCAGCTTTCAATAAACACTGCAAGAACACCGGATCCAAGGGTTGACCATGAAGAAATATCGATTGATGGAGTTTTAAAAAAAACTAAGAAACATAAAAGCAGGAGAAGTCAAAAGAAGATACAAAAAAAAAAAAGAACTCTTGCCTTGATACTGAAAGGCAAAGACGGAGCAAAAGAAGAAATAGACTTCTCTACGAGATTTGTTGTTATGGGATGCTCCTTACCCATACACATATCCTTAACCTCCAAACTACCCACCCCACATCATGGATACCCTGAAATATCTGAATCGTTCAACGTTTTTGGTAACTGCAACTACCGGCAGGTTTAATTTATGCTTGGTACACGCAGGCATTAAAATGTAAATATTAATTACGCAGACACTGTAATGTTTTGAAAGTTGTGATGTGTGACATTATACAAATTGCTTGCCACAGAGGTTTATGACAAACTTGAAACTACGCTTTTTTCCCAGTTTGTTGATTGCGAGTGCAACCAGTTATTATTTAAAAATTAGTGCCGTGACATCGATAATTGTAACTGACTTTTCATAGCCTGAAAATGTAGAATGTCATAATTATAGACACCGCGCAATAGTTTTCAGTTTTAGTCAATTCAGGAGCATCGAAATGGTAAGTTATTTGAATTATTTTATGAAGCATTTCCCTTATTATGTTATAAGTAGATCTTAAGTTTTAACAACACTGTCACCAGTTCTATTGGATGGAATGGGAAGAACTATGGCTTTTGCTGGTGATATTGTAGTATTAAGACAGGGAAGTGACAGAAGTGAAATCGCCTCCACAATTCAAGACGAACTCGATAGCATCTCTTCCTGGTGTGGAGTATTAGGTGCATTGGTTAATCCTAATAAAGCATCAGTTGCATGGTTCTCACTTAACAATCATATCGTTAACACGGAAACACCGGTGGTACAAATGGGAGCTGATGAGGTGCCCAGGGACAGGTTGATGACGTACCTCGGAGTTAAGTTTGACCGCAGTCTGTGTTTTCTTGACCATGTCGACCATGTGATAACAAAATCCCGCAAAGGATTAGCAGCCTTGAAGTTCGTGGCATCTGTCCAGGGATCAGTCCTTGCACCAATCGAGTATGCCCTGGCAGTTCTTACTGTCAGTAAAACGGAAATTGGCAAGCTGGAGAAAATACAGAGCGCATTATCCTCGGGTGTTTGAGGGACACTCCCAATGTAGCAATGAGGTATCTTCTCGACTTTCCAACCATGGAAGACAGGATCTAGATCTGGAGGGCACGTACATAACTGAAAATAAGTGGAGATAAAGAGCATCCATTGCATCATGAGCTCAACACACGGAAGGATGTCAGGCTAAAAAGAGGCAAATCATGGGTGGGCCGAGGAAAATATGTGATCAAACAGGTCTGTGTGTTTATCAATTTCAACGCTGGCGAGGAGAGGATACCGGTGTCTATATCATTCAGGGGGAGATTCTCGTGTACAGTCACACTCGACAGGAAATGTAGGGAACAAAACTCAGTCGTGGTCAATGCGGAGGTCAACGGTCTCATCTTAGATAAAAACCGATGAGAAAGTTGCAGTCATCTCTACAGACGGATCTGTAATACGTCACCCAAGGAGTGCATGGGCATTTACATCACGATCGGTAGGCAGAATAGTCAAGGAAGACAGTGGTGCATACGTTGTGACCACGAGCAGCATGCCGATGGAGGAGATGGCAGTCTATCTATCTTTCGTTCGCCTGAAGTATTGTCTATACCTGCAAGGTTGTTTCCTGTACAAATTTTTACTATCTTTTGTAATTCTTGCAGTGGTCCATTTAGTTTGGTCTGTAGTGTTGTATCTATGGGCCAATGGATTTTCCTCAGTCTACTATATTCAGTGCCGTCTTGAAGTATGTGTTCAGCAGTCTGGGGCGCCTGTCCACATGTACAAGTAGTTAAGGTACCGATCTTGAATTTTGTATACATGGGAATATGGAATCGATTGTGTCCTGTTCTGAGGCGTACAACGATAACTTGTTCATATCTATTCATATTATGAAAGGCATCCTGATTTAGGGCCTGTGGTCCTCTGATGGATTTGATTATCTGTTTGTTCTGATGGTATGTAACCGGTGCATCTGGTTGTGTGCTTGTGCCCCTTCATTTACCAACTGATGCCATCTCTTGTTTCCTGGTATTCCACATTGAGATGGGAATCCACTGCAGGGCAACCCGGTGGTGCTTGGTGAGTTCACTCAATAAGGTCTGCAGATGTGGCAATTTTTTTGGATTATTGTGTCTTGAGTACTGATTTGGCATTTGTCAAAAACACCACAGACTGTGGGCTAAGATCACTGTTCAGCAGTTTTTCTATTGCCAACTTTATTGTTTGGATTTCTGCATCATAATTGTGACAATATTTTCATTTTCGAGAGGGGGATAGTGTGTGTAAAGCACTATCTCCATATTCCGTGCTCAGGTAGAGCGGACAAAGTGAATGCTACGACTTTCGGCAAACTCACAGAAAGGGCCTGGAGCAACACGAAACTGACACTGAAGACCAAACTCATAATATATCAAACTTGTGTGCTTAGCATACTATTATATGGATCTGTAACCTGGACAACTTATTCAAATCACCAAAAAAAAGACTAAATATCTTCAACGTGCGATGTCTCCGCAGAATAATGCACATCAAATGGCAGGAATAAATAACCAACTTAACTGTCCTGCAACGTGCTAAGACCCCAACAATCATGTCGATGCTTAGATGTTGAAGACTAAGATGGCTGGGGCTCGTCCAGCGAATGGAAGTAAACTCATCCCCAGGCAAATACTATATGGCGAACTAAAACGCGGAAAAAGACAAATCGGCAGACCTAAACTACGATATACAGCTATCTGTAAATCATCTCTGAATGACTTCCTCATCGGTGAAAATGACTGGGAACATCTGGCAAGTGATCGTACATCATGGAGAACACATCAAAACCTAAACAAAATACACAATAGTCTCCACTAGACCGTCTGGCAAGACGAAAAGGGCCATATATTTCCCTGTTGCTATTTTATTTATATCCCTAGTGTTATTTGAGTACTCTATGTATGCCCCTGCTCCTCCATTCTTGACTGCATTCTGTGCTGATCCATCTGTGTACACACGAATCCATAGATCTTGTGGGTGTTCTTCATCCAAGAAACTGAGAGTTATTGTTTTACGCTGTATACTAAACTGTTCCTCTTTGTCAAGTATTTCTTTCACTTCTGTCCGTATTTGTATTGATAATCCTGATTCCTCTGTCCAGGAAGTCTGTTCTGGTATTGGCAGTAGGGGGTTAACAACTCTTGGTATGTGTGGAGTTTGTCTACAAATACGCTTTGCCTTGGTGGATAAAACTGCTTCTCTTAAGTCGTCCCAATGCAAGATTTTAGAATATGTCCTTCATTGGATGTCTCGGCATGCATGCCAATTTTTCAGCCTGTATCAGCACCTTTGTGTCCCTCCGTTCTCTCAGTGTTGGTATCCTCCACAATTTCTCCATCTCCAATATTTCATTTCGGCAGTAGTTTTGCTTTAGCTGCAGTTCTCAAGTTCTTAATCATTTCATTGGACACTCTATAAATGCCTGTTGATTTTTTAATTTTTAATGTGGATATTGCCAGCTCTAGCTCTCTTTGTGTAATGGGTATTTCCATGACTTCGTGTGTTGTATCCTCTTGTCTTGCATATTGATTGTTTTAAACGGGTCTCTTGTCGTTTCTCTAGGCTAATTTCAATGCTATTGTCATTTACAAAGGAGTATGAAAAATGATTTGCTACCTGCTGACCTGTTGGATGATTCCATCCTTCTTTAGTGTAATTTTGGTTTTGCTTTCTGTACCCTCATCATTCTGTATTTTACAAGCTCCCACATTTTTGTGTGTGTCTCGTTCAAGATTCAAGGATTCTGTTTTCTCTTTCCAGCTTCTCCGTCTGGCTTCTTGTAGTTTAACCCATTGAAATTTGGCCTTAGCATGCTGATAGTTATTGTGGTGTTCCTGGCAAGGGTTATTTTCTGTCTGCTCTCGAGATATTTTCATGTCATTGTGCAGTTGCTCTAGTTCACTACTCCAGTATGGTTTGTAGTGTTTCCGTGCCCCTCTTGGTATTGTTTCACTGGCAGCTTGTATTATTAGTCTGCTGAATTCATCAACTATTTTGTTGATATCTCTGTATTTAGATCTTTAGTCAGTACACTGGTGTATTGTTGATACATTTTCCAGTCTGCCTTTTGTAATTCCATCTGGAGAGAGTGCAGCTCTCCCTGACTGCCTCATTTTGCACCACTATAAAAAGACTGGTCGGTGGTCGCTGCCTTCAAGTTGTCAATACGTGTACTATTCCATCCATGTCTGGTGAATGGAAAGCAAAGTCTGGTGTAGATGTGGTCTGCCATGATCTGGAGTAGAATGTTGGTGGATCTATTGTCTGGTTTAATAGTATAAGCCCATTGTCGTCCTGCCAATTTTCAAGTTCTTCACCTCTGTTGTCCATATGTTCATAGCCCCAGCTCTGTGAATGGCTGTTAAAATCTACACATACAATTATTCTTTCTTTTAATAAAATTGTGTCTAGTGCTAGTGGGCGGTCGCTCGGACAGTAGTTAGTTCAGTAAATGAAAGTCTGTATGTTCTGTCCTGAGGTGTAGAATCTGATATTCAGCCCCGTCCATATACACTTCAAGCTGGTATGCATTGATGCAAAATGTTCACTTAAGCCCCATCACCACGACAAGGAGCTAGCCTTGATGGTGGAAATGGCAGTGACCAGGGTATTCATCTGGTTAGAGTCACAAGACTACACCCACGCCTGCATACTGAGTGATTCGATGGGCATGATAAGTAAAGTAGAGGCGGGATCTGTACGTATGCAATGGGTAGAGTCATTGCAGAAATTAAACATACGTACGGTCACATTTGTCTACGCCCCAGGATATTGTGGGAGAACGGGGAAATGAAAGAGCGGACAGATTGGCTAGCTGCGCTATTGTCGAGGGCGGTGAAATAATGGATCGGGCGGACATCATCAATGTGCTTCGGGAAGAGGGAAGGACACAGGACTTTGACAATCACGAGTCCACGTCACTCCTTCTGATGAAAGAGACAGATTTCTTGTTGTTTGTTGATGAATCTATAGTTTATTTACCTTGTTGATCATTCGATGTTTGTTACTTTCATTCCATACACATGTATGTAGACACAAGTCTGTAGACACATGTATGTAGACACATGTCTGTAGACACATGTCTGTAGACACACATATATAAGTCATCGTCGTGGTTTGTAACAAAGTATAATACAGTCTTTATTATGATATTCACACATGGCTTAACAACATGTCTCTCTGGCATAATCAACAAGTTCTATTATTATATTATGAATCTTGATGTTCTTTCTCGTTACTGTGTCGATCCTATAGGCGATGTATATCACAAGTCACTTTCGTGATCGTATTCAAGTTATTTCTCAATCTCTCTCTTTCTATGTGTAGTTATGGCTTGAGATCTTAAAGTTCTAATTCCAAACGTATAGCACAAAATCCTTAGACGAATTGTTTTAATCTAACTTTAGTTCCTACTCTCTATCTTCTGACAGGTTCTCTGCTCTCGTCTACTCTTTCTGTCTAGTGTCCACCCTTGCCTTTCTTGGGTGGAAGGTCTCTCTTGTTCTCCTTCTGCCGGGCCTTTTTGTTTCCCGAAATGGCCCTGCCTATTCTTGAATACAGGCGTTGTCTATTTTGGGCTCTTGGTAAGACTATCAACCTATTGGTTGCATGTTCGACCACCGCCTGTCTGTTACAGCGAAGCCTTGACAGTATCTGTCAATCACTACAATTAGACTTGGAGCGAATTCAAAGCGTTTGCCACCGCTGACATCATAAGATGTTGCGACGCCAGTAAGTCTATTGATTAAGTCTCTTGTCAGCGGCTTAACTCAGAATGTTTTTATGGTTGATCCTGGATAGCGACCTCATATCAACAAGTGTCGCACATCTGTTTGTACGGAGCCCATCGCTATTAGAAAGTTACGTAACTTCACCTGGCCAGCTGAGACATCTGTTTGGGTTCCCATGCTCAGGTTAGACACCTGCCGTGTCTGTCGTAGACGGGGTTATTGCTTATTACGTCCTCGGCTTCTGAATTCGTTAGACTGACTAATGTTTGTTAATTCTTATTCTATTTTACCTCTTTATCGTTCCGGGGTCAGTCACACTATCACAACGGGAGTTAAGATGGGCACAGCCAGAAACTAGAAACTTAATGGGCGTGTGAAAAGACTAATTAACCAACACATAACTGTAGGCGTCAGTCGCTGGACACTGCAAGACTTGCTGAGGAGGGGATCTGAGCATCTATGGACTTGTTCGGAGTGCAATGATGATAACCCGCTAATAACTCAAGAACTTTTAAGTCTTGTAGTTAGTCGCTTTGTAAATACTTGTTAAGTGTGTCGGTTTATATTTTTATACAAAATTGAACATTACTTGTTATGTAATAGGAAAGTGTACACTAAATATTGCAATAGAATGTATTTTGATCGCCAAAACGGTTTAAAACTTTCAGCGAGTGTTTGGGTACTTCGTTAACTTATTGACACTCTATGGAACCAGTTTGAAGTGTTCGAGATAAAATAGAAATCGTAGATAGAATGTAATGGAAATGAAGTGAAAGGTTCTAATCGATTGTAAATTCCAAGTGCCTATTTCTGCTGCATTCCTGAACCTTGACAAAACCTCGTGACACATTTATTCTGATTATTTTACCTGTCTAATGTACGTCATAAACTTAACACCCTCAAGCTATTACTCCCGGATGATTGCTCTGATTTCCTTATATATTACGGTCCTGTATACACAAATTGAAGAGATTGAAGCCATGGGTGATTTTGGAATAGAAATAATGACAAAAATTATGAACGGTATCTATTAAAGCGGATATATACCAAAGGACCTGCTCAAATCAATATTCATAGCCCTATCAAAGACATCTGGTGCGAATGAATGTGATGGTCATCGCACAATAAGCTTTATAAGCCACATGACTAAGATATTACTAAGAATCATCATGCGAAGAGTGCGAAACAAAATCAGTCCAGAAATTAGTGATGAACAGTGTGGTTTTGTTGGAGGTAATGATACGAACAATGCGGTATACATCATAAGATCTTTAGAAGAAAGAGCCATAGAGGTGACATAAGACCTATACGTATATTTAATAGATTGTACCAAAGCATGTGACAAAGTAAAGCACCAAGAAATAATCAACATTTTAGAAAGCATAAACTTTGACAGCAAAAATCTAAGAATAATAAAGAACATGTACTGGCAACAAACAGAGGCAATACGAATTGGAAATAATTGTAAATGTTTCAACAAATAAAACAGGGTGTTAGGCAAGGTTGTGTGCTGTCACCAGATTTTGTTGTTACCAGATTTATTTAAAATAAAAGTTTATATATATATATATATATATATATATATATATATATATATATATATATATATATATATTTATATAAGGTATAGTTAGATTATTTTAAGATCCATAAGGAGCATGCCGGAATAACAATTGGAAGCCTCAGTATAGATAATCTATAGTATGCTGATGATATTACGTGACTAAGTTATTACTAAGTATCATCACGCGAAGAAGCGAAAAAAAATCAGTCCAGAAATTAGCGATGAACAGTGTGATTTTGTTGGAGGTAAAGGAACGAGCATTGCCATATATATCATAAGATCTTTAGTAGAAAGAGCCATAGAGGTGAAAACAGATCTATACCTATGTTTCATAGAATATACCGAAGTATTTGACAAAGTAAACCACCAAGAAAGAATCACAATTTTAGAAAGCATAAACGTAGATAGCAAAGATCTAAGAATAATAAAGAACATGTACTGGCAACAAACAGCGGCCATAAGAACTGGAAACCAGTTGGCAATGTTTCAACAAATAAAACAGGACGTAGGACAAGGTTGTGTACTGTCACCATATTTGTTTAATATTTATATTTAGATTATTTTAAGATCCATAAGGGACATGCCTGGAATAACAATTGGAGGTCGTAATACAAATAATCTAAGGTATGCTGATGATACAGTCTTAATCGTTAAGAGTAAAAATGAGTTACAAGAAATGTTGGACATTATAGTGAAAGAAATGAAAAAATAAAGGACTCAGCCTTAATAACAAAAAGACAGAAGTAATAGTAACAACAAAGAAAAAGACATCACCTCAGTGTAAAATAAAGACAAGTGGAACAATATTAAAACAGGTAAATGAATTTAAATATTTTGGAACTTTGTTAACCTCAGACGGAAGATGTACAAATGAGGTGAGATGTAGAATGGCTCAGGCAAAAGCAGCTTTCCAAAAAATGAGGAAAATACTATGCAATCCATTTTTGACAATAGAAACAAGAAAAAGAGTTCTTAAATGTTATGTAGAGTCAGTCTTAACATATGGATGTTAATCATGGACAATGGGACAACAGACAAGAAAATCACTGGAGTCTGTAGAAATGTGGTTTTACAGAAAAATGTTGAGAGTACCATGGACAGCTAAGAAGAGAAATGAAGAGGTTCTGAGAGAGGTCAAAGCAAAGAGAGAGCTAATTTCCAATATTAGGAAGAAACATCATCATTTTTTGGCCATGTAAAAAGAAGAGAACAACTGGAATATATTGTAACAACTGGAAAAATTGAGGGACGAAGAGATAGCGGGACGCAAAAAGAAAAAAATACCAGACAGCTTAAGAGAATGGCTTGGGAGAAGGTCAACAACAGAAACGATAAATAACTGTTTAGATCGCAAGTTGTGAAGGGACATGATCACCTACGCCAGCAGGTACGCATAGTTCTCTATGATGATGATGATTATCAATAATGACATTACAAACACTGTAATGTCTATGAAATGTAATGACAGAAAATTTACATTACGAATCTCTTCTAAATGAAACACTGTGATGCATATGAGAAAGACAAAACTACAGGAAAACAAAGAGGAGACAAACAATATTGCATCAGTCTCAAACATTTAAATGCTCTACGTAAAAAAAAAAAATAGACTAAACCAATAATATATACAAGTATAAGGCTATACAAAAGCGGTATAAATATGCAACAATATTTTCTGTTAAAATTATTATATATCAGTCCTTTTTGTATCCACCAACACATAAGTCAATCATAGGAAGATCGCTATTTGATCGTTCTGAGCCAATTTATCAAGCTTGTCCAAAGTAATTCTTTTATCTTCAAAATCGATAGCTGTTCTTTATGTCAATTTGTGTTAACGTCGAGGCTATGATAGACAAATGTCACGATATCGTGTGCAAAATCAAGACTATACTCAAATGAGCAGACTGTAAATCAAACTCTGGGGCGATACTCCTATATAAAAAATTCACGCTGAAGGAGCACGATAGTTCTGGCGGTCGGGGACTAAGATTAAAACAGAAAGCACCTGGTAAAAACTTTATCTTTCTGCCTCTAACTTCTAACTTCATTTTTCTGTCCTTTCTAACTATATTTGATCTTTCTTTTAATTTTATTTTTATCTCCTCTAGCTTTTTCCCCCTGTTTCTTCTCATTTTATTTTCTGTTTCTTCTAACTTTATTTTCCTGTTTTTTCTCATTTTATTTTCACTTCTTTTAATGTTTTTTTCAGTCTCGTCTAAATTTCTTTTTATGTTCCTTCTAATGTTATTTTTCTCTCCTCTAACTTTATTTTTCTCTTCTCCAACTTTATTTCTTCTCAATTTATTTTTCTCCCTCGTCTAACTTAATATTTCTCTCTTTAGAATTTATTTTCCTCAC
The DNA here is from genome assembly GCA_032433765.1 of Megaustenia siamemsis. NCBI lineage: Eukaryota > Metazoa > Mollusca > Gastropoda > Stylommatophora > Ariophantidae > Megaustenia > Megaustenia siamemsis. The sequence goes on from JAVIAB010000073.1 coordinate 45,745,833, forward strand.
TTCTAATTTTTCTTCTCTCTCCTGTAACTTTATGTTTCTCTCCTCTAACTTCATTTTTCTCATTTTTATTTTTTTAATTTTCCCGTTTCTTATAACTTTATTTATCTCTTTATAATTCACTTTATTTTATCTCTTTTAACTTTATTTTATCTCTCTTCTAATTTTATTTTTATCTCTCTTTTAACGTATTTTCTCTCTGAGACTTTTCTTCTTTATTTTCTCTCTCTCTCTCTCTCTCTCTCTCTCTCTCTCTCTCTCTCTCTCTCTCTCTCTTATAACTCTATTTCACCGTTTCTTGTAATTTTAGTTTTCTTTCCTATAACTTTATTTTTGTCTTTTTAAAACTTTTTTCTCTCTCTCTTCTAACTTTATTTTCTCTCTTCTAACTTTAATTTTCTTTCTCTCTTTTAACTATATTTTTCTCTTCTGACTTTATTTTCTCTTTCTTCTAACTTTATTGTTCTTTCTCTTCTGACTTTATTTTCTTTCTCTTCTAACTTTATTTTCTCTCTCGTTTTAATTTATTTTCTCTCTCTTCCAACTTTATTTTCTCTCTTCTAATTTTATTTTCTTTCATCTAAAGTTATTTTCTTTCTCTTCTAACTTTATTTTCTCTCTCTTCTAACTTTATTTTCTCTCTTCTAACTTAATTTTCTTTTTCTTGCAACTTTCTTTTTCTTTCTCTCTTCTAACTTTATTTTCTTTCTTCTAACGTTATTTTCTTTCACTTCAAACTTTATTTTCTCTCTCGTTTTACTTTTTTTTCTCTCTCTCCTAACTTTATTATATTTCTTCTGACGTTATTTTCTCTCTCTTCTAACTTTATTTTCTCTCTTCTAACTTTATTTTCTCTCTCGTTTTACTTTATTTTCTCTCTCTTCTAACTTTATTTTCTCTTTTCTAACTTTCTTTTCTCTCTCCTCTAACTTTCTTTTTCTTTCTCACTTTATTTTCTCTCTCGTTTTACTTTATTTTCTCTCTCTTCTAACTTTATTTTCTCTCTTCTAACTTTATTTTCTCTCTCTTCAAACTTTCTTTTTCTTTCTCTCTTCTAACTTTATTTTCTCTCACTTCTAAATTTATTTTCTCTCTCTTCTAACATTATTTTCTCTCTCTTCTAACTTTATTTTCTCTTTCTTCTAACTTTATTTTCTCTCTCTTCTAACATTATTTTCTCTCTCTTCTAACTTTATTTTCTCTCTCTTCTACTTTATTTTCTCTTTCTTGTAACATTATTTTTCTTTCTCTCTTCTAACTTTATTTTCTCTCTCTTGTAACTTTCTTTTTCTTTCTCTGTCATAACTTTATTTTCCCTCTCTTTTACTTTTATTTTCTCTCTCTCTTCTAACTTTCACTATTTGAAAATAGTGTGAAAAATAATATATTTTTTTTTCGTATTCTCGTGGTAGTTTAAAATTTAGGATAATTTTATGTCAAGTGTCCCAGACTGCGTCTTTTTAAGATATTTCTGTTGATTTTGTGATTGACGTAATTTTATCAAATAAAAAAAAGGGTATTTTGAAAGGTGAACAAATGGAACAAGTGACACCTATGTCTATAAATATTTACCGATAGTTACGCAGGTTAAATTAAGATGCTAGAAAAGAATTAACAGAATATTTTTATAGATTGATCGACCAAAGTTTTGTTTTTTTCGCCCCTGTTCATGGCGATGGACCTTCGACTATTTTGTGGCTTGTCCATGGCAGATGTCTTACGATACAAGAAGAAACAGTCCACATTTTCCTTGGAAAATGCGCCGATCCTTATTTTATCTCTATTTTCGGAAAAGTTTACATTCGCTATAAAGACTTATTTATGTAAGACTATTTAAAGGTGAAACGCATATAAAAATAAAAGTCTAACTTGAGCCTCACAGACAAATCTATTAATGATCTGAAATTAAAATAACATGAAGTATGGAACTAGCATCGGTTCCATAGCCTACAACCAGTCTTAATGTTCAGCCGAACTAAACAATTGAATCTTCATTCTTTAATTTAAAAACTAATAGTTATGCTTCTAACAATGAATATAAACTATAGTATAGGAGCAAAGCCGTTCTATCCCGGAGAGCAAACTAGTGTACTATTGTCTCATTGTACAGTTCTTGACTAATAATTACCGAATCTTACTACAATTATAAAAAAGTAAAGTGCACATTAACGCCACATGGCATGTATCGAATATGGTGTTAGCAACCATAATTTTCACAGACCTTCAGCATATGATTTTTTAAGTAATGTGGTCGATATTACTCCCGTGCAGCTTTACTTTCCCAGAAGAAAAAAAAATCTGGTACCCTTTTAACGCTGAGTGAACCCAGAAGCCGTCGATTAGGATTTTACCCAACCTCTTGTCCTTAACTACCAAGCTACCCCGGTTGCCTTGCTTCCGTGGTTTCATTTGTAATATATCGTTACCTCCGGTAGCGTCAATAGCTTTCCTTAAATTTACAAATGTCTTGTCTGCAATAACCAAGTAGCGTTTAAGATTTGTGAGTAATCACGTTGACACCCTAGCCAGATGTTGGAATGAAAGTGATTATTACAAGATGTTAACGTGCTGGATCACCCTGAAACGACTAAGTTAACAGGGCTCTGGTGAAATTGTGACTTACTTAGTAGCTAAGCACACGGCAGACAAAATATCACATATAGAAAGTAAAATGTGAACTTTTTCACTGTGATACTTCACCGCACACCACGCTGATGTAGCAAAAAATACACATTGATTTTTTTTTGAGCGAATTTAAACAACTCAACTGGTATCGGCTCTTTGCTGATTGATTGTGAGCATTTCCTTTTGGCAATGTCTTGTCCGCTCCAAACAGACACGAAATTGACATACTTTTTGTTTTCTCGTGGCTTGCGGTGTGATGATATTTCCACATTTCGACCCAATACATTCTTTTTTCAGTACAACATTTTTGAAAGCCTGAAAGTTTTTCCTTTTAAATATTTACTCACTTGACCAGGTTGGGTAGTAGATCAACATGATAAGACGGAGTATGGCCTTGGTCAGTTCTGGCTTACCGATCTTGGCGGGACAGTGAATTTGGTTGCCTTTAGCTTATCACCAATATAGGGCGTCTGTTCCGGCGCCTCACAGCACCAGAGCTGGAAGTTGTCAGTGACCCACAGCTGATTGCTTGCGCCAGGATCGGTGAACCAGAACCATCAAGACCCTGCTCCACCTCTCCGCGGTGCCTCTAGTAACAGACTAACCTGTCTAGTCTGGCCAAGCGAGTAGGGATCGATGAAGGAAGGCAACCCGGTACACAAAAACATTGCGCTGAAGTCGGATGTTTTGGGCCGAAAGGCGCAAATTTCACAGTTATACTGCAAACCACAACACGACGCAGACACACCCACTTAACGTCCTTTTAAGAGCGGATGATGAAGAGGAAATATATAGTTTATTAGAATACTCTAACATACTTTAGTCATAGGGCAAACGCAAACAAGCAAGCAAACTCGCTGTATTAAACACTGCGCACTAGACTGACAGACTTTGAAAAGGCAATAACATCGAGGAAAACAGGGCAGTTTTCTTAATCTCATAATTTGTAACTAAGATCTGCTAAATTAAATTCTTTCACATCTCTTCTAAGTTAAAGAACGCGTGATAAGCTTACTTTTATTATCGCTTGAAACTGTATCATTTAGTATATAAAATAAATATAAACTGGTCTTAAGCAGAAATGGGAAGCCGCGATAGCTCAGTGGTTAGTGAACTGGACTACAAAGGACAAGAGGTAGGGTTAGATCCCAACTGACGGCTTCCGGGTTCACCCAGCCTTTAATGGGTACCGGATTTTTTTCTGTTAAAGTAAAGCGGCACGCCACCGACCACATTACCCAAAAAATATCATGTGCTGAAGGTCTGTAAAATTTATGGCCACTAACACCATATTCCCTATCCGGCACTTGGCGTGACGGGGGCACTTTACTTTTAAGCAGAAATAGTAAAATTACAAACAATAAACGACAATTTGCATTACTTTCTTCCTATATTCGTCTGACGATCACTACTCTTCATGGACCGACATTACAAGGGCGTTAAATGGGCGTAGATGCATTGTGTTGTGTCGTAATTTATAGCAAGCTGTGATATAATTGACTTTCGACTCAATACATACCCCTTTAGCAGAAAATATGTCATCACCAGAAAGCTACACATCTTCGCTCCTTTTTTGACTAGTTAAATTGGATAGACTGTTCACTAGCTCACCGCTAGGAGGTAGGGTTAGAGCTTGATCAGTTCTTTTTAGCTGATCTTGGAGCGAGCTATTAGCTATTTCTCTCTGGCCTCTTTTAACCCAGACGCTGTTAAGCATCTTGCCACGACAGGATATCAGAACGTATTTCATTTATCTTGCATTTAACATGTCGATATTTTGAAATAATAACACATAATCATACATCTAGCACCCTTACACTTGTGAATACATATAAAGTCAAATGCACACAAACGTTAAAAAAAAAATTCCATTTATTAAATGCTATCTAAAAATAGTAGAATAAGCGAGCCTACGGTAAAAGCAATTTCAATGTGACACAGGGAGTGCAAACGTACACATGCGTCGATAATTTAATTAGCTTCGCAGTAATTGATCAGATTGTATATTCTATGTACACGCCAAATATAAACGCTGTGTTGTACAGCGTCGTCTAGAGAGTTTCAAATTAGTGCCTGGCTGATATGAAATGATACTAAATGTGTGGAGACGTGTAGAGAAGTAGTAAAGTAATAGGTCAAAATAATTAGGAATCAAACATTTTCAACGTACTCGGAAAGCCCGATCTTCATCTCTTTTTCCCCTACCTATTCCTCTTCTCCTCCACCTTTCACTGCCAACATAAGCAGAGGTCTTCAACCATCATTATCCAAGCCATTTTGTTTTGTGCCTTTTCGATAACGTCTCCATCTTCTATTCTTTTACATTTTCTACATTTATTCCATAAGTACGTGGCTTTCTTGGGGAGCCGCGATAGCTCAGTGGTTAGTGAACTGGACTATAAAGGAAAAGAGGTAGAGTTCGATCCCAACGACAGCATCTGGTTCACCCAGCCTTTAATGGGTACCGGATTTTTTTTCTGGGAAAGTAAAGCGGCACGGGCTTAATACCGACCATATCATACGGAAAATTATGTGCTGAAGGTATGTAAAATGCATGGTCACTAACACCATATTCCCTAATTGCCACTTGGCGTGACGGGGGTACTTTACTTTTTTTTTACTTGACTTTCTTCTTTGTCTGCGCCCTGGAGGCATCAAAAACGCTTTTTGTTTATCACAATCTTAGATTAAGGTTAACATGCTTTTTTTTCACAATTTCCGGGGACAGGTATAAACATAACAAAAACTACTTTTGAAATGTACCATATGTTATTTTGTTATTCGGTGATATAGTTTCAGTCACATTTTCAAGAATTTAAATACTTATTCTATTTTTAATATAAAAGATTTAATTCTACTTACCCTACATTACACACTACTTACCTCTACATTCTACAGGTACTTCTCTGAAGAGTGAATTTTCTTCAGTAGGTCTTCCCTAGATCCCAATTTTGTGGCAAATTCCTGACAAGTCATATTCAAGTTTGCCAAGATGGCAAGCATGGCTTGAGCAGTTCCTAAACTCATGTTGGACATTTGTGATGTCAACATCATTTTTTTTAAAGAGAAAACTCTCTCCACTGAAGCATTACATCCAGGAAGACACGGAGACAGTTCTGTGAACCTTCGGTAGTTCCGGATATGGAATCATTTTTTTTCAGAGAAGAATTTAAAAGCTTTTACACCATTTTGAACAAGGTGTGCTATTTTCTTCATACCACTTCGCTATTCTTTTCTGACGTCACATACTGCTTCAAGAAAGTTATTTTGTCAAACAAATTGTCTTCATTCAAGTCAAGGCTATCTACATTTAAAGAAAAAATAATGAGAAGTTTCTTTAAATTTCTCCCTTTCTGGAGGCGCTCTCAATAATATATATTCAATAGTTTTATTATTTTGTAAATGAACTAGAGCGAAAAGAAACTATAAACCCAATCTTTTGTAGTTTTTTTTTTTAAAAAGCGAGTTTAATAGTCATGAGGTGTTATTGTTGACTTAAAATCATTGTAATAATAAACACGGAAAATCCGGGGATTTCCGGGGACAATTTGTGAAATTAGGAACAATCCGGGGACACAAATTTTCCGGAGACAAAAAGGCAAATCCGGAAACGTCTGGTAATCTTATCTTATATGTCTATCTACGTGTTGTATTGATCTCTCAGACATCGTTTATCTATCTTGGATAGTAAGACGTCATTCTTTCTTTACTATACTTGTCGGTGTTTATGAGTTTAATGGTTTATTTTGTACAGTAAGGAGTAGCTGGTCTTATGACTAACCCAGAGTGGCCTTCTATGATATGCCTGACAGTAATCGCATTGACATTAATTTAATAGAAATGAATCGATTGACTGATTGTTAATGCCACTTGGTTGCGTCATATTTTAAAATATTCAGACAGTGTCCTTAGCAATTTCAGTCTACTTCCCGATCAGACATTAACATTTCAGCACAAGTGCGGGATATGGGGCCGCGGTAGCTCAGGGGTTAATGAACTCAACTACAAAGGACAAGAGGTCGGGTTCACCTAGACATAAATGGGTGCCGGATTTTTTATAGGAAAGTAAAGCGGCATGTGCCGAAGATCTGTATAAAATATGGAATAAAATATACGGGGGCTCTTTACTTTTTACCATTTTTTTTTTACCAGTGCAGGATCTTCGTAACTTCAACGAGTTTCCAGAATTATGCCATACAGCCAGTTATTATAATTAGCTTATTTAATTATATGATATATTTTGCTTTGAACAAACAAGAGGATAGAGAGTACTAACTTTAATATTTAAAAATTAAGAGTTCTTCCTCAGTTTGAACACGAATACACATTTGGTTGTCCGTCTGCGACAGGATTAGATACACAATCTAAATTACCCTGACAGGGATTGCGGTAAGAAATTATCAAACAGGTCACACCCAGCAGATTCTAGATTTGCTATTTTTAAAAAGGAAGAAAGCAATAATCTCCAACCCTTCAAGTGAACTTTCGGCAGGACATTTAGGATGACACAAGCAACCGTGGCGCATTTTTTGTATGTGAATATTTTTCCAATGATAAAATCTATGAGGGGAGGTCAAAAAGTAATGCACACCAATTTTTTTCTCGGCTAATAATAAAGATAGGAATATGAAATTTTGCACACTTGGAATATGACATGTTCCAATTATGTGTACCAAATTGCACAGCATTTTGATAAATATTACGCAATCTATGAACCGTTAAAATGGAGCTTGTCAACAATGTCCGTTACAAACAGCGAATTGTCATAGAATTTCTGGTTGCGGAAAAAGAAACTGTGGCAAACATTCATAAACGACTGTGTGCAGTGTACACATGTTCTGCAGTCGATAGGAGCACAGTTAGTCGCTGGGTTCAGAGAATTAAAGCTGCAGAAAGTGTACGAGTGGAGCTGCATGATTTACCACGTTCTGGACGTGTTGCCTCGGCTACCAGCACAGACATGTTAAACCGGGCTGATGTCATTATTCGTAAGGATAGGCGTATCACTAGTCAGCAATTGGCATTGCAGCTTACAGTCAGCAAGGGAAGTGCAATCGCAATTTTTAAAACTATCGGATATTCAAAGATTTGCGCTCGATGGGTTCCTCGGTGCCTAACAAATGATCACAGAGTTCAAAGGAAAACATTCTGTTCTGAATTGTTGGAGCGTTTCGGTGTTGAAGGAGAAATGTTTTTGTCAAAAATTGTTACCGGTGACGAAACGTGGGCACATCATTATGAGCCTGAAACAAAAATGCAGTCAATGGAATGGCATCATCCGCAGTCACCAAAAAGAAAAAATTCAAAACATCTCCATCAGCCGGAAAGGTGATGATCACTGTCTTCTGGGACATTGATGGTGTGATTCTTGTTGATGTAATGACAAGAGGTGAGACAATCAACTCGACAGCTTACATCAATACACTGACAAAACTCAAAAATCGGTTCCACAGAGTTCGGCCTAATAAGCCATCTGCAGATTTGTTGCTTCAACATGACAATGCACGCCCTCACACAAGTCTGGTAACACGGGAAGCAATCAACAAATTTGGTTGGACTGTACTGCCCCATCCTCCTTACAGCCCTGATCTGGCTCCATCAGATTTCCATCTGTTTGGACCACTCAAAAAATTCCTGCGTGGGAAACACTTTGACAATGATGAGGATGTGATCCGTGCAGTTAAAAAATGGCTACGCGAGCAGGACAAAACTTGGTACAAACGAGGCATTCATGACCTAGCTTCGCGTTGGCGTAAGGCAATACGCTTGGACGGAGATTATGTTGAAAAATAGGTAGTGTCAAGGGGATGTTCAGCTACAATCTGTGAAAATTTCACACATTTTGCCCGAATAGTTTCCGAGAAAAAAATTTGTGTGCATTACTTTTTGACCTCCCTACGTAGTATTGTAATGACCTAATTATATTACGTTACTACTACTCGCATGTTTGCTATCCAAGCCTTCATTAGTAAACAAAGAGAGACGCTGCACACACAAGATCGTATAGTTGGCAGAATTAGACCATGAATAGATAGCAAAAAAATGACATCGGAACCTGTAACAAGCAAAGGTAAATCAATAGACCAACAATAGTCCAATACGTATTCATACCAGTCAGGTAAATCACTCAGCGGTTATAATAATGGTACGCACTGGCAAGCAGATCAAAAGGAGGCTTAATATAGATGTGAATTAATTACAATAACTGTAAGAATAAGGACACACAATAGCAATTGAAATAGCCACAAAATGTAGGTTCTCACGTCTGTATTTTTGCATATAGCAGACTGGCTCAGCCAAAAATGTATAGAAATAGAAACTATGAATAGCGAACAAGACTTAAGAGGAATCCACACAGAAATAAAGAGAAAGACTAATAAAAATAAAAAAGACACAGAAGGTGGATGCATTGCAGACAAAAAAGGAAAAATGCTAACAGACAATAAAGATATTATAGATAGATGGCAGGAATATATAACAGAACTATTTCATGATCAAAGGGACAAGAAACTAGTTATAAAATGTACATCGGGCTATAAAATCTTAAAATCTGAGGTGGAAAAAGCTATAAAAACAATAAAAAAGGGAAAAGCAGCAGGGCCTGACAGCATACAGATAGAGATGATACAGACACTAGAAGATTTTGGCATTGAGGTGATTACAGACATATGCAACGACATATACCACACAGGATACATACCAAATGAACTAAAAACATCAATTTTCATTGCATTGACTAACAAAAATGGTGCAGTTGAATGCTGTGAATTTAGAACAATAAGCCTAATGAGACATGTTACAAAAATCTTGCTAAAAGTTATAAAAGGAAGGATTCAGAATAAAATCAATACTGAATTAGATGAGCAGCAATTTGGATTTAGGAAGAATAGCGGGTCAAAAGAAGCCATATTCTGCATGAGAACATTAATCGAAAAGTACACACAAGTAAACAAAACAATATATGCCTGATTCATAGACTACACCAAAGCTTTTGATAGAGTACACCACAAACAACTTATAGAATGCATAAAAGAGATACATCTAGATGACATGGACATACGACTAATATGTAATCTATACTGGGAGCAAACAGCAATAATAAAATATAACAAAGAGAACTCTACACCCATTGGTATAAAAAGAGGAGTAAGACAGGGATGCATCCTATCACCAAGCTTGTTCAATCTATACACTGAACGAATCTTTAAAAACATCATAGAAATGCCAGGTCTACAAATTACTGGAAAGATAATCAATAACCTAAGATATGCTGACGATGCGGTACTACTATAGCTCGTTTCAAAACATATGCCCAACTTCAAAACGCTATTACTCTCTAACCGTTTGTTAAATACTTTTGAAATTTTCCAAATGTTATTAGAATGCAAAAGACCCTTTAAATGTATATTTAACAAATATCTTGCAGCTGCAGTTTTCTTAAAGCGGCGATATTTCTTTGATGTTTGTCAAAATTGTAAATTGTGAAGCCCTAAAGAATAGAAATTACCGTAGTTGCTGGTCTACGATTAATTTTCACTAGGTAAAGGCGTGGCCGTAATGGGGAAATAACTGGATAAAACAAAACACCAGGAGAATTATTGTCTGCTCAGTTCGAGTTCGGACGATAATAATATCAAGGTATACCTGTAGACGAGTCTAAAAGATTAATAACTGTTTGGGGTTGAACATTCCACAAACCATCATTTTTCCAATATTCCTCTTCCTGTTTTAAGACGTGGTCTTCACATTTAGCCCAATAATCTTTGTCTATATTTAATAAAGCGAGATTAGCAAGAGTCTTTACATCGCATATTTTATATATATATATATATATTATGTGGTGAGCATTGATCCATGTTTCATCCAAGTACACAATATCATAACCTTGCTTGCGCACCTCTTTTACTTCACGTAAATACTTGCTTCTCATGACTACTATATGTGGCTTCTCACAGATGATGTTTCGTCCATTGGAATACTTTCTGAATGTAAAGCCTGCAGCTCTCACATTCCTCCATAATGTAGACTTTGATATTTCAATAATGTTGTTCTTTTTCAGCGATACTTTTAATTTTCTTATTGTAACAGTTTCATTCATACCCAACATTTTGCGAATTTCACTTCTAATAAGTTCACTGTCGAAATTATCCAACATTTTTTCTCTTCCTTGTGATTTTGTATATTTTGAACATTGACGATCACGTGCTTGAATCCAGCGATTAAATGACCGTTTAGATAAATCCAAAATGTGTCTTGTCCTATTCTCAGGGTTTTCTAAAGAATGAAATAATCTTCCTCGTTTAGCCTCTTTGCAAAAATAGTCATACATTTTTATTGCGATGCTTTGTAAACTGCAGAATTTCATTTTAAGACTCATGATAAATGTTATCGTTCCACGTTACGCCGCTGAATTAACGGAAATGGAACACACAATGTCTCGTGTTTACTACAAGTGTCTAATTGTGTCAAGTAACTCACGCGGAAAGCGTGCAAAATCGTAAATTTGAGCGTGTATGGATTTGTGTTCGCTATTTTTAGTTTAAAATACTGTAAACATTAAGTTTGACTACATCAATGGGTCGTTATAAATTTATATAAATCAAATAAGCAATAATAATAACCAAATGTTTGTTTTTAATGAAATTAATTCCCTGTTGGTTCTAATCATTATAACTATGCATGCAAATTTTGAAAAAATTACAAAAAGCGGTTTAAAAGATATTGATTTTTAAAGTTGGGCACGACTTATGAAACAAGCTATAGCAGAAAATTCTAATGATCTACAACAATTACTTAATGAAATAAACATGACAAGCAAAAAATATGGACTAGATATGAATATCAAAAAGACTAAAACTATGATCATAAACAAAGAAAATACTCAAAACTCACAAGTGGATATCAAAATTGAAGGAATAGACCTGAAGACATTTCAGAACTACAACTACCTTGGACATACTATAACCAGTGATGGAAAATGTGCAACTGAAATAAACAAAAGAATTGGAATGGCAAAAACTAATTTTAATGTCATGAAGAACATACTAACATCAAAACAAATAACACCAGGGTTAAAGCTATGAATAGCAAAATGTTACATCTTCTCAATATTCCTATATGGTACAGAAACATGGACATTAGGCAAGAAAACAGAACAGAAAATTGAAGCCTTTGAAATGTGGATTTATAGAAGAATAGGTAGAATTGGATGGAAAGAAAAGATAACATACGATGAAGTTTTAAAACAACTCAAAATAAAAAGAGAACTACTAAACACAATTCAAACAAGACAAATGCGATTTTTGGGGCATGTTAAAAGACTCAATAGCCTACTAAAAGTAATCCTGGAGGGGAAAATACAAGGTAAAAGAGGCAGAGGCAGACCAAGACTAACATGTGGGAGTAACATCAAAAGAAGGACAAATCAGCCTATGACAACCTGCACCATCAAAGCAAGAGACAGAGCAGAATGGCGCTCCATGGTAGCCAACCTTCGTTACGGAGACAGCACTCGATGATGATGATGAGCAGCATGTGGATGTAAAACTGGAATATTCGACACACATCTGATGAAAGATATACATCCCTGCCTATGTAGGTGTTACAGAGAAAATATTCCTAACATCATGGATGAAGATAAAACATGTACATTTTTGAAGATTTTAAAATGCCAGGTTTAGCAGAGTTTTCTTGGCCAGATTTCTCTTATAATTTGCTTTTTCTCCCTAAAGAAGAATGCTTTTGTCATGTTGCGTAGAATGGCGTTTTAATCTGTGGCATTATTTTCCATGTTTTCCCTTAATTGGCTGAATTCAGGGTAAAGGTCTTCAAGTTCTGGGGTCCAGAAGAGTGGGTTGTCCTTCTTGGGGGTATTATGAGGGTCAAAGTGCCAACCCGTCCTCTAGTACCAAATACTGGAACGCATATCGCAGCAATGAAAGACATGTTTTCTTTTTTTCTCGCTTTCACTCGATGACTTTAAAGTAATGAATCTTCAAATCTTCGTAATCTTTCTTAAAAGGACGTTAAGTGGGTATAGATGCGTTGTGTTGTGATCTTCAGTAGAACTGTGATATTTGCGCATTTCGGCCCAACAGATCCGACTTCAGCGTGGCATTTTTGTGTTTCAATTTGCCTTCCCTTTTTGAACCCTACCCGATTGGTCAGGATGGACAGTCTGTTTCCAGGAGCATCATTGCTAGTGAAGTAGCATCTTCATTAGCTTGGTTGTTTACCTATCGTGACGCATGCAGTCAACTGAGCGTCACTGACAGCTCTCTAAGCTCTGTTACTGAATTGACTTGCTTGCATTCTTGCTTGCGTTCTTGCTTGGGTGCTTGCGTTCTTGCTTGCGTTCTTGTTTGCTTGCGTTCTTGCTTGCGTGCTTGGGTGCTTGTTTGCTTGCGTTCTTGCTTGGGTGCTTGCGTTCTTGCTTGCTTGCTTGGGTGCTTGGGTGCTTGCGTTCTTGCTTGTGTTCTTGCTTGCTTGCGTGCGTTCTTGCTTGCGTGCTTGCGTTCTTGCTTGCTTGCGTGTTTGCTTGCTTGCTTGCGTGCTTGCTTGCGTTCTTGCTTGCGTGCTTGCTTGCCTGCGTGCTTGCCTTCTTGCTTGCGTTCTTGCTTGCGTGCTTGGGTGCTTGCGTGCTTGCTTGCCTGCGTGCTTGTCTTCTTGTTCGCGTGCTTGCTTGCCTGCGTGCTTGTCTTCTTGCTCGCGTGCTTGCTTGGGTGCTTGCGTTCTTGCTTGCTTGGATGTTTGCGTTCTTGCTTGCTTGCAATATTGCTAGCGTGCTTGCGTTCTTGCTTGCTTGCTTGGGTGCTTGCGTTCTTGCTTACGTGGTTGCGTTCTTGCTTGCGTGGTTGCGTTCTTGCTTGCTTGCGTTCTTGCTTGCTTGCGTTCTTGCTTGCGTGCTTGCTTTCTTGCGTTCTTGCTTGGGTGCTTGCTTTCCTGCGTTCTTGCGTTCTTGATTGGGTGCTTGCGTTCTTGCTTGCGTGCTTGCTTTCTTGCTTGTTTGCTTGGGTACTTGCGTTCTTGCTTGCGCGCTTGCTTGCGTGGTTGCGTTCTTGCTTGCTTGCGTTCTTGCTTGCTTGCGTTCTTGCTTGCGTGCTTGCTTTCTTGCGTTCTTGCGTGGGTGCTTGCGTTCTTGCTTGCGTGCTTGCTTTCTTGCTTGCGTGCTTGCTTTTTTGCTTGCTTGCGTTCTTGCTTACGTGCTTGCGTTCTTGCTTGCGTTCTTGCTTGCGTTCTTGCTTGCGTTCTTGCTTGCGTGCTTGCTTTCTTGCGTTCTTGCTTGGGTGCTTGCGTTCTTGCTTGCGTGCTTGCTTTCTTGCTTGCTTGCGTTCTTGCTTGCGTGCTTGCTTGCGTTCTTGCTTGCGTGCTTGCTTTCTTGCTTGCTTGCGTTCTTGCTTGCGTGCTTGCTTTCTTGCTTGCGTTCTTGCTTGCGTTCTTGCTTGCGTTCTTGCTTGCGCTCTTGTTTGCGTGCTTGGGTGCTTGCGTTCTTGCTTGCGTGCTTGCTTGCTTGCCTTCTTTCTTGCGTGCTTGCTTGCGTGCTTGGGTGCTTGATTGCGTTCTTGCTTGCTTGCGTTCTTGCTTGCTTGCGTTCGCCCGATGGCTAAAAGAGTGTACCTCTTCATCATCCTCCTTTAAATGGATTTTAAATGGGCGTGTCTGCGTTGTTTTGTGGTTTACAGTATAACTGTGATATTTGCGCCTTTCAGCCCAAAACATCCGACTTCAGCATAACATTTTTGAGTACCGGGTTGTCTCGCCTCTTCGATCCCTACTCGCTTGGCCAGGCTAGACAGGTTAGTCTGTTATTAGAGGCACCACGGAGAGGTAGATCAGGATCTGGATGGTTCTGGTTCACCAATCCTGGCGCATATCATCAGCTGTGGGTCGCTGACAACTCCAGCTCTGGTGCTGTGAGGCACGCCTTTGCCTCCACTGAAAGGACTTAAAGAAATTCTTGATATCTTCTTGAAACTCTCATTTCCAGGTAGACCCATTAGTATGTATTGACAGGGTCGTTAAATTGACGAATTAAATTGACGTACATGTTCTTAAATTGATCCACTGATTAATTTTTGGCATAAGTAAACGAATATGCCAGAGCTGGAATAGTTGAAAATTAACATAGTTAAGCAAAGTGGGTTGACTGACGAAACAGCTAAGTCGCAGTTTTACGATTCATACTGCTTATGCAGTGACTAATCAGATTTGACCATATACAGCAGTATAGCTCTTAAGATGTTTACTGTAAATGACAATGTTGGCACACCTTTTTCACGTTAGTACGTTTGTATAAATTTGAGTGATATTAATTAATATTTATTTATGTAGACTCTGTGATTGGGAGTGTGTCGCAAATGGGGACAGGTAGGCAAGTTGCACTGTGACGGTACATTAATAACTGCTCAGGAAGTGATGAGTCCAATTCTTAGAAGTATGGTTATATGCTTTGATTTTGTTGTTAAATTAGGCCATCAGAAACGGGGAATATGACCATAGGTGACAGGGAATAGGACCATCAGAGACGGGGAATGAGACCATCAGAGACGGGGAATAAGACAATCGGAAACCTGAAATAAGACCATCCGAGACTGGGCATAAGAGCACCGCAGACCGTAAATAAAACCACCAGAGATTGAGCATAAGAGCACCGCAGACCCGAAAAAAGACCATGAGAGACTGGGCATAAGAGCGCCAGACTGGAAATAAGACCACCAGAGACTGGGTATAAGAGCACCGCAGACTGGAAATAAGACCACCAGAGACTGGGCATAAAAGCACCGCAGGCGGGAAAAAAGACCACCAGAGACTGGGCATAAGAGCACCGCAGACTGGAAATAAGACCATCAGAGACTAGGCATAAGAGCACCGCAAACCGGAAATAAGACCACCAGAGACGGATAATAAGGCCATCAGAGATGGGGAGTAAGACAATCAGAGACCGGAAATAAGACCATCAGAGACTGGGCATAAGAGCACCGCAAACCGGAAATAAGACCACCAGAGACGGATAATAAGGCCATCAGAGATGGGGAGTAAGACAATCAGAGACCGGAAATAAGACCATTAGAAACCGGAAATAAGACCATCAGAGACTGGGAATAAGAGCACCGCAGACCGGAAATAACACCCTCAGAGACGGAGAACGAGACAATTAGAGACCAGATTAAGAACAACGAACCCTTCTTTGGCCGCAATTTCTTGGAACAGATCACATTCGCTGACTGATTGCTCACCTGGATTTGACATGTCTCTGTCCGGCTCTACAACTGTTTGTAGAAAATGGCATGTACATATTGAACTGAGGTAAAGCACATGAGTTCACAGAGCGTTGTAACAATAGCCAAGCAACCGAAGCACCAGGTAAACTAATCACATCGCCTATTCATCAACATCGCTAAAAGATCATCTTGACATATCACAAATGGATGTTACATGCACTCTTAGAGTGCAAAATATTGTCCTGCGCTATCCTGTTATCTCGCAGGTTAATCGGCGACTGTGGGTGTCTACCAGTAGTTAAAGCATAACATGTATCCCTCTTACCAATATGGGTCAAGGTCAAGGTCCTTCCTGCTGGCATGACTTGTAACTTTATGAGTAGCCTATTAAGTAGCATCATTATCCTCGATGGTATTCAAATAAGCAACGCTATGCATTATCAAAACACCTCTAGTCATTGTTTGACTGGCTTCAAATAGAAAGTAAATGCATACAGATGTTCACCTGTTACTTTTAGTACCAAAATAATATTTTAATACTAATCCTGGAAGTGACGTGTCATGAAAATTCATCGCGGGGAAAATTCATCTCAGGAAAATTCGAAGCGAGGAAAAATGTATCGCAAAATTAATAAATTCAATGTTTGTCTCTGTATATGTGCAAATTTGTTTGTTTGTTTGTTGTGGTTGTTTTTTTTTTTTTTTTATAGGCACAACTTGCACACACGATTAAACTGAATCGATTGGGAGAGGTATTGTTTACACTTTCTAGCACAGCCAATGCTAATTGCAGGTGTGGTTTTACTTGGCACACAATGAATGTTTCATGTGTTTTAAATTTGCGAGGACATTTATTTTGTGGGGATACAAACGTTTCTAAAGTTGCAGGTAATAATCTTGGGGCTCTAATCTAAAGAAAGAGATTGAGACATACAACGTTTTTCAAAAAGTAAATTTTTAATTTGTTAACGCTATAATGTTATTTAATTAAAAAAAAATATTAGATATACAAGCTGCTATATACATTTACTAAACACCAGCAACGTAAAAACTAAAATAAATAAAAAAACACGTCAGATGTACACAGTGATTCATAAATGGGTTAAAATAGTAATATATCTCACTCACACACTCACACACACACACGCGCGCGCGCACACACACACACACACTGGATGACAAGTTTAATTTTTTTAACTCTGATCTTTGTCCATGATACCCAACAAGATAAATCGATACTTATAAGTCGTTACGTGGGACTGCTTGGTCTACAGGCAAGGCGCCGGCCTCGAGACAGAGAGGTTGTGGGTTCAAACCCTGCCTAGTTGAGATTTTTATTTATGATTTCTCCCTGCGGCAACCGCCCCTGGTCTCAGCAGCGAGGCTCGGCTTGAAATGTCATTTACTCATGGACGGAAAAAAATATGAGCACCTCCGAAGACGGAGTTATCTGCCTGTGCGGCGAGAGACATCTGTGCACACGGCTGCCTGTGAAAAAGCGATTAACACGCATAACTCAGTTCCTAGTCTTTAGGGATTTCGTCAGAGGTGAAAGCTGGCAACCGCAAAAAAAAAGTCGATACATGTGAGAATAACCTTTCAACGATTTATAAATTTAACAGTTTCTAGTTTTAGAATTGTACTTTTGGCCACAGATGTCACTAAAATATCAACTATAGCTTTTTAATGCTAATAATGACAGCTGTCCAGGTAAATCGATAATTAGAAGAAAAAAAATTGTTTAATGTATTTGTACCTTTCTTGTACGTATGGTGAAGTGATGGTGAAGTGCAATTTGGTATATAATTCAATTCTCAACTAAGCGTGGCACGAACATCGTGCGGGATATGTATGAACAAGAGGTGATATAGGTGTTCATTGAATTATTTTCCCTGTTAACACAATTCCTTTGTTCTAGCCAATTCAAAGCTTTTTCTGCGGGTCGAGCATAACTTCGCTATAGTCAGCTGCTTTTTCGCAGTTTCCAAGGAAATGACGTGGATGTTTACATTTCTTTGAGACAAATAGAAAGAAAGATAAATATATCTTCATCATCAAGTACCGGGCTTGTTGGCGTAGGTGATCATGTCTCTCCACAATTTTCTATCTCGACAGTTATTTATCATTTCTGTTGTTGACCTTCTGCCAAGACATTCTCTTAAATATATCATACATAATTTAAATACAGTAATCCTTCAGTTATTGCGGTTAATAGGGACCAGAACCGGCCGCGATGAGTGAAAAACCGCGAAGTAGTGTCACCCTTCTCATTTTTAACATACGTACATTTTTTTGTGTATGTATAATATCAATAAGTGTATATGAAACCATATAAGTGCATATGTTATCATTAGAACAATAAATAATAGTTTCAAACATGTAAATAAAATATTAATAGTATAAATAACATACATAAAATATTGTATAAATGATATAAATATGATACGTGTATGTGTAACATACGTAGATGTAACTAAAGTGTACATACTGTAAATATGTTTTTAGAACTCTTGTATTCTTATAACAACTTTTCTTTTATAACAAGGTCCGTAACTCACCTCTGAAAATGGCTTCTCTTCTCTTGATCTTTATAAATGTTGATGAAACACCTGTGCAGCCCGGTGGAGGTGAAGAAGATGAAGGTGATTTACTGCATAGGTTAATGAGAGCTTTACTGCTCCTCAGATGACGCCTCATTGTCAGGTGCTTGGGGCGCTGGATCGTCGTGGGCAGCTTCGGATAGAGCTGGGGTAGCTGCAGTAGACGGCATAGATGCAGCAGTAGACGGCGTAGAGGCAGCAGTAGACGGCGTAGAGGCAGCAGTAGACGGCATAGATGCAGCAGTAGACGGCATAGATGCAGCAGTAGACGGCATAGATGCAGCAGTAGACGGCATAGATGAAGCAGTAGACGGCATAGATTCGGCAGGAGGCGGCGTAGAGGCAGCAGTAGACGGCGTAGAGGCAGCAGTAGACGGCATAGATGCAGCAGTAGACGGCGTAGAGGCAGCAGTAGACGGCGTAGAGGCAGCAGTAGACGGCATAGATGCAGCAGTTGACGGCATAGATGCAGCAGTAGACGGTGTAGAGGCAGCAGTAGACGGCGTAGAGGCAGCAGTAGACGGCATAGATGAAGCAGTAGACGGCATAGATTCAGCAGGAGGCGGCGTAGAGGCAGCAGGAGGAGATTCTGCAGAACGTGTTCGGCGCACAAGGAACATCATGATGGAGGGTTGTGACGTTGTCTTTTCTTCTGAGCAAAGATGCCCTTGTAAAACGCCATTACACCGTAAATACGGTTACTGAATTCTACGGCTCTGACCATGTTGTCCTCGATTTCGTGGGCCCTTTGTAGCAGAGTCCGTGCTATGTTGCAGAACTCTTGCAGGTTTTTCAAGGTATGGCCACGTTCTTCAACTTCATTGTTGTCACCGTCGTCAGCTACCTCCTCTTCTTCCTCACTCGCCGATCTTGTCATTTCGACGAGTATATATATATATATATATATATATATATATGGCTCCAGCGCTCTATAATAATTTTTGCAGTTATATATATATATATATATATATATATATAAATATATTGCTAAGAGATATATTGCTCGAGTAATATTACTATATATATATTGCTTATATATATATATATATATATATATATATATATATATATATATATATATATATATATATATATATATATATATATATATAGTTCTAAAGCTCTATAACAATTTTAGCACTTATATATGGCTCCAACATTCTACAACAATTGTTACAATTAACTATGGCTCCAAATACCTTTTTGTTGGCTTGGTGGTTTTGGTACTTCTTGGCAAGCTCGATCGGTTCAACCTCATACTTAGTCTTGTAGACTATATTAGACCGCAATTGGATTCCAAAAATGAAAGAAAAACATCACTTTGTGATATTTTAAATGATCTAGGTGAATTAAACTTCAACTGCCTATAGCAAACATTGTAGTTATTTATTTACTCCAACTCTATAAAAATTGTTGCGGTTATCTATTTACTCCAACTATCTATAAAAATTGTTGCGGTTATCTATTTACTCCAACTATCTATAAAAATTGCTGCGGTTATCTATTTACTCCAACTACCTATAACAAAAAAAACTGCAAAGACGAAGAGATGGAAAGAGCACTTTGAGGAACTTTTGAATAGACCCGGCTCAAATAATCCTCCAGATATACTACCAGCAGAATAAGAGTTACACGTTAACTGTGGAAAACCAAGCAAAGAAGAAATAATGAAAGTCATCATACTATTAAAAAATCGTAAAGCCACAAGACCAGATGAAATTCCTTCGGAAGCCATCAAAGCAGATATTAACACCTCTACCAAGATGTTACATAATCTATTAGATAAAATTTGGGAGAGGGAAGAAATACCTAAAGACTGAAAAGAAGGTTATATTATCAATCTACCAAAGAAATGAAGTTTACAGGAGTGCACAAATTATAGGGGAATTATGCTACTATCAGTGCCAGGAAAAATATTAAGCAGAATCATTCTGAAGAGACTAAAAGAGGCCATAGAGAAACATTTGAGAGATGAACAAGTAGGTTTTAGGAAGAACAGATCATGTGCTGATCAAATAACTACTCTACGTATAATAGTTGAACAAAGTTTAGAACTAAAATCCCCACTTTATATTGGATTCATAGATTACGAAAAGGCATTTGATAGTTTAGACAGAAGAATGCTTTGGAAGTTGCTGAGTCATTACGGAATCCCCATAAAGTTTAATAATCTGATAAAAACAATGTATGAAGGAACGAAATGTAGTGTGGTGCATGAAGGACAGCTTACAGAAGTATTTGAAATAAGAACAGGAGTAAGGCAAGGATGCCTTCTGTCTCCATTTCTCTTTCTACTGGCCATAGATTGGATTATGAAAATAACTCAAAACAACAGAAATGGGATCCAGTGGTCACTGACCAAACAACTTGATGATTTAGACTTTGCTGATGACATAGCTCTCCTATCACACAGCCATCAACAGATGCATGATAAAATGAACATACTTGATGATAAATCACAACAGCTAGGACTGAAGATTAATAGAGTTATGACCAACATTATTAGAATTAATACAGTTGGCAATAACCAAATAAAACTATGAGAAATACCTCTACTAGACGTACAGTCTAACATATATCTGGGCAGTAATATAGATAAAGAGGGAGGAACAGAAAATGATACCAAAGTAAAAATATCAAAAGCAAGAGGAGCTTTCATTGCACTGGGAAACATATGGAAACCCAAAGAAATTAGATTAAATACAAAAATACAAATTTTAAACTCAAATGTTAAGTCGGTTCTATTATATGGCTGTGAAACATGGAGAGCAACAAAATTGACAATCACGAAGAAACAGGCTTTCATTAATGGATGTTTACTCAAAATAAAAGGATGGAAATGGCAGGACAAAATCACTAACATAGAATTATGGAAATGTACCAGTCAAAAACCAGTGGATAAAGAGATACAGCGAAGACGATGGCGCTGGATAGGACACACCTTGCGGAAGCCAACTGAGAGCATTACACAACAGGCCATTTTTGAAATCCCCAGGGGAAAAGACAAGAGGAAGACCAATGAATTCTTAGAGATGACAGATAGAAACAGAGATGAAGATGATGGTGAAGACATTGAATGATCTTAAAAGAATGGCAAAAAAACAGAACGACTGGGAAAGTGTCTGTTGAAGATCCATGCTCCACTGGGAGCTAAAAAGGTAGAAGCAGAAGAGACCTATAACAAATGTTCAGTTATCTATTTATCTAACTACCTGTAGCAAATGTTGTAGTTATCTATTTACTCCAACTACCAATAACAAATGTTGTAGTTATCTATTTACTCCAACTACCAATAACAAATGTTGTAGTTATCTATTTACTCCAACTACCAATAACAAATGTTGTAGTTATCTATTTACTCCAACTACCAATAACAAATGTTGTAGTTATCTATTTACTCCAACTACCAATAACAAATGTTGTAGTTATCTATTTACTCCAACTACCAATAACAAATGTTGTAGTTATCTATTTACTCCAACTACCAATAACAAATGTTGTAGTTATCTATTTACTCCAACTACCAATAGCAAATGTTGTAGTTATCTATTTACTCCAACTACCTATAATAAATAGGGAGTCACGATAGCTCAGTGGTTAGTGAACCGGACTAAAAAGGACAAGGGGTAGGGTTCGATCCCAACCAACGGCTTCCGGGTTCACCCAGCCTTTAATGCTTACCAGATTTTTTTCTGGGAAAGTGAAGCGGCACGGGCGTATTACCGACCACATTACCCTAAAAATCATGTGCCGAAGGTCTGTAAAAAATTATGGTCACTAACACCATATTCCCTATACGGCACTTGGCGTGACGGGGGTACTTTTTACTTTTTTGACCATAATTGTTATAGACCTTCGGTACATAATATTTAGGGTAATGTGGTCGGTATACTTTCCCAGAAAAAAAATCCGGTACCGATTTAAGGCTGGGTGAACCCGGAAGCCGTCGTTCGAACCAGATCTCTTGTCCTTTGTAGTCCCGTTCACTAACCACTGTGTTATTGCGGTTCCCTTGTTTTCAGATGTGGCCCTCATAAATTAAAAGACTGCCCACCCCTGACCTATAGTTTCAGATATTTAAATTTACAGTCACCTAGTCTCAGATATTTAGATTTACAGTTACCTAGTCTCAGATATTTAGATTTACAGTCACCTAGTCTCAGATATTTAGATTTACAGTCACCTAGTCTCAGATATTTAGATTTACAGTTACCTAGTCTCAGATATTTAGATTTACAGTCACATAGTCTCAGATATTTAGATTTATAGTCACCTAGTCTCAGATATTTAGATTTACAGTCACCTAGTCTCAGATATTTAGATTTACAGTCACCTAGTTTCAGATATTTAGATTTACAGATATTTAGATTTATAGTCACCTAGTCTCAGATATTTAGATTTATAGTCACCTAGTCTCAGATATTTAAATTTATAGTCACCTAGTCTCAGATATTTAGATTTACAGTCACCTAGTCTCAGATATTTAGATTTACAGTCACCTAGTTTCAGATATTTAGATTTACAGTCACATAGTCTCAGATATTTAGATTTATAGTCACCTAGTCTCAGATATTTAGATTTATAGTCACCTAGTCTCAGATATTTAGATTTATAGTCAACTAGAGTCTATTCCAAAAGATAAGAACATCACTCTTGGCTCAAAAATAAGGTTGATGAGTACCGGTATGTTTGTTTCTCTAAACGCTTGCGAAACATGACCCCTTACAGCAGATCTACAGAAGACAATATGAGCTATAGAGATGAAATGTTATCGTAAGGTTTTGATCATCAATTGAATTGATTTAATCACAAATGAAAACATTAGCAGAAGAATACAACAAGCAATCGGAGTACGTGATTACATTTTGACAATTTTGAAGAAACTCAAAATGAAATGGTTTGGCCACCTACCGCGATCGTCTGATCAAGCAAAGACTACTCTGCAAGAAATTATGAAAGGAGCGAGAAGAGATGTAGGCAGAGAAAGAGATGGGAAGATAACATGACTACTCTGCAAGAAATTATGAAAAGAGCGAGAAGAGATGTAGGCAGAGAAAGAGATGGGAAGATAACATGACTACTCTGCAAGAAATTATGAAAGGAGCGAGAAGAGATATAGGCAGAGAAAGAGATGGGAAGATAACATGACTACTCTGCAAGAAATTATGAAAGGAGCGAGAAGAGATGTAGGCAGAGAAAGAGATGGGAAGATAACATGAAAGAATGGACAAGTATCACCCTTTGCTTAGTCTAAATGATGGAATGAAGATAGATAGAAATGGAGAGGACTGAATAAGTCTGTCAGTGGTTCACCGACTCAAAGTTATAGGATGAACAAGAAGAGAAAGAATCCCAGAAACTAAGATTTGCAGTCCACTAGAGTCCAACATTTCTAGTGCTCCAGTCTGCATCAAATATAACAAAATATTGCATTTTTTTATATTGAGGTAATCGTGAACGTTTCCGGTTGTTTCCAAAATGGAGGAATTATTTTTCTCCGGCTTGGTATAGAACCGTTGATCAGAGGTTTAACAAGCCACTATCGTAAAAACGATGTTGTTAATGAAACGTAGACCTGATGCAGAAATGAGATAGAGCAGCTTGCACAGAACAGAGACAAATGACGAGATTTGATAAAACATCTTTAAAAGAATTGAAAACTGCTAGAACAAAAATTCAGATAAGAGAAGGAGTATCTTGGTCTACGCCCTATGTGCCGTCTACGGCTCGAAAGGTCAATAGATAGATAGAATCGTGAATGCATTGACGTTTTGATATATATATATATATATATATATATATATATGTGTGGTTTATTTATTTGTATAGTCAACGACCCGCAAGTACTGAGGGATAAAGTCGCTACCTAATGTATATTGTGAATAAATTATAAATGCCGTCAATAGGTTCAAATTACTGTGCGTCGCTGGGACACACGATAACTCCGTGGTAGTTACGTGTACCCTATTCATGTTGTTATCATGTGTATACTTTTAAAAATTTTCTTCATCTTCTTATTTTGCTTCTTTTTTTCCCCATCCGATAGATTCGTTTCCTTCTTTTACTACTTTTCTTTTTTTTCTTCCTCCTCTTCTTCTCCTTCCTCTTCCTACCGTTCATTTGTTTAAAATGACGTGGATGTGTTGTGTTGCTAATTTACGACAAAGCTGCGATAGCTGCGCCTTTCCGCCCAACACTTTCGTCATCGACATGGGTAGATTTGCATATTAATATTACCCTAGCAGCGCCCATTTTACCCTAGTTTTTTTACCATGGGTTATTAAACATGCGCGAGTACACGTGGTATCTCCTGTTTCTTTTTTTATCAACGTTATCCGAGAGGGCTAGACAAAGGGATCTCACTACCCAGAGAGAGAGCTAGACAAAGGGATCTCACTACCCAGAGAGAGCTAGACAAAGGGATCTCACTACCCAGCGAGAGCTAGACAAAGGGATCTCACTACCCAGAGAGAGCTAGACAAAAGGATCTCACTACCCAGAGAGAGCTAGACAAAGGGATCTCACTACCCAGAGAGAGCTAGACAAAGGGATCTCACTACCTAGAGAGAGCTAGACAAAGGGATCTCACTACCCAGAGAGAGCTAGACAAAGGGATCTCACTACCCAGAGAGAGCTAGACAAAGGGATCTTACTACCCAGAGAGAGCTAGACAAAGGGATCTCACAACCCAGAGAGCTAAACAAAGGGATCTCACTACCCAGAGAGAGCTAGACAAAGGGATCTCACTACACAGAGAGAGCTAAACAAAGAGATCTCTCTACCCAGAGAGGGCTAGACAAAGGGATCTCACAACCCAGAGAGAGCTAGACAAAGGGATGTCACTACCCAGAGAGAACTAGACAAAGGGATCTCACTACCCAGAGAGAGCTAAACAAAGGGATCTCACTACCCAGAGAGGGCTAGACAAAGGGATCTCACTACCCAGAGAGAGCTAGACAAAGGGATCTCACTACCCAGAGAGAGCTAGACAAAGGGATCTCACTACCCAAAGAGAGCTAGATAAAGGAATCTCACTACCCAGAGAGGGCTAGACAAAGGGATCTCACTACCCAGAGAGGGCTAGACAAAGGGATCTCACTACCCAGAGGGGGCTAGAAAAAGGGATCTCACTACCCAGAGAGGGCTAGACAAAGGGATCTCACTACCCAGAGAGAGCTAGACAAAGGGATCTCACTATCCAGAGAGGGCTAGAAAAGCGGATCTCACTACCCAGAGAGGGCTAGAAAAGGGGATCTCACTACCCAGAGAGAGATAAACAAAGGGATCTCACTACCCAGAGAGGGCTAGACAAAGGGATCTCACTACCCAGAGAGGGTTGGACAAAGGGATCTCACTACCCAGAGACCAGGGGAGGATAAAGCCACGAAGAAACGACTCGATTTGAGATTCGAAGTGAGAAATATCCCACCCATTGTGTGGCGAGATTCGAATAAAAAAATTTCTTGTCCATAGGCTGATGTCTTACTTCTAGACCACACGGTCCGCTTTTCTTTTACTACTAGAAAATAAAACGTACTGAATGTTGATTGGATATGGATCACATCTTTTGACTTAACGCTACGTAATGAATGGTATGTGTAAGCATCTATGAGTAGTTGATATACTTTATAAAAATAAGTAAAGAGCCCGTCACTCCAAGTAGCGCATAGGGAATATGGTGTTAATGACCATAATTTTTACAGACCTTCGGCACAAAATTTTGGGGCAATGTGGTCGGTATTACGCTACGCCCGTGACGCTTTACTTTCCCAAGGAAAAAAATCCATTTAAGGCTAGGTGAACCTGGAAGCCGTCGGTCAGGATCGAACCCGGCCCTTGTCCTTTGTAGTCCAATTCACTAACCACTGAGCTATCGCGGCCCTGATATACTCTATAGTGCGTGTTTAATATTTTGACCATTTAGAAATGAGCGTTTTTGTAACATCATTCCAAAAAGGGTATATTCAATAATTGTACAAGTGCACGAACACGTTTGTTACTCTGTGGTGCATTCTTCTTGTATTCTGCTCAAGTTCAAGGTTTTTTCTCTTGTTTAAATGTACATTTGTGTATGTTTAAGTGCGGAATATACAAAATGAAGATATCTGGAAAATGACAAAAGAAAGATCAATCGAGCAACGCAATACATGGAAAATAGAGATTGATTAGTAAGAAAACCTGATGCAGCATAGTAAGGCTGGTATTGTCATGGAAACCACAAGGAAAGAAAAAATAGGGAAGGCCGTGGAAGGCATGAAGAAAGGAAATCACGAAAATCCTCAAGGATATTGGCTTAGATTAGAAAGAAGTTGAGAAAATGTCTATGAATAGGGATGGATGAAAAGACCTTTACAGCGGCTTACGCTCCAAAAAAGGCGTTTTAATGGCTTTTGATTAATGTTGAGTGCAGAGTCAGAAAACAATGCTACGATCTCTCATTTCATGAAGCATGATATTTGTCATTGGGGTAGATTGGTCAAATGTTTAAAAACTACGATAAATGGCAAACCAAACGGGGAGAAGTGTGTTTGAAGTCAGGAGACGTGCTATAGATGTGATGAAGAACTTCGGTAATTTGAGCAAATGTGAGTCAGAGTGTGCTCTGAGACCAGCAAGTTGCAGCCGACCCACTGTTTCCCACAAATGTAAACATTAGTTTTTAAATCCCAGAGTTGGGGAATGGTTGATCTCCATTGCATGACGCCGGCCTCGAGACAGAGAGATTGTTGGTTCAAATCCCGGCTGCACCAGTTGGAATTTTTATTTGTGATTTCTCTCTGCGGCAACCACCCCTGGTCGCAGCAGCGACACCTGGCTTGAAACGTCAATTACTGATGGACGGAAAAAAAATATAAGTACCTCCGAAGACGGAGGTCATGTGCGGCGAGGAGCCCCTGTGCACACGGCTGCCAGGGAAAAACGGATTAACACGCAAAATTCAGTTCCTAGTCTCTAAGGACTTCGCCAGAAGTAAAAAAAAAAAGCTGGCGAACGCAAAAAAAAAAAAAAATTAATTAAAACAAACAAACAAGAACAAAAAAAAACCCAGAGTTGAATAATGTGATAAGAAAAGGGAAATAACATAATTACCGTTGATTGTGGGTAGCATAGTGAAGTAATGATAATCTAGTTCAGAGATGAACCTCACTTAACTAGAGCGCAACATTCAGAGGTGACAAGTCAGTCTTTTATGTTTCTCGTTGTTATCACTTTCTTACACAGCTCTGCCAGCTAGGTGTTTAGATTTACAGCTGCACTATAACAATCTGTTGGGGAACAAACTACAACAATCTATCCAGAAGTCAGCCTGCTATAAATAGGGTAGTACTTTGTGTTTATACAAAAATGTGGCCTTGTAATTGTATGTAGACTTGAGAAACAATTTGTTTTTAACAAAGCCGGTATGTATAATTGTAGCTGTGTATTTAAACTACTGGAGTGATCGGCTGGAGATGTATCTGGAAGCTGATCCATTAGATCAGATGGGTATATTGGGGTGGTTTTGATAGCCTTCTAATGATCAGCTGTAAGAACTTTAAGATTCATGGAACCACATTTCTTAGAAATAGACCGTCATCGACATATGTAAAGTATCGTATATAGTATTTTTTTTTTTCTTTTTTTTTTTTTTCTTTTTTTTTTTTTTTATGACGAAGGTAACCAGTATAGTTTTTTTTTTTTTATTTTCATGAGCAGAGACCTCCAATTCAAGATATCTAGAAGTGTGTTAAGCAGGAGCTAGCTTTCATGAGCAGAGACCTCCAATTCAAGATATCTAGAAGTGTGTTAAGCAGGAGCTAGCTTTCATGAGCAGAGACCTCCAATTCAAGATATCTAGAAGTGTGTTAAGCAGGAGCTAGCTTTATATTTAGTGAACCGTGTTAAAATATGTTGAGTGTTAAAAGACAACCTATTCATGTTTTTAAAAAAAGTTAGATATAAAAAGTGTTCTATTCTATTAATGAAAACACTCTCATTGCAATCGGGGCCTTTTTTTTTTTTTTTTTGTTTTTCAGGTCTTTAAATGGTTTGTCACCTGTCTGAAAACGACTGAACACTGTAGCTTGACTGGAGTACTATGACGCTAGCTTACAGGACAACGAATTGTAAAGCACTAATCAGGCGTGTGAGATGGTGGAAGCTACAAATATGTGATGTGAGAAAAGCAGCAATAGTGTGGTATGTTATTGAACCTTTCTTCTACATGTTCTCTAGTGAAACATCAGGAAACACTCGCAATTATAGCGGGCTAGTTGCATAAATCAATGTCAATAAAAATGAGAAAGAGAGTTCATCGGTGCTATATAGAACCAATTCTGACCTATGGAAGCGAATCATGGACAGTGGACAAACAAATGAACAGACGATTGGATGCCACAGAGATGGGATTTCTCAGAAGAATGTTGAAAGTTCCCTGGACAGCTAAAAAGACCAATGAGGAAGTTCTCAAAGAGGCTAACACAAAAAGGGAGCTCTTAAAAAACATCAGAAAGAAGCAATCAACATTTTTTGGCACATCATGAGAAGAGAAAAGTTGGAATACTTGGTTACAACTGGCAAAATAAAAGGAAAGAGAGTACGCGGGCGACAAAAAGAGAAAATACTAGATAGCTTGGTGTCATGGCATGGAAAACAGTCAACAACAGAACTGATACAATGCACTGTAGATAGAAGATTGTTGAGGGACATGATCACCTACGCCAACCGGTATGGCACATGATGATGATAATGAGTTGCAGAATTGTCCGGTACTTCTCATGCATTCAACACATTATTAGCTTCTGTATGAACTGTCAACCTGTGACAGCCTGCACATAGTCATAAGTTGATTATTAAGCAGCCTTTAATTTGTGAGAGCGGGGGAAAGGACGAGGAGGGGAGTCGAGGAGTTAGAACTTTCCGGCCTTGAAGTTGGATTAGATGGAAACAAGTGGCTCAGTTTAGGCAAATATAAAAAAAAGTTTCAAATGTGTTGCAGTAATGAGTGTTATACGTGACACTACATAGAAGTTGTTCATTATAATTGATGAACAAAGGTAAGGTTGGGATCGTTTGTTTCAATGCTAAGGTCGCCTTCAAGACTTTCCACTTCAGTCTTACCGTTATAAATATTACCCCCCCCCCCCCCCCTTTGAATTATTTTCTCTCACTTCCTTTCTTTCTCACGTTTCACTCTCTCTCTCTCTCTCTCACTTTATTTCTCACTTTAACTCTCTCACTCTCTCACTCTATATCTATCTCACTCTCTACCTATCTCACTCTCTATCTAGCTCGCTCTTTCTCGCCCTCTCTCACTTTCTCTCACTCTCTGTCACTCTCTCTCTCATTTCACTCTCTCACACACACTTTCTCACACACTCTCTCTCACTATTTCACTCATACTCTCGATCTCTGACTCTCTCTCTCTCTCTCTCTCTCTCTCTCTCTTTCACTCAATCTCTCTCTAAATCTCACTCTCTCTTTCACTCAATCTCTCTCTAAATCTCACTCTCTCTTTCACTCACTCCTACCACCACCACCACACCACGGCTACCCCCTCCTCCCCACCACACCACCACCGCCATCCTAGCTAACATTGCTCTTTATGTGTACGCCTTAAAGGCCTCTTATATTTTCTTTTTTCAGTACGGACTCTCTAGAATAATTTTAAGATTTTTAGAAGGCACTTATCTCACTTTAGAACCTTAGTTGAATGTGAAGTTTCAGTCTCATAAGAATGCATTTGTCTGTTTTGTGCATGC
This sequence comes from Megaustenia siamemsis, assembly GCA_032433765.1. Taxonomy (NCBI): domain Eukaryota; kingdom Metazoa; phylum Mollusca; class Gastropoda; order Stylommatophora; family Ariophantidae; genus Megaustenia; species Megaustenia siamemsis. The sequence continues at coordinate 45,776,016 of JAVIAB010000073.1, forward strand.
TAATGTATCCACTATCGTGTGCGGAATATATCATGAAACAGTTATGTATCCACAGTATATCCTTTAGTTGTCTTTCAAGCTATCGACATCGTCCTCACACATCGCTAAAGTCCATTACATGTGTCACAGTGTATCCTTTAGCTGTCTTCCAAGCTATCAACATCGCGTATCTTTTGGTTGTCTTCCAAGCTATCAATATCGCGTATCCTATGGTTGTCTTCCAAGCTATCAACATCGCGTATCCTTTGGTTGTCTTCCAAGCTATCAACATCGCGTATCCTCTGGTTGTCTTCCAAGCTATCAACATCGCGTATCTTTTGGTTGTCTTCCAAGCTATCAACATCGCGTATCTTTTGGTTGTCTTCCAAGCTATCAACATCGCGTATCTTTTGGTTGTCTTCCAAGCTATCAACATCGCGTCTCCTTTGGTTGTCTTCCAAGCTATCAACATCGCGTATCCTTTGGTTGTCTTCCAAGCTATCAACATCGCGTATCCTTTGGTTGTCTTCCAAGCTATCAACATCGCGTAACCTATGGTTGTCTTCCAAGCTATCAACATCGCGTATCCTTTAGCTGTCTTCCAAGCTATCAATATCGCGTATCCTTTGGTTGTCTTCCAAGCTATCAATATCGCGTATCCTTTGGTTGTCTTCCAAGCTATCAATATCGCGTATCCTTTGGTTGTCTTCCAAGCTATCAATATCGCGTATCTTTTGGTTGTCTTCCAAGCTATCAATATCGCGTATCTTTTGGTTGTCTTCCAAGCTATCAATATCGCGTATCTTTTGGTTGTCTTCCTAGCTATCAATATCGTGTATCCTTTGGTTGTCTTCCAAGCTATCAATATCGCGTATCTTTTGGTTGCCTTCCAAGCTATCAATATCGCGTATCCTTTGGTTGTCTTCCAAGCTATCAATATCGCGTATCCTTTGGTTGTCTTCCAAGCTATCAATATCGCGTATCCTTTGGTTGTCTTCCAAGCTATCAACATCGCGTATCCTTTGGTTGTCTTCCAAGCTATCAATATCGCGTATCCTTTGGTTGTCTTCCAAGCTATCAACATCGCGTATCCTTTGGTTGTCTTCCAAGCTATCAATATCGCGTATCCTTTGGTTGTCTTCCAAGCTATCAACATCGCGTATCCTTTGGTTGTCTTCCAAGCTATCAATATCGCGTATCCTTTGGTTGTCTTCCAAGCTATCAACATCGCCCTCACACATCGTCAAAGTCCATCACGTAAGAGCGGTAGTAAAATGTTCCTTCCTCACATAGAGGGAGTATGTTATTTCTGTGCCCATATTTTTTTTTTACTGACCATCAACACATATGTTTGATGAAAACCTAACATAGAAAATGTGGTGACAAAAAATATAGAGAAGGTGAAACAGATAAGGAAACATTTTAAAATGTGAAGAGAGATAGATAAGGAGGTGGAAAAATATATTATTTGGTGAAAAGAGACAAAAACAAAGATGCTAGCGTAGACTGGGTAAGCATTGGCTCTATTGGAAACTAACCAATCTAAACTTCGAGGAAGCGAGAACAATAGGCTTACACAGACAGGACCATTTAGTGTAAACTGAACAGCAAACCACTCAACCACTAATATCTTCAGTAATCAAGAACATACGGTGGCCATTTGTTGGCCGCGTGATGAGGAGAGATAATAACCGAATAGCAAAGCAAGCTCTCATGTGGGAAAAAACAGGTAAGAGGAAAAGAGGCCGACCCAGAGAGAGACACTGATAATAACATTGAACAGAGATGCAAGAACAGCAGTAATCGGCTCCCTCAATGAGATAGAGTTGCTTTCACAGAACAGAGACAGATGGCAAGATTTGATGAAATATCTTTAGAAGGATTGAAAACTGCTAAAATAAAAATTTAGATAAGAGAAATAGTATCTGGTTCTATGCCCTATTGGCCGGCTAGGGCTCGAAAGATCAATAGATCGATAGAACAGCAAACAATATAAAAGACGAAATGTAATAGAAAAGTAAAATAGAGGCTCCATCCACATCTTGCTAGGTTTATGATGGTGTTAGTGACCATACTTTACCACGATCACGTTACATTTTTGGGTGATGTAGTTGGTATCACGCTAGGCCGCTTTTACTTGTTAGCAAAATTGAGGCTTCTACCCAGTTTTTATTTCTAATCTGACTGCCTGGTTAGTGAGATATATAGGTGGTCATCCCGCCCACTTAATTTAGTTCTAGTCAGAAGCTGACCAAGCTCTGGACCGCAGGGAAGTGACCTTTTTTTTATATATCCTTTCTTTGGTATCTTGCATATTATAACCATGTAGTTATATTTGTATATATATATATATATATATATATATATATATATATATATATATATATATATATATATATGTTTTCCAAGATGGTGGATCTAGGTCACGTTCTCTCGATCGCTGCAGAAAGTGCATTCGGGGTCTGATTAATTTGGGTTCTCCATTGCACTCTTCTGCGTTAAACTCAAAATGATGATCTACTTATCACATCTGCGCCGATAAAGCGAAGTCGTATGCCGGCAACAGTCAATCTTTGACAAATCAAGTGTTGTGAATGCGACCTTCCACCGTCTAGACTTGATCTGCGCTTTACGTCTCACTGGTGCTGTTCACGACCGTTATTGGAATTGCTTGACGCAAGTTATTTACATGTTACTCATTAATGTGAACTGCTTCGTCAATCGCAGTTTTATCTCTTTAGAGAATTTGCACCGTGCTTTGTTCGTCGTAGGCTGCTTTCACTAGAGTAATCAGGAATCTAAAGGGAGCGAAATTGTTGTGTGTGCGACATTGTTGTGTGTACGTCATCGTAATGGTTCATCGTATATCCATAGACCGGCCGTACGCTAATCTTACGGCTTGTTGTGTGATGTGCGACGGAGATAGTTTGACGACTGTGTGTCTATATGTTCGGAACTGGAGTCAACAACGATGGCCTAACATCATCAAGCGCTATACATTTAAAAAAAAAAAATATGACGATAATCATTTTCACGAGGACGTGAACTTCCGGTATATGGTGGATAGGCGGCGGGAACAATTGAAAGCTATGCATGACAAGTTTTCCTTGTTGCAGTTTCCTCATATTCCAGTTCCGGCCTGTTGGAGCTACTGAGTTAAGTGCTCTGTGCACACCGTGAGCTGTGTGTCTCATCCGTTTTGATCATGTTTGGATATTCCAATTGTTTACGATGAATTATGATATCGTATGACACTAGAACAGTTGGCTGTGTTCACTTTCTGCGCGATTTCGCCTTATGTCTTTTGGCGTGTGCTGAGACTGCTACTATGGGGACTACAGTTACCTTTCTTTATTTGGGAGATGAGATATTAATTCGGATGATTCCGCTGGCACGGGCGGTTAAGCAATTATGGATTTTAATTCGTTTGCAGTGATATCGTGGCCTTCCGTAACCAAATAACCATATATATATATATATATATATATATATATATATATATATATATATATATATATATACAATCATGCTTGTAATAATGACCAATAGCAAACAGTGATAAGCTGACTTTGCTGGCGTGACCGATCACGTGTTTTATAAATTCTCCCGAACGCGTCGTACTTGACCTTCTGACCTGGAAATGATTGTCATTTGCCCAGTTGCCCGTACATCTTGTTTGTCTCCCCGCATGACTGACTGGCTTGGGCGAAACATCACATTGTTAATGCTTGCTCTAGTATCCGAGAGTTGTTGGATGGTACTTTAACTATGTGCCTAGGGACACAGTAACTTGTACCGAGTAAACTTGTGAGTGAGACTGAAGTTTACAATTTTCTTAAGTTTCTAAATGGAAGACTGAAAACGTAAGTTGATATTCATTGTTCGTAAATTAGTAGATAAATAATTTGTTATAATATTATCTAATTCAATCATTATATTTTAGTATGCGTTTATTATCACAATTAAATAAGAAAAAAATGTTATATTTTTTTTTTTTTACATTCCTGTATGGTGCAGAAACATGACCATTAGACGATAAAACAGAGCTGAAAACTGAAGCTTTTGAAATTCGGATTTATAGGAGAATAGGAAGACTTGAATATAAAGAAAAGAAAACAAACGATAAAGATAACGTTTTCAAACAAGTAAAAATGAAAAGAGAACTACTGAAAACATTATAATAGAATAATAATTCCAACAATACAAATGAAATTTGTGGGGCATGTTAAAAGACACTGTAGCCTACTAAAAGTAATCTTGGAAGGGAAAGTACAAGGTAAAAGAGGCAGAGGGAGACCAAGACTAACATGGAGGAGTAACATCAAAAGATGGACAAGTCAGCCTATGACAACCGGCACTATCAAAGCAAGAGACAGAATAGAATGGCGTTCAATGATAGCCAACCTTCGATGCGGAGACGGCATTCAATGATGATGATAACATTTAACAATAACATGATTATTTTCTATACCTGTGACATTTTCAATCTCTTCATCTCATGCTTCAAGACCGATGTATATGGCTACCTTTGAGCGTCATTTATCAATTATAATATTATTATTCAATCTTCCAGTTTCTTGCCCTTACAATGTGTGATGATTTATATCCCTTATTTCACCGTTTGATTCTCTCATTCAGCCCGCGTCTCCGTACCCAGTTCATTTCTTTTCGCCAAGTTTTTCTCCATATTTTTTATAACAGTTTGTTTATGGTTACTACTATTTATAGTTATCTGAAAATATTGCGAGTAATGTGTAAATGGACACGGAGTAATATATATCAAAGTGATAGTGTTATCTATTGCGTTTGGGTAACACAAACATTTACGGTCTGTATGTTTGATAGGAATACATATCTTGTGCTGTTTTCACATGGAAATTTGACTTACTATCATCATCATGTGACATACCGGTTAATTGATGTTTGTTTTCTTTATATTGCTACGATTGTTTCCAAATGGCTGTTCCGCTGGTGCCCCAAATGATACTGTATGTTTAGGGAGCCGCAATAGCTCAGTAGTTAGTGAACTGGACTACAAAGGGCAAGAGGTAGGGTTCGATCCCAACCGACGGCTTCCGGGTTCTCCAACCTTATATGGGTACCGGCAGTGGAAAGTAAAGCGGCACGGGCGTAATACCGACCACATTACCCCCAAAATCACGTGCTGAAGATCTGGAAAATGTATGGTCACTAACATCATGTTCCCTACACGCCACTTGGCGTGACAGGCGCTCTTTACTACTATTTTTATATACATAGCCCCCCCCCCCCCCTTTCCAATGTCGAAGTAGTTTGACAAATCTTGCACCTGTGCTTCTCCGGTAGTCAACTTGTGTTCTTGCAAGGTATCGTGACATCATCCAGCCGTTTATTTCCTTATTTTTCCTCATGGTCAACACCCAACTATTAACTTTGTGTATGCATCATGGATGGTAAGGCATCTTCAGGTATTCTTTGAGGTGGCCAAACCGGTTTAGTTCTTGTCGTTGTATATAATTCAAGATTGATTCGATGTCCAAACTTGTCAATATGGTCTCGTGTCGTTGTCTGTCTCTTAATGACGTCTCTGTCACTTTTCACCTAGCATCTCATTTCTGTAGAGATAAATTTACGTTTGTGATTTACCGTAAACGTGCAAATGTGATATATTTATAGCAAAAAGCAGATAAAAATATACTCTGTTCAGGGTTTTTAATTAGTGTTTAATTATACTGATTTATGTCGTAGAATAGGCAATAATTATCCCAATGTTTGGTTAGCCATCTGACATCCATATCTTTACCATCATCATAACATACTACAGAAATGATAATAAAGCCTGGCTTCTGAAGCTCCATTGTCCTTACTATTGAATAGATTTTGTCAGTTCCGGTAACATGAGAATGTTAACTGGCGTCAGTTCTTCTGTTGAATAGATTTTGTCAGTTCCGGTAACATGAGAATGTTAACTGGCGTCAGTTCTTCTGTTGAATAGTTTTGTCAGTGGTAACATGAGAATGTTAGGCGTCAGTTGTTGAATAGATTTTGTCAGTTCCGGTAACATGAGAATGTTAACTGGCGTCAGTTCTTCTGTTGAATAGATTTTGTCAGTTCCGGTAACATGAGAATGTTAACTGGCGTCAGTTCTTCTGTTGAATATTTTGTCAGTTCCGGTAACATGAGAATGTTAACTGGCGTCAGTTCTACTGTTGAATAGATTTTGTCAGTTCCGGTAACATGAGAATGTTAACTGGCGTCAGTTCTACTGTTTAATATTTTGTCAGTTCCGGTAACATGAGAATGTTAACTGGCGGTAGTTCTACTGTTGAATGTTTTGTCAGTTCCGGTAACATGAGAATGTTAACTGGCGGTAGTTCTACTGTTGAATATTTTGTCAGTTCCGGTAACATGAGAATGTTAACTGGCGGTAGTTCTACTGTTGAATAGGCTTTGTCAGTTCCGGTAACATGATGGCAGTTCTACTGTTCTTTAACTAATAAAATATTTACCAGGGGATCGAAAGGTCTTGAAAGTTTACAGATACACATTCCGAACCGTTCAAGCGTTAAAACGCGTGCGTGCGTGTGTGTGAGTCTGTTTGTATATATTTATATACTTTCACTATTTAGTAATAAATTTGATGTTGATTTGCAAGTTTCTTGTGTGCTGTAAAGTTCTATTTAGTACTTTTACACTAGTTTAATGTGGGGAAAGTAGGAGCGGAAAGAGCTAAAATGAGAACACACATATATCATACTTATATATCTGTGTTGGGTTGTTGTGAGTCCAATGAAGGTAGCTCGCAAATAACTCAATGACATCACTAGAACCAGAAATACTGCTGGCAGAAGAGGAAAGGGTGGTTAAACAGTCGCGAAGATACAAATCTCCAGGAGTAGATAGATTACGAACAGAAATAATCCAAGCAGAGATTAGCTGTAGACGGTAAATATAATTTTCAATGCAGCATGGGTACAACATGAAACACCTACTGACTGGCAACTAGCAATAATAATTCCCTCTTTGGAAGAATAAAGGAAACAAAAGGGAATGCTCATAATACAGTGGCATATCACTGCTGAGCCAAGTAAGCAAAATGTATGCCAAAATTATAGAAACACGATTAAGACCTATTTTAGAACCCCATTTGGCAGAATAACAGATGGCGTTTAAAAAAAGAAATAAGAAGCTGCATCGATGCAATAAATTTACTCAGGCAGCTAATAGAGAAGAAAAGACATAATTAAAAATGATATTATAAGAGAAAGAGTAGGCATTAAATCAAACCTAGTTACATACATAAACAACAAATAAACTGGTTCTATAAAGAATGCCATGTGATTCATTACCATACGAAACATACATTTAAAAAAGAGAAGGTAGAAGAGTAAGACAGGCAGACAACATCAAAGAAGCACAACAACTAAAACTGAGTTAAGCCATCAAAAAAGCGCGAGAATCAGAACTTTGTATCTACCTCGACACTCGAACAAGAGGAAGTGGAGATTACCAATGGTACGTTTTTTTCGGTGACGTTTTTGATCAGTTTTCAATTAACAACGGAAGGTTTTTTCTCTGACGGATTTAGTCTCGGTGAAGTATTTAGTCAGTTTTCGATTACCAACGGTTCGTGTTTTTCTGTGACGTATTTAGTCATTTTTCAATTACCAACGGTTCGTGTTTTTCTGTGACGTATTTAGTCAGTTTTCAATTACCAACGGTTCGTGTTTTTCTGTGACGTATTTAGTCATTTTTCAATTACCAACGGTTCGTGTTTTTCTGTGACGTATTTAGTCATTTTTCAATTACCAACGGTTCGTGTTTTTCTGTGACGTATTTAGTCAGTTTTCAATTACTTCATTCTCAACGCTGCCCCACCAAAGAAGTTAAGCTCCACCAAGATGGCGATGTAAAGTGAGTGACCACAGAAGTTCACGAATGTTTCTTGTAATATGACTCCAGTAGGAGTGTTATTTTAAATTCTATGCACAGGATATACGTGATCATCAAACATTGCAAACTGATAATTTATTTTGCGTATTTCTTCAATTGCTCAGGAGTTCATTTACGAAAGATGAAATAGCCGGTAAACTCTTTGGCACGGAGTGTGGCCTTACTGTGGACAAAGTAGACATCGGAAAGTTTGTTATTTTTTTCCTTAAGAGAAGGGGAGGAGAATTGGTGGGATAATGATGCATATATTTAGAAATTGAGCAGTCTAATGTAGGAAAAGGGATTTGGTCGATCCTGAGTGCTTAGTAGGTAAAGTAGATGTACATGCAATCAACACCTTACAGGAACAATCAACCTGAATACGCTTCGAGAAATACGGTGGAGTGGATATGGGGATGCCCCCACTACAATGAGACTGATTTCATGAATATCATTTTTTTTATTTAGGAAAGGAGAAATTTCTTTGTCCTGTGAAGTGAACTAACATAATGGTGAAAGCGAATGGGTGTTCACTCGAGAAACAACCAGGTGAAGTGAACTAACATAATGGTGAAAGCGAATGGGTGTTCACTCGAGAAACAACCAGGTGAAGTGAACTAACATAATGGTGAAAGCGAATGGGTGTTCACTCGAGAAACAACCAGGTGAAGTGAACTAACATAACGGTGATAGCGAATAGGTGTTCACTCGAGAAACAACCAGGTGAAGTGAACTAACATAACGGTGATAGCGAATAGGTGTTCGATCAAGAAATAACCAGAGATTTCAAATGGACAGAGCACACAAAAAATCGAGCTCTGCGGCAGCTTGAAAGATCAGCAGGCTGGAAGACCACTTTTCACAGAACTACTGAAATTTACGATAAAATCGAAAGATCAAAAACTAGGGCTATCTGACACTAAAAGGAAAGGACAGAAAGCGACAATGATACACAATAGTTACGTAAAATATTTCTATGATAACAGCGTCCAGAAACGCCCAACAGCGGCACTATATCAAAAAAGAAAAAAAAAAAAAAAAAAAAAGAACAAGCAACACATCTACAGCCGTCAAACTTTTTTATACATTACCTCTTTTCGACTGAAATTCTTCAAATTAAAGCAGATGGATAAAAGAAGAAGAGGGACGGTATTTTATCAGGGATGTGGTCGGTACCACTTCTAATCAAAGAGTACTCCCAATCTTTATTAGTACTCTCAACCTTTATTAGTACTCTCAACCTTTATTAGTAATCTCAACCTTTATTAGTACTCCCAACCTTTATTAAAACTCCCAACCATTATTTGTACTCCCAAACTTTATTACAACTCACAACCTTTAATATTACTCCCAACCTTTAATAGTACTCCCAACCTTTATTAGAACTCCCAACCTTCATTAGAACTTCCAACCTTCATTAGAACTTCCAGCCTTCATTAGAACTCTCAACCTTCATTAGAACTTCCAACCTTCATTAGAACTTCCAACCTTCATTAGAACTTCCAGCCTTCATTAGAACTCCCTACCTTCATTAGAACTCTCAACCTTTATTAGAACTCTCAACCTTTATTAGAACTCTCAACCTTTATTAGTACTCCCAACCTTTATTAGAACTCTCAACCTTTATTAGAACTCTCAACCTTTATTAGAACTCTCAACCTTTATTAGAACTCTCAACCTTTATTAGAACTCTCAACCATTATTAGTACTCCCAACCTTTATAACAACTGTCAACCTTTATTAGAACTCCAAACCTTTATTAGAACTCCAAACCTTTATTAGAACTCCAAACCTTTATTAGTACTCCGAACCTTTATTAGTACTCCCAACTTTTATTAGTACTCTCAACCTTTATTACAACTCACAGCCTTTATTAGTACTCCCAGCCTTTATTAGTACTCCCAACCTTTATTAGTACTCCCAACCTTTATTAGTACTCCCAACATTTATTAGAACCCCCAACCTTTATTAAAATTCCAAACCTTTATTAGAATTCCCAACCTTTATTAGTACTCCCAACATTTATTAGAACCCCCAACCTTTATTGGAACTCCCAACCTTTATTAGTACTCCCAAACTTTATTAATACTCCCAACATTTATTAAAACTCCCAACCTTTATTAGAATTCCCAACCTTTATTAGTACTCCCAACATTTATTAGAACTCCCAACCTTTATTAGTACTCCCAAACTTTATTAATACTCCCAACCTTTATTAGAACTCCAAACCTTTATTGGAACTCCCAACCTTTATTAGAACTCCCAACCTTTATTAGAACTCCCAACCTTTATTAAAACTCCCAACCTTTATTAGTACTCCCAAACTTTATTAATACTCCCAACCTTTATTAGAACTCCAAACCTTTATTGGAACTCCCAACCTTTATTAAAACTCCCAACCTTTATTAAAACTCCCAACCTTTATTAAAACTCCCAACCTTTATTAAAACTCCCAACCTTTATTAAAACTCCCAACCTTTATTAGAACTTCCAACCTTTATTAGAACTTCCAACCTTTATTAGTACTCCCAAACTTTATTAGTACTCCCAAACTTTATTAGTACTCCCAAACTTTATTAGTAATCCCAACCTTTATTAGTAATCCCAACCTTTATTAGTACTCCCAAACTTTATTAGTACTCCCAACATTTATTAGTAATCCCAACCTTTATTAGTAATCCCAACCTTTATTAGTACTCCCAACCTTTATTAGTAATCCCAACCTTTATTAGTAATCCCAACCTTTATTAGTAATCCAAACCTTTATTAAAACTCCAAACTTTATTAAAACTTCCAACCTTTATTAAAACTCCCAACCTTTATTAGAACTTCCAACCTTTATTAGAACTTCCAACCTTTATTAGTACTCCCAACCTTTATTAGTAATCCCAACCTTTATTAGTACTCCCAAACTTTATTAGTAATCCCAACCTTTATTAGTAATCCCAACCTTTATTAAAACTCCAAACTTTTATTAAAACTTCCAACCTTTATTAAAACTCCCAACCTTTATTAGAACTTCCAACCTTTATTAGAACTTCCAACCTTTATTAGTAATCCCAACCTTTATTAGTACTCCCAACATTTATTAGTAATCCCAACCTTTATTAGTACTCCCAAACTTTATTAGTAATCCCAACCTTTATTAGTACACCCAAACTTTATTAGTAATCCCAACCTTTATTAGTACTCCCAAACTTTATTAGTAATCCCAACCTTTATTAGAACTTCCAACCTTTATTAGAACTTCCAACCTTTATTAGAACTTCCAACCTTTATTAGAACTTCCAACCTTTATTAGAACTTCCAACCTTTATTAGAACTTCCAACCTTTATTAGAACTTCCAACCTTTATTAGAACTTCCAACCTTTATTAGAACTTCCAACCTTTATTAGAACTTCCAACCTTTATTAGAACTCCCAACTTTTTAAGAACTCAGATCTTTCTTAGATCTTTGAACGTTCTTAGAATTTCCGAATTTCTTAGAGCTCGTAACCTTCTTATCAACAGCCGTCGTTGCAATAGCCACTTATCCAAAATATCATTACAAAAGGGCTCCTGGGTGATCATACAACGTGATGAAGGCTAAACGTTATTTTAAGGTTGACGTTGTTCTTTTTGTGCTGTGTTAATTATTGTTCATTCGTCATTAACACATTTGTTGTATTATCGTTTCTGGAGTTTTTGTCAGAAGTGAATTGTCGTCTATGACAATATGTCGTTAATACCAGCTACATCCCTCATGGTAGTTTTCATCAGAAAACTCAATATTTTTGTGAAAGTTGGTGTACATACTTTCCTACTCAAAAATTAGCTACTGGTTCTTTTGTGTTTTTAATTTGACAGATAGACCTTTGCATCGTCCGTGTTCGATATGACTATTCAGAGGTGAGACGTGAGTCGAACATGGCATATTTTAGTTGTGAAGCGGTCACCTTAACTCAATACTCTAGCGACCAGCAACGTCGGACGTGTGCTGATCGTTACGTCATTGCTCTTTGGCTAAATGAGGGTTTTGACATAAAATATTGGTCTGCTGACGAGAGGGGAGATAACAGTATAAAGAGGCCGTTTCATACCTGTCGAGCGGCGAGATAGCAGTGTAAAGCGGCCCTGTTTCAAGCCGGGCGAGAGGGGAGATAGCAGTGTAAAGCGGCCCTGTTTCAAGCCTGTCGAGGGGACAATAACAGTGTAAAGTGGCCTTGTTTCAAGCCTGACGAGGGGACAATAACAGTGTAAAGCAGCCTTGTTTCAAGCCTGACGAGGGAACGATAACAGTGTAAAGTGGCCTTGTTTCAAGCCTGACGAGGGGACAATAACAGTGTAAAGCAGCCTGTTTCAAGCCTGACGAGGGGACAATAACAGTGTAAAGCGGCCCTGTTTCAAGCCTGGTGAGGGGACAATAACAGTGTAAAGTGGCCCTGTTTCAAGCCTGACGAGGGAACAATAACAGTGTAAAGCGGCCCTTCCGCCAAAGATTAATAAGGGGGTGATGAGAAGGTCAAATTGATGTTGTGTGGTTAGTGACTGCATGTCAGATCTGATGTAGACCCACATTGTTCATATTGTCTGTCAACTCTGTCTGCTGTTCTTACTTCTACGGTGTCCACGCTGAAATAATCATTTAACATGAGCGTTGCAACTCTACAATCATCATCATCATCATGTGCCATACCGGTTGGCGTAGACGATTATGTCCTTTCAGAATCTTCTATCTACAGTGCATCGTATTAGTTCTGTTGTTGATTATGCCATGCCATGACACCAAGCTATCCAGTATTTTCTCTCTTTGTCGTCTGCAATCTCTCTTTCCTTTTATTTTGTCAGTTGTAACCAAGTATTCCAACTTTCCTCTTCTCATGATGTGCCCGAAAAATGTTGATTGTTTCTTTCTTATATTTGTTATGAGCTCCCTTTTTGTGTTGGCCTTTTTGAGAACTTCCTCATTGGTCTTTTTAGCTGTCCAGGGAACTTTAAACATTATTCTGAGAAATCCCATCTCTTTTTCCTTTAATCGTCTTTTCATTTGTTGTCCATATCCATGATTCGCTTCCATAGGTAAGAATTGGTTCTATATAGCACCGATGAAATCTCTTTCTCACTTCTGTTGACATATTTGTTGCATAAGATATTTTTCATTTTCTGAAATGCTATTTTGGCCTGAGCTATTCTGCTTTCTATTTCTGTGGTACATCTCCCATCTGATGTTATTATTGTGCCCAAGTATTTGAATCGTTGCACTTGTTTAAGATGTGTCCTGTTTATTTTTATGCTGCATGATGGTGGTGTTGTTTCTTTGATATGACCATTACTTCTGTTTTCTTACTATTCAGACTGAGACCTGTCTTGTTGCTTTCTTTTACCATTATGTCTATAATTTCTTGTAGTTCATTATCTGTCTCTGCTTTTAAGACTGTGGCATCCGCATATCGCAAATTATTTATGTTGTGACCGTTGACCTCAATTCCAAACTCTTCCAGTATAAGGTCTAAAAGAAAATAACACTTTTTGACTATAAATTCTTCATCAGTAGACAGAGACACAAAAAATACATGGATTCACGTTAAAATAAGTAAGAATTTAACAAGGATTGGTAGCAAAATAGATGGTAATTGCATTTGTTGTGGAGGATAAGTCTTTCCGTACTTGATTGCCTTATCGAGGTGGTAAACTCCAAAGACAACTTAGTTTATCAGAAGCAGTCACATGACTACACTCAACATGAGAAGCATAAAACAATTATTAAAGAAGAAAAAAGAAAAGCAGATGGCTGATGTGAGATGAAACCAAAACTAAATGGAACGAGGCAGAGGAAATGTGAGAATGATATATATCCACATGTGTAATGTAATCAGTATATTGTACAAAAACATACCTACATCTCCTTCTAGGGGGCCCGAAGTGAGCAGTCAGGATGAGTTGTGAGGACGTTCTGCAAGAGCCTAAAGAAATATGAATACTTGCGTCTTTGATCTCTAGGATATAGTTACCATTTTTTATCATGTAACAATAATGTAAAAATTAGAATATGTTATCACAGCAGAAACAAGTGTAGAAAGAAGGGATAGAGGGAAGGAGAGATAAAATATACCAGCCTGTCTGGGAGAATGGCTTGGCGGAAGGTCAATGTCAGAACTAATTAACAATTGTGGAGGTAGAAAGTTGTAAAGAGTCATGATCGCCAAATCCAGCAGTTGAGGTGCTAGATTATAACTAACATTGGATAAACACAGCAGAGAAGTGTTTATTTGCAATATAATATTTCATATTAATACACGTAAACACATCTTAAGCAATTATTAATACATCAACAAGAACAGTTAACAAAAAAACCAATAAAAGTGTCAAGAGCAAAAATGAGAACAGCAACAACATAAACAATAACATATATCATCAAATGCAAGAACAACTGGAGCAAACATCAAATAACAGTAACAAAAAACATCCATGGACAACTGGAGCAAACATCAAATAACAGTAACAAAAAACATCCATGGACAACTGGAGCAAGCATCAAATAACAGTAACAAAAAACATCCATGGACAACTGGAGCAAGCATCAAATAACAGTAACAAAAAACATCCATGGACAACTGGAGCAAGCATCAAATAACAGTAACAAAAAACATCCATGGACAACTGGAGCAAGCATCAAATAACAGTAACAAAAAACATCCATGGACAACTGGAGCAAGCATCAAATAACAGTAACAAAAAACATTCATGGACAACTGGAGCAAGCATCAAATAACAGTAACAAAAAACATCCATGGACAACTGGAGCAAGCATCAAATAACAGTAACAAAAAACATCCATGGACAACTGGAGCAAGCATCAAATAACAGTAACAAAAAACATCCATGGACAACTGAACGCGATATTTAAAAGCTTTAATAATAATCTGGCCCACCCCTCCAACAAAAATAGAAGAAAATAATAATAAAATAATAATAAAATAAATTAATTAAGTTTACCGAACTCGATTATGCCATCCCAAAAAGTGAGGATTTCGTAATATACAAGTCTATGTAGCTCGGTATATGTCAAATATATGTTATATTTATTAAATTAAATTGCACTATTGTATCTGTATCAAATTAACAAATGAAAAATTACGGCTACTAAGTGAACTGCAAACTTCAGTGACAGTTGAAGCCCTTAAGCATTTTTACAGGTACGCTTTTCCGCTATTTCCGACTGTAAAGAAGGTCAGGTGATAATAATAATAATAATAATAATATTAGCAACATGAGCAAGTTAGAGCAACGACGAAATCAACAATAACAACAGTGACAGCAGCAAAAATATCAAGAATAAAAACACAGAAACAATAGTAATAACATAACGAACAAAGACAGCAGCAAAATATGAACACGTGCTTCAATAATATCAATAACACTATTAACAGAACGACATCAATGACAATAATAATATCAGGATCAACAACATGCGTGATGCAGATGAGCACTGATGGGAGCTTCATCCAGACGTAAAGTTTCAAAAAAAAAAAAAATTAATTAATTAAACTAATAATAGTGCACCTAAAAATATAAATCACGAAATGCAATGATTGGTCCGGGTGCGGGCAACCCATTCTACTCCAATAAGGGGTCAAGGCGAAGAAGTGCATATAAATGAAAAAAATGCGAAGCAGCGGTTGATTATACAGGAGAAATAAAAAAAAATGGTATTGTTAATTCTTTAGGAAATTAATGGACGACACACATGACGACGTTTTGTCGTCAAAAATAGACCATCAGCATTAACAACAAACACACACACACATATATGTAAGTAAATAAAATTAGCTCTACGTAGCTAACTAGTAATGAAGTATCTAAAACAAAATAATTTCGAAATAGAATAAGAAATAACAATGAAAATGTCTTCCCTGCATATTGTACTGTATGACATATCTGTATGTATGCTGTTTGCTTTTCCTGCTGAAGTAGTGGGAAACTTTTTGTAGAGGCAATCTGATCATCAGAAGATTTTGCCCCGTCGAGCAAGTGTTTCGACCCTTTAGCTTCTTGACACTCTAGGGGAGGTGGGCCCGCCTGGGTCAAGACTCACAGGCGTCGACCTCCTGCTGCATTGCATCTAAGGCTTACACAGGATGTCCGGCACAAAATAACTACACTTAATACACAAAACATCCGAACATAATGAGCCGAAACGTCGTTCAAATTTGTGGCGTCCACTTATCACGTAAACCTTTAACTACACCATATATATATATATATATATATATATATATATATATATATATATATATATATAAAATTTCTCCTTTACTCCAACTACAGGCACACGGTCTAAGGTGCTTGATTGAGTGCGATCGCTCGTATATGAAACCCTCTGAGCTTTCACTAGAGTTTTTAGTGTACAAAAAGTCTGTATAAAGTGAGTATTTCTCCCAAAACTACAAGAGTGTTGGTTCATGTTCAGTGAGTGTTTCTCTCAACGCCGTAAGAGTATTTGTTCACGCTCAGTGAGTGTTTCTCCCAAAGCTACAAGAGTGTTTGTTCACGTTCTGTGTTTCTCTCAACGCCGTAAGAGTATTTGTTCATTTTCAGTGAGTGTTTCTAACAACAGCTAAAAGAATGTTTGTTCACGTTCAGTGAGTGTTTCTAACAACAGCTAAAAGAGTGTTTGTTCACGTTCAGTGAGTGTTTCTAACAACAGCTAAATGAACGTTTGTTCACGTTCATTGAGTGTTTCTAACAACAGCTAAATGAGTGTTTGTTCACGTTCATTGAGTGTTTCTAACAACAGCTACAAAAATGCACACGTTTATTATTCAGTCATCATGTGCCACGCAGGTTAACTTACGCGACCATTTTCTTCCACAATTCTGTGCCCTCAGAGCATCATATCATTTTTATTGTTGACTCTTTCCAAGCTATGCCATCAAGCTATCTAGTACCTTCTCTCTTTATCGTCCGCGATTTCTCTTTCCTTGTATATTGCCTGTTGTAATAAACTATTTATTATTATAAAATTATTACAACTTTCCTTTTCTCATGATGAAAACATGTAAGGATATGATCGCCTTCGCCAACCGGTAAGGCACATAATGTTGAGGGATGAGAAGGGAATAACCTGAATATATTTTTTTTTAAAATATATATATATATATATATATATATATATATATATATATATATATATATATATATATATGAGGCCACAGAGATAGGATTTTTCAGAAGAATGTTGAAGGAAGTTCTCAAAGAGGCCAACACAAAAAGGGAACTCCTAAAAAACACCAGAAAGAGACAACCAATATTTTTCGGGCACATCATGAGAAGAGGAAATTTGGAACGCTTGGTTACAACTGGCAAATTAAAAGGAAAGAGAGATCGCGGACGACAAAGAGAGAAAATACTGGATAGCTTGGTGCCATGACATGAAAAAAAACAGTCAGCAACAGAACTGATACGATGCAGTGTAGATAGAAGATTGTGGAAGGACATGATCGCCTACGCCAACCGGTATGGCACATGATGATGATGAACTTGAATATATTGTGACAACTGGGAAAATGAGGGAACAAGAGTTAGAGAGAAATAGAATTCGAAGATAACAGAAAGTCTTAGAAAATGGTTTGGTTGAAAGTTTACAGTAAAAATAATAAAACTGTAGGTATAGAAAGTTGTGGAGAGACATGATGACCTAAGCCAGCAAGTACAGTATTTGATATAATTGTATGTATTATATTGTTGTTTCACGTCCTGTAATATGTCTTTTTATAATTTCTTGTTTAATTTTTATACTGTGTTATTTTTATACTTTCTTTTTTTTTTTCATTTTTATACTTTGTTAATTTTATACTTGGCTGTTTTTTTTTATACTTTGTTAATTTTATACTTTGTTATTTCATTTTTATACTTTGCTGTTTCATTTTTATACTTTGTTAATTTTATACTTTGTTATTTCATTTTAATACTTTGTTAATTTTATACTTTGCT
The DNA here is from genome assembly GCA_032433765.1 of Megaustenia siamemsis. Taxonomy (NCBI): domain Eukaryota; kingdom Metazoa; phylum Mollusca; class Gastropoda; order Stylommatophora; family Ariophantidae; genus Megaustenia; species Megaustenia siamemsis. Next base: position 45,793,879 of record JAVIAB010000073.1, read on the forward strand.
GTTTCATTTTTATACCTTGTTTCATTTCTATACTATGATGTTTAATTTTTATATAATGTCATGTCATGCAAATTTTGGCTGCTTCGAAGAAGAGTCAAAAATAATAATAATAACGTCGCAGATATGTATCGCAAACAACGGTTTAACAACACTAGTTTACAATTTTGTCAATTCCTAAACAAAAAATATAACACACCTGCATAAAGATGCATTGTTATCCGTGTGTTAATTTTTGTTTATGTAATATTAATTTCGTTTTTCAAATTATCTCCGTGAGATAGCAAATGTTACCGGTGTGCTTTAATGGGAAATGGCCAAGTAGTTAGCAGCAGGCGTTAAACTTAATTATTTAATTTGGGAAGTTAATCAGTGTCACTGTTAAGATTAATTAAAGTGCGAACGATTTCTTGAAGATAGTAAGTCGATTTAGTAGACATGCATAAACACAAGCCGATGTACTTCAATACCGAGATCGAGGACTAACTTAATGTTTGGTTTCATGTAGGAGAAAAGTGTTTACCGTGGTCCGTTTCTAATCCCGGAACTGAGGTAGGTTTGATTGAGTGTAACTAAACCTGTTTTCAACGTCAATGTTAAAGCATTTACACATTAATGTTAGCGGAAAAGATAATATTTTACGACAAACAATCAGAGGTTAGTGTGTTATCAGAAGACATAATGTACGGGACTATTTATTTCATATTATTATTTTTAGCGTTATTAATGAATATGGAGTACAATTAAGTAGAACAAAAACGATAACACTGGATTGGACATACACTGCAGAAATCAAATGAAAATATTACAAAACAAGTTCTTATTTTGGAATCCACAGGGGAGAGGGCGGAAGAAGAAGACCAAAATCTATTTGGAGAAGACAAGGAGAAGCAGAAATGAAGATGATGGGGAAGACATGGAGCTATCTTACAGGATTAAGAAAAAAAAACACGACGGCTTAGAAAGTAATTTTTGAACACATATGCGCCACAAGGGGCTGAAAGGAAGAAAGAGAATACGAAAAGGGAACATCTGGAATACGTTGTGGCAACTGGGGACATTTAATATAAAAAGTAAAGATCCCCCGTCACGCCATGTGACGTATAGTGAATATGGTGTTAGTGACCACATATTTTACAGACCTTCGGCACATGATTTTTGGGTTAATGTGGCCGGTATTACGCCCGTGCCGATTTACTTTCCCAGAAAAAAATGCAGTACTAATTTAAGGCTGGGTGAACCCAGAAGCCGTTGGTTGGGATTAAACCCTACCTCTAGTCCTTTGTAGTCCACTAACCACTGAGCTATCGCGGCTTCCATATTTAGACATTTAATATAGAAGAATAAAATATTTGTTTTCAGAGAATACATGTGGTTAGAAAGCAGGAATACTATTAATTAACTGTAGAGATAGAAAGTTGGTAGACGACATGGTCGCCTACTCCAGCAGGTACAGTACTTGGTTACGATTGTGATGTCGACAAACGATTAAAATGGGCTGATTGGCACACAAATACGAGTAGTATCAGTTGATCTGTCGTGGAAAAATAGAGAATACGATTCGAGTGTTTTTTTTTATTTAAGAGGAAGGAATGAAGGAATTCATGATACACTGGAGACAATTATTATGATGAGTTTAGTGAATTTAGGAGGAAGGAATGAATGAATTCATGATACACTGGAGACAATTATTATGATGAGTTTAGTGAATTTAGGAGGAAGGAATGAATGGTTCATGATACACTGGAGACAATTATTATGATGAGTTTAGTGAATTTAGGAGGAAGGTATGAATGAATTCATGATACTCTGGAGGTAATTATTATGATAAGTTTAGTGAATTTATGAGGAAGGAATGAATGAATTCATGATACACTGGAGGCAAATGTTATGATGAGTTTAGTGAATTTAAGAGGAAGATATGAATGAATTCATGATATACTGGAAGTAATTGTTATGATGAGTTTAGTGAATTTAGGAGGAAAGTATGAATGAATTCATGATACACTGGAGCCAATAGTTATGATGAGTTTAGTGACTTTAGGGGGAAGGTATGAATGAATTCATGGCACACTGGAGGTAATTGTTATGATGAATTTAGTGACTTTATGACGAAGGTATGAATGAGTTCATGATACACTGGAGGCAATTGTTATGATGAGTTTAGTGACTTTAGGGGGAAGGTATGAATGAATTCATGATACACTGGAGGCAATTGTTATGATAAATTTAATGACTTTATGAGGAAGTGATAACAATGGTCGGAAGAAGCAAAAACAAAACACATTATTTACGCCTTAATAACAACTCGTTGAGATAATAACTGAAAGTAATTGTTATGATGAGTTTAGTGAATTTATGAGGAAGCTATGAATTAATTCATAATACACTTGGAGTAGTTGTTTTGATGAGTTTAGTGACTTAAGGAGGAAGGTATGAATGAATTCATGATACACTGGGAGTTGTTATCATGAGTTTAGTGACTTTAGTGGGAAGGTTTGGAAAGGAATATGGAATGTAGGTGACGGTTCAAATTATTTCAGTGGTAATGGGTGTATGAGGTAATGAACCAGTGTGGTTATGGGTGTGTGTGCAAATTAACTATCATGGTATTGGTTCTATTAGGAGTTGAGTCAGGGTGGTAAAAGATGTATGAGGTAATTATTGGTAATAGTTGTATGATATAATGAATTAGGGTGGTTGTATGAAGTAATGAATAAGGGTGGTAATGGCTGTATGAGATAATGAATCATTATGGATTTTAGTATTATGGTGTTAATGGTTGTATGCGGAATGCCTAGGGCGGGTTATGGCTGTATAAAGTAATGAATTAGGGTGGTAATGGTTATATGAGATAATGAATAGGGTAATATTGGTTGTATGAGTTATTGAATCTGGGTGGTAATTGTTGTATGTGGTGATGAATCAGCGTGGTAATGGTTGTATTGCGGAATGCTTTAGGGGGTAATGGTTGTATGAGTAAAGCCTTAGGTCTCTAAAGGTTGTATAAGGTAATAAATAAGGAAGGTAATGGCTGTATGGGATAATGAATCATGGTGGTAATGGTTGTATGAAGTAATAAATCAGGGTGGTAATTGTTGTACCAGTTAATCAGTCATGGTGATATTGGTTTTATGAGGTAATGAATCCGGTTGATAATGGTTGTATAAGGTAATGGATCAGGGTGGTAATTGTTGTATGTGGTAATGCATCAGGTTGGTAATGATTGTATGCTGAATGCTTTAGGGAGGTAATGGTTGTCTGAGCAATGTCGTAGGTTGGTAATGATTGTATAAGGTAATGAGTTAGGGTGATAATGGTTGTATGTGGTAATGAATCAGGGTGGTAATTGTATGCGTAATGAATCGGGGTTTGTAATGACTGTGTTGCATGAGGTAATGAATCAGGGTGGTAAAGGTTGTATGAGTTATTTAATAAGGGCTGTAGTGGATGTATGATGTAATGAGTTCGTGTGCTGATGGTTGTATGAGGAATGTCGTAGGGTGGTAATGGTTGTATGGAGTAATGAATTAGGGTGGCAACGGTTGTGTGAGATAATGAACGAGCGTTAGGTAACTACCTAAATCACTAATGTTGCAAAGAGGCAGTTAACAATTAATTTGTGGGAAAACATGTAATGGAGAGGATATGTTTATGATATTTGGAAAACAGGTAGAACCAAAGAACGGTTCACATTCATGCAGCCATCTATAATAGTAATATGGCCCGCGAGCTTGAAAGGAATCGCCTAACTTTTGTGACGTTTTCAGATTTGCAAGTTCGGTTGTGAGTAAAATGACGTCATCTATCTATATCTCTCATAGCAGAAACCGTCACAAAGTTTGGGTAATTTCGGGATTTCCCTCTCAGTCAGCACGCCTATTTAAACTATAAAAGTATATGGGTAAAAGAGTGGTTTAAATTTAACAGGCTTAACCGTCGACAGGTATCGTGAAGCAGTTAGAGGTCCACTGATCTAAGATACTGTCTTGAATCAAACGTTATACAGCGCTCTTAGTTATAGTGCCATCAACATAAGGTGAGATAACTCTATTCGTTGTTACACAGTCGCTTGTGTTGTTTTGTTAGTTTTTAGACCAGCTCCTTAAAAAGACTTACAGTGCTAAAGTAAATAATTGACTGATAAAACCACTACAATGGGTATTATTTTTCTATTTACAAGCGGGCAAACGTAAATACCGGATGTTGTTTTGTGATATTGGGTAAGGCCCATAATAAGTACTGGACATTATTTTGCGATGTTTGGTAAACGTATAATTACTGGACATTATTTTGCGATGTTTGGTAAACGTATAATTACTGGATATTATTTTGCGACACTGGGTGGTGAAAAAAAAAAAAAACTATCTTTACGACATATAGTACCATTGCTGGTGTATGTCGGGGGGCAACGATAGAACCAGAGGGATAAAGGCCGCTTGGTCAAGCAGTTCCCACGTCGTGTGCGACTCAGGTTTTTTATTTCACCCCCGATAGAAAAAATCCTTTATGTCTACCGCGGGCTTCGAACACCATACGTCAGCTTTTCAGCCAGCGAAACAGTGGTTTTAGCCGCACCGCCACGCGCACGGGTTAACATAATAATCACGACTTTTGTGTTACTTAGGAAACATAATACTTGCTGGACGTTATTTTGTTATATTAGCATAACATAATATTTACTGGAGACTTTTTGAGTTATTGGGTTTACACAATAATTACTGGATGCTACGTTGGTATATTAGGTAAGTGAGGTAATTACTTAATACTTTTTGTGTTAATGGGTAAATAAAATAATTCTATCTATCTATCGACCTTTCGAGCCGTAGCCGGCCCGTAGGGTGTAGACCAAGATACTCCTCTTATCTAAATTTTTGTTCTAGCAGTTTTCAATTCTTTTAAAGTTATTTTATAAAATCTCGCCATTTGACTCTGTTCTGTACAAGCAGCTAAATTACAAAATAATTACTTAACATTTATCTTACTATATTGTGTGAATATGATAATTATAAAAAAAAAATAGTAAAGCCCCGTCACGCCAAGTGACATATAGGGAATATGGTGTTAGTGACCCGTCACGCCAAGTGACATATAGGGAATATGGTGTTAGTGACCCGTCACGCCAAGTGACATATAGGGAATATGGTGTTAGTGACCCGTCACGCCAAGTGACATATAGGGAATATGGTGTTAGTGACCCGTCACGCCAAGTGACATATAGGGAATATGGTGTTAGTGACCCGTCACGCCAAGTGACGTATAGGGAATATGGTGTTAGTGACCCGTCACGCCAAGTGACATATAGGGAATATGGTGTTAGTGACCATAAATTTTACAGACCTTCGGCACATGATTTTTGGGGTAATGTGGTTAGTATGATAATTACTGTTACTTAATTTATTTTACTTTATGCAGGATACAACTTATTTTGTGCTCTCCTTTTGGGATAGTTTGACACTTATGTGGGGTTCGTTTATAAATTGTTCATGATTCTCAGATCTGTCAACAAGCCAGAGAATTTGCACTTCAAGAGAGTATCGTTTGCCGTGAGCCTCGGCTTCCACTCATTGTAGAGGCCATGATTTTGTTTTTTCTCGAGATTGTCCACGGATACAGTGAACAGACTCTCCAATTGTCAGTCAAATAATAATAAATGAATATCATTATAGAGGAAACTTCCGAATCGATCAGCGAATCAATTCATAGAAGAGGTAAATTTGCAGCACTCGGAAAAATATTTACAAATAATCACTTATATTAGCTGAGTTGGCAGTGTTCCCTAGCGTTTGGCTTTTCGTGGCAAGGCGCTGTGCTATGGAGTACGGGTTCGATCCTGCTTCGGACCATATATTGTCCTTTGTTTTATTTTTCTGGTGTTAATTATTTGTCATATTTTCTGAGTGCTGTAAACATACCTCTTCCTCTGAATTGATTCTCCAAATGTTACCGTTATATACATTCATCTATGAGTCTACTAAACTCTATCCATATTAGAAAGTTAATTGTTTGACATCTTTCTTGATAGGATAATATCACCGTCTTTGCGGTGACCTATCCACTTTTCTTGTATATATATATATAACAACTCAACAATAAGATTTGATTCTCTTGACAGCAGAAAAAGTTCTTTCTACAGATGATGATGCGCATAACGTAGCTATAAATAGGTTAGGAAGTTCCGGCAATCAGAAATAATTTCACTTTCACTTTGTAACGCTTCTAACTGGTTAGAGCTAGAAATAACCCATGAAAACGCATTTTGTATAGGTAGCTCCCGCCGTATTATTTTCACTGGCGTTTTTGAATGTCAAGGTCATTAATACTAAAGTCCAATAGAAGAGAACTGTACCGCTACTTATTAGCGGCTTCATGTACTATCATAGAGTAGTTTCTGTTGCATTCACAAACATTATAGTGGCCATAGGAAAACATTGCTTTAATAAATGCAAAAAAAAGCAAATAAATCAGATTGGCCTACGAAATGTGTAATAGAATATTCGAAAATTTGTAATGTAATTATTGAAAAAATATAATAAATTATAATTTCCTTTTTTTATATCGTTAATATTTTCAGGCTACCGGCGGTAGCTGCGGTAACATAGAGAATACGCCACTGATATGTATGTATTTTTGCATTACTGTGGTTTTCATGGCTTCACGTTATCTACTTTTTCAGATTTGGGGTTTTACTTGTCATATATTGATAACAGAATGGCTGTTTTTTTTCTTTATTTCTTGGGTTTCAGTGTGGGTTTCAGTATCCACTGAAGAACTACTGTATGTGCTTATTTGTTTGGTCGCGACAAGTGTTTATTTTTTGGGGACTAACAATGTAATGGTTTAGGGTTTCTGGGGTGACTGTAGAACAGAATTAAGATATGTGAGCATCCCAATGTTGTTGTTGATAGCGGATGGAAGTTTTATGAGCGATGGACCTGACTCATTTTTAGCTAAACTTTCTGCTACGAAAATTTCTTGAGTTGGTTCCTGCAGCTAATTACCATGTATTATTGAACATATAACTAACTTATGTTAATAGGAGAAATCAGAAAATAAATTTAAAAAACGGCGTGGTTAAAAAGCTTCACGTAAGAAGTGGACAACACAAACCAGAACGGCGTTGCGGCGCAGTAGGTCTTCAACTGGAACACACATACAACACATGCATAAACATGTATTGAAAATGTTAAAAAAATAATTGAATAAATATAATCATTTTTAACTAGAAAGGTAAATGAAAAGAAAAATAAGCATAAAATCGTTTCTGCATGCTCGGATGTGACATAAACGGAAGTGCGCACGTCGCAACCTCGTTCTGGTTTGTGTTGTCCACTTCTTACGTGCACACCGTTTTTTTTTCTCTCATTTTTTTTCATTTCTCCTCACAATTAACTTCACTGCAGGTTCGCATTTTGATGTATTTATATGAATTTCTTTGTTTTGATCTTAATTTACGTTACTACCGGTTGACCACTTTTTTATATCTGGCACTACCGCGCCTCCATTTTTGTAAACATCATGGTTCTTGGATTTTCCTTGTGATATTAGGTAAGTATGGAAATTAATAGATTAGCTTGTGATAATAGGTAAGTATGGAAATTAATAGATTAGCTTGTGATAATAGGTAAGTATGGAAATTAATAGATTAGCTTGTGATAATAGGTAAGTATGGAAATTAATAGATTAGCTTGTGATATTAGGTAAGTATCGAAATTAATAGATTAGCTTGTGATATTAAGTAAGTTTGGAAATTAATAGATTAGCTTGTGATATTAGGTAAGTATCGAAATTAATAGATTAGCTTGTGATATTAAGTAAGTATGGAAATTAATAGATTAGATTGTGATATTAGATAAGTATGGAAATTAATAGATTAGCTTGTGATATTAAGTAAGTATGGAAATTAATAGATTAGCTTGTGATATTAGGTAAGCATACATTTCCTCTTCTTCTACCTTTCAGCTCCCTGTGGAGCATAGGCCTTCAACAGACACTTTCCAAGTCGTTCTGTTTCTTGCCATTCTTTTAAGATCATTCCATATCTTCCCCATCATCTTCATCTCTGTTTCTGTCTGTTTTCTCCAAGAATTTATTGGTCTTCCTCCTTGTCTTTTCCCCTGGGGATTCTAAAAAAGGGCACGTTGTGTAATACTCTCAGTTGGCTTCCGCAGTGTGTGTCCTATCCATCACCATCGTCTTTGCTGTATCTCTTTATCCACTGATAATTGACTTGTACATTTCCATAATTGTGTGAAGTTTTTCGGCTTATTTTTCTACAGTATATGATAGCCAATCTCATACCCAACACTCCTTTCTCGCCTATTACGAACATGCCTGGTAGGGTACAGCGCCGACATTCTTTACTCCCCTTTCGGGCCCTGGCAGCGCACGGGAAGCATATAATTACTGAAGATTTTTGTTTGCTATGATGAGCATAAAAGTAAGTGTACATTACACTGTTCATTAGTATGCAGTAGAAGCACTTTGTTTGCGACAAGTTGAAGTATTGCAAAATGCTTCCTAGAACATGATGGTAATGGAACAGCCACGTAAATGTAAATCGTTGCAACTGTCAATATCACAATTCGTGGTGTGATTGTATAAAGGGATGGGCGATCTTCACCTTATAACAGTCAGATATAGTTACTAACATCACTAAAACAAAGAAAATATCTGATCTACGTCGCTTCGAAAGGTTGTCTAAACAAATTACAAATTTATACCAAGTTCTTTAGTTTCCAAGTCTTTTGATCTTGCTAACTTGACTCTTCGTCCTGTCCCATGATGGAGGAGTAGAAACTGGCACACGATGAGCTAGTTGCATGGTCGATACTCGTAATTACGTATGTATCCTGATTTATCCCCATAAATATGCGCTGTGGCTGACATACTCCGTTTTTAACAAATTGGATCTTGGTTTGACGTGGAAGTTTTCATTCTCGTAGAGAGGATGCCGGTCATGGCTCGATAGAGCCTTCACTTTTCGTAGAAATGATGCCGGTCATGGCTCGATAGAGCCTTCCCTTTTCGTAAAAATGATGCCGGTCATGGCTCGATAGAGCCTTCCCTTCTCGTAGAGAGGATGCCGGTCATGGCTCGATAGAGCCTTCCCTTCTCGTAGAGAGGATGCCATCAGGGCACGATAGAGCATTCCCTTCTCGTAGAGATGATGCCGGTCTTGGCTCGACAGAGCCTTCCCTTTTCGTAGACAAGATGCCGGTCTTGGCTCGATAGAGCATTCCCTTCTCGTAGAGAAGATGCCGGTCTTGGCTCGATAGAGCCTTCCCTTCTCGTAGAGAGGATGCCGGTCATGACTCGATAGAGCATTCCCTTCTCGTAGAGAAGATGCCGGTCTTGGCTCGATAGAGCATTCCCTTCTCGTAGAGATGATGCCAATCATGGCTCGATAGAGCCTTCCCTTTTCGTAGAGAAGATGCCGGTCTTGGCTCGATAGAGCCTTCCCTTTTCGTAGAGAAGATGCCGGTCATGGCTCGATAGAGCCTTCCCTTCTCGTAGAGAGGATGCCGGTCAGGGCGCGATAGAGCCTTCCCTTCTCGTAGAGAGGATGCCGGTCAGGGCTCGCTAGAGCCTTTCCTTCTTCAGATGGCGAGCACAAGGCAGCAGTGGTTTCCTTTCCGGTGTGTCCTTCCCCATGGATGGAGCTTTGAGTGTGGCTCTTACTAGTAGGAGTAATCCGTATGCGAACATACGGAGCATTTTTTAAAAACTGATAACAGTCCCATTTGTTGCACCCACCTGGTAGGAGAGGCCTTACATCTGGTTCGTTAGGTGAGATCTGCAGTCCTGTTTTCATGATGAAACTGGCAGTTCTTTCCGGGTCGTGAGTAGTATACAAGGGTCCAAATGTTTATTATTTGACCCATAAATTAACAAAGATATATAGCAAGGCACCTAATGTACTCGAGGCACAGGGGGAGTTAACCGTGACCACTCATGTCGGAGTGTTGACCTCTCGTGTCGGTGACACAGGAAGTGACCTGTTTATGTCTGGTGTGTGCTGACTTTGGAATTCTTGATGTACGTGTGCTGACCTCATTCTTATGGAAAATTGTTGTCTGCTGGGGTCGTGTGTTATTTAGTTATTTTCAAATTGAGGAAAGCATCATTAGTTGCTCTTTTCCTCGGTATTATCTCTCCACATTAGGACTGGACATTTATTCCTCGGTGTTATTTGTACTCTCTATCTCCCTCTGTCTCTCTCATCATCTTTAGACCTATCATCTCTTCTTCCCTCTCCTGGACTTCTTTCTCTACACCCCCCCCCTCTCTCTCCTAGACTTCCATCCATTTTAACAGTTTACCCATTTTCGCATATTAAGCCTATCATCTCTCCTTCCTTCTCCTAGACTTCTATCTATCTATCTCTCTCTCTCTCCTAGACTTCTCTCCTACCATTCCATCCTCCATCCTCTCTCTCTCTCCTAACGTTCCGCTCTCCATTGTATGTTTACCTTCCCTCATTGACTTCCCTCCATCGTAACACTTGCTCATTTTCTCTACTTAAGCTTATCTCTCCTTCCTTACCCTAGACTTCTATCTCTCCTATTCCCTCTTAGACGTTTCTCCTACCAATCCATCCTACCTCCTCTCTTTCCCTCTCCTAGCGTTCCACTCTCTCTCAATTTGTAGCTTCCCTATTTTGTAACATTCACTCATTCTTTCCATTTATGCATATCATCTTGCCTTCCTTCTCCTAGACTTCTCTCTCCTCTCTCTCTCTGTCTCTCCCTCTCTCGTATCTCCTCCTAGACTTCTCGCCTACCATTTCACCATCCCTTCTCTCTCTTTCCCTCTCCCAGCGTTCAGCCATCCCTCGTAATTTTAGCTTCCCTCCAATGTAACACTTTAGTATTGAATAGCAATCACAACTAGACTTAAAATAGCTACTTTAAGCATCCAATAAGATAAACATGTGAGAAACGATGAAATAATACACTCAACAAGGCTCAATACGTACTTTATACACATTAGCATTAATACAATTGAATAACCTTTTATCGATAAACCTTATCACACGTACTCTAAGAAAAACAGAATAAAATATACCAACTTACAGCGTAAAATATACTTTCAACAACCTTCTGTAGAAGATCAAATAACCCTTTGTCAACAATACTTAACATACCTAGTATTAAACACATTAATAACATTGAATAACATTGAATAACAATCAAAACAAGACTTAAAATATCTACTTTTTAAACAACCAATAAGATAAGTATATGAAAAACGAAGGAATAATATACTCAACAAGGCTTAACATACGTACTTTATACACATTACCATTAATACAACTGAATATCCTTTTATTAATAAACCTTATCACCTCGTTATGAGATAATAGAAAATCACAAACATATTCATACTTACAGCGTAAAATATACTCTCAACACACCGCACTAGACTGAACAGTATTATTAAAATAAGCTTCCTTGAATCAATCGCGCTTATAACACGAAATCTCCCATCCGGCTGGTTTTAATGTAATCTGGTAAATAAAAGTTGGATGACACTATTCCTCCATCGACTAACATTTGGGTTAACCTATCAGAAAAGAGTATTTCTAGCAGAACCGACCAACGAAATGACTGACCTCTGGATTAACCAATCAGAGAAGAGGATTACTGTTACCGTGATAACTGACCTCAATTTCCACTTGAAGTAGTTTCGTGTCTGACGCATGGGTTATTTTAACTCGATTCGGTCCCTGATACAATCCACTTGTCGGGTCATCGGTGGGGAGATAATACGGTGGTGGGTTACTTGAACCCAGTTTGACCCCTGATGCAATACCAGAGGAGTTCCATGACATCGATTTAACCTCCCAAGGCTGCACTACCAAGGTTTACCACCTCAACGAATGACATGTAACATTAAAAGTGATTATTACAGGTCAGAAAACTTACTCCCAAACCCCGAAATTTCACCTCATAATAACAAACTTTGACTCAAAACCTTAAAAATCTACTCCATAGTCATTATATTTAGACACAATATGCAGAAAGTTATATTCAACACCCAAAATGTTAGGTCAAATTGCAAAAATTTTACCCCCCAAACACAAAAATTTAGGCACATTAGCAAAAAGTCAATCTCAAAACCCTAAAAATCTACTCCCATACTCATACTTGTTAGACACAACGAGCAGATAGTTATATTCAAAGTCTAAAAAGTTAGTCCAAATCGCAAAATGTTATCCCCTTAGATATCCCCATATCAAGAATTTACTTAAAAATCACTTTATAAGTTTTACCCCCGCCATTTTTTATCGATATGCCTATGAAATTATAAATAAAAATTTAGTAAATTTACACTCAAGGCCTACCTCAAACTTTATTTTAAACATCCCCGTAGCAAGATTTTGTATTAAAAAATCACTTATGATTTTTATCTCCTGACAATTTTTGAGGGATGCGCCTATGAAACTAAAAAAATAAATAAAATTCAGCCATTAGGCTAACCTCAAACTTTATTTTAGGCATCCCCATAGCAAAAGTTTACTTACAAATAACTTTTGTGAATTTTACCTCCTGATCATTTTGAGAGATACGCATATGACTCTGTTAAAAAAAATTAAAATTTAACCTCTAGGCTTACCTAAAACTTTATTTTAGACATCTCCATATATCAAATTCCTTTAAAAAAAAAAAACAACAAAAAGCTAGTAGTAAGAATTCCTGTATACGTGTTCAAAAAGTTCGGGCACATTTTATATATGCCCTATATAACAAGTGTCTGAATATTTTATAATATATATAATAATGTGGCTACACATTTTTTTTCTAGGCATCGATGGCATGGACCGTTGTATACTACTGTCGTGAGGGCTGCCCCATAGTTTGTGCCTTCGTTTAGCATCCTCTGACTTGATTTGAAACTGCTGTTCCTTATGAATTCGACCACAAATTCAGAACATTCTCTGTGTTCTGGATATCAATTACACAGAGGCATTCAAATGCTGAATGATGGACAGGCGTTATGTTTTTAAAAAAAATCTGTATTCTTTTCATGTGAATATGTGCTCAAATAATACACATTTATAAGAGTAAAGAAACTAGATTTGTTCTAGCAGTCAAATCGGCATATATAAGAAAAGAAAGAATATTAAATACATTATTTCGACGTTTGAAAAGGTTTACTAGTTCCGAAGATCAAATAAAAATGCGCAGTTGAATGTTCGTAGATGTGAAGATGAAAGGATACACCAAGAAAAGTAGTCTTAAGAGGAAAACTACTGCTTGAGTTAATCATGAAGAGTAGGAATATGACGAGGTAGATTAATGCTGTTTTAAAGTAATATGAAATGCAAGTAATATAAATATATAGATGAATGCTGTGTGCATGTACCATTAAGATTAATATAACTTTTAAACTGTCTCTTACCTTGTACGATGAGATTCAATATGCTATGTTGCTTTTTATGTATATGCAACATATATTGCTTCTAATTATATGCTTAGACGTTCTCTATTTATTTCGTATTAACTGCTTCAAATTTGTCTATCACCAACATTCTTTCAGTTTTCCTATAATACATTTCGATACAAAAACATGCTATTTTTTCTTTCAAATTGTTCCAACCAAATCATTAATAACAATTCACAACTTACTACATAAACTCGTCTTTAATAACCTTGACATTTTTCTAATCTCGTTTACTGGAAGCTATTATCTCGTTAAAGTGTTTAATAATTGTACAGCCAGACGAACTCTTACCTTTCACAAATGTTATGGGATATAAAAGGACGTTCCTTTAAAAAAATGGAAATACAATGTATAAGCAGTAGAATTATGTTCACTTTTTAATTCTTTTTGTTTTAAATCTGTAACTCCTTTAAAACTTCAAAATATAAGTTTGTGTCATTGATCGTTAGGAGCTGCCTTGCGCGAATTCCGTTCTCAGTGATTACAATGCATTGGTCTTAGTGAGAAACATGCTGCAAAGAAACAACAAGAGCATAATTTGCTGCATGCTGGACACCCAAGAGGCGGAAGAGTGAATAAACAGTTTTCCCAAAAGGGTTGCTAGGTTGCGGTTTTTATTTTAAGCTAAATAACACTTTGAAAGAAAAATCAAACAGCACTTTAATAAACCGTGGGGGGGGGGGGAAATGAGAAACAGTACCTTAACAAGCCGGAGTCAAAGTCATACTAATTTAATATGTTAGAAAAAAAAGTCAACCTGTGTTTTAATAAAAGTCCAACGGTACTTTAATAAGCCAGAAAAAAGTCCAACGGTACTTTAATAAGCCAGAAAAAAGTCCAACGGTTCTTTAATAAGCCAGAAAAAAAGTCCAACGGTACTTTAATAAGCCAAAAACGTTCAACGGTACTTTCATAATCATCATCATCATGTGCCATACCGGTTGGCGTAGGCGATGATGTCCTTCCACAATCTTCTATCTACACTGTATCGTATCAGTTCTGTTGTTGATTGTTTTCCATGCCATAACACCAAGCTATCCAGTATTTTCTCTCTTTGTTGTCCGCGATCTCTCTTTCCTTGTATATTGCCAGTTGTAACCAAGTATTCCAACTTTCCTCTTCTCATGATGTGCCTGAAAAATGTTGATTGTTTCTTTCTGATGTTTTTTAGGAGCTGCCTTTTTGTGTTGGCCTCTTTGAGAACTTCCTCATTGGTCTTTTTATCTGTCCATTTAAAACATTCTTCTGAGAAATCCCATCTCTGTGGCCTCTAATCGTCTTTTCATTTGTTTGTCTACTGTCCATGATTCACTTCCATAGGTCAGGATTGGTTCTATATAGCACCGATGAACTCTTTTTCTCATTTCTATTGATATAGATTTGTTGCATTAGATATTTTTCATTTTCTGAAATGCTATTTTGGCTTGAGCTATTCTGCTTTTTATGTCAGTGATACATCTTCCATCTGATATTATTGTGCCCAAGTATTTGAAACGTTGCACTTGTTTCAGATTTATCCTGTTTATTTTATGCTGCATGATGGTGATGATTGTTTCTTCGATATGACCATTACTTCTGTTTTCTTACTATTCAGACTGAGATCTTTCTAGTACTTACGGTACAATAATCTAACGGTACTTTAATAGCACAAAAAAAGCGCTAGCGGTACCGTACTTTAATAAAAGTCAAACAGGTTTGCCATAATCACATCATCTGAAATGCTCCAAAACCAGCTCATTAGCTTAATCTTCACTGAAAGAAGTTGAAGCTGCTGCATAACAATTTTCTGCTGTAAATATTTTAAACATATTTAGAGATGATGGGAAGACCTTGAAGCCATTTCTTCCACATCCTTAATTCTACAAACAAGGAGACGCGATGGTGATATCATTTGATGATAACATATCTGAAGAAACACAAAATCTATCCTTTGAATTGTCAACATTTTGCCAACATTTGACGTGTATGATTCATGGATGCTTGATGCTGGAAATGCTGTAATCTGATTAGACGGACCATTCTCGCTAAGGGTTTTCTGATAACATTAGATTTGCTGTAACTGTTGGAGTCATCATCGTTGAGTGCCTTCTCCGCAACGAAGGTTGGCTACCATGAAGCCGTCATTCTACTCTGTTTCTTTCTTTGATGGTGCAGGCTGTCATAGATTGACTTGTCCATCTTTTGATGTTACTCGTCCATGATAGTCTTGGTCTGCCTCTGCCTCTTTTACCTTGTATTTTCCCTTCCAATATTACTTTTAGTAGGCTGTTGTGTCTTTTAACATACCACAAAAATTACATTTGTCTTGTCTTAATTGTATTGAGTAGTTCTCTTTTTATTTTCAGTTGTTTTAAAACTTCATCGTTTGTTTTTTTTTCTTTCCATCCAATTCTATTTATTCTTCTATAAATCCACATTTCAAAGGCTTCAATTTTCTGTTCTGTTTTTAATTGTCAAATGTCCATGTTTCAGCACCATACATGAATATTGAGAAGATGTAACATTTTGCCATTCTTAGTTTCAGCCCTGCTGATATTTGTTTTGTTGTTAGTATATTTTTCATGGCATTAAAATTACTTTTTGGCATTCCTATTCTTTTGTTTATTTCAATTTTATATTTTCCATCATTGGTTATAGTATGTCCCAGGTAGTTGTAGCTATGGACTGTCTCCAGATGTATTCCTTCAACTGTGATATTTAATTGTAGGTCTTGAGAATTTTCTTTGTTTCTGATCATAGTTTTAGTCTTTTTGATATTCATATCTAGTCCATATTTTTTGCTTGTTATGTTTATCGCATTAAGCAATTGTTGTAGGTCTTTAGGATTTTCTGCTAGTAGAACAGTAGCATCAGCATATCTTAGGTTATTGATTACCTTTCCATTAATGTTTAGGCCTGGCATTTCTGAGATGTTTTTAAAGATTTGCTCAGTGTATAGATTGAACAAGCTTGGTGATAGGATGCATCCTTGTCTTACACCTCTCTTTATGTCCATGGGTGTAGAGTTCTCCTTGTTATATTTTATTATTGCTGTTTGCTCCTAGTACAAATTACATATTAGTCGTATGTCTTTGTCGTCTCGATTTATATGCTTTAGGCAGTCTATAAGTTGATTATAGTGTATTCTATCGAAAGCTTTGGTGTAGCCTATGAAGCAGTTATATAATGGTTTGTTTACTTCTAAGTACTTTTCAATCAATGTTCTCATGCTAAATATGGCTTCTTTTGTGCCACTGTTTTTCCTGAATCCAAATTGTTGCTCATCTAATTCAGTATTGATTTTATTCTGAATCCTTCCCTGTATAACTTTTAGTAAAATTTTTGTTACCTGGCTCATTAGGATTATTGGTCTGAAATCTCTGCATTCAACTGCAGCATTCTTTTTAGGCAATGCAATGAAAGTTGATGTTTTAGTTCATTTGGTATGTGCCCTGTATGGTATATGTCATGTTGGAGTAGTCTCTTTAAAAGGTAAAAAGAAGTAGACCGAACTAGCTAAGAAGGGAAATAAATAGACTGATATGTCTAAGAAGGGAAATAAATAGACTGATATGTCTAAGAATGGAAATAAATAGTCCGAACTATATAAGAAGGGAAATAAATAGACTGATATGTCTAAGAAGGGAAATAAATAGACTGATATGTCTAAGAAGGGAAATAAATAGACTGATATGTCTAAGAAGGGAAATAAATAGACTGATATGTCTAAGAAGGGAAATAAATAGACTGATATGTCTAAGAAGGGAAATAAATAATCCGAAATATCTATGAAGATAAATAAATAGACTGATATGTCTAAGAAGGGAAATAAATAGACCGAAATATCAAAGAAGATAAATAAATAGACCGAAATATCTAAGAAGATAAATAAATAGACTGATATGTCTAAGAAGGGAAATAAATAGACCGAGCTATCTAAGAAGAGAAATAAATAGACTGATATGTCTAAGAAGGGAAATAAATAGACTGAACTATCTAAGAAGGGAAATAAATAGACCGAACTATCTAAGAAAAATAAATAAGTAGACGGAACTATCTAAGAAGGGAAATAAATAGACCGAACTATCTAAGAAAAATAAATAAGTAGACTGAACTATCTAAGAAGGGAAATAAATAGACCGATATGTCTACGAAGTGAAATGTCAGTTGTTCTTAGAGCTTTTGCCTCCATTGTAACCAGACACTCAGACTGTGATTTATACATTATGTAAACGTGGATTTGCACGTCAAAATAGGTAGAGACGGAATTGGTGCAGTGTGGTGCGAAGGGAGAGAGGAGTGACGTAAAAGTGGGATGACGTAGGAGTGGAAAAAAGTATTTAAAAAACAGTTAGTGAGTGGCGGTTTTTGTCAAGAGAGAGCCAGAGTGAGAAGACAGTGAGATGTGGAGTTGGGCAGCTGAAGGGAGGCGGTACTCGGGGATGCAGCCAACAAGGGTGCACTGAGATCTGATAGCCTGTTGTCCATTGATTGAAGTCCAACATGGAGGGCTCTGACTGCCTCTGATGGTTTACCTAGGCAACAGTATTGCCCAGCACTGGCCTTCATTGCAGATGGATTCAATGTTAATTACTCTTGCGTTCCCATTTTAGAGAGAAACAGTTGTAGTTGTGATCTGATAAGTATAGGACAGTTATGTAATAATGAGCGAGGCAGTTCTAGCGTAATTAATGTTCAGTAGACTGGTGTTACCAGTATCGACGTAACAGATTTAGTTGTGAAACCTATAAACCAAGGACAATTTATGTGATGGTGAGCGAGATAGCTCTCGCATTCTTAATGTTCAGTAGATTGGTGTTACCAGTGGACGCAGCAGATTTAGTTGTGAAACTTATAAACCAAGGACAAGTGATATGGTTGTGAGTGGGAATAGCACGACCACCTGTAGGGGTCACATTAACAGTAGCGTAGCAAAACGAGGCAAGTGTATGTATTGCGTCTCATAAGGACAGTAAGGTGAGAAGCACAGCTGAAAAACATATTGTTGTGGATGTGTTCGATGTTTTGCAAAGGAATTCTTCACAATTAAACTCTGATTTCGTGTTGTTAATTGGCGCTCAATTGACTGATTATTCCATCAATGTCTGTGCCTAGCGAAGAACGGAAGCTGGGTGGGTCACCAAACATGTGCTCATCAAAGTCGGGACAATCTTAGCAACTAACAGCGCGAGGTACCTTATTATACGATCACGACAGACGGACAAGTGTGTGTACGGGATGTGGATAAGTCCAGCATCGGGCAAGCAGAAGGCAGATAAGTGGCTACCGAATTACGAGTCCAGTCTCGCACACTCGGTTCAGAGCTGATACGGGGGCAGGACGATCTGTCCAGTACAAGACTCCTCCAGGCAATTTACGTGCTAACAGTTCAAAACAGGGCAGGAGAGCAAACAATAAGTAATTCCCATTAAGGAATTATATGCGCTCTGTTAGATGTTGTTAGAACTTTCATTTATCAAAGGAGGTGTTATTAGAATTTAACGGATATATTATATAAGATCTTAATCACCATTAAAACACGTGATGGAAGCTACTTTTGGTATTTTAATGAAATCATTCTTTGGCATATTGAAAACATATATATATAAATTTCGGTATTTCAAGTTTATGAAGTCGTCGAGTGAGGGGCGAAAGGAGATAACCAAATGGCAAACGATTTTTAGGAGGACGGAGAGTAAAAATCTGACACATACTGGCACAATGTTTCTAACGGCACGATGTTTCTAATGGCACGATGTTTCTAATAGGACGATGTTTCTAGTGTGATGATGTTTCTAATGGGACAATGTTTCTGTGACACGATGTTTCTCATGGCACGATGTTTCTAGTGGCACGATGATTCTAGAGGGATGATGTTTCTAATGGCACGATGTTTCTATGACACAGTGTTTATAATGGGACAATGTTTCTATGACACGATGCTTCTCACGGGACGATGTTTCTAATGGCACGATGTTTTTATGACACAATGTTTCTAATGGCACGATGTTTCTAGTGTGATGATGTTTCCAATGGGACAATGTTTCTATGACACGATGTTCCTCATGGCACGGTGATTCTAGAGGGATGATGTTACTAATGACACGATGTTTCTATGACACAATGTTTCTAATGGGACAATGTTTCTATGACACGATGCTTCTCACGGGACGATGTTTCTCATGGGACGATGTTTCTAATGGAACAATGTTTCTATGACAGGATGTTTCTCATGGGGGGATGTTTCTATGACACGATGTTTTTTAATGGCACGATGTTTCTAATGGAACAATGTTTCTATGACAGGATGTTTCTCATGGGACGATGTTTCTCATCGCACGATGTTTCTAGTGGCACGATGTTTCTAATGACACGATGTTTCTAATGGCACGATGTTTCTAATGGCACGATGTTTCTAATGGGACGATGTTTCTAATGGGACGATGTTCATAATGGGACGATGTTTCTAATGGGACGATGTTTCTAACGGGACGATATTTCTGATGGGACGATGTTTCTGATGGGACGAAGTTTCTAATGGGACGATGTTTCTAATGGGACGAAGTTTCTAATGGCACGATGTTTCTAATGGCACGATGTTTCTAACGGGACGATGTTTCTAATGGGACGATGTTTCTAATGGCACGATGTTTCTATGACACGATGTTTCTAATGGCACGATGTTTCTAATGGCAGGATGTTTCTGATGGCACGATGTTTCTAATGGGACGATGTTTCTAATGGGACGATGTTTCTAATGGGACGATGTTTCTAATGGCACGATGTTTCTAATGGCACGATGTTTCTAACGGGACGAAGTTTCAAATGGGACGTTGTTTCTAATGACACGATGTTTCTAATGGGACGATGTTTCTAATGGGACGATGTTTCTAATGGGACGATGTTTCTAACGGGCCTTTTTTTCCAACGGGACGATGTTTCTATTGGCACAATGTTTCTAATGGCACGATGTTTCTAATGGCACTATGTTTCTATGACACGATGTTTCTAATGGCACGATGTTTCTGGTGGCACGATGTTTCTGATGGCACGATGATTCTAACGGGACGAAGTTTCTAATGGGACGTTGTTTCTAATGGCACGATGTTTCTAATGGAACGATGTTTCTAATGGACGATATTTTAATGGGAAGATATTTCTAACGGGCCTTTTTTTCCAACGGGACGATTTTTCTAATGGCACAATGTTTCTAATGGCGCGATGTTTCTAATGGCACGATGTTTCTAATGGGACGATGTTTCTAATGGGACGATGTTTCTAATGGCACGATATTCTAATGGCATGATGTTTCTAATGGCACGATGTTTCTAACGTCACGATGTGTTTAACGGGACGATGTTTTTAACGGGACTATATTTCTAACGGTACGATGTTTTAACGGGACGATGTTTTTAACGGGACGATGTTTCTAATGGACGATGTTTTTAACGGGACTTTTTTTAACGGGACGATGTTTTTAACGGGACGATGTTTTTAACGGGACGATGTTTTTAACGGGACGATGTTTCTAGCGGGACGATGTTTCTAACGGGACGATGGTTCTAAGGAGACGATATTTCTAATGGGACGATATTTTTAATGGGAAGATGTTTCTAACGGGCCTTTTTTTCCAACGGCACGACGTTTCTAATGGCACGATGTTTCTAATGGCACGATGTTTCTAATGGCACGATGTTTCTAATGGCATGATGTTTCTAATGGGACGATGTTCATAATGGGACGATGTTCATAATGGGACGATGTTCATAATGGGACGATGTTTCTAATGGCACGATGTTTCTAATGGGACGATGTTTCTAATGGGACGATGTTTCTATGCCACGATGTTTCTAATGGCACGATGTTTCTAATGGGACGATGTTTCTAATGGGATGATGATTCTAATGGGATGATGATTCTAATTGTGCGATGTTTCTAATGGGGTATGATTCGAATTGCACGATGTTTAATAGCACGATGTTTCTAATAGCACGATGTTTCTAATGGCGGTATGATTCTAATTGCACGATGTTTCTATAGCACGATGATTCTAATGGGACGGTGATTCTAATTGTACGATGTTTCTAATGGCGGTATGATTCTAATTGCACGATGTTTCTAATAGCACGATGATTCTAATTGCACGATGTTTCTATTAGCACGATGATTCTAATTGCACGATATTTCTAATGGGGTATGATTCTAAATGCACGATGTTTCTAATGGGACGATGATTCTAATTGCACGATGTTTCTAATTGCACGATGTTTCTAATTGCACGATGTTTCTAATTGCACGATGTTTCTAATTGCACGATGTTTCTAATAGCACGATGTTTCTAATTGCACGATGTTTCTAATTGGACGATGTTTCTAATTGCACGATGTTTCTAATTGCACGATGTTTCTAGTGGAACTATGAAGCAGCGCGTGCCATCCCTGTTAAAAAATATTTTTTTATTTTTAAACTACATGAGTTTGCATGTAGGTGTGACTAGCATGTGAAGAATTGTGTATTGTTCCTCTTTCGTCCTTCCTTTTTTTTTTCTTTTCCTCTTCCTTCTTTTTTTTCATTTTCATCTTTATTTTCTATTCTTCCACAGAGAATCATCATCACTGTTCTCAGACTTTCTTTATTATCACTCCGATCTCTTGTATTCTTATTCCTCAGTATGGTTATGGTTATGGAAGGCCTCGGTATCACTGCAAACGAATTAAAATCTATAATTGCTCAGCACTTAACTCAGTAGCTCCTGCAACAAGCCTGACTTGGAATATGAGGAAACTGCAAGAAGGAACACTTTTCAGACATAGCCTTCAATGGTTCCTGCCGCCTATCCACCATATACCATGGAAGTTCGCGTCCTCCCGAAAATGATGATCGTCGTAGCACTTGATGATGTTAGGCCATCGTTGATGACTCCAATTCCAAACATATAGACACACAGTGGTGGTAAGTTATCATTTCCAATCCAACAGAAGCCACCTGACCTGTAGTTTGTAAAACCACAGAGAGAATATGATTTTGTGACCTTCACTGATTCACTCTTGGATGTGAATGTGTAGTTTACACAAGAGGAGAAGTTTTCATTCCTCAATAATTAATGTTTTAAGGGCAATACATTAGACGAAGTGTTTGAGGTCCTGACCGATTCATCTATTATTTATCTCGCAGGATTATTTCTGTGGGCCATATTCTTATCTTTTATTTTATTCTACGGGAATAAATACTGCCCTAACAAATTCAATTCTTATCATAGAGATCTATGGCTTGCTTCTGTGCTCATCGATGATACTGCCACCCTTCCCACATTAGTTTTAGTGAAAATGTGAGCGCCTCAAAATGAAATGAAGAAACCATGATCATAAACGGACTGCTGACTTATGCTCATTGAGTTCAACATTAGAAGATGAACTAAAAATAGCAATTTCAACTTCGTGGATAAGACCAATAATGGACACATTGATGTTTCGACTCAAATTGGTTTCAGATATTTCGATGTTTAAATGTAATTCTAACTATTCGCGATAAAAAGTAATCTCGGCGTTTCGGTTTTAAAAGGTAATTCCAAAGTTTCGAATTAAAAGGTATATCTTTCGTTTCGACTAAATAGGTTTATAAAAAGTATTCCAGCATCACTCCCTCTGTTCCTCATACGTATGTCTGTGTTTTGTTTGGTTGCCTATTCTTTCCTTACGATAACTTCAAAACATTTTCCAGAAATTATGAAAACACTTTCAATTAAAATTCATACTGGATATATACAACCATCATCTATGCACTTCCAGATGGCACATGTCACGACTTACAACATTCATTATCAGTTAGACATAAATTAATTTGCAAACTACTATAGATCTTTAGGGATTTTAAAATTGTGGACAATTTAGAAATGGTGAGGACAGTTTTTAAAAAAAATATTTTATTTCTTTTTTAAGGGGAATTAGTTTTTGTTTTTTTTCGCCTGTTTATGGATTGTCGACCCTTCGATACGGTTTTGTTAGCCTGCCTATGGATTGTCTGTCCTCGACTCAGTTATGTTGGGTTGTCTATGGATTGTCTGCCCTCAACTCAGTTATGTTGGGTTGTCTATGGATTGTCTGCCCTCAACTCAGTTATGTTGGATTGTCTGTGGATTGTCTGCTCTCAACTCAGTTATGGTGGGCTATCTATTTTTGTCTGCCCTCATCTCATTTATGTTGGACTGTCCATAGATTGTCTGCTCTCGATTCAGTTGTACTTTGTTATATATGGATTGTCTGCCCTCAACACAGTTATGTTGTGCTGTCTATGGATTGTCTACTCTCGACTCAATCATGTTGGGGTATCTGTTGATATTCTGCCCACACATGGCTTATGTCAGAGAAACGTCTACGATATCAGTAATTTGCATAAATTAGTAATTATTTTCTCCACGCAAGTACCCCAAGCAATACAAGACATGATTTCACTTCCTTCCATGTCCCTCCACAAATGACCTACTGGTTGCGACGACCTGATCTTGGATCCGGCATATGAAAACATAAATCAGCACAAAGACCTGAGCGTTCGAGCTATGTTTTTAGACTAGAAAACAGCACGGTTTCCCATAAAAGGGACGGAGAGGAATCGGTCGCTAGTGTTAATTGAGTGTGCAAGTGAATGCTATTACTCTTACTATGATAGGTTTAAGGGTGTGTGTTTTAGATTTTAATATGATGAATGCCGTACGGAAAAAAGGTATACTATTTGTACACAGTTTGATGACATTAAACAACTAATGAATTAACACCGTCCACACTTTTAATAAGCTAGTACATTGGTAGACATGTTCTTGCTTTTCTTGTACACCAGACAACTACTACTAATCACAGTTTGATTGAGGTGTTGTTGCGCCCTCTTGTGTACCTGCGTCTTGTTGCATAGTTGCGTTTTGTTGCGTAGCTGCGTTTTGTTGTGTAGTTGTGTCTTGATGAGTAGTTGGGTCTTGTTGTGTAGTTGGGCCTTGTGTAGTTGCACCTTGTTGTGTAGTTGCGCCTTGTGTAGTTGCACCTTGTTCTGTAGTTGCGCCTTGTGTAGTTGCACCTCGTTGTGTAGTTGCACTTTGTTGTATATTTGCATCATGTGTAGTTGCACCTTGTTGTGTAGTTGCACCTTGTGTAGTTGCATCTTGTTATGTAGTTGCGCCTTTTGTAATTGCGCCTTGTTATGCAGTTGCACCTTGTTGTATAGTTGCACCTTGTGTAGTTGCACCTTGTTGTGTAGTTGCACCTTGTTGTGTAGTTGCACCTTCTTATATAGTTGCGCCTTTTTGTATAGTTGCACCTTGTTGTATAGTTGCACCTTGTGTAGTTGCACCTATTTGTGTAGTTGCACCTTGTTGTGTAGTTGCGCCTTTTGTAGTTGCACCTTGTTATTTAGTTGCACCTTGTTGTGTAGCTACACCTTGTTGTGTAATTGGACCTTGTTGTGTAGCTGCACCTTGTGTATTTGCGCCTTGTGTAGCTGCACGTTGTTGTGTAGTTGCACCTTGTTGTGTAGCTGCACTTTGTTGTATAGTTGCGCCTTGTGTAGCTGCACCCTGTTGTGTAGTTGCGCCTTGTGTAGCTGCATCTTGTTGTGTAGTTGCACCTTGTCGTGTAGTTGCAACTTGTTGTGTAGTTGCACCTTGTTGTGTAGTTGCAACTTGTTGTGTAGTTGCACCTCCTTGTGTAGTTGCACCTTGTTGTGTAGTTGCACCTTGTTGTGTATTTGCACCTTGTTGTGTAGTTGCACCTCCTTGTGTAGTTGCACCTCCTTGTGTAGTTGCACCTCGTTGTGTAGTTGCACCTTGTTGTGTAGTTGCACCTCCTTGTGTAGTTGCATCTCCTTGTGTAGTTGCACCTTGTTGTGTAGTTGCACCTCCTTGTGTAGTTGCATCTCCTTGTGTAGTTGCACCTTGTTGTGTAGTTGCACCTTGTTGTATAGTTGCACCTCCTTGTGTAGTTGCACCTCGTTGTGTAGTTGCACCTTGTTGTGTAGTTGCACCTTGTTGTGTAGTTGCACCTTGTTGTGTAGTTGCACCTCCTTGTGTAGTTGCACATTGTTGTATAGTTGCACATTGTTGTATAGTTGCACCTCGTTGTGTAGTTGCACCTCGTTGTGTAGTTGCACCTCGTTGTGTAGTTGCACCTCCTTGTGTAGTTGCACCTCCTTGTGTATTTGCACCTCCTTGTGTAGTTGCACCTCCTTGTGTAGTTGCACCTTGTTGTATAGTTGCACCTCCTTGTGTAGTTGTACCTCTTTGTGTAGCTGCACCTTGTTGTGTAGTTGCACCTTGTTGTGTAGTTGCACCTCCTTGTGTAGTTGCACCTCCTTGTGTAGTTGCACCTCCTTGTGTAGTTGCACTTCCTTGTGTAGTTGCACCTCCTTGTGTAGTTGCACCTTGTTGTGTAGTTGCACCTTGTTGTGTAGTTGCACCTTGTTGTGTAGCTGCACCTTGTTGTGTAGCTGCACCTTGTTGTGTAGTTGCACCTTGTTGTGTAGCTGCACCTTGTTGTGTAGCTGCACTTTGTTGTGTAGTTGCACCTTGTTGTGTAGTTGCACCTTGTTGTGTAGTTGCACCTTGTTGTGTAGTTGCACCTTGTTGTGTAGCTGCACCTTGTTGTGTAGTTGCACCTTGTTGTGTAGCTGCACCTTGTTGTGTAGCTGCACCTTGTTGTTGTGTAGTTGCACCTTGTTGTTGTGTAGTTGCACCTAGTTGTTGTGTAGTTGCCCCTTGTTGTGTAGTTGCACCTTGTTGTTGTGTAGTTGCGCCTTCTCGTGTTGTTGCACCTTGTTGTTGTGTAGTTGCACCTTGTTGTTGTGTAGTTGCGCCTTGTCGTGTTGTTGCACCTTGTTGTTGTGTAGTTGCGACTTGTTGTGTAGTTGCACCTTGTTGTGTAGTTGTGCCTTGTTGTGTAGTTGCACCTTGTTGTGTAGCTGCACCTTGTTGTGTAGTTGCACCTTGTTGTGTAGTTACGGCCTGTTTTTGAATTTTAAGGCAAATCGTGATGTATTATCCTTTTGGCCCAAAACATCCAACTTCAGTACGACATTTTCCCGTACTGGTTAACATCCTTATCGATGAGTTGGCCAGATTGGATAATGTCAAACGACATCGCTGCAAAGAGAATACCCGCGGTTACTTCACCGGTTCAGGGAACCGGAATCAAAAATAAAATAAATTCACTCCAAAAACTTACAAAGAGCCGAAGAAAATATTATTATTATTATTTATTTCTGATGTCTTTTATGAACTTTCTTTCTGTGCTAGCCTTATTTAGGGTGTCCTCGTTGTTCTTTTTGTTTTTGACAACGGATATTTTAAAAAAATCACAATTTCGTCGCATATTAGTGAATCCTCAACAATCTGGAAAGAGACGATAAACTTGTAAAAAGTCACAAAAATGTGGTTTCACGGGAAAATGTTAAAAATATCATAAGCAGCAAAAAAAAAAAAAAAAAAAAAAAAAAAGTTGTGACGAGAATGTTCTAAAAGATTTCATCGCAAAAATAGACATATTTTAAAAAGATTTGGCGAACATCGACGCTATATTTTTAATGAAACTTGGACCTTAACGGCATTTGCCTTTGCAAAAGCATATAAAATGTTTACAATATATCTTTTCTGGAAAGTAGGGCGCTCAGGTGTACGACCACATAATCCATAATGTCCCGTTGACTTTTGAAAAATTGGGGCGCAAACTGCATATTCCCAATACATCGTAAGTCGGAGGGTGATAAACCCCCCCCCCCCCCTCATCTTAAACACATTCCACGTCCACAGTAAGTCTGGTTGATACTTGTAATAAAGTATATTAATCTGTGATACTAATAGTGCAGTATATTAATCTGTGATACTAATAGTGGAGTATATTAATCTGTGATACTAATAGTGGAGTATATTAATCTGTGATACTAATAGTGGAGTATATTAATCTGTGATACTAATAGTGGAGTATATTAATCTGTGATACTAATAGTGGAGTATATTAATCTGTGATACTAATAGTGGAGTATATTAATCTGTGATACTAATAGTGGAGTATATTAATCTGTGATACTAATAGTGGAGTATATTAATCTGTGATACTAATAGTGGAGTATATTAATCTGTGATACTAATAGTGGAGTATATTAATCTGTGATACTAATAGTGGAGTATATCAATTTGTGATACTAATAGTGGAGTACCTTCGTGCGAGCACTATTCGGCTATATTGGTGACTTTTCTCTTTGCATTGAAAAAAAAAGAATATTTGCACAAGCATTTCGCCATTCCAGTTTCCTCTGACGACATAGAAAATAAATAAAGCCAGCCTAGCGGTCACTAATCCCTGCTAAATCAGGTGGCAATCACAGACATTGCCACTGCGCTTAGCACAATTAGAAAAGTCAAACTCTGGGCAAACCATATTATCGGCTAGATAGACAACGATTCAAATTAACCTCTTTGGAAATAAAGTACCTATAGACGCTTCTCTACTAAAGTTCACTCAGATAAATCGAAACAAATAACACACTGGCAAAATAAGAGAAATACACAATAAATAACAGCTCTCTCTGGGTTGCCCTGCAGTGGATCCCATCTCACTGTAGAATACTAGGAAATGAGAAAGCAGATCAGTTGGCAAAGGAAGGTTCAACAAGCACACAACTAGATACACCGGTTACATACTATCATAAGAAACAGATAATCAAAACAATCAGAGGACCACAAGCCCCAAATCAGGATGCATTTCATAATATGAATAGATATGAACAAGTTATCATTATACGCCTCAGAACAGGACACAATCGACTCCATAGTCACATGTATACAAAATTCAAGATCGGCACCTCAACTACTTGTACATGTGGACAGGCGCCCAGACTGCTGAACACATACTTCAAGACTGCACTGAATATAGTAGACTGAGGAAAATCCATTGGCCCATAGATACAACACTACAGACAAAACTATATGGGCCACTGCAAGAATTACAAAAGACAGTAAAATTTATACAGGAAACGACATTGCAGATATAGACAATACTTCAGGCGAACGAAAGATAGATAGATAATAGATAGCTCTCTCTGTAAACACGGTGAACATGCCTCTATATTCATGGAAGTCTCATCAGAATGAATACATACACTATCTATGCGCCCGAAATACAAACTAGTTATATGTTTTTTTTTTTTTATTTTTTGGGGGTGGGTGGTGGGGGTGGGGAAGAGGGGGGGGGGTGGTTATGAAGTGCCAAGAAAAGATAGTAACAAAATGTAAAAAAAAAAAGAAAGAAAAGATTACGACAATCCATTTTAAAAAAGACAGTGGTTCTTGGTATTAAGATACATTTAACAAATAAGAATGCGATTAAAATTAAATACAAATTTAACAGAAAATAGTTTCACGAGATTAAGATAGATTAAACAAAAATAAATAGCTGATTAGAAAAGGGTTGCTTGAAATTCTAATAATTCCTCTTCTTATTTCACTTCTCCTCGAAAATAACTTGAACATAATTTCCTGGTTTGTGGGGTACAACTGAGGGGTGGGGGTAATGGGTGTTCACGCGGTAGTTAAGGACCGTACCACTGTTGCACCTTGCACCTTGCAACATTTCAACGCTGGTTCACTAGGACGTATAGATATTTGCTGACAATTCAAGTTGCTGCATTTATTATCAACTTTCTTTCTTCCCTGTAATAAGTAATGTTACACCCACGTGTAAGTGCAAATGAGGAGGTAGGAAACCTGTGCACCACGTGTACTGTTTATACATGAAGAAAAAAGAACAAGTAACAGAAATAAGTCTTGTATTATATGTAATGCTAAGTTATAACTATCTCTAAAATAAACTTATAAATCATAAAACATAATAATCATGGAAATCATTAAAGTATGAAACCGATGAGTTATCTCCTGTGCACTGACGGGGGTCTGAAAGGAAAGTAAAGAATAATGGCGCTATACAATACAAATCATGTTGAGAGTGGCGCTTAAGAAGGGCTAGCCATGGACTGGCTACCCCATCCGGACAAGTCAAATCAAGGAAAGGTGTAGTTTTCATGTCCAGGTTATATCAGATATCTCTGCCTGAGAGACGCAACCCAGAGTAAACAGGAGACCCTATTTTGAACTCCAGAGTTGGAGACAAAGAGGAATGCCCAAATGCACTTGGAGAAGACAGCTGGAAACACATGAAGGAAATGAACTTAAATAAAGAATTAATGTCGCATCTCCCAAACAAACAATGCAGGTCCTAGCATTGTCTCAGCAAACGCCAAAAGACATAAGGCGAAACCGCAAAGACAGTGAACACAGCCATATGTTTCCCGTCATATGATGTCATCATTCCTCGTAATCAATCGGAATATCGAAACACGATCAAAACGGATGAAACGCATAGCTCACGTTGTGCACAGAGCACATAACTCAGTAGCTCCTGCAGCAAGCTGAACTTGGAATATGAGGAAACTTCAACAAGGAACACTTTTTTCAGACACAGCCTGCTGCCTATACGCCATATTGACCGTTAGAATGTTATAAATATCAAGCAGGAAACGTATAAATTATGGATCATAGCAATCGTTGAACTTATCATCATGAAACGGAACAATGATATGTGAATGCAATGGACTATCACTTCAATGTGGGATATAATTTAGTACAACTAAACTCGTCAATTACTATGACACTTCCTTATCATTACCTTTGTTGTAAAATTACCATAGCCGGAACAAGGTTCACTAAGCTCATTTGCCGCCATTAATTACCTGCTGGTAGCGCTGACTTTTCACACGTTTCCTGAATAAGTTTAATGCAATCGAATTTGCACCAAGAATAAAAACCATAGTAAAGACACAGCAGGCTAAAAATAAAGAGCAATAATGGAAGACATGGTATCAGGACGAAGAGACATGGGCGGACCAAGAAGAATGTGGTTTCAATACATTATCGAGGTCTTAATCATGACAACAGAAGTGGGAGATCCGGCTAGAGACAGATTCTTTCAGACGGGCTGTGGGGAAAGCTACGTTCTATGGAAGGTCAGGCTAGAGACAAACATTCTTTCTGACGGGCTGTGGTGAATGCAACGTTCTGTGGGAGATCTTGTTAGAGACAAAGATTCTTTCTGACGGGCTGTGGTGAATGCTCGTTCTATGGAAGATCTGGCTAGAGACAGAGATTCTTTCGGACGGGCTGTGGTGAATGCAACGTTCTGTGGGAGATCCGGCTAGAGACAATTTTTAAAAAACTAATTAAGTTAATTAATTAACTAATTAATATACAATCTTACATTACAGCAAGATATGTATTTATGTTATGTTAAATTATGATCACCAAATCAATCTCTACATATCCATAAGTGCTCTGATTTTCGACTCAAAATGTTCATCAGCACTCAGTGACTAATATTTATTTTTTTATCCAGTTGTTATTCCTTCTTTGTCTTCTTCATTTTATAACCCTGGGGATCGTTGGGACGCCACTGACAGATTTCGTAGACCTTCATTAGAACCCTAAAACAGAGAGTGCAACCAGAACCCTAAAACAGAGAGTGCAACCAGAACCCTGAAACAAACAATGGAACCAGAATCCTAACACAGACAGTGGAACCAGAACCCTAAAACAGAGAGTGCAGCCAGAACCCTAAAACAGAGAGTGCAACCAGAACCTTAAAACAGACAGTGGAACCAGAACCGTAAAACAGACAGTGCAACTAGAACCCTAAAACAGACAGTGGAACCAAAACCCTAAAACCGATAGTGCAAACGCGAAAACAGACAGTGAAACCAGAACCCTAAAACTGAGAGTGCAACCAGAACCCTAAAACTGAGAGTGCAACCAGAACACTAAAACAGACAGTGCAACCAGAACCCTAAAACTGACAGTGGAACCAGAACCCTAAATCAAAGAGTGGAACCAGAACCCTAAAACAGTCAGTGCAATAAGAACCCTAAAACAGACAGAACATTTCTTAAGAGGTTCGGCAGTCCCAGTCTAAAAATCAGCCATGATTGCAACAGCAGAAGATATTATTTTAACCATGGAATCATTTTAACTGCAGTTTAAAGTTCCGTAAATCCTTTTCATTCCCCCCCCCCCTTTTTCCGGTTATAGCATCTCCCAAATATTGTCCTCTGTGTATTTTTTTTTTAATATTAAGGTAAACCTTCGTGCGAGCACTCTTCGGCTATATTGGTGACTTTTATCTTTGCATTGAAAAAAAAGAATATTTTGCACGAGCATTTCGTCATTCCAGTTTCCTCTAGATGACATAGAAAATAAATAAAGCCACCCTAGCGGTCACTAATCCCTGCTAAATCAGGTGGCAATCACTGACATTGCCACTGAGCTTAGCACAATTAGCAAAGTCAAACTCTGGGCAAACCATATTATCGGCTAGATAGACAACGATTCAAATTAACCTCTTTGGAAATGAAGTACCTATAGACGCTTCTCTACTAAAGTTCACTCAGATAAATCGAAACAAATAACACACTGGCAAAATAAGAGAAATACACAATAAATAACAGCTCTCTCGGTAAACACGGTGAACATGCCTCTATATTCATGGAAGTCTCATCAGAATGAACACATAAACTATCTATGCGCCCGAAATACAAACTATAGCTTGTTTCATAACTCTTACCCACCTTTTAAAATCGATAGCTTTTTAACCGCTTGTTGTAAGATATTCAAAATTTGCATGTAAAGTTATAATGATTAGAACCAACAGGGAATTAATTTCATAAAAAAAAACATTTGGTTATTATTGTTGCTTATTTGATTTATAAAAATTTATAACGACCCATTGATGTAGTCAAAACTTAATGTTTACAGTATTTTAAACTAAAAATAGCGAGTACAAATCCATACACGGTAGAATTGACGTATTTGCACGCTTTCCCCGTGGTTTTTTTGACACAATTAGACACTTGAGAAATTGTGTGTTCCATTTCCGTTCATTCATAGGTGTAGACGTGGAACAATAACATTTATCATGAGTCTTAAAATGAAAGTCTGCAGTTTACAAAACATCGCAATAAAAATGTATGACTATTTTTGCAAAGAGGCTAAACGAGGAAGATTATTTCATTCTTTAGAAAACCCTGAGAATAGGACGAGACACATTTTGGATTTATCTAAACGGTCAATTAATCGCTGGATTCAAGCACGTGACCGTCAATGTTCAAAATATACAAAATCACAAGGAAGAGCAAAAATGTTGGATAATTTCGACAGTGAACTTATTAGAAGTGAAATTCGCAAAATGTTGGGTATGAATGAAACTGTTACAATAAGAAAATTAAAAATTTCGCTGAAAAAGAACAACAGTATTGAAATATCAAAGTCTACATTATGGAGGAATGTGAGAGCTGCAGACTTTACATTCAGATAGTATTCCAATGGACGAAACATCATCTGTGAGAAGCCACATATAGTAGTCATGAGAAGCAAGTACTTACGTGAAGTAAAAGAGGTGCGCAAGCAAGGTTATGATATTGTGTACTTGGATGAAACATGGATCAATGCTCACCACACTAACCAAAGGGAATGGCAGTCATCAGGTGGAAAGATTAAGAGATTAATACCTAGCAGCAAAGGACAGCGCTTGATAATTGCTCATGCAGGTAGTCGACAACATGGACTAATACAGAATGTAGAGCTCATTTTTCTTTCAAAATCCACAGACAATCGGGATTATCACTCTGAGATGAATGGTCACATATTTAGACATTGGATTGAAAATTCTGTTCTCCCATCACTAGATCGACCATCTTGCCTAATAATGGACAATGCAGCGTACCACAACATTGTTGCACTTGAAGATAAAGTCCCGACGTCATCCAGTACAAAAGATGCTATTAAGATATGGCTCACAAAGGAGCACATACAATTTAATAACATGTACTTAAAACCTGAATTACTATCTCTAGTAAAGCAAAAACAAAGGACAAAGATTTTTCAAATAGATAAGATTATCCAAGAGCACGGTCATATAGGTT
This sequence comes from Megaustenia siamemsis, assembly GCA_032433765.1. Lineage (NCBI taxonomy): Eukaryota > Metazoa > Mollusca > Gastropoda > Stylommatophora > Ariophantidae > Megaustenia > Megaustenia siamemsis. The sequence continues at coordinate 45,827,299 of JAVIAB010000073.1, forward strand.
TGAGGCTGCCACCTTACCATGCTCATTTAAATCCAATAGAACTAATCTGGGCAAAATTAAAAGGACAAGTGGCAGATGAAAATACAACATTCAAAATATGCGATGTAAAGACTCTTGCCAATCTCGCTTTATTAAATATAGACAAAGATTATTGGGCTAAATGTGAAGACCACGTCTTAAAACAGGAAGAGGAATATTGGAAAAATGATGGTTTGTGGAATGTTCAACCCCAAACAGTTATTAATCTTTTAGACTCGTCTGATTCAGAATGAAAGTATATAGCCCCCCCCCCCCAATGTTGGCCCCTATATTACCTTAAATTAGTTCAACAAACGGTCCTTTTCAGGACCACACAACTATGAAAATTGGACATACAGGTATACCTTGATATTATCGTCCGTCCTCGAACTGAGCAGACAATAATTCTCCTGGTGTTTTTCCTTATTCAGTTATTTCCCCATTACGGCCACGCCTTTACCTAGTGAAAATTAATCATAGACCAGCAACTACGGTAATTTCTATTATTTAGGGGTTCACAATTTACAATTTTGACAAACATCAAAAAAATTCGCCGCTTTAAGAAAACTGCAGCTGCAAGATATTTGTTAAATATACATTTAAAGGGTCTTTTGCATTCTAATAACATTTGGAAAATTTCAACAGGATTTAACAAACGGTTTCTGAGCAATAGCGTTTTGAAGTTGGGCAAGTGATTTGAAACGAGCTATAGTTGTTTTTTTAAGGGTGGGGGGGGGGGGGGGTTTAATGGAGTGTCAAGAAAAGATAGTAACAAAATGGTAAAAAAAGATTACTGCAATCCATTTTAAAAAAGACAGTGGTTCTTGGTATTAAGATACATTTAACAAAAAAGAATGCGATTAAGATAGATTAAACAAAAATAAATAGCTGATTAGAAAAGGGTTGCTTGAAATTCTAATAATTCCTTTTCTTAACTCACTTCTCAAAATTAAAACTTGAACATAATTTCCTGGTTTGTGGGGTACAACTGAGGGGTGGGGGGTAATGGGTGTTCTCGCGGTAGTTAAGGACCGTACCACTGTTGCACCATTGGGCCCAAACATTTCAACGCGAGCTCGCTAAGACGTATAGATATTTGCTGATAGTTCACGTCGCTGCATTTATTATCAACTTTCTTTCTTCCCTGTAATAAGTAATGTTACACCCACTTGTAAGTGCAAATGAGGAGGTAGGAAACCTGTGCACCACGTGTACTGTTTATACATGAAGAAAAAAGAACAAGTAACAGAAATAAGTCTTGTATTATATGTAATGCTAAGTTATAACTATCTCTAAAATAAACTTATAAATCATAAAACATAATAATCATGGAAATCATTAAAGTATGAAACCGATGAGTTATCTCCCGTGCACTGACGGAGTCTGAACGGAAAGTAAAGAATAATGGCGCTGTTCCATACAAGCATGTTGAGAGTGGCGCCTAAGAAGGGTTAGCCATGGACTGGTCAAATCAAGGAAAGGTGTAGTTTTCATGTCCAGGATATACCAGATATCTATGCCTGAGAGACGCAACCCAGAGTAAACAGGAGACCCTATTTTGCAAACCCCAGAGTTGGAGACAAAGAGGAATGCCCAAATACACTTGGAGAAGACAGGTGGAAACAAATGAAAGAAATGAACTTAAATAAAGAATTAATATCTCATTTCCCAATCCAACAATGGTTGCTGCAGGCACTATGATTGTCTCAGCACACGCCAAAAGACGTTAGTCGAAACCGTATAGAAGGTGAACACAGCCATCTGTTTCCCGTCATAAGATTTCATCATTCATCGTAATCAATCAGAATATTGAAACACGATCAATACGGATGAAACGAACAGCTCACGGTGTGCATAGAGCACTTAACTCAGTAGCTCCTGCAACAAGGCGGACTTTGTATATGAGGAAACTACAACAAGGAACACTTTTCAGACACAGCCTTAACGGTTCCTGCAGCATATACGCCATATTGACTCGTAGAAAGTTATAAATATCAAGCAGCAAACGTATAAATTATGAGATCATTGCAATCGTTGAACTTATCGCCATGAAACAGAACAATGAGACGTGAATGAACGTTACAATGATATGTGAATGCAATGAACATGCAATCGCTAAGTTAGCAATCCGCGTCTTGTACCAGTCTACCCCGCTGACGTCAGTAGGATCACTGTTTTTATAATAGCTTTCTTTTTTCTTTAAATTTTAATCAGATTGTTTCCTTTTAATTTCGTCTAAAATAACAATTGGATATACATTACAAATCATTCTTCATTTAATTTCGCCTTTTTTCAAGTAGTAATAATACTTTTTAAAATGTAACTTCAAAGTAGCAAGCAAGTGGTAAAAGGAAAAAAAATTGATTACTACATTAGAGAGAGAGAGAGAGAGAGAGAGAGAGAGAGAGAGAGAGGAGAGTGTGTTATCAACATAGAGTGAGAAACTGAAATGCAAGGCCAGCCTAAGGTTCTACATATCTCCTTATGACAATATTAATGACTCTACCACCATCATTTTCCAACAAACTTTCTAATAATAATAATCCCTCTATCTGTTATCTACATCTTATGTAACAAAGCTCTCCCAAACAATTCATTGGTGAAAACGATCCTGTGGTTGGATACTTAGTTCTCGAGCGTTTGAGCCTGGCCGTAAGGTACATAACCAAGTCCAGCGAATCCAATAATAAGAGAACGTAATAATGTAAATATGTGTTCTGAACTAACCACGTAAAATCTCTCTCTCTCTCCTCTCTCTCTCTCTCTCTCTCTCTCCCTCTCTCCCTCTCTCTCTCTCTCTCTGCGATCAATACTCAATCAGAGTAGGATTCCAGACTCTTTCATGAAATCAGCTGTCTGTTTAAGTGATTCGATTGCCCCATATAGTTTCTCTTCCAGGGAGGTGGGCGTGGACCACATTGCTCTTCTCAAGTCTGTGTTCTGGGGGAAATCCTGTAGAACATGTTTTGTAGTCATATTGTCCAGTGTACAGTGGCATAGGCTGACCACGTAAAATGCCATTAATAATATTCTGTTTATAAGGAAAACTGAAATAAGTGATAATACGATGGTCAGAAAAGGTCCACCTGCCCAGCAGTGGGGCAGGTCAAATTGGGTCAAACTTCTCAGGTCTTCCTCCTGTTGTCTTTAAAATTCAAATTAAAAATAGGGATTGGGAAGATCTTTCTCCTCGTGACGTGTATTGTACTGTCATCTGTTGCTTGTTTACTTTCTCCGGTGTTAATAAAGTACTATAGCTGATCAAGATTTACTCTGCCTCCACATTAAGGTAGGACCTAAAACAGTCTTCCCAGGGATTGATTTGGAAGTGGTAACACAAACCTCATGTCCTAAAATGCCGTTTGGTTGATGTTTCCTGCCGGAAGTCGCAATTATTGCCTCTTGTCATCAACCAAATCACAGGGCAAACTTATGGCCATTTCATGTCGTGTTCGTGGCGCCAAGGCAGGATAACACTGGTTAGTATGAATACTACAGCCCATTTAAATCTCATATTTGCCAGTGTTTAGTTTAATCTTTTTGTTACGAGCATTAACTATTAAAATTCCATCTATACATAAAATATCTACTTCAGCCGAAAATGTTACGCTTTATGTCTGGTGTCACCAAATGCCCCAACTTCCACAAATTATCAATTTTCAAAAAAATGTATGGAATGTACTAGGCTGAAGACATTTTCATCCCTAAACGATTAAAAATGACCATAATTAAAGCTAACATGTCAGTGCATTGGTTTGTTTGACAAGCGTAGCCGATAGATATGAAGCGTTAATGTCACAACTATAGTATTTCTTGCAAAACGATGTAATCTGGCTATAAGAAAAGTTCACGCCAAGCAAGTGTTTTGGTCTTATTCGACTCTTCATACCTTCACTGAAGCGGATCCATCTAGATCATGAGACCCAAGTAGCGGCCCCTTACTCATTCATAACCTGTCTGAAACTCGAGAAACGTCCTGATTATGTTCTCAGAATACAATATCAGTTTTTGTTCAAAACGTAGCCTCAACATACGGCGTGTTGACATTTCTAAACATTCACTTCACCGAGCGCTTATAAGATCTCAATCCGTTTGTTGAAATGTGTATTAAAGTGAATTAAGGCAGTGAATCGATCCCTACACCGTTTGTTGCATTGCATATTAAAGTGTATTAAGAGAGCGGGCGTTTGCGTGGCCTAAAAGTAAGCATTTGAACAAGAAAGTTCTGGGTTTTAATCCTGCCTTAGGCGTGGATATGTTTCACTTCGAATCCATGGTTTCTTTGTAACATTTCCATCCATCCATGGTTTCTTTGTAACATTTCCATCCATCCATGGGTTCTTTGTAACACTTCCATCTATACATGGTTTCTTTGTAACATTTCCATCCATCCATGGTTTCTTTGTAGCTTTTCTATCCATCCATGGTTTCTTTGTAGCATTTCCATCCATCCATGGTTTCTTTGTAACATCTCCATTCATCCATGGTTTCTTTGCGGCTGTACCCTCCATCCATGGTTTCTTTGCGGCTGTACCCTCCATCCATGGTTTTTTGCGGCTGTACCCTCCATCCATGGTTTCTTTGCGGCTGTACCTTCCATCCATGGTTTCTTTGCGGCTGTACCCTCCATCCATGGTTTCTTTGCGGCTGTACCCTCCATCCATGGTTTCTTTGCGGCTGTACCCTCCATCCATGGTTTCTTTGTGATAAAGCAATGCATGTGAAATTGCGGAAAAAGTGATATTCATGCACAATTTAGTTCCCCGAAACTGAGCTAACCATTTAAACAGTGACCAGGGCATTCGTCTGGTTAGAGTCACAAGCCTACACCCACGCCTGTATACTAAGTGATTCGATGAGCATGATAAGAAAAGTGGAGGCGGGCTCTGTACGCAGGCAATGGGTAGAGTCATTCCAGAAGTAAAAAATACGCAAGGTCACCTTTGTCTATGTCCCAGGACATGCGGGAGTACGGGGAAATGAAAGAGCGGACAGGTTGGTTAGCTGCGCTATCAGTGAGGACGGTCAACCATTTGATCGGGCGGACATTATCAATGCCCTCCGACATGTTGAAGGGCACATGACTTCAGCAACCGTGAGTACACGTCACTTCTTCGGATGAAAGAGATGGTAGTTAAGATGGGCACAGCCAGAAACGAGAAACTTAGAGAGCGTGTAAGAAAACTTATCAACACAGAACTGGAGTAGTCATTCGCTGGACACTGCGAGACTTGCTGAGGAGGGAATCTGAGCACCTATGAACATGTTCGGAGTGTAATGATGATGATCCACAAATAACTCAATAACGGAGCTAAAGTTATAAAGCTGGCGTACGGAAACAAAAAAATAAACAATGAAGACAGCGTATCGGTCCAAACGCTGTTCTTGCACTGTATATGAAAGTAGATAAAGGCAATAAATTGATTCAAAACTGATCTCCGGGCCGCTATAAAGGGAAGCTATCTCACGTGACAGGCATTTGTCCTTTTCGCAACAAAATGTCTTATAGATAGAAAACGGTGAATATAAAGTGTTAGTAAGAAAAAAAAAAAGTAAAGTTCTCCCGTCACGCCAACTGCGTACAGGGAATGTGGTGTTAGTGATCATAAATTTAACAGACCCTCGGTACATGGTTTTTGGGGTAACGTGGTCGGTATTACGCCCGTGCCGCTTCACTTTCCCTGAAAAATCCAGCACACATTAAAGGCTGGGTGAACCCGGAAGCCGTCGGTTGGGATCAAACCCTACCCCTTGTCCTTTGTAGTCCAGTTCACTAACCACTGAGCTATCGCGGCTCCCATAAAGTATTAGTATGCGAAATAAATGAAAATAAAACATCAGGGAATGGATAGGTCTCGACTTAGTGTTGGAAAAAGGATTGGGGGGGGGGGATGATTCTGTATTCATCATCAGTTCTGTCCCAACATCAATAGTGACGTCAGGATATAAAGGGAGGTATTGGGGTGGGCATGCTTCAAAGGTAACATTTTTAATGCTGGTATGTTTATTATTGATTCAGCCGACTGTGGGCACTTGTCCTTTGGCTCAATGTCATATTGATGGTACTTTGTTCAATAAGCGTCTCTGCATTTTCTGCCCATTCAAATCTGGAACCGCACAATGGACTATCACTTCAATGTGGGATATAATTTAGTGCAACTAAACTCGTCAATTACTATGGCACTTCCTTACCTTTACCGTTGTAAAATCACCATAACCGAAACAAGGTTCACTAATCTCATTTGCCGCCATTAAACACCTGCCGGTAGAGCTGACTTTTCACACGTTTCCTAAAAAAGTTTAATGCAGTCGAATTCGCACCAAGAATAAAAACCATAGTAAAGATACAGCAGGCTAAAAATAAAGAGCAATGATGGAAGACATGGTATCAGGACGAAGAGACATGGGCGGACCAAGAAGAATGTGGTTTCAATTCATTATCGAGATCTTAAACATGGCAACAGAAATGTCTGGCTAGAGACAGATTCCTTCAGACGGGCTGTGGTGAATGCTCGTTCTATGGGAGATCTGGCTAGAGACGTAGATTCTTTCAGACGGGCTGTGGTGAATGCAACGTTCTGTGAGAGCTGGCTAGAGACAGAGATTCTTTCAGGCGGGCTTTGGTGAATGCAACGATCTGTGAGAGCTGGCTAGAGACTTAGATTCTTTCAGACGGGCTGTGGTGAATGCAACGTTCTGTGGGAGATCTGGCTAGAGACTTAGATTCTTTCAGACGGGCTGTGGTGAATGCAACGTTCTGAGGAAAATTTGGCTAGAGACATAGATTCTTTCAGACGGGCTGTGGTGAATGCAACGATCTGTGGTAGATCTGGCTAGCGACAATTAAAAAAAAATTAACATATACAATCTTACATTACAGCAAGATATGTATTTATGTTATGTTAAATTAGGATCATCAAAGCACTCGTTACATATCCATAAGTGCTCGGATCTTCGACTCAAAATGTTCATCAGCACTAAGTGACTAATATTTATTATTTTATCCAGTTGTTATTCTTTCTTCATCTTCTTCATTTGATAACCTTGGGGATCTTTGGGACGCCACTGACAGATTTCGTAGACCTTCTCCATTTCTCTCTACCTTCAATCATTTTTTAGTTATTTCTTCAATGTTGAGGATATTCTCAGATAATGTCAGTGCATATTTAATTCTTAAAGCCTGGATTTTTGTTTCCATACCTTGTCAATTAATTCTTCCGTATAGATATCTTGTATTAACGTTTTTTGTTTGGATGGCGTATGAAAAGATGAATTGTCGAATATAAATGTTGATCTATTTAAGTACTGAAGGTGGTGGTTTGGAATATAAAGGTGAAGGTCAAGTACGAGACTTGACCCGGCGTCTTAGCACGCGAGTTTCCACCCATATGTGCTCGGCCGCCTATCCAGAAATGTTCGGAGATTTCTAGATAGTGTCGCTTCAAGCATCGAAACTCACCATTCCTTACCTTCCCGGGGTAATACCCTGGTACCCATTTCTGCCAACGGCAGGGTCGGCCGTGGGGGTATTTTTTTTCCAACCACGAGTACAACTCACACTGCTCCCAGCGGTAATCGAACACGGGTTGTCCGAACGTCGGTAGTCCAGTCGGGTGGTTTTCCCAACTATGCTACCGAGGCGGCCCCCCCCCCCCCCCCCCAGTTGTAATATGTTACAAGTATAAATCGGTTTTTGGATTGTGAAGGTATTTGCAACTAGGCTTCTGCCATAAAATTGTGTTTGCTTTATAAACATACTTTTCTAACCTGCTTTTTATTTAGTTTATTATTGTGTTCCACATATCTTTCTGTCCAACCTTTATCGTGGATGTATACTTTATTCCTTAAATTTTAATTGATCTTGTGTTCATTGAAAAGGAAAATTCCTTTATCCTTCCATTTCTCAATTCCGATTATTTGCGATTCGTGGACATTTATTTTGAACACACTATCTGTACTTTATGAGCTGAAAGTATATAAAAATATATTGTACAGATGTATAGTTGCAAGGGGAAAAAACAGTGCCATGTGCATATGCTATCACTTTCTTCTCTCCCACTCCCAGTACAGGTATTGCTTTAATATGTAAAAAAGTAAAAAGGAAAGAGCCCCCGTCACGTCAAGTGGCGTATGGGGAATATGGTGTTAGTGACCATACATTTTACAGACCTTCAGCACATGATTTTTGGGGTAATGTGGTCGGTATTACGCCCGTACCGCTTTACTTTCCCGGAAAAAAATCCGGTACCCATATAAGGCTGGATGAACCTGGAAGCCGTCGGTTGGGATCGAACCCTGCCTCTTGTCCTTGGTAGTTCAGTTCACTAACCACTGAGCTATCGCGGCTCTTTGATATGTAGATCCTCTCTAATGTGTTTTAGAACGGTTTCTAAAGTAAGAATATATAGAAAAGGTGGTAGTGGACATTCTTGTGGCACTGACCTTGTTAGACTTATAGGGTATGTTAGTATGTGATTTACGATTAGTTCCTTCGAGGTTTTCTGTATATATTCTTGATCCATTTAGTGAAATATTAACCTAACTTGTTTTGCCTTTAGTTTATTATGTAAAAGGAGCCGCGATAGCTCAGGGGTTAGTGAACTGGACTGCAAAGGACAGGAGGTAGGGTTCGATCCCAACCGACGGCTTCCGGATTCACCCAGCCTTATATGGGTACCGGAATTTTTTCTGGGAAAGTAAAGCGACACGGGCGTAATACTGACCACATTACCCAAAAAAATCATGTGCTGAAGGTCTGTAAAATTTATTGTCACTAACACCATATTCCCTATACGCCACTTGGCGTGACTTTACTCTTTACTTTTTCTTCATATTATGTTAAAAACCGGCGGAAGACTATCGAAGATTTTTCCTGTTCCATGGAGAGTTTTTCAGTCTGTATTATGTTGTTGTCTATTGCATATAGAAGCACGTCTCTTATTTAAAAAATGTGTATGTTTACTAATGTTCCTGTCTTGCACACTGCACTGCTGATCTATGCATTAGTTTTCAGAGAAATAGTTTTAATTTAATGGTTACAACTTTAGCAGGTATTTCGTAGCCTGTGTTTAACAAGGAAATCGGTCTGTAATTTTTCTTGTCTGTTTTGTCCTTTTTCTGTTTATTCAATTATTTGCGGGTCATCAACATTGCACTCCGAACATGTTTATAGGTGCTCAGCAAGGTCTTCCTTAGCAAATTCCACAGCGTCCAGCGACTGACGGCTCCAATTCTGTGTTGGTTGATAAATTGTCTTACACGCCCACTTAGTTTATCGTTTCTGGCTGTGCCCATCTGAACTCCCCTGTCTTTCATCCGAAGGAGTGACATGGACTCATGGTTGTCCAAGTCTTGTGCCCTTCCCACATCTCGGATGGCATTGATGACGTCCGCCCGATTCATTGGTTGACCGTCTTCAACGACAGAACAGTTAGCCACCTTGTCCGCACTTTCATTCCCCCGTACTCCCGCATGTCCCGGGACGTAGACAAAGGTGACCTCACGTACTTTTTACTTCTGTAACCTTTTTCTGTTTGTGCAATAAAACTACATAGGATTGGTTTAAACTTGTTGCCAGTTTGCCCTTTCTGAATGACTCGTTGACCACATGTAAAATAAAGGAGGCCTATGACCTTGAATGTCATATGTATTGTAGAACTCAGCTGCTAAGCTGTCTTGCCCAGGCGATTTATTTGTTTGAAATGAATTCAGTGCTGCTTGTAAATTCTCTAATGTTATTGGTTCATCTACTGCCTGCTTATATTGTTCACTTAAATGCTCTGTTCAAAGTAAAACAACAATTTCACGCCGTTTCCCTTGATCAGTGTTGGCTGAATTGTTTTTTTCTCCGTTCTCCGGCTTTTACCTCTGACGAAGTCCCTAGAGACAAGGAACTGAATTGTGCATGTTAATCTGTTTTTCCCTGGCAGCCGTGTGCATAAGGGGCCCTCGCCGCACAGGCAGATAACTCCATCTTTGGAGGTGCTATTTTTTCCGTCCATGAGTAATTAACGTTTCAAGCCGGGCCTTGCTAGTGAGACCAGTTGCGGGTGGTGGGGTAGTTGCCGCACAAAGAAATCATAAATAACAAATCTCAACTGGTGCAGCCGGGTTTTGAACCCACAACCTCTCTTCTCTGAGGCCGAATTCAGTCTCCATTATGAATGGCTGAATATAATTGTTTGTAGAAGTTTTGACAAGTGTGTCATGTCCCTTCTTTGTCAGTTATGAGTTTCCCCTTTTCCCTATTATTTTATTTATTTGTCTGATGTGTTGTAAATGTTGTTCCACTGCAAAGTATTGACTGATTGGCACTACTTGTATAACAGATAATAAGTTTTTTTTTTTTTTATTCTTAAGAAGGTTCCTTGGCATTCATTTACATTGAGTTTTTTTTCTATTTAAGTTACAATTATGTCTATTTGGGGTAATTGTTTACCTAAGAATTTTATTAATCTAACGGCTTCTCCTAAGACATGTTTTCGTTTCTATTCTATTGTTTATATTGATGTTGATAGTATTTGTGCTGTATCTTTAACTGTATTTTTAAAAGGTCCAAGAATATTAACATGTGTTCTGTTGGTGTTTGATGTGTGTAACCTTTTAATAGTTGTGTAATTTTATTAACAAAAAAATCGTTTCCTAACTGGTTATTGTTAAATTTCCAATAAGGAGATCGTCTATTCAGTTGTCTTGATCTATTCCCATTTAAAGATATTAGCACTCGCTTTGGTCAGTAAAAGTGCTGGTAGTTTCTAAGTGTATAATTCTATTTATATTATTGTGATCCTAAACGTAAAACGCGTCTAATCTAAAAGAAACTCCATTAAGAAGGGTTTTATCTCTAAAAGTAGTGTCTTAACCTTCTTGGTGCTTTTGTCTACAGGCATCTATTAAGTTATATTCATCAATAATATTGTACGAGTCCAAATAATTATTTCTTATATTATTGGTTTTGGGAAATTGTGTGAGGTGAACGTTAGTAGTTTTGTCTAGGTCACTAAAGTAGCAGTTCAAATTACCTCCCAGTACAACTTGATATTCCCAGTAGCATAAATGTAATGAGGTAACCTGTGAAAAAGGGGGCGTATCCGTCTTTTGGGCGGAAGTAAATATGTTGACGAGGATACGAATGTCTAGTTTATTGTCTGCACCTCTTACCTGCAGTTCGTCCTGCCTTTTCTACATAATAATGTTCAATCGTCCAGTCCACGGATGTTGTTATTATATATACCCTTGTGTGTGTCCCGAGGCCAAATATTGCGTTTTGTGGTCCTAATTGAAAGTTATCGAGTAAGTATGTAGTTATCAATGAAGATTTCTTGTAAAAACAAACAAACAAGAAAACTGCGATCTATTTCATGTTTATAAATAAGTGTGGTTATGTGTTGGACTTTCTAAGGCTCCCCGTGCCCTTTTTATATTTAAAGTCAAGATGGAAATTGATTTAGTTCTGCCTTTGTCAAGAGGAGGTAGCTTGAGATAACAATGTTTGATAATTTTTTAATAAGCATTTTTCCGATTTTAGAACGATTACTTTCCACTTAGGCTAGTAGTATAGATTCATACAAGTTTGATAATGGTAAGTAACAAATTTGCATCATTGTTAGATGTAATTTTATGATTTTACAGGGAGTAACTGACTTAAAGAAATCATAAAAAGGGACTCAGTATGTTGTCCCGGATGAACAGGTCCATTTCTGTACGTGTATGTATTTAATACAATCGGCTGGGGGTAAGGACTAATTAAAAGAAAAATAGGGACAGGTATAATCTTCATTGCTAATCTAATGTAAAACAAATATAAAAAATAAATAACAAATTTAAGACTAAAAGGATATGGTTACAGGAATGTATCTTCTTCTTCTACCTTTCAACTCCCTGTGGAGCATAGGCCTTCGACAAATACTTTCCTAGTCGTTTTGTTTCTTGTCATTCTTTTAAGAGCACTCCATGTCTTCCCATCATCTTCCTCTCTGCTTCTGTCCGTCTTCTCCAAGAATTTCTTGGTCTTCCTCTTTGTCTTTTCCCTGAGATTCCAAAAAGGGCCTGTTATGTAGTACTCTCAGTTGGCTTCCTCAGTGTGTGTCCTATCCAGCGCCATCGTCTACGCTGTATCTCTTTATCCACAGGTATTTGACTGGTACATTTCCATAATTCTATGTTAGTGATTTTGTCCTGCCATTTCCATCCTTTTGTAATAGGAAACTCTTTGTACAGAGCTTCGCAGCAGGAGGCAATCTGATCATCAGAAATAGGCCCCCGTCGATCAAGTGTTTCGACCCTTTAGCTTCTTGACACTCTAAGGGAGATGGGCCCGCCTGGGTTATGACTCCCAACCGTCGACTTCCTGCTGTGTTGCCTCTAGGGCTTACACTATATGCCCGGCACAAAATTACTACACTTAATACACAACACTCGAAAATAGTTTAAATTACCTGTCTTTATATTATAGATACAAATATATATATATATATATATATATATATATATATATATATATATATATATAGCATAAAGTCCGGACTAATTGGCTTCAGATATATATATATATATATATATATATATATATATATATATATATATATGTATATAAAGATTTCTTTTTAGGTGTTTTTCATTCATCCTTCAGTTGTGATGCTGATGTCTTGGTAGCCGCTTTCTTCGTCTCGGTTTCTGTGTCGAAACTAATATTAGTGTATCTTTGACTAGTTTTCGTGACAACCTTACAAGTTCACTTTCTTCTATCGCGTCCACCATGAGTTACTTTCTCTTTCGTCCTCTTATGAAATGCTGTCTCTGTTTTGATTATTTTTTGTTTGTTTGCCGTGAAGCGGTCTTTGGTTTGAGTTCTGGCACTTGCCTTGTTACTATCGATTTCGTTTTTTTCCCCACTTTCCTTGGGGATGACCCTGGTTCAGCCCACCTAATTGGTGTTGTCTCTTATATATTGTTTGTCTCGGGAGAAGGGGGGGGGGTCTTTTTCCGTCTTTGCCATCTCCTCCTCCGTTTGTTCTCCACATAATGAACTCATCTGTGTTGTCGCAGTTCTCTGTATGTTTCTTTACGTAAATCATTGCACTGTTCCCGTGATTCACTGGCCTGTTCTTGTTGTTGAGTAGTTTGTTCTTTCTTCTTCTACTACCTTTTCAGCTCCCTGTGGCGCGTAAGTCTTCAACAAACATTTTCCAAACCGTTCTGTTTCTTGCCATTCTTTTAAGATTGTTCCATGTCTTCCTCATCATCTTCATCTCTGCTTCCATATGTCTTCTCCAAGAATATCTTAGTCTTCCTCTTTGTCTATTTTGTAGTTTGCCATTTCTGCTGCTACTTGTGCAGCTTTTCCGTGTTCTTTTAAGGTACGTAAATTCCAGGTGCCAATTCTGGAGGATTTCCTTGCAGACAAAAGGTGAGTCGGAATCCTGGACTCCTTACGGCTTTCTCCGGATTACGTCATAGATCTCTTAGACAGAGAACCTTTATCTTTCCCGGATGGCGGATTTGCTTTTATTCTTTTCTTAGACTTGTACATGTTTGTGAAGTTTTTTCGTCTTACTTTTTTTTTTTTACAGTGCAGGGTAGCCAGCCCCATGCTCAATCCTCCTTAGTTGCCGCTTACGTACATGCCTGGTAGGGTACAGCGCCACAATTCTTTACTTCTCTTTCAGGCCCCGGCATCTCACGGGCGGGTTTGTTCTTTACACACGCTGTATTTACAAATAGACTCTAATCATATTACAAATAGACTCTAATCATATTACAAATAGACTCTAGTCATATTACAAATAGACTCTAATCATATTACAAATATACTCTAATCGTATTACAAATAGACTATAATTACACTAATCGCTCTACTAACAGCATATGCCATTTTTCTCTCATTGACATTGTTTCTAATCTACAAACAAATATGTCTAACCTTTATGTCATTCACTTTCACCCCAGACTCATATACATGTTTCATAGTGTATCGAATTGCGTTGAATTTGAAGATGAGATAAAGATTATTGAAAAAAAGGCAGGTCGATGCCGGTATTGTAAGAAATAAATAAAGCCTAGACTTATTTAGAACTTAAGTCAGAGTTATTTGATATTCTGATAATATAGCGAAAGAAAAGCTTAACAAATTATCACACGCTTGAAGAGACACCGTTGATATTAAATATAAGTATTACCTATGTTAGTGTTCAGTTATCAATAGAATAACAAATCCTTGAAGGGCATCTAGTTCTATCATTTTACGTTACCGTCCGCCATTTTTAATTGCTGGTTAATTACACCTTGGCGCAAAAGTAAACTGTCCTATTGTGATGTAACCAGCTTAATATGTGCCATACACATTTTAGTCATTCCCAATCTACATATGAGACTTATTTAATCATCATCACTGAGTACTGTCTCCGCATCGAAGGTTGGCTACCATGCAGCACCATCCCGCTCTGTCTCTTGCTTTGATTGTGCAGGTTGTCAAATGCTGATTTGTCCATCTTTTGATGTTATTCGTCCATGTTAGTCTTGGTCTGCCTCTGCCTCTTTTACTTTGTATTTTCCCTTCCAAGATTACTTTTAGTAGGCTGCTGTGTCTTTTAACATGCCCCAAAAAATAACATATAATTGACATAAATAAATAAAGTATAAATTACATATTAGTCGTATGTCTGTGTCATCTAGAAGTATATCTTTCAGGCAGTCTATGTATAAGTTGTTTATGGTACATTCTATCAAAAGCTTTAGTGTAGTCTTTGAAGCTGGCATATGTTTTTGTGTGTGTTTACTTCTGTGTACTTTTCAATTAATGTTCTCATGCAGAATATGGCTTCTTTTATCCCACTGCTTTCTCTAAATTCAAATTGTTGTTCTTCTAATTCCATATTGATTTTATTCTAATTCCTTCCTCGTATAACTTTTAGCTAGATTTTTGTTACATGGCTCATTAGGCTTATTTTTCTGAAATCACTGTATCCTAGTAGGCAATGCAAAAAAGCTGATGTTTTTAGTTCATTTTGTATATATCATGTATGGTATATGTTGTTGCATATGTCTGTGATCATTCAATGCCAAAATATTCTAGGGCCTTAATCATCTCAATCTGTATGTTGTCAAGTCCTGCAGCTTTTCCCTTAGTCAATGTTTATAAAACTTTTTCAACTTCCAATTTTAAGATTGTATAGCCTGATGTACATTTTATAATTGTTTTATTTTCTTTTTCATCATAAAATAGTTCAGTTAAATATCCCTGCCATTTACTTATTATATATTTTATACGACTAATATTTGTCTTCTGTACTGCTCAATTCCTTTTTCTAGCAGCTCCTGATATGTTTTATTTACTTGTATTAAATAAATATCTTTAACATCTTTTTGATTTAAACCTGTTATGTCTAATGGTATAGTTGATGACTTAGTCATTTATTTGTTTCTCTTTAGTTTGACTTTCATTTCAATCATTGTAGGATTGTGATCTTAGTTAATATCTGTTTATGTATAAGTTTTGGCTTTCTTGACGCTGTTACGGAACCTATCTTTTATCATTATGTAGTCTGTTTGATTCCTCTTCTTATCTCCAGGGCATTTCCATGTGTACAGTTTTGTTTTCTCTTGCTCAATGTAGGTGTTACATATTATCAGCCTATTTTCTTAGCAAAATTGTGTCAATATTTCTCCTCTTTATTTCTTTTTCCTAAACCATGAGTTCCTATAATGGTCTTATATCTACCTTTTCCTATTTTAGCATTCATCATCATCAGCATCATCAAGTACCGGGATTGCTGGCGTAGGTGTTCATGTCTCTCCACAACTTTTGATCTCGACAGTTATTTGTCATTGCTGTCGTTGACTTTCTGCCAAGCCATTCTCTTAAGCTGTCTGGTATTTTTTCTCTTTGCTTTCCTCTATCTTTTCGTCCCTCAATTTTTCCTGTTGTTACAATATATTCCAGTTGTTCTCTTCTCATTACATGGCCAAAAAATGATGATTGTTTCTTTTTAATATTGGAAATTAGCTCTCTTTTTGCTTTGACCACTTTCAGAACATTTTCATTACTCTTCTTAGCTGTCCGCGGTATTCTCAACATTCTTCTGTAAAACTACATTTCTACAGACTCCAGTGGTTTTCTTGTCTGTTGTCCTATTGTCCATGATTCACACCCATAGTTTAAGACTGGCTCTACATAACATTTAAGTACTCTTTTTCTTGTTTCTATTGTCAAAAATGTATTGCATAGTATCTTCCTCATTTTCTGGAAAGTTGCTTTTGCCTGAGCCATTCTGTATCTCACCTCTTTTATACATCTTCCGTCTGAGGTTAATAAAGTTCCCAAATATTTAAATTCATTTATCTGTTTTAATATTGTTCCACCTGTATTTATTTTGCCCTGAGGTGATGTCTTTTTAGCATTCATATCACCCATTATAATCAAGATGTCCGAAGATTTCACTTGCTTCACAACTTTATTTAGATCTTCATAGTATGCCTCTATTTGTTTATTTGTATAGTTTTGAGTAGGTGCGTATGTTTGGTTAATTGCTTTGTCGAATGCTTTTGCTTTCATTTTGAGTAGTATAATCCTAATACTGTATGTCCAATGGGTGCTTATGTAATATATTTTTAGAGCACTCTTTTTATTAGTATTCCTACCCCTCTTTGATGTTCTGTTGTGTTGCCTGAATATATAAATGCATATTTTTCTTCCTGTATGTCCCCACATTTTTTCCATCTTGTCTCTGATATGTCTAAAATATCTATGTTTAATCGTTCTGCTTCTAAAATAAGATTTTCCAATTTTCCTTCTTGGTAAAGAGTCCTAACATTCCATGTACGTATTTGTAGATCTATGTTATTGCAGCGAGTTGGCAGATTTTTTTGAAAATGTTTTCAAGGGTTTGAACATAAATGTTTGTTCACAGTTCGTTAACCTTCGCTGTAGATAAAGTTGTTAATTCGATGGCTTCGTTTCGGACGTTTGGTAGCTAAGGACCTAACTTGTGCAAACGGATGGCATTGGCAAGGATCATTTTCAATCTATGAAGTGGGCTCATTTTGTGTTTAACTCAAAAGCATATGTGCTTTTTAACCAAAGACCTTTTTTGGGGGACTCAATGAAGATATCCCCGATGGAAGAATAAATTGTACTATTAGTCCCATAAATGATTCGCTTCCAGAGGTTTATGATGTAAACAAAGCAGTTTTGTCATTGCAAGTGAATAATGTCCGCACCTATAATTGGTCAGGATTGTGTAGCAGCAGCAGCTTTATAGCGAACACAGAAAACATCACAGGATTGTGATGTTCTGAAACAGCTAACCATGCTACCCTAGAATTGCCTTTAATGGGATTACTGTGACCACAAACCACTCTCCATGTGTGTGCCACATATTTACACCCCAGAAAGAAACACTGAATATAACAACATCATGTGCCGTCTGTGATATTAATAACCACAGACCAGGAGCCTCCAGTATGATTGATACAACTGTTGCACCAAGCATTTCAGCAGCAGAGCCATATCTATGGAATGTTAATCTGGCATTGTTCTTGAATGATGTCCAAGTTAATGAGACATCAGAATCGTGTGGCAGCAGCTACAAGAAGGGAGCGGAGAACAGCAAGTTCTGCTGCTATAAAGGAGACTTGCCTTGCTATCCCAGAATTGCCTTAAATGGGATCACTGTAGTTGAAAACTTCTCCTCTTGTGTAAACGACACATTCACATCTAAGAGTGAATCAGTGAAGGTCACAAAATCATATTCTCTCTGTGGTTTTACTAACTACAGGTCATGTGGCTTCTGTTGGATTGGAAATGATAACTTACCACCACTGTGTGTCTATATGTTTGGAATTGGAGTCATCAATCATGGCCTAACATCATCAAGTGCTATGACGATCATCATTTTCGGGAGGACGTGAACTCCCATGGTATATGGTGGATAGGCGGCAGGAACCATTGAAGGCTATGTCTGAAAAGTGTTCCTTCTTGCAGTTTCCTCATATTCCAAGACCGGCTTGTTGCAGGAGCTACTGAGTTAAGTGCTCTGTGCACACCGTGAGCTGTGTGTCTCATACGTTTTGATCCTGCTTCGATATCCCGCTTGTTTACGATGAATGATGATATCGTATGACAGGGAACAGTTGACTGTGTTCACTTTCTGCGCGGTTTCGCCTTATGTCTTTTGGCGTGTGCTGAGACTGCTACGATGGGGACTACAGTTACCTTTCTTTGTTTGGGAGATGAGTTAGTAATTCGGATGATTCCACTGGCACGGGCGGTTGAGCAATTATGGATTTTAATTCGTTTGCTGTGATTCCGAGGCCTTCCATAACCAATAATAATAATAATAATTTGTAGATCTTTCTTCTGACATAAGTTAGAATTTCTCTCCATGGCTTTCTTTGTAATAGTAGGTGATGAGGCTGCAATCTCTTTCACAGTGGTCAGCCATATACGTCTTTCGTGTCCGGAATATACCTCTTGTACATCACACAATTTGCTGTTTTCACTTTCTGGGCCGTTGATCATTTCTGATTCTTCTTATTCAATAGGAAATATCCTTTTATTAATTCTTCTTTATCATTTGTACTCGTAAGGGACGTAACAATTTTATATATCTTAAGCACGGCATAAAAGGGAAATAACCTTTAATTGTTTTTCTTTCTTTCTTCACTTCCTCTTCTAGCCGTTCGGGCCTCGAAGGGGATACCAAGTGCTGGTTCTCGCTCTTTTGGTGGCTTCATTCATTTTGGTGGCTTCATTCATTTTGGTGGCTTCATTCATTTTGGTGGCTTCATTCATTTTGGTGGCTTCATTCATTTTGGTGGCTTCATTCATTTTGGTGGCTTCATTCATAGCAATTAACCCTGTTGTAGCCTTTCTTTCAGGCTGTCTGTCCTTCTTACTCTGGGTCTGCCTCTTGCTCTTCTCCTTTCTCTTAATATATGCTTTGTATGCTATGGAATCACACAGCATTCTTTCTAGATGGGCAAACCAGTTTATTTGTTGTTTATGTATGTCGCTTAGGATTGGTTCAATGCCTACTCTTTCTCGTATAATGTCACTTATGATTCTTTCTTTTTTTCCCAGTTACTCCAAGCGCTTTTCTTTAGACAACATCATCTCTGTGGCGACAAGCTTTGTTTTGTGCGTAGATGTAAGTGGCCATGTTTGGCATTGGTAGCACAATGCAGAGATGAATATACTCTGTATAAGATGTTTCTTGTCGGTAATAGGTATTGCTTTTATTACATTTGTTAAAGTACTTTTAAAAACTGTATTGGTAATAAGCCAATTATTATTTATACATTTTAATGCGAAGATGACGTTTAATGTATTATAAAATAAACATTTGATAAATTACCACGCATAGTGACCCAATTAAAAATGTTATCCATTTTTGTCCGTATTTAAATGGATCAGTACAAATGATAAATGTTGGGTTAAAATCTATATCGTATCTTATCATTTACTTGTTTACTGTTGGGTACTGATACTGATTTATTGTACATTGCTTATATTTGTTAATTATTATATTTGTTAAATATTATATTGTATTTTAAAATAAGTTTCTTGCAGTGTATATTTGTCGTATTTTTTTACTTCTCAGTCCATGAAACAGTCCGGAATTATCTTACGGGACAAATCTCAATAAACTAGGAGGGATTGCTGTGTGATTGTACATTTGCTAGACACTATCTGAGAATTATTTAACACAGTTGCCATTAGAGTATTGGGATTATTTTGCGCGCTTTTTGTTTGGTCTAACAATCGTAATAATAACTAATAATATTCGTATATAGAAAATTTGTAAATTGTTAATTAAGTGTAGTCCTAGTTATTTGAGATACTAGGATATTATTTCTTTACTCTCTTCGCTTGATTATGTTTCTTCCGACTAAGTTAATTAAAGTGTATCAAATCGTTCATGATTTGGATGTGTTGCGCCAAAAAGACTCAAATATCACAGTTATACTGCAAACCACAACACAACGCAGACACACCCACTTAACGTCATTTTAAGGGCGGATGACGAAGGGGAATATTCTAGTCTACCAGAATACTTTAGTCATCAGGCGAACGCAAGCAAGCAAGCATGCAAAACGTTCGGAGACCTGGGACCTTCGTAATTAAAATCTAGCAGCCATTTGTTGGGGGTAAAATAACTGTAAAAAGATATAGTTACATGAATGTATATTAGTTTATATTTAGAGTGGAAAGGATATTACATTCCTAGGGAATTAACCGTTGACTGACTATGTGTGGGGCAACGATATTTGTTTTCTTTTTTCTTGCCGATGTTACTTCAGAATAAAGCTTAGGGGTGCACGAAGCTGTTCGGAGGATGGGATCCTTTTAGTGATATAATATGTTATTTATTGCAGGCCCATAAGCATGTCGGTATTATTGAGTTATTTGCAGATCATCATCATTGCACTCCGAACATGTCCATAGGCACTCATATCCCCTCCTCAGCAAGTCCCGCAGCGTCCAGGGACTGACGGCTTCAGTTCTGTGTTGGTTGATAAGTCTTCTTACACGGCCACTAAGTTTCTCGTTTCTGGCTGTGCCCATCTGAACTCCCATCTCTTTCAACCGAAGGAGTGACGTGGACTCATGGTTGTCGAAGTCTTGTGACCTTCCCACATTTCGAAGGGCAATGATGATGTCAGCCCGATCCATTGGTTGACCGTCCTCAGCGACAGAGCAGCTTGCCAACCTATCCGGTCTTTCATTTCCCCGTACTCCCGCATGTCCTGGGACGGTGTTATTACATTATAATGTAAAGAAAAGGAAATCCTTTTCAATTTTAATTGATACGTTTTACAATTGATACGTTTCAATATCGATGCTTCCATGGGTGAAATGCTTCATTCTTGCAAGATCTTTTAAGTGGATAACATTTTCTTTCACCTTAGGAGATACTTTTATAACATGTATGTTTCGTGGTTAATAAGGCATCATGCATGTTATGTTTCATGTTGTTAAACAAGTTCCATGACTTGTAAGTTTCATGCTTGATACATTCATTTACGTTAAACATAGTTTGCGCAAAATCTAATCAGCCCCCTTTTGACGTCTACCCTTTTGAAGTGGTTAAATCATTTGGGAGCAGTCGATGAAAAATCCTGCGATGAATTTTCCCTTTAATTAATTTTCACTGCTGCACATTTTCCCTACTATGAATTTTTCCCAGTGATAAATTTTCGTGCGATGAATTTTCTCTGTGATGAATCTTTCTTTCTTTAGTTTCAAACATTTGAATAGTCGAACACAAACAAAACATAGTACTGCCCACTTATCTATACATTCATGTACCATATTCGTTCTTTAACAAAAAAGATCGACTCTTTTTTTTATTATGCCGAAAGTGAAATCATCATCATCATCGTGTGCCTTCTCCGCAACGAAAGTTGGCTACCATGGATCGCCATTCTACTCTGTTTCTTGCTTTGATGGTGCAGGCTGTCATAGATTGACTTGACCATCTTTTGATGTTACTCGTCCATGTTAGTCTTGGTCTGCCTCTGCTTCTTTTACCTTGTATTTTTCCTTCCAATATTACTTTTAGTAGGCTGTTGTGTCTTTTAACATGCCCCAAAAATTTCATTTGTCTTGTCTTAATTGTATTTAGTAGTTCTCTTTTTATTTTCGGTTGTTTTAAAACTTTATCGTTTGTTATCTTTTGTTTCCATCCAATTCTACCTATTCTTCTATAAATCCACATTTCAAAGGCTTCAATTTTCTGTTCTGTTTTCTTGTCTAATGTCCATGTTTCTGCACCATACAGGAATATTGAGAAGATGTAACATTTTGCCATTCTTTGATGCATGTCTGGGTTAGGGATATCTCATATCTTGGTGTGTGCATGTCTGGGTTAGGGATATCTCATATCTTGGTGTGTGCATGTCTGGGTTAGGGATATCTCATATCTTGGTGTGTGCATGTCTGGGTTAGGGATATCTCATATCTTGGTGTGTGCATGTCTGGGTTAGGGATATCTCATATCTTGGTGTGTGCATGTCTGGGTTAGGGATATCTCATATCTTGGTGTGTGCATGTCTGGGTTAGGGATATCTCATATCTTGATGTGCATGTTTATGTTAGTCATATATCATATCTTTGTGTGTGCATGTCTGTGTTTGTCACATCTCATATCCTTGTGTGTGCATGGCTATGTTAGTCACATCTCATATCTTTGTGTATGCATGCCTATGTTAGTCATTTCTTATATCTGTGTGTGTATGTCTATGTTAGGTACGTGTCATATCTTTGTGTGTGCATGTCTGTGTTTGTCACATCTCATATCCTTGTGTGGGCATGGCTATTTCAGTCACATCTCATATCTTTGTGTATGCATGTCTATGTCAGTCATATCTAATATCTCTATGTGCATGTCTATGTTAGTCATGTGTCATATATCTTGATGTGTGTAGGTGTTAGTCATGTCTCGTTTCGCTGTGTGCATGTCTGTGTTTGTCACATCTCATATCTTTGTGTGTGCATGTCTGTGTTTGTCACATCTCCTATCTTTGTGTGTGCATGTCTGTGTTAGTCACCTCTAATGACTCGGGCAGATGGTGCTCGTAAACCTGGGAGGGCCGACCATCTAAGGGCAGAATCCCCCTACAGAAAAGACAATCTGCTGCCTTGTAGGAAGATTGGGGACAATCAAAGGTTAAGGAAAGCAAACCTGAATAAAATGCTGGCTGAAATCGGATGCACTGGGCCACTGGCGCAGAACACAGTGCAACGTTTTTAACGGGTGTTCAATCAGAGTGGATCTGGCAGACTCTAAATGTGATGATGTTCCGTCTGTGGGGGCGATCAACAAACTTAACCTGACAGCTGACTTCATGTGAGAGTCTGGAATCCTATTCTGATTGAGTCCTGATCGCAGACAGACAGAGAGAGTTTCAGCCCTGTTGATATTTGTTTTGTTGTTAGTATATTTTTCATGGCATTAAAATTACTTTTTGCCATACCTATTCTTTTGTTTATTTCAGTTTTGCATTTTCCATCATTGGTTATAGTATGTCCCAGGTAGTTGTAACTCTGGACTGTCTCCACATGTATTCCCTCAACTGTGATATTTAATTGTAGGTCTTGAGAATTTTCTTTGTTTATGATCATAGTTTTAGTCTTTTTGATATTCATTTGTAGTCCATATTTTTTTCTTGTTATGTTTATCACATTAAGCAATTGTTGTAGGTCTTTAGGATTTTCTGCTAGTAGAACAGTATCATCAGCATGTCGGCCGCGGTAGTTGGGTATGTTCAACCCGTATGTGGAAAGTCTGCGACGGTGAATGGGGCGGAAGAATTTGAAATAATCAACGGCCCAGAAAGCGAAAACAGCAAAGTGTGTGGTACACATGAGGCATATTCAGAACACGAAAGGCGAATATGGCAGACCACCGTGAAAGAGATTGGAGCCTCATCACGTAACAATCCAAAGAAAGCCATGGAGAAAGTAAAATAATGTATGTAAATATGACCTGAACAACTCGTGACGACAGCACTGCGCTTTTATCTTCTATTCTTTTGACCCTTAGAAGCCCCTCCCCACTATGTCGAGCTTACGACAGAAATAGGATAAATAACAATATGATAGTTGTTTTTCTCGTTCTAATCCAGGTTAGTCATTAAATCATTAAAACAAGATTAGTTGTCCGATTCTTAAATTTACCTGGCAACTTACGGGTAAAGTACAATAGATCCAGAAACATGCTCAAAGGATGGATTGAAGGTTAGATCCATCTCTAGAGATAGGCCTATTCGCAACCCTATTAGCGTGACGTCACATATTAAGGTTCACTTTTGAGAGATTTAAATGGCTGACACGGTCCTACTCACCTACTCACAAAACTGAACATAGACCGGTGATGTCACGCTTGTAAGATTGTGAGCAAGACTATCACTAATGATGACTGTGATTAGAACCATGCCACGCTTGTAAGATTGTGAGCAAGACTATCACCAATGATGACTGTGATTAGAACCATGTCACGCTTGTAAGATTGTGAGCAAGACTATCACCAATGATGACTGTGATTAGAACCATGCCACGCTTGTAAGATTGTGAGCAAGACTATCATTAATGATGACTGTGATTAGAACCATGCCACGCTTGTAAGATTGTGAGCAAGACTATCACTAATGATGACTGTGATTAGAACCATGCCACGCTTGTAAGATTGTGAGCAAGACTATCACTAATGATGACTGTGATTAGAACCATGCCACGCTTGTAAGATTGTGAGCAAGACTATCACCAATGATGACTGTGATTAGAACCATGTCACGCTTGTAAGATTGTGAGCAAGACTATCACCAATGATGACTGTGATTAGAACCATGCCACGCTTGTAAGATTGTGAGCAAGACTATCACTAATGATGACTGTGATTAGAACCATGTCACGCTTGTAAGATTGTGAGCAAGACTATCACTAAGGATGACTGTGATTAGAACCATGTCACGCTTGTAAGATTATGAGCAAGACTGTCACTAATGATGACTGTGATTAGAACCATGTCATGCTTGTAAGATTGTGAGCAAGACTATCACCAATGATGACTGTGATTAGAACCATGTCACGTCTCGAGAATGTGGTGCTAGTGGCCATATCGTTTAGACAATCGATACATGTTTGTGCACTGTCTTACACTTAACTCAGGAAAGAACTGGAGTGTTCATTTATTATTTCCATGTTTGACATAATGTGTGAGTCGCCAGCAAAAACAGTTTGAGAATCTCGGAGTTTTTTTTTTTTTTTTACATACTTTGAGACCAATCCATTAATAAACGGTTTAAACACATAAAACTATTAACTATTCGTGACTAGAATTGTATTTTTATGACGTAAAATGTCAAATATGACCAGCTTGATATCATGGCATGGAAACAGTCAACAACAAAATTGATTCGATGTACTATGAATAGAAGGTTGTGGAAGGACATGATCACCCACACCAACCGATATAGCACATGATGATAACGAGTATGACCTAAAAATGAAAAATAGACCGAGATATGACATAAATTAATAACTCAATGTGCTATTTTAAATGGCATTAAATGATCTTCTAAGACGTCTACATATTTTGCTTCGTGCTCCGCTTTCATGTCTTTGTCTTTGTTGACGAGCAAAGGCTGAGGAGGTGAATCTCTCTGAAATTTTTTTAATTGTGAGCACATTTATTCTCCCTCAGTTTTCGCAATTACTTTCTCACAGAAGGGGTTTCTGATTGCATTGTCTCCACTTCAAACAGTGCAGCCGCTTCGATAATATTGAAGTATAAGTTTGAAGTCTCACTTCAGAACAAGCTTTCTGGCAGTACTGTCACTCCTGTGCGCTGCTGCTAGGTGCTGTGCTTTGGCCAAAGGTATCTTTTATATTTGAACTAACAAGTTTATCTTGACATACATGAAATCAACTAAAAGTAGTCTTTAATTTACCATCTAAATATTTATTTTGAATTACCTTGTCTGAGTATTTATTGTATTTATTCAGGCAAGTTTACGTGTTTCTTAGCAACGAAATTATAAAGCCAAATTTGTATGCTTAATAAAGAGTCATCTAAATGACCAAACATAGCAAAAAAATATGCACATATGCCCCAATTTGGTCAAAATGTGACATAAACCTAAATATAGTCAAAATATGCATTTATATGACCAATATAGCACCGTCAGTGTATTCAGAAAAGAACGAAACCTGTTGAAATGAACTTGGATTTAAAATATACATGTCAGGAAAAAATATATGACTTGTCAGAAACAATCCGAGCCCTATTTATGACGATTTGAAGCACTCAGTCACTAGATAAATATGCAGAACCGCATCGCCCCGTAGGTAATCCTTATGTTGTTAAGCAGTATAAGCAAATGGCGGTGCGTTTACAGGATAATAAAATGCATTTCGTATTTCCAAACAACCTGACTGGCTAAACATTTGCTCTGCTCGGTTAGTTCCCACATGAATTCATTAACTGAATAATAAAAATAAACATATCGTGTTTGGTTAAATCCAACGCTTAAATATAATGGCATACCCCATTTAATTGAATGATAAGTGTGATGTTGAGCCATTTTTGACATTTGGGAGGGAATCATGAATTCATGATAACAGTGAAGAAAATCGTTGGTGGCCACAGAAATGTAATTTGACAGAAAAATGCCGAGAGCACCACAGATAGGTAAAAATAGTAATGAAAACGTTCTAGAATAGACCAAATGTAAGCTAATTACCAACATCAAGAGGAGATGATCATTATTTCATGCTACATGAGATGGGAACATTTGGAGCATGTTGTGATTGAGAGAAATCTATCTATCTATCTTTCGTTCGCTCGAAGTATTGTCTATATCAGCAATGTCGTTTCCTGTATGAATTTTACTTTCTTTTGTAATTCTTGCAGTGGCCCATATAGTATTGAGAGAAATAAAAGGTTATGAATTTTGGAAAGGTAGGGGGAGGGGGGGTGTGTCTGGGTGGTGTAGATGTAAAACATCGGGGACTCTTGACAAAAAGGTCCCGAGTTCGAATTCACCACAGACGTGGATTTTATGTCCTCAAATCGATGCTTTCTTCATGACTTTATCCTCCCTTGGTAGATAGATCTGATGTCCAGTATCTCGGAGAACGGAGAAAAACAGTAGGTCCCGTGTGCACTCTGCAGACGAGAAAGAACCATTGAGAGTTAAAAGTCCGAAAAAGTAGAACAAAAATGGCCCATGTCCTATCAAACATTGTTGAGCAATGAGAAATCTACACATACTGAAGACGCATGACCGGAAAGTGCAAGCATCGCTACTTATTGTTCACCAGCGACACAGCGCATACTTATTATTCTCTTATTAAGAGATATTAAGAAAGATAAGACATGACAGTTAAGAGAATGGAGTTTTAGAAAGTCGTCTCTTCCTTTTTATTTAATCATTTTCTTTCAACGTCGAGGGGAGATATAGATTTTTTGGTCTTCTGATGCCCTCTCTTGCTGCTGTTTTTTTTCTGTTTTTGTTTTAGTGTTTCTAATGTTGCATCAATCCATCTTTTTCATGGTCGGGCCCTTTGATCTAGTACTCCTGTAGTGACCATAATGTATCGTTTAACATTTATTTCTTGCTCTCTTTTCACGTGGACAAACCAGTGCATCTGTTATTTCTTCATGTATTCAGTAGTGGGCATTATTCCTCATTTTTCTCTATATCTCTTCACTGCTGAACCAACTAACATCTTTTGTCATGCGTCTAACATTTCGTTTCGGTGGAAGCTATTTTTTTTTGTTCTTGAGTTTTAGCACAACATTAGGATGAATACTCGTTTTGACTCATTTTTATTTCCTTTTTTGGACAGTAGTTATGAGTCTGTCCGATGATTTGCCAAACTTTGTTGGATATTGAATATATTTCTGTTTTTTTCCCCCTTGTTATTTGTCATTAGATATTCTTAGTACTCGAACCCCTTTGTTTACTTTATCTGTTGTCTATCATTATGTTAGTGGTTTGTTTTCTTCCTGCTATATTTATTATTTCTTTGTTTT
The DNA here is from genome assembly GCA_032433765.1 of Megaustenia siamemsis. Taxonomy (NCBI): domain Eukaryota; kingdom Metazoa; phylum Mollusca; class Gastropoda; order Stylommatophora; family Ariophantidae; genus Megaustenia; species Megaustenia siamemsis. The sequence continues at coordinate 45,854,853 of JAVIAB010000073.1, forward strand.
GTGGATTTTTCTTATCAGACATTGTATGACCTTTTTTGTCACGTGTGAGTTTTGTGATTTGTTATTGTCCTTTCTTGTTCTAACTGCATTTACACCTTTGTAGAAGTCTCAGTTTGTTTTCTTATAATCCATGCTCATCTTCTAAACAAAACCTTATTCATTTTTATTTGCTTCTTTAACGAAGTGTTTCAATTATTTTAGAGCTAGGACATTTTTCATATTTTTCTTGGCTCTCCCTTCTTTTCTTACCAATCTAGATTCTTACTTTCTTTAACTGTTTTTCTTGTTGCTTAATTCCCGCACGCACACTCTTTTTCCTCATTGTATTCGCTTTGTTTTACTCCTGATATTCTTGTTCGAGGTTGATTATTTACTGTTTTAAATTGTTTCCACCCATCTTCTCCTTTTATTAGCGTTCCCCATTTAAGCGGCCCCGAGGGTCAACGTTCTTTTAACGTGCTTAATTCAACGATGAGTTTTTGAAGTTCCTCTTTCAGTTTTTTTCTGCGAGTTTTTCTGAATTCTTCGTCACTTATTTGTTTTACTTTGATTGTCTTTCCTCTTGCGTGTTTATTTATGTATGTCCACTTTTTTGCTAGTAGTTTTCTGATAGCTATTAACAGATCTTCTGTGATTATTTTTAAGTTCCTGTGAAATCAACATTGTTTTAACACTCTTCGTTCATTTGTACCAGGTCACATTACCACTGAGCCGCGATAGTTCAGTGGTCAGTGAACTGGACTAAAAAGGACAAGAGGTAGGGTTCGATCCCAACCGACGGCTTCCAGTTTACCCAGCCATTAATGGGTACCGGATTTTTTTTCTGGGAAAGTAAATCGGCACGGGCGTAATACCGACCAAATTACCCTAAATAACACGTGCCGAAGGTCTAAATACAATATTGGTACTAAAACCACACTCCCGATACGCCATGTGGCGTGACGGGGCTGTTTACTTTGTTTTTACATATATCTGTGAGTGTGTGAGGATGCGTGTGTGTGTGTGTGTGTGTGCGCATGCGTGTGTGTGCGTGTGTGTGTGTGCGTGTTGTGTGCGTGTGCGTGTTGTGTTCGTGTTGTGTGTGTGTTGTGTGTGTTTTGTGTGTGTTGTGTGCGTGTGTTGTGTGTGTTGTGTTGTGTGTGTGTGTGTTGTGTGTGTTTGTTTGTTTGCTACTTTATATAATCTTCTTGGGTTGTGATATTGCATTTTGATGTTTGTAGCTTCCTCTCCATTTTTGTCAAATTCTTCTGATTAATATTGAATCTCTGTCGACTTGCTAAGACCTCAGTGACATAGGTGAAGAGCCTAACGTTCAGGAACAGCGCCATATTCCCGTTTGTGATTCGCTGGTTGCAGGACACCGAATTATCTTTCATTTACACCACTCCAAGTCGTATCATTCCTAACCACTTACCAGTTACTCAAAACCAGATTTGGTGACCAATGTATAAATGTGATTCTATGTGAAATTATGATCATTTACATCAGTTGCCACGACATTTGATGGTAATGACGAAGGTGATGTCGTTGACACAGGCGTTATCTACCCGAGTTTTAGTACTGACTATTCTAATCTACTTCTATGCATACATAACTGTTATTAACTCTTTACTGACTATTATAATCTACTTCTATGCATACATAACTGTTATTAACTCTTTACTGGCTATTATAATCTACTTCTATGCATACATAACTGTTATTAACTCTTTACTGACTATTCTAATATCCTTCTATGCATACATAACTGTTATTAACTCTTTACTGACTATTCTAATCTCCTTCTATGCATACCTAACTGTTATTAACTCTTTACTGACTATTCTAATCTTCTTCTATGCATATATAACTGTTATTAACTCTTACCGTACTGACTACTCTAATCTCCATATATGCTCATATAACTCTTGTTAGTTCGTTTTGTTCTGATTATCTAACCTCCTTCAACGCACACGTAGCTGCTGTTAGATCTTTCTGTACTTGCCATTTTAATCTTGTTATGCTCAGATCATTGTTTTTAACTCCCCCCGTACTGATTATTCTATAGTGTGCTCACGAATGTTTGCAATTTAATTAGTTTCTCAATAATTACTTTTTCTGTAAACGTTTATTTTTTTTCAAGGGGGTCTATTTTTGTCCCAACCCAAAAATGTAATTATAAATGTTATGTAGACCTCACAGAATTATCTAAATAGTCATGTCCTTTCTTGATTTTGCCAGTTTATTAATTATTAATTATTGATGTATCAACAATTGATTTTTTGTACAATATTTACGTATATTTTTGTTCTATTTTTTGTTCTATTTCACAAACAAAAGGCGTGCACGCAATTGTTCTTCAGTGGCAATAATTTGCACTTTAATTCATAAGAAATTAGTTTTAATTTTTCAACACGCTAGTTTCATAAACCCTTTCCCATAGAAAACATTATTTATATAATTTTTCTTAGCTCTTGACATCACCATATGTAAAAGTAAAAAAAAAAGGTAGAGAGCCTCGTCAAGTGGCGTATAGGAATATGGTGTTAGTGACCATAATTTGTATAGACCTTCGACACATTATTTTTTTGAGTAATGTTGTCGGTATTAGGCCCGTGCCGCTTTACTTTCCCAGAAAAAAAATCAGGTACCCATTAAGGCTGGGTGAACCCGAAAGCCGTCAGTTGGGATAGAACCCTACCTCTTATCCTTTGTAGTCCAGTTCACTAACCACTGAGCTGTTAGCTGCTCCCATCACCACATGTAGTTATCTTTAATCATTCGAAGAGGTTCAATTAAATGTGACTTTAATTTGTTTCACCTACTTACATATTCAGCGGTATTTTTGGTTCGAGATCCATCCCTTTAAGAAAATAGCGTGTCTGAAGTATTTTTATAGATGGAATCAACTCACCTTCTGTAGAATAGAATTAGTCGAACAAGTTGATCACTGTCGTTTGTTGAATGAAGAGCAAACCATCCTTCCGCCAATAATCTTCTTGTTCCTTCATGACAAAGGATGGCGTTCATGCAATGGTTTAGTCTGAATTTCTGAATGCCCTCAGGGAGGCAGGGCGAACTGATAATTTGTTTAATGATTATGAATCTACAGACATGACCAGTCACAGAAGACACAAGAATAAGAAATGAGCGTGGAAGTGTTATCTTTAGTCTCTACACACTGAGGGACAAACTGGGGAGATCTCAGCACTTCTGTGCGTGTTCGGTGTGCTTCGACTAAACTAACTTTTATTGATTTTTATAGTTTCCGCCTCTTCTGTTTGAACACTTGAACTCAGACCAATGCTCTTGACGATTATAAGGTTTAATTTACCAGTCCCATATATAGTTATAATTAAGATTGTATGTAATAGTCAATGCTCTTGATTTCTTATGATTGTAAATTATGAATAGGATTTACACACACACATTTATGAAGCAGGGCTTATCAGATCCGTGTTGAAAGTCAGCTGACTGCATGCGTCAGGATGGGTGAACCAGATTTATCTAGATCCTAACCCAAATATCTGTGTCCCTAGTAACAAACTATGCAGTCCAACCAAGCTATTAGGGATCGACAAGAACGCAACAAGAGTAAAAACAAAATGTAGTGCTGAAGACGGATGTCTTTGGTCGAAGATATCGCAACTTGCTGTAAATCATAACGTTCTTTAAAAGGTGGATGATTAAGAGTAGTGAATACAGAAAAAAAAATCCAGAGATTTGTTATAAATACGGATGGAGAAACTGGGTGACATTATGTACTTTATCCTTTCTAGTAGATAAACATGTCCACGCCAAATCATACACTAGGATATTGACACAACTGTACATTTGCCCCATGTCTTTGATACCCAGTATATTTTCAGTACATGACTTAACTGAATGTAACATTGCGCAAATTCTTTCTATGGCACGCAGTTCATAGCAGTGATACCAGTTAACTAAATAATCACGAGAGTCATGAGCTGGTAAAAGCGTTACCATGTGTTGAACTTCTGACCATTTCTCATGAAAAATAAATAAAACCGTATCCACCAAAGTAGTTCCCTTAAATCTCCTAGTTACTAGGAGTAGGAAGATATCTCTGCTAAATTGACATCAGCCTTCTTCAAGGATCTATCCAAGCTAAGCCATCTCCCCCTTTTTTTTCAATTTTTCCAATCGTAATACAAAGAACTAATGGAACATTCAGAGGAAGAAAATATTTAATCATCCACTAGTAAGACAGAAGCCCTTATGAGCCCAGACAACATGATATAGGCTTTACCATAATGAGCAACGCATTAATGTATTCCACAAACGTCACCATTAAATTGTACGGAGCATGTATTTTCTATTAACTTATCCAAAGAATTTTTCTCTGCGATCAGGACTCAGAGTAGGATTCCAGACTCTCACATGAAGACAGCTGTCTTTTTAAGTGAATTGACATCATAATTATAGTCTGTTAGATCCACTCTGCTTGAATACCTGTTAAAACGCTGCACTGTGTTCTGCGCCAGTGGCCCAGTGCACCCGATTTCAGCCAGCATTTTGTTCAAGTTTGCTTTCCTTAGCCTTTGATTGTCCCCAATCTTCCTGCAAGGCAGCAGATTGTCTTTTTCTGTAGGGGATTCTGCCCTTAGATGGTCTGCCCTCCAAGGTTTACGAGCACCATCTGCCCGAGTCACTAGAGGTGACTAACACATATATGCACACACAAAGATATGAGATGTGACTAACACAGACATGCACACAACGATATGAGGCATGACTAACACTGACGCATACCAAAATATGATATATGACTAACACAGACACACACACACTAAGATATGAGATGTGACTAGCACAGTCACACTCTAAAATATGAGATATGACTAACACATATACACACACTAAGATATGAGATATGATTATGCACAGTCATGCACACACAAAGATAAAGATATGAGATATGACTAACACAGACATGCACGCACAGAGATATGATACATGACTAAGACAGATACACACTAAGATATGAGATATGACTAAACACAGACACACACAAAGATATGAGACATAATTAACACGGACACACACCAAGATATGAGATATGACTAACATGACACACACCACGATATGAGCCATGGCCAACACACACACACACACACACACACACAAAAGCTAAGATATGAACCATGGCTAGCACAGAAACACACCAAGATATGAGCCATGACTAGCACAGAAACACATTAAGATATGAGCCATGGCTTCACGGAAACACACCAAGATATGAACCAAGCCTAGCACAGAAACACATCAAGATGTGAGCCATGGCTAGCACGGAAATACACCAAGATATGAACCATGGCCAGCACAGACACACACCAAGATATGAACCCTGGGCAGCACAGTCACCCACCAAGATATGAGCCATGGCTAGCACGGATATACACTAAGATATGAATCATGCGAAAGAATCTAGGAATGCTAATTTACTTGTGTAACGTATAAACTATAAAGATGGCAAGCACTGGTCGCACAAAACCTATTTGAGCAATTGGTAACTACGACAACATAAACCCTCTATTGCACGAATTATTTTAAATTTGCACCCGCACCAATTTTTTTTTTCTAATTTTCTTACATTAAAATACATACAGTACACAAAATATGTGTTTATTTTAAAAATACTTTATTTTGTAATACATTTGCAGCTTTGTGCCAAATATGGCACATTGCTCACACAATGAACAATTTACACACAAAAAAGGAATTTTTTTACATAACATGAAATTCAACAAAGCAGCTGTTATTTTTGTTCAAGCACAAATGCACTGCACATTTGATGCACTGGATAAAGGATTTGCTTGTACAATTGGGTCTATTGCACCTTTGTCGTGTATCTGATACAACAGCACCTTTGTCGTGTATCTGATACAACAGCACCTTTGTCGTGTATCTGATACAACAGCACCTTTGTCGTGTATCTGATACAACAGTACCTTTGTCGTGTATCTGATACAACAGTACCTTTGTCGTGTATCTGATACAACAGGAAAATGACCTATTTCGTCCTGTCTGACGGCCTGAAGGGGAACTGCGGCTGTTGGACCTTTAGTTCTCTTCAGCTCAAGTTGGTATTCCACTTCACTACTTGGGCGGCCTCGCTTTTTTACAGTAGGAGGTGTTGAAGATTTGCCACACTTGCACAAACATTCAGCAACTTGTAGGAGGTATTGAAGATTTGCCACACTTGCACAAACATTCAGCAACTTGTAGGAGGTATTGAAGATCTGCCAGACTTGCACAAACATTCAGCAACTTGTAGGAGGTATTGAAGATTTGCCACACTTGCACAAACATTCAGCAACTTGTAGGAGGTATTGAAGATTTGCCACACTTGCACAAACATTCAGCAACTTGTAGGAGGTATTGAAGATTTGCCACACTTGCACAAACATTCAGCAACTTGTAGGAGGTATTGAAGATTTGCCACACTTGCACAAACATTCAGCAACTTGTAGGAGGTATTGAAGATTTGCCACACTTGCACAAACATTCAGCAACTTGTAGGAGGTATTGAAGATTTGCCACACTTGCACAAACATTCAGCAACTTGTAGGAGGTATTGAAGATTTGCCACACTTGCACAAACATTCAGCAACTTGTAGGAGGTATTGAAGATTTGCCACACTTGCACAAACATTCAGCAACTTGCTGCTTGAAGTCGTTGAGGCTGATGACATCTTTTGGACGACTACAAAGCTGCAGTTGCTCGCGCCTATATGGCAGCCATGCTGATATGATTGACACATCCAGTAAATGTGTAAACAAACGAAAATACCATTTCTTGGACCGTAGCTGTATTCTATAAAGTCCCAAAAGTGAATTTAATAAATCAATACCTCCCATGTGTTTATTGTAAACAACAACAACACTGGGACAGTCAATTTCTAGAAAATGCTTCTGTCCTTTAGACCACCTCCTTGCTTTGCCGACTGTTTGGCTGCCCACAAATGTTGACAGAAAATTGACAGGTTGGTTATCAAACCACCTAACACAAGAAATTCTAACTGAGTCGTGTACTGCAGATGCCTCATCAAATGCGCCCCTTCCTTTCTTCTTCAAATCAGCATCTGATATTATGCTACACCTATAAAACCCGTCAGACCTCTTAAGCATGCTCCACAAAGTCCTTTCTTCCATCTATTATCTTTAACTTGTTTTCTACTTCTATCCAATCTTACCAATGTTCTCAACTGAGAAAAAAAAATATAGTTCAATGTAATCAAACTGTTATTAAAGTATTATGAAGTGACGTTTTAATTGATCCTTTCTGTGCGAGTTAGTTCAGTGGTTTTATATTTGTGATTTCAAGCAAGTAGGGGAAAAAGGGCAGGGGATACATGTGCCGCTTGAGATTAACACCAGATGTGGCACTGAAGATAAGCACAAATATCAAATATTGAATACAATGCTGGGAGAGCATGTAAAATAAGCATAAAATGGTATATGTGAGATATCTGACTCGAGTTGTGTAGAATAGATTAGCTGCTCTATACCTTTTTGTTTATTTTACATGACAATGTTTATCCATGGCACTAAATGTGACGTCGTTTAGTCACGGCAATAAATGTGACGTAGTTTAGTCACGGCAACAAATGTGACGTAGTTTAGTCACGGCAACAAATGTGACGTAGTTTAGTAACGGCAACAAATGTGACGTGGTTTAGTAACGGCAACAAATGTGACGTGGTTTAGTTACGGCAACAAATGTGACGTGGTTTAGTCACGGCAACAAATGTGACGTGGTTTAGTTACGGCAACAAATGTGACGTGGTTTAGTCACGGCAACAAATGTGACGTGGTTTAGTCACGGCAACAAATGTGACGTGGTTTAGTCACGGCAACAAATGTGACGTGGTTTAGTTACGGCAACAAATGTGACGTGGTTTAGTCACGGCAACAAATGTGACGTGGTTTAGTAACGGCAACAAATGTGACGTGGTTTAGTAACGGCAACAAATGTGACGTGGTTTAGTTACGGCAACAAATGTGACGTGGTTTAGTAACGGCAACAAATGTGACGTGGTTTAGTCACGACAACAAATGTGACGTGGTTTAGTTACGACAACAAATGTGACGTGGTTTAGTTACGGCAACAAATGTGACGTTGTTTAGTCACGGCAACAAATGTGACGTGGTTTAGTTACGGCAACAAATGTGACGTGATTTAGTCACGGCAACAAATGTGACGTGGTTTAGTCACGACAAGAAATGTGACGTGGTTTAGTCACGACAACAAATGTGACGTGGTTTAGTCACGACAACAAATGTGATGTGGTTTAGTCACGACAACAAATGTGACTTGGTTTAGTCACGGCAACAAATGTGACGTGGTTTAGTCACGACAACAAATGTGACATGATTTAGTTACGGCAACAAATGTGACGTGGTTTAGTCACGGCAACAAATGTGACGTGGTTTAGTCACGGCAACAAATGTGACATGGTTTAGTCATGGCAACAAATGTGACGTGGTTTAGTCACGACAACAAATGTGACGTGGTTTAGTCACGACAACAAATATGACGTGGTTTAGTCACGACAACAAATGTGACGTGGTTTAGTCACGACAACAAATGTGACGTGGTTTAGTCACGACAAGAAATGTGACGTGGTTTAGTCACGACAACAAATGTGACGTGGTTTAATTACGGCAACAATTGTGACGTGGTGTAGTAACGGCAACAAATGTGACGTGGTTTAGTCACGGCAACAATTCTGACGTGGTGTAGTAACAGCAATACATGTGACGTGATTTAGTAACAGCAACAAATGTGGCGTGATTTAGTCACGACATGAAATGTGACGTGGTTTAGTCACGACATGAAATGTGACGTGGTTTAGTCACGGCAACCTATAAGACGTGATTTAGTAACAGCAACAAATGTGACGTGGTGTAATCACGACAACCAATGTAATGTGGTTTAGTCACGACACCTGATGTGAACTGAATGGTTACGGTCGCAAGTGTAAGCGCCCTACCCCATGACATGAACGAAATGCTAACAACCCACTTATGAAGGTTCGAGGCAATCTTCCAACACTATTCTTGGCAGTCGGTTGGAGATCTTGTCGTACAGTGTACCTTCACATCGTTACTTATGAGACTTGAGGATGTGAGATATCTGACCCGCCTTGTATTGAATAGAATTATAGTTTACACACCACCCACACACCATCTTAATCATTTGCCGACATCAATTTGTTCAGAGGTGCAGTTGTTTTTCTTTGTCCAACAAGGTACAAAAACTCTTCTTCCTGTATTGTGCAGAATTCGTCAGCTACTGTCGCTTCTATTACTTCAGTAAGCGCAACATCAATGTACTTGACTACGAATAGAGTAAATCAACTTTTGTGTACTAAGGTACCAACAATGAAAATACTCAAAACCCACAAGTAGATATCAAAATTGAAGGAATAGACCTGGAGACAGTTCAGAACTACAACTACCTTGGACATGCTATGACCTGTGATGGAAAATGTACAACTGAAATAAACAAAAGAATAGAAATGGCAAAAATTAATTGTAATGTCATGAAAAATATACTAACATCAAAACAAATAACACCAGGGCTAAAACTAAAAATAGCAAAATGTTATATCTTCTCAAGATTTCTGTATGGTGCAGAAACATAGACATTAGACAAGAAAACATAACACAGAATTTAAGCCTTTGAAATGTGAATATATAGAAGAATAGGTAGAATTTGGATGAAAAGAAAAGAAAACAAATGACGAAGTCTTAAAACAAATAAAAATGAAAAGAAAACTACTAAACACAATTCAAACAAGACAAATGCGATTTTTGGGCCATGTTAAAAGACACCACAGCCTACTAAAAGTAATTTTGGAGGGGAAAATAAAAGGTAAAAGAGGCAGAGGCAGATCAAGACTAACATGGAAGAGTAACATCAAAAGATGGACATATCAACCTATGACAACCTGCACCATCAAAGCAAGAGACAGAGCAGAATGGCGCTCCATGGTAGCCAACCTTCGTTGTGGAGATGACACTCGGTGATGATGATGATGATGTACCAAGGTAAATAGATGACCAGTCAAATTCCATGTAGCCTCGTTTCTTTAATAACAAAAGACATACTCAGCGATACACAAAACAATATATGATTCTGATCTGACGCCATTATAGCCATACACAATTCTACTAACAACTGCTAACAGTCATGTTCTAATAATCCTACTGGGATTGTCTTGTCCCGTCACAATCCAAAGTGAACAAAAATAACTATTCATCTAACATAATAACCTCAGTTAACTTAATGAGATTTCAATGCATATCATTTTATACTCATAAATTCTATTCTATTCTAGATGTTAACTTTCTGCAGTATGGTCTCTCACTCGGCTCACTGCCTTCCTCGATGCTGCCGACCTTCTAACGCTGACGTATTGCAGGTTTATTTCTCCTCCGATGACTTTTTCCCGCTCGTTTGGTCATATGGTCTTTTAGTTCAAAACCTCAGTCTTTAATGACGCCATGATCTCCGTTTCAAATCACTTAGAGCTTGACGCTTGTCTCTTTCTTAAAATGGTTAGTCACGTTCTCTGGTTAATCTCTCTCTCTCTCTCTCTCTCTCTCTCTCTCTCTCTCTCTCTCTCTCTCTCTCTCTCTGCGATCAAGACTCAATCAGAGTAGGATTCCAGACTCTCTCATGAAGTCAGCTGTCTGTTTAAGTGATTCGATTGCCCCATATAGTTTCTCTTCCAGGGAGGTGGGTGTGGATCACATTGCTCTTCTCAGGTCTGTGTACTGGGGGGAAGGGGGGGGGCGGCAATCCTAATTAATTAATATTATTTGTATTATCAGAGCTATGTCCTAATACCATACGATAACTGAATTAAATAACGAAAGAAATTGATATACAATTTTTAATGGGTTATCAGAACAATCAAAAGGTATACGGTTAGAAACACACACAAAGCGGACAAGTTTTGGTTTTCTTTCCATTGAACCCCTCACCTTAAGACAGGATCGAATACTTAGTCCTTTCAGAAACGGATAATAAAAAGAAGATTCTGTGTTCAAGTTAACACTCAGAAGAACCATTCTCATAAAACAATAGAAAAGTAGACTGTAAGCTGCTGCCTGAGTTCAGTTTCAAAATAGATAAGTTAAATTTCTATCATACAAAATAATATTTGATACTTTTCTGCATGCACCGACTACCAATAATAGAAAAAACCACGCAAGAATACACAAAGACTGAACCTACATCATAAAAGAAGAAATAGAAGAAGTCAAAATCAAATATTCACCAAGAAGTAAAGAACCTGGGATAAATAACATACCAGTAGAAATAATAGCAGCTGCAGGAGAAACATGAGTTACATGACTGCACAGAATATGCAATGCAGCATGGCACAACAAAAAGCCACAGAAGACTGGCAACAGGCAACCATCGTGTCAGTATGGAAAAAGAAAGGTAGCAAGAGAGACTGCAATCAATATAGAGGTATATCGCTTCTCAGCCATGTAGGAAAGTTATACACCAAAATTGTGGAAAATAGGATGAGACCAATAATAGAGCTACACTTAAGCGATTCTCAAATGGGGTTCCGAAAAAAAAAACCAGAGGATGTAATGTCGTTCTATTAACCTTAAAACAGCTTGCAGAAAAGACGATATAACACAATAAAAACGTGTTCTTAGCTTTCATTGACCAGGAAAAGGGATTCGACCGAGTAAACGGAGAACAACCGTGGGAGATACTAACAACATACGGAGTACGCCAAAATCTAACCAACCTAATTAAAAGTCTCTACATCAACATCTGCTGCACAGTCAGAACAGCAGCAGGTTACACAGACCACTTTGAAGTTAGATCAGGTGTAAGACATGGGTACATACTATCCCCCACCTCACCCCCCTTTACTGTTTATTACATTCATGGACTATATATGTAAGCTAGCCAATCCATCAGAGACAGAGGAGATCAACGAGCTTCTATTTGCAGACGATCAGACACTAATGCATGGGAAAATAGAAGACCTACAAGAACACTTAAATAGACTCAACAGAACAGACACAAATTACAATATGAAAATCAACATCAACAGAATTCATGAATATCGCAAAAGAGAAACAGAACATCAACATAACTGTAGACCGCAGACAACTGAAACAAGTAGAGGAATTTAAATACCTAGGAAGTTTAGTGACAAACGACAATTCACAAACAGCACATATAGATTCAAGATGCAACAAGGCTTGTCAAATCATTGTACAACTATCACCACTATTGTCCAACAAGGAAATAACTCTACAAGCAAAACGGGCACTCTACAATACAATCTTCATCCCGACGTTGTGATACCAATGCCAGTCATGGACCCTAGATTCAAGAATAATAAGAAAAATAACCTATATGGAGATGAAATGTGTTAGACGAACGACGGGAAACAGCATGAGAGACAAGATCAGAAATTAAGAACTGAGAAATAAAAGCTAGAAATAGCCCCTGCCATAGAATATATGTATAAAGAAACAACAGATAAAATAGTCTGACCACGTGACAAGGCAGAGAGAAACATAACACAACGAACTTACAATAAACGTTGCAAGAACACCACACACCATGGCCGACCTCGAAAAAGATAGATTGACGGAATATTATAAATACGAGGAAACATAAATAGCAGCAGAGGCGAACTGAAGAGCAAAATACCGTAAATTGTATCTCCCCTTGACGCTGAAAGGCAAATGAGGAGGGACAGAAGAAGAAGTTATTTTATTTTAATCTGACCCTCCGGAACAATATAATGTGACACTAACCTGAATCTTAACATCTACAATAACAGTCGGATACTTTTGTCAATCCTCTCCGAAATAACAGTCGGATAGTTTTGTCAATCCTCTCCTAAATAACAGTCGGATACTTTTGTCAATCCTCTCCTAAATAATAGTCGGATAGTTTTGTCAATCCTCTCCTAAATAACAGTCGGATACTTTTGTCAATCCTCTCCTAAATAACAGTCGGATACTTTTGTCAATCCTCTCCTAAATAACAGTCGGATAGTTTTGTCAATCCTCTCCTAAATAACAGTCGGATACTTTTGTCAATCCTCTCCTAAATAACAGTCGGATAGTTTTGTCAATCCTCTCCTAAATAACAGTCGGATAGTTTTGTCAATCCTCTCCTAAATAACAGTCGGATAGTTTTGTCAATCCTCTCCTAAATAACAGTCGGATAGTTTTGTCAATCCTCTCCTAAATAACAGTCGGATAGTTTTGTCAATCCTCTCCTAAATAACAGTCGGATACTTTTGTCAATCCTCTTCTAAATAACAGTTGGATGCTTTCTTGAAATTACTTTAAGGATACTGTTCGATGGTTCCAGAGTCCGTGGTCTGTGCGGAGATCGATGTGTGTTTATGAAAGAGACTGAAACCCTAATCAACGTTGTCCGTAATGATGGTCCTAGCACAAACACTGAGACAAAAGTGATGACACTAACATCCAGTGTTAGTGTCGGAATATCTCTAAAAGTCAACATATCTTTTAACTAACGTATGGTCTGCATTCATTATGTGTTGAGTGATTATTTATAATTAAATGTACCATTATTGTAACCTTCAGTTCCTAATGTCAATTCTGTTGCAAATATATGTCGTTTTTTTTTAATTTATTATTCTTTAGCCTATGTTGCCTCAGGATTTCTATCTATCTGCTGTCCTTTTGAGCAGTAGTCGGCTCATAGAGCATAGACCCAGATACTCTTTCTCTTATCTAAATTTTTATTCTAGCAGTTTTCAATCCTTGTAAAGATCTTTTATCAAATCTCGCCATTTGTCTCTGTTTTCTGCAAGCAACTCTATCTCATTGAAGGAGCCGATTCCTACTTCTCTTGCCTCTCTGGTCAATGTTCTTCTCCGTGTCTCTCTGGGTCGGCCTCTTTTCCTCTTATACCTGTTGTTTTCCACATGAGGGCTTGCTTTGTTATTCAGTTATTATCTCTCCTCATCACATGTCCAACATATGAATCCTCAGGATTTGCTTCACAGTAAATATATATATATATATATATATATATATATATATATATATATATATATATATATATCTGTTATTTTTGTAAAAAAAAAAATGTATTGCACAGTATCTTCCTCATTTTTTTTTTTAGAAAGCAGCTTTTGCCTAAGCTATTCTGCATCTCTCCTTTGTTATACATTTACCATCCGAGGTTAACATTGTTCCCAGATATTTAAATTCATTAACCTGTTTTAATATTTTTCCACTTGTCCTTATTGTGCACTGCGGCAAAAGAGAGCTAATTTCCAAAATTAGGAAGAAACAATCATCATTTTTTGGCCATGCAACGAGAATGGAACAGCTGGAATATTTTGTGATAACTGAGAAAGTTTAGGGACGAAGAGCTAGAGAGAAGCAAAAAGAAAAGATACATGACAGCTTAAGAGAATGGATTGGCAGACTGTCAACAACGGAAATGGAAAATAACTGTCTTGATCGAAAGTTGTGTAGAGACAAGATCACCTACGCCAGCAGGCATGGTACTTGATGATGATGATTTACGTATGTTTAGCCTCATCACCCAGCAGCGTGTCTGCTGGCCTGTGGGATGATGCCTCATCATATCTGTCTATCTCCACAATTATGACTTTCCAACATGCTATATTCTTTTAGTCTGTTTTCTGACCCACAGTTTGAAGGTAAGGTCTTGGTGTGCTGATCCTGACGTCAGCACTCAATTATCAGTCGAGGACTGGTTTTAGTTCATTCATTATAACTGGTATTTAACCACTGTCAACATTTAACAGCTTGTGTGTAACATTTTCTAGTTTGCTGCTTCAGATCGTGTGTTTAATTATGGCACTTATTAATGCACGTTACTTTGTTTGCTCGTGACATTTTCGACAACTGTCCGGGTATCCAATGAGGAAATTCTCAAGGAGGCCAACATAAAAAGGGAGCTCCTAAATACACCAGAAAGAAACAATCAACATTTTTCGGGCACATCATGAGAAGAGGAAAGTTGGAATACTTGGTTACAACTGGCAAAATAGAAGGAAAGAGAGATCGCGGGCGACAAAGAGAGAAAATACTGGATAGCTTAGTGTCATGGCATGGCAAACAATCAACAACAGAACTGATATGATGCACTGTAGATAGAAGATTGTGGAAAGACATAATCGCCTACGGCAACCGGTATGGCACGTGATGATGATGCTCCAGGTATCATTTTCATGTTTTGGTGAGCACGAGCTAATCTTGTTTCTATAGTCTCCCCCTTACCTGCCCCAACCACCACCCTCCATTGAGCTGTCTTTTATAACCGCACGGTAAACAAGCTCTGCACAAGCCTGGACTGTTCAGACACGGCCAAAGTTCACTAAGGGATAAGATGACATTCTTGCGCTTGTCACTTTTGAGACTTCTGTATTTACGTTAATTCATGTTTATGGAAGTTACTTATCTTGTTGTTATTTATGAACAGTATTTATACTATGGTTTATGTTGGATGGTTATGCCCTTATTTCTCAGTAACCAGTGGCACATTTGTCCACCAGAGATCTGTAATTCAAATCGCACAAGTGGTGCAGGTCTCTAGAATCAAGACCTGTATCGAGGAAGTACGGGTTCGATCGTAGTTAGAATCTGCCTCTGTGTTTTCCCTAGAGATAAGCACGACTATATAATATATTATGTTGCATATAATAGACTAAATATTATGGGTGACAGCGAGTTGGGCTACATAAATTATATCAAATAAACATAAAATGGTATTAAACAGCTGAACCTAAGGAGAGACAAGACAAACTACGACATTTCGGCAAAAAAGCCTTCATTAGAAACAATATAACAAATATAAAAACAAAAACACACAAAAGGCAATTACTTATCTATCTCAAAAGGGCCATGTGAAGATTCACATAGGTTCAGGATCCCTTAGGTTCAAGTCGCTTAATACCATTTTATTTCTGTTTTATAGTGTTGTTTTGTTTAAATTTTTTGTGCTGTAACAATACCCGCATCTCCGCGTAATTTGTGTTGATGTTCCACACTTTCACAAGGATGTACAAACATTATTGAGTGTGTTTTTATTGTAGCTGTTTAGCCAAGAGTTGGGTGTAGAGTAGGAAACTAGTGCCCTGATCCTATATTTATAACAGTTGAATGTTGTTTTCTTGGACCATTGCTGCTCATAAATGTGAACATCACTTCCTCAATATTGATTTTGGTTCATCTGTTCACAGGTTCCTCTTGCAGTTTAATTGTTTTACTCTAGATTTGGTCATAGGTATACATGGTTGCTATTGCCGAATCAACTTCAATTCTGCTTTGTTTGCCATGTTTCCGGTGGTATTTGAGTGGGTTACGTATCTATTTCATAATTAAGAAATAAAAAGTGCCCCGATATATAATTTAAGGTCAAAAAGGAGTAAAGAATTAAAAATTTACATAACTAGGCCACAGAATTTGGAACTGATGTGGCCAGTGTTCTTCTCCGTTATTTACCTTCTCAAATTATTTGGACCTGTTACTACATTTTCCTAATTTCATCTGGGTCGGCTAGAAAGAGAAATGCTGTAATCGAACTCACGTTAACTTATTGCTGCAGCACCACGCTACATCTGTGTCTAGGTTTCTCTCAGCGTTTCGAGAAACGATATTTGCAGTTTCTTGCACTTTAGTCAGTGTATTCCGCTGTGACGTTCCCGAGTGGTTCTAGAATTTGTATTTCACGAAGACGCTCTCTCGGTTTCTTGTTTTCATAGCTTCGGTCTGTGTGTATCGTACTCAGTATTTCTACTGTTATGAAATCACTTTTTTTTTTTTAATATATATATATATATATTCCACTTGAAGAGTTATCTCTAACCGTCTTTAAAATTCTTGACGTCTAATTTGATCACAGAGTGTGGCTCCCGTTCTAATATTTCATATCCGTGATCCTGATTGGTAAAAGTAAAGTAAAGTACGTGACTTGGATCAGCGTCTTAGGACATGAGTTTTCACTTATATGTGCTCGGCCTCCTCAAACATCGAAACTAACGATGCGAGGCGGATTTCCTTACCTTCACAGAGTACTTCCCTGGTAACATTTCTACCAGAGGCTGGGTCGACCACGGAGATATTTGTTTTTCCAACCACGAATACAACTCACACTGCTTCCAGCGGGAATCGAACACGGGTTATCCGAACGTCGGTAGCCCAGTCGGGTGGTTTTTCCCAAAAAGGCTGGCCCCGATCCTGATTGGTGGCTGTAGCATCTAGTTTCCAAGTCTAACACTGACATCATAACTTATTGATGAAAACTACGTAGAAGAGTTCTCTGTTTGCCTCTTGTGATTTATTTGTTGATCAATAGCTGTGCTACTTTGACCAATAGTCTGAGACTTCTCACTGGGTCCGTTCCCGCTGCCTGCTGTTTAAATCAGAAAACACAAATGTTCTGAAAGAAATAAGGAAACATGGGTTCAGTTGCTGGAAAACGAGGTATTTAATTTGACAGAAAATGTGTGTGACTAACCATTGAATTGACTAAATAATACACTTTCTATGCTATTCGCTTTTTGCATATGCAGATAGGCAGTGATAACTTTTTAACTGTGACACTTTAAACGTCCTTATGTGAGTTTAGCTAGAGTAGAGCTCGTCTCTGAGTTTCCACATGCAATGTTGCTATGTATATTGGGTCTCATTTACGGAGCCGTCCGTGGTCACTTTTCTGTGAAGTACTTTTTCTGAATCATAAACTGGGAATACGTCAATCCATCTCTGCTTACGCGTTTGTCAGAGATTATTTATAGCATTTCAAGATTTTAAAAAACCAGTTTGGACAGATTATCCCCTATTACTTCGCGTAGTCTTTCTTTCCAGATTGCTAGGGCGCTTGTAGAAGCCTGTCTTTTGTTCTATCTTGAAAATGTTGATGTTTTTGTAGCATTTTAAGCTTATTTTCCCAAACAGTAAGTGTTATATATACAGTCAAACAGTAAGTGTTATATATATACAGTCAAACAGTAAGTGTTATATATACAGTCAAACAGTAAGTGTTATATATACAGTCTTCAAAGCACCAGGAGCTCTGCTGTTTTCTTCCTCTCATTGTAACGTGAAGTGCTTTTTTTTTATAATTCATACCTCACGTTGCTATTGTTATTGCCATATTTGAAACTTTGTTTAATGTTTTCTAAGTTTGTTTTAGCTGCTGTTATCCAGGAGTTTGAGGCACACTCCATGACTGGCCTAACATCTTCATGCCATTCTGAACAGCCTTACAGTTACTAAATAATAAAGCCATATGACCAAAAATGTCATACTAAGCGACGCTTGATCAGTTCTACGAGCCAGAGCAGAATTCAAACAAAATAGACTCATCCGATCAAGAAAGAGCACAATTTTGTTGCTCTCCTGAAAAACATAACTAGTCGTGTAGTGGGTCCAATGTTGTGTTTGCGGAAATAAATAAAAAATACAAAAAAGCAAGCGAACCTGTATAAGCAGAAGAAACTGTAACAGCCTAACCAAAGCTTCGTGCATGTAATGACGCTTTAAAACAATTCATGAAAATGGAATGGGAAGAAGTGAACAAAAAATACAGAACAAGACAATATACAAAATTTGAAAAGGCATGAGCAGACAAAGATTTTCATTTTAGAACATAGCAGTGAGGTCTCAGTGTTCATTTTCACAAAATGGATCTTAAATACCACAGCCTTTGGCTGCTGGAAGCTCAGACAACTGAAATTACAAGGCTATCTATCTATCTATCTATCCATCCATCCATCCATCCATCCATCCATCCATCCATCCATCCATCCATCCATCCATCCATCCATCCATCCATCCATCCATCCATCCATCCATCCATCCATCCATCTTTCGAGCCGTAGCCGGCCCAAAGGGCGTAGACCCAGATACTCGTTCTCTTATCTAAATTTTTATTCTAGCAGTTTTTATTCCTTGTAAAGATCTTTTATCAAACCTCGCCATTTGTTTCTGTTATGTGCAAGCAACTCTATCTCATTGATGGAGCCGATTCCTGCTGCTCTTGCCTGTCTGATCAATGTTCTTCTCAGTGTCTCTGGGTCGACCTCTTTTCCTCTTACCTGTTGTTTCCCACATGACAAGCTACATTACAAGGTTGCATCGCACTAAATAGCCTTCTTCTCTTCATCTTCGTTTTCTTCATCATTCAATGCGCATGTGCATCAGATTTCATAGAAGGTCAAATCACCTTCATAAGCCTAATCGATAGCTAGAGGTCCTCATAAATACCCCAATGATTTGTTCGCAAGCTTTCCTCCCGGGGCCAGAATTCTATTCTTAGTTCTCTGTACAGTTAACATGTTTGAATGACATGTTCTGGAGTCTGTAGATCGGCTTAACATGTCAATTGTGGAAATCAGTCACTTGCACTCTCTATAGGTGAACGCACAGACGATAGCGCTTTGATAGATGTTAGGAAATTGTAGACTGGTGTGCATGTTAGGAAATTGTAGACTGGTGTGCCATCTTCAGAGGTTCCACAATGGTAAAGGTAAAGTAAGAGACTTGAACCGCCTACTTAGCACGCGAGTTTCCACCCATATGTGCTCGGCCGCCTATCCAGAAATGTTCGGAGATTTCTGGATAGTGTCGCTTCAAGCATCGAAACTCACGATGCGAGGCGACATTCCTCACCTTCCCAGGGTAATACCCTGGTACCCATTTTTGCCAACGGCTGGGTCGACCGTGGGGGTATTTTTTTTTCAACCACGAGTACCACTCACACTGCTCCCAGCGGGAATCGAACACGGGTTGTCCGAACGTCGGTAGTCCAGTCGGGTGGTTTTCCCAATTAGGCTACGGAGGCCCCCAATTCCAGAATGGATCTTGAGGTAGTTTACTATTTGTTCTATTTTACCAATAATTTCTATATATTTGTTTAATTAGTGTTTCTGTTTCGTTCACTGATATCATATGATAGAAACGATCTTTATATCTGTCTACTTTAGCTACTTTGTCAGCCACTTCAATCTATACCTCGAAGGGCATGGGTCCATTGCAGTAATACCGTGTTGATGGCAGTTATACCCAAAAAGCTAGAGAACGAAAACCTGGCCCACAAGTTGGCACGACAGACTATGTGGGTAGTTGGAGGAGACCTTTGATGCGCTCCTAATTTGCGATCCTTATCGATTTAGATGTGTAACTAAAGTTGTTCATTGAAGAAGAAGAAGAGGAGGAGGAGGTGGAAGAAGAAGAAGTAGCAGTATTAGTAGTAGCTGTATAGTAGTAGTAGTAGTAGTAGTAGTAGTAGTAGTGATAATGCAGTATTACCAGCAGTAGTAGTATTTCTAGTAATATTAATAGCAGTAGCATTAGTAGTAGCAGTAGTAATACCAATAGTAGTAGTGGCAGCAGTAATTGTAGTAGTATTAGTAGCAGTAGTAGTAGGTGTAGTAGCAGTAATAGTAAAAGTAGTAGCGGTGGTAGTAGCAGTAGCAGCAGTAGTAGTAGTAGTACAGTAATAGCAGCAGTAGTATTATTTATAGCAGCAGTAGTAGCTGTAATAGTAGCAGTTGTAGTAGAATTGGTTGTAGTTATAATGTAGTTGCAGTAATAGTGGTAGTGGTAGTAGTAACAGTAGGAGTAGCCTCTGTAGCGGTATTGTCAGTTGTAGTAACAATCGTAGTAGTAGAAGTAGGATCAACGGTAGTATCTGCAGACGTTGCAGTAGTAAAGAAGAAGAGTTCATCTCATTTATAATTTATTATAATTTCAATTATATTAATTATTTAATTTCATGATTAATGAAATAATAATGGTTTTATTTATATTTCACCAGGTCACGTCGTCTCACAGTCATGACAAGATTGTTATATCGTCACTACTCTTGGCGATATGTGATTTTGATGGTCACCATAGCAACCTTAACACTGATGGGGTTACTGACAGTCCAGAATAGTCAGTGCAGATTCATTGCTACTTACGACGATGCAAAAAAATCGCATTATTTAGCATGTCAACATAAATCTGACCTGGCCATCACCAGCGAACGATGTTATTGGCTAGATAACTTGGTCACAATGGACATTACGGATCAAACTAGTAACAGGTACTTAATGCCAGCTACATATATACGAACACAGAATCTCAGTAAATCTGGCAAGGACTGGTTTAACGTTTTGCCTGACGAGAGTTATCTTAAAAACGATAGCAATGTTTTTATCAAGGGCGACCGTATAAAAAGTAACTTCAGTGACAATTTTATAATAAATAGCGAAACAATATGTAAGGGGAATTCACCTTTTATACTTGTGATCATTCCGTCTGTTCCAAGTAATAGTGCGCAGAGGGATGTAATTAGATGGTCGTGGCTTGCAGCGGCTGAGAGGGGTACTTGGCCTAGAACTTTCATAAAAGAAAAAATAAAACACATATTTCTGTTCGGTATCCAGAAAGACACATATTTTGAGGACTACAAAAATCTAATGGAAGAATCACACATTTTTGGAGATATTGTAATGGCGGATTTTGTTGACACCTACAGAAATTTGAGCAGAAAAATTATAACAGGACTTATATGGGCTCGCAAATATTGTAAACACGCGCAGTTTGTACTTAAAGCTGACGAAGATACGTTTATCAACATTCCTGTCATGATTGAATTATTGCAGCACGTGCTGGATAGGAAAGGGAATGAATCGTTTGTGATCGGATTGGAACATACCTACAACCAACCACATGTTGTTAGAGATGGTCGTTGGGGAGTGACAAAAGAGGAATACCCTTTAGACTTTTACCCAAAATATATGTACGGACATTCCTACGTTTTAAACAATCGAGCTTTAATCAGCATAACCAACGTTGCCAGGTACGTGACTTTAATAGCGCCAGAAGACGCTTTCATCACGGGTATTTTATCCAAGTTTGCAAGTGTAACGCGTATATCTGCACCAAGTTTTACAGTTTGTTGTCGGAAAATTTTCGACTGCGAGGTTGTTTGGAACCAAAAAGTGGCGTTACCAGAGATAAAGAATGTTCATCTTTTTGCTCAGTTGTGGGCAAACGTCATCACTAACTCTTGCAACAGTTCAAACCCGTTTATTGGATAACAAGTTGTTCACTATTAACAGCATTCTAGTGTGGCGGTTCTAATGCAGTGCTTCTCAACATTTTGCTAATCGTAGACCACTTTTATTTCAGTAACATGTCATCCCTTTTTAAAAATAGTCAACTAACACGTGACCCATTATAATAACCAAATAACTTGTGACTCCTTTTAGAACAATTCCATAACCTAATGAACACATCCCATACCCTCTTTCTATATTAGTGAAGTAACCAGTGACTCCTTTCTTAAAGGCCAGGAAACTGGTGACTCCCTTTTATAATAAGCTGTTCCATGTGGACCCCTTTCATATAGCCAGGTGGTCACTATATATCTTTACGACACATATTGCTGGTGTATGTCGTGGGGCTCACGACAGGAGCTGAGAGATAACTGCCGTTTAGCATCAAATCAAAGCAGTCGCCACGATGTGTGAGAATCGGGATTTTTATTTCACCCCCGATAGAACAAATTATTTCTGACTACCGCAGGTTTCGAACGCCGCACGCCGGCATTTGAGCCAGCAAAACAGTGGATTTCGCCTCGCGACCCCGCGCTCACATAATCTCTATCACTGCTTCATAATAGGGCCCTTTGAAAACAACAACAAAAACAAAACAAAAAACAGACTAGTAAGCTACGATTTCCTCACAATAGCAGATCAATAAAATTAACAGTTTGAAACAAAATCCAGGATGACATTTTAATAAAGCACTTATTTGAAACAAACCTTTGTGACTTCTCAAAAAATATTGAGCGATCCTTATGGGTGATCATGTAGGGAACCATGATTCTAAAGCTTTCAACATGAAGCATCAATGCGATCTAATTGATCTCTAAAGTCACCAGAAGTGCCAGCAACATAATTTTGTTACATTTAGAACTGAATAGTTGTATTTTATTACTGGGAGACTTCTTGTGTACATCATACCAGGTATCATGCTTGACGCTTGTATTAATTCTTATATATAAATCAGTATTTTTTACATTTTATCATTAACAGTCTTTCATTCCTTACATGCCTAACCAGTCATTCCATCTTGGTTCTTATTTTCAGCATACCAGTTTGTTTTACCTTCAATCCATCTCATTATTATTATTTGTATACTCGGTGATGGAAACTATAATCCAGTGCATTGTGCATGTCTCTGTTGTTTTGGTTTTTTTTTTTTTTTTTAGTTACTATTGCTAGCTCCAATGTTAAGTCGATCCTATTATGTGGCTGTGAAACATGGAGAACAACAAAATTGGCAATCATGATGATACAGACTTTCATTAATGGATGCATACACAGAATAAAAGGATGGAAATGGCAGGACAAAATCACTAACTAGTTTAGAATTATGGAAATGTATCAGCCAAATACCAGTTGATAAAGAGATACAGCGAAGACGATGGCGCTGGATAGGACACACACTGCGGAAGCCAACTGAGAGTATTACACAACAGGCCCTTTTTGGAATCCCCAGGGGAAAAGACAAAGAGGAAAACCAAGAAATTCTTGGAGAAAACAGACAGAAGCAGAGATGAAGATGATGGGGAAGACATGGAATGATCTTAAAAGAATGGCAAGAAACAGAACGACTTGGAAAGTGTTTGTTGAAGACCTATGCTCCACTGGGAGCTGAAAGGTAGAAGAAGAAGAATTGCTATCTTTATTATATTTCTTGCAATATTTCCTAATTTCTTCTTAATTAGGTTATTAGTATTTTTTAAATTACATGTTTTGCATCTTAGGACCTGATATATTAGTTTTCAAGATACATATTTTCAGATCTGCTTCCATTTTTTGGAAGGGGTTTGGGAGGGGGAGGGGGGGTGTGGCTACATTTAATGACCTTGCAATGCAGCAATAATTTGAAGTCACAGCTGTGTCTCTTAAGAAAGAACAACCGGATTAACGCGCCCATACCCGAGCTTGTATCGAGTTCTCGTCTTCGTAAACAATGTTCACCACGAGTATGAATTTTAAGCCTAGTTTTCTCCCCTGTTATTGTTTAACAAAGTTATGTTCCCTATTCATAATTTTGAAGTCATACCGCATATTTCTTTAATTAATTTCTGAGACTTCCGTATCCATCGGCACTTAGCAAATAACGGCCCAGAAGACTGTGCTACTCCAACAGAATGTAATCAGACTCGCAACTATAACATTAAATAATACACCCATTGAACCTGTTTCCGGCTGACCAAGATGACGAGTGTTTTATTTTCGGAGTGTGGTTTATGTGCTCATTCCGTCTGTTCCAAGTAATAGTGCACAGAGGGATGTAATTAGATGGTCGTGGCTTGCAGCGGCTGAGAGGGGTACTTGGCCTAGAGCTTTTATAAAAGAAAAAATAAAACACATATTTCTGTTCGGTGTCAAGAAAGACACATATTTTGAGGACTACAAAAATCTAATGGAAGAATCACACATTTTTGGAGATATTGTAATGGCGGATTTTGTTGACACCTACAGAAATTTGAGCAGAAACATAACAGGACTTATAAGGGCTCGCAAATATTGTAAACACGCGCAGTTTGTACTTAAAGCTGACGAAGTTACGTTTATCAATATTCCTGTCTTGATTGAATTATTGCAGCACGTGCAGGATAGGAAATGGAATGAATCGTTTGTGATCGGATTGGAACATACCTACAACCAACCACATGTTGTTAGAGATGGTCGTTGGGGATTGAATATAGTGTTTCCAACGGATTATATTTTTTAAAAAGTTGTGTAAAGTTTTCTATTCAAGGAGGAGGATAAGAGCCGATAAGTACTTGTTAAATGTCAACAGCTGAACATTTATAGTTAGAGAGTAAAAGATTGCATGTGAGACCTTAGCGATCAAACACGTTGGACAAACAGTCGGGCTAAACCCCCAACGTGTGTTTTTCAAGTTAAGCCCTTAACTTATGACTGACTCAGCAGGTCGGTAAAGGATAAATGTTTTATGCTCAGAGAAATGACAGAAGATGGAGATAGATAAATATAAAGTAGCAACGATCAATATCATCATCATCAAGTACCGGGCCTAGTGGCGTAGGTGATCATGTCTCTCCACAACTTTCGATCTCGGCAGCTATTTATCATTTCTGTTGTTGACCTTCTGCCAAGCCATTCTCTTAAGCTGTCTGTTATTTTTTCTCTTTGCTTCCCTCTATCTCTTCGTCTCTCAATGTTTCCAGTTGTTACAATATATTCAAGTTGTTCTTTTCTCATTACATGGCCAAAAAATGATGATTGTCTCTTCCTAATATTGGAAATTAGCTCTCTTTTTGCTTTGACCTTTCTCAGAACCTCTTAATTACTCTTCTTAGCTGTCCATGGTATTCTCAACATTCTTCTGTAAAACCACCTTTCTACAGACTCCATTTTTGCTTTCTTTCACTATAATGTCCAACATTTCTTGTAACTCATTTTCACTCTTAGCGATTAATACTGTATCATCAGCATACCTTAGATTATTTATATTATGACCTCCAATTGTTAACGATCAATATATGCGGAATAAAAAATAAAGAAGTTGAACTTATAGAAGAAATGACAAAAAGGAAAATTAAAATACTAGGATTACCGGACACAAGAGTAAAAGGACAACATATAAAGAAAACACACATGAGCTACACGAAAATATTCTCAGGAGTCGACAACACAGAAAGAGCAACACATGGAGTAGGTTTTATCATCGACCCAGAACACTCAAAGAATATTGTAGAAATAAGATATCACTCAGAAAGAATTATCACAATCAGACTACTAGAAGACAATCGAAAAACAACTTACATACAAATCTATGCACCAACATGCAACAACAACGAAAAAGACAGCGAATAATTCTATGACACATTGAATGCAATTATTAACAAGATTGACGAAAGCGACGACATATTAGAGATTTTAATATTTTAATGAAAGGCTTGGGAAACGCAACAGTAAGAACATAGATATCTTAGGACCCTTTGGCGATAAAACAGCTGAAATAAACGAAAATGGAAGCAGAGTGCTGGAAATATGCAATCAAAATGATTTATTTATCACCAACACATTCTTCAAACACAGAGAGTCGCAAGTATACACCTGGTACAAATGGAATGACACAACATGTAGAAGCCAGATAGATTTTATACTAACAAGACAACAGAACAAGAAAAGAGTAACCGACAGAGCTATCCCTAATATCACGGATGACATGGACCACAAGATGGTTATGATCACACTCAGCCAAAAATAAAGAGAATATACGAAAACAAACAAAAGAAGCAAAAAGAACAGACAATAAAAATAAAACTATTAAAAGATCAAGAATCAAGGAAAACCCTAGAAGAAAAACTAACAGAGGAATTCAAGAAACTCCTTAACGAGGTAAGCACAGTAGAAGAAAAGTGGAAATAATTTAAGGAAACGGTAATCAGTATCTCAAAAACAGTTTGTAGGAACGAAACTAAAGACAAAAGAAGAGGGGGGGGGGGGGGAAGAGCACCCCATGGTGAGACGAAACAATCAGAGAAGCAATTAAAGAAAAGTATAAACTTTAAAAATTGGAGGGAGAATGAATCAGAACCAAGAAAAATGTGAAAAATATGCCTTAGTTCGAAAAAGAGTTACAATTTTGATCAAAGAAGTTAAACAAAAGAATTGGACAGAATTCAGACAAAATATGAGCAGGCACTTGAAGACAGCCACAAGAGATTTCTACACAGAAGAAAGCCACAAGAGCGAGAAAAGAAAACCATGATCCTACTGAGCTCATAAATGACAAAGACGGACAGCCAATATCAAATAACCAACATATGCAACAGAGATGGAAATAATATTTTGAAGACCTATTAAACATGACAACTACCAATAAGACAACAAAAACCACGCTAGAACTCGCAAATACTGAACCCAACATCATGAAAAAGGAAATCGAAAAAGTAATGAAATATGCACCAAAAAATAAAGCACCGGGGATAGATAGCGTACCAATATAAATTATAGCAGCAGCAGGAGAAACAGGAGTGACATGGCTGCACAGAATATTTAATACAGCACAAAACATATACCATACAGGATACATACCAAATGAACTAAAAACATCAACTTTCATTGCATTGCCTAAAAAGAATGGTGCAGTTGAATGCAGTGACTTTAGAACAATAAGGCTAATGAGCCATGTTACAAAAATCTTGCTAAAAGTTATACAAGGAAGGATTCAGAATAAAAACAGTACTGAATTAGATGAGCAGCAATTTGGATTTAGGAAAAATAGCGGAACAAAAGAAGTCATATTCTGCATGAGAACATTAATCGAAAAGTACACAGAAGTAAACAAACCAATATATGCCTGCTTCATAGACTACACCAACGCTTTTGATAGAGTACACCACAAACAACTTATAGAATGCCTAAAAGAGATACATCTTAATGACATAGACATACGACTAATATGTAATCTGTACTGGGAGCAAACAGCAATAATAAAATATAATAAAGAGAACTCTACACCCATTGATATAAAAAGAGGAGTAAGACAGGGATGCATCCTAGAACCAAGCTTGTTCAATCTATACACTGAGCAAATCTTTAAAAACATAGAGATGCCAGGCCTACAAATTAATGGGAAGATAATCAATAATCTAAGATATGTTGACGATACTGTACTACTAGCAGAAAATCCTAAAGATCTACAACAATTACTTAATGAAATAAACATGACAAGAAAAAAATATGGACTAGATATGAATACCAAAAAGACTAAAACTATTATCATAAGCAAAGAAAATACTCAAAACCCACAAGTGGATATCAAAATTGAAGGAATAGACCTGGAGACAGTTCAGAACTACAACTACCTTGGACATACTATAACCAGTGATGGAAAATGTACAACTGTAATAAACAAAAGAATAGGAAGGGGAAAAAGTAATTTTAATGTCATGAAGAACATACTAACATCAAAACAAATAACACTAGGGCTAAAACTAAGAATAGCAAAATGTAACATCTTCTCAATATTTATAAATGGTGCAGAAACATGGACATTAGACAAGAAAACAGAACAGAGAATTGAAGCCTTTGAAATTTGGATATATAGACGAATAGGTAGAATTGGATGGAATGAAAAGAAAACAAACGATGAAGTCTTAAAACAACTAAAAATGAAAAGAGAACTACTAAGCACAATTCAAACAAAACAAATGCGATTTTGGGGGCATGTTAAAAGACACAACAGCCTACTAAAAGTAATCCTGGAGGGGAAAATACAAGGTAAAAGAAGCAGAGGCAGACCAAGACTAACATGGACGAGTAACGTCAAAAGATGGTCAAATCAACCTATGACAACCTGCACCATCAAAGCAAGAGACAGAGCAGAATGGCGCTCCATGGTGGCCAACCTTCGTTGCGGAGATGGCACTCGATGATGATGATGATGACTTGGAGGCCAAAAACGCCAGGGAACACTGCCATACTTTTAGTTTAACTTTTAGTTAGCCGAGTTTGCAGTGTTCCCTAGCGTTTGGCTTTTCTGGCAAGGCGATGTGCCAAGGAGTACGGATTCGATCCTGCATTGGACCATATATTGTTCTTTGTTATTTTTCTGTTGTTGATTATTTATCATTTTTTCCGAGTGCTGTAAACATACCTCTTCCTCTGAATTGATTCGCTCTTTTCCCTCTCCTTGCACCACCACAGTGACCGCGCTTCCTATCAAGAATGGGTAACAAACCGCCTTGTTTATCAATGACCAACGGAAAGCAAATTGGAGCCAAGTTTAACACTTTTTTGTTACTTGCCTTGTTTGGCCCGTCTTCTTTTGTTTCTTCACAAGAAACAATAAACCATTTCAATCCATAATTTTACATGTATGATCTGTCAGTTATAATATAGTAATAATTTATTCAAAGCAATTTTACATTGATAACATTTGGTTTTTACTGGTGTTCTACGTATCATTATTTGTAATTGTATTATACATTTTGTTATGTGAGTTCGATACATTCCAAATAATGTTTTTGTTATTATTGCCTACATCTGATTAAAATCAATATTGCTAATAGTATTATGTTTACCTTTCATATGCTAATGTAACATTATTTAATATTTTTTTTTTTAATATCAATAAAACGCTATAAATCTCAATAACACACAGCACCTTTATTCTGTTGTTACCAAGTACATCCTGGCACACAAAATACCTTACAGTTGAACAAAGAATGGCTAATAAAATACTAAAGGGTATTTTTTAATGTAAGGTATTTAGAATCAACGTTTATAATTCTATAAAGTATGTATATAACATACCTACCTACCATCCAGCATCATCTCTATTTATTACCTTCTATTGCTGCCTCATCTCTCTCTCTCTCTCTCTCTCTCTCTCTCTCTCTCTCTCTCTCTCTCTCGCTCTTTTTATTTCAATATCAACAGTCTAGACAAGTTAGGAAACAGATGAAGTATTTAGACATACATAGCTGAATATAACCTAAACAGATAAAGTATTTAGACATACATAGCTGAATATAACCTAAACAGATAAAGTATTTAGATATCCATAGCTGAATATAACATAAACAGATAAAGTATTTAGACATGCATAACTGGATATACCCTAAACAGATGAAGTATTTAGACATGCATAGCTGAATATACCCTACACACAGATGAAGTATTTAGACATGCATAGCTGAATATACCCTACACAGATGAAGTATTTAGACATGCATAGCTGAATATACCCTACACAGATGAAGTATTTATATAGACATCCATAGTTGAATATACCCTTCCATTCTTAGAAATGTGAAGAAAGGGGAATAAAATTACACTTGGTAGATAATTCTACGAATAAAATTTGTATCAAAACAAGACAGCACAAAAGAAACTATACAACGAAGCAAACGTTAATTAATAAGCTGCTTTCATTCTTTTTATTTCATTATTTAAACCAACACCTCCGAAGACGGAGTTATCTGCCTGTGCGGAGAGGGGTCCCTGTGCACACGGCTGCCAGGGAAAAACGGATTAACACGAAAAATTCAGTTCCTAGTCTCTAGGAACTTCTTTAGAGGTAAAAGCTGGCGAACGAAAAAAAAAAAAAACGACTGTTGTCCATTTTTCTCACGTGACCCAGCCACCTTAGTCTCCGACTCTTGTTTCCATGATGGATGGAAGTTTGGCTTGTTATAAGACCTTAGAGTAAGTAACTTTGTCCTGCCATTTGATGTTCATTAGCTTGCAAAGGCAACGCACATGAAGGCTGTTTAACGTTCTCTCCTGCCCTGCACAGGTAGTCCAAGTTTCTGGTCCATATATAAGTGTGCTTAACACACAACTTTGGTAACATAATCATAGTCATGCGTATTAGTTTGGGTAGGTCCATGCTTTATTGTTTAAGTTAACGGATTGTCGAAGCTTTTCATATTCGGGTACTTATCTCTTCATCAAGTGAGACTGTGGTTGTGACCATAGAACAAACTTCCGCAGAGATTCAAGGACTGTGTTGTTTAATGTTATAGTTGCTGGTATGGCAACATCCTGTTGAAGCACCACCGTCTTCTGCAGACTTATTGACAAAGAGAATAAGTCTTGATCCTGCTAGATTGTCAATCATTCACTGTAGGACAGTTTCATTGTCAGAAACTAGTGCTGCATCAGCGAAAATAAGCTCTGTGATTAGCGTATGTTTCCATACAGATGTGCTAAATTAAATAAGAAGCCGTCAGCTCTTTATTGTGTATGTAGATGTCTCCAGAGACGGCTTGAAAGGCATTGTGTAGAAGGGCTAGGAAAAAAAATTCCGAATAGAGTAGAGGCAAGAACACGTCCCTGTTTGGCTACACAATTCATCTTAAAGTGCTGGGATGATCTGCCGTCAAATTTGGTAGTGACAGACATGTTGTGAAATGACTTGATCATCTTGAGTAACGTAAGTGTAGCAACCAACATTCTCCACCATCCAACACCCGTATAGCTGTTTAGAAATCCTTTGTGAGATCTACATGAAATAAAGGTTGTGTCTACTCTGTTCCTTGCAATTCTCCTACAGTTGGTGGTGAGTAAAAACCATATCGATGGTTGACCATCCAGCTCTAAACTCGCGCTGAGTCTTGGGAAGGATACTTTCTGTCAGTTGATGTGGGCGCTTTAGAACAATTCTTGCGAATGCCTTTCCAGTCATACTCAGGAGGGTGATTCCCCCCCCACCCCTTTTATTGGTACATTTTTGTAAAACGTCACAGCCTTGACATCTATAACGTCCTGGGTTATACCTCCACTTCTCCAGTACTGGGCGAGGAGTTTGTAGAGGTGGGGCAGAGTTTCAAGATTTTCCCTGAGTATTTCGGCAGGGATGTTGTCGTTACAGGAAGTTAAAGAGGTCGTCGATGACATCATGAAGTTACTTCTCGGTGGGCTAGTTAGTCAGCACTGGGTATTTTAGGACCAGCTGGTCTAGGAGTGGGCTTACTTTTCTGTCTTCAGAGTAGAGTCTTGAGCAATGCTCAACCCACCTTTCCAGCTGTGTCACCGATAGACTCACCATTTGAGTCTCTTATGAGAGCAAAGTTTTAAATGTTTGAGCAAAGAGCAACTTCTATGCTGTCATACATTGTTCTTGAATCGCCCAGCTCAGCAGCTTTTTGCATCGTAGATCGCAGAATTGATCTGTAATCGTTCGCACATCTCCTTGATTTCCGCTGTACTTTTATCCGTGCTTGTTTGAGTCGATCTTTAGTGTTCTGGCATGGATAATTCTCTAAGGTTAAGAAAGTGTTGTTCGTATTTTCTTGAACCCAATCCTTAGTGGAGTGTTTATTTTTACCAAAAGGAGAAATTGCAGTCAAGGATTTGTGATTGATTTTAGACGATTCTAGTTATCACTTACATTGTCTAGATCTTCTGCTTTCTCCATATATATAAATATGTGTGTACGTGCGCGCGCGTGTTTTTGGGCCCGCAGTTACTTTGCTGTAAAATGTATGTCCGTTATTAAAAGACAACCAGAAAATATAAACATTCCAGTTCTGTTCTAATTTACATTATTCCTTATGGGAGAACTACACTGAGCTATCGCGGCTCCCTCGGGAACGTGTCAAGCCAAACAAGCGGGCTGGATTGCTTAGTTCTTGCTGATACCTCGAGCAGAGAAGAATGTTAGAGCAGGAGTGCGCTGGTGAGACGGATGATTACATCGGGAGAGAATGGCTGACGCCTGGATAGTGAAGGTTAGATAGTTAGTTCCAAGTAGAAAGATCTACCATCAGTTTAGAAGAATGAAGTTAAGTTAGACATAAATGATTAGAAGTGAAGGTTAGATAGTTCCAAGTAGAAAGATCTACCATCAGTTTAGAAGAATGAAGTTAAGTTAGACATAAATGATTAGAAGTGAAGGTTAGATAGTTCCAAGTAGACAGATCTACCATCAGTTTAGAAGAATGAAGTTAAGTTAGACATAGATGATTAGAAGTGAAGGTTATATAGTTCCAAGTAGAAAGATCTACCATCAGCTTAGAAGAATGAAGTTAAGTTAGACATAAATGATTAGAAGTGAAGGTTATATAGTTCCAAGTAGAAAGATCTGCCATCAGTTTAGAAGAATGAAGTTAAGTTAGAAATAAATGATTAGAAGTGAAGGTTAGATAGTTCCAAGTAGAAAGATCTGCCATCAGTTTAGAAGAATGAAGTTAAGTTAGAAATAAATGATTAGAAGTGAAGGTTAGATAGTTCCAAGTAGAAAGATCTGCCATCAGTTTAGAAGAATGAAGTTAAGTTAGAAATAAATGATTAGAAGTGAAGGTTAGATAGTTCCAAGTAGAAAGATCTGCCATCAGTTTAGAAGAATGAAGTTAAGTTAGAAATAAATGATTAGAAGTGAAGGTTAGATAGTTCCAAGTAGAAAGATCTGCCATCAGTTTAGAAGAATGAAGTTAAGTTAGACATAGATGATTAGAAGCTTGGGTCCATCATGGACATTTATAAAGAACATAGAGGTTCTGATAGAGGTAGACAGTCAGGTGCAACTGGAGAGAAATGGTAGAATTCATCTGGAGTGAGTACGGTGTATTTTGATTACAGATCTCTGTATGATGCCTTGAATATGATGTTAGATGCAATTAAACCTGTTGGAAATAGACTCAATGTGCAACAAAGGTTGTCATATCATTGGACAGCTATTACCTCTATTGTCCAACAAGAAAATAACTCTAGAGGAAACACGGGCACTCTACAAACACAAATTTCATCCCAACGTTGTGCTACTAATGCCAGTCCTGGACCCTAGATACAAGAACAAGAAAAATAACCTCTACTGAGATTGAATGTGTTATACAAATGAGAGAAAACAGCCTGAGAGATAAGATCAGAAATAAAAAACTGAGAAAAAAGGTAGGAATAGCCCCTGCCATAGAATATATAAAGAAACAACAGATAAATGGCTTCTCTGCGTAACACAGCAGAAAGATCAAAACTCAACACAACGAGTCTTCAATAAACGTTGCGAGAACACCAGACCCAAGTACCGACCCTGTAAAAGATGAACTGACGTTACTTCCGCGATTTTCATATCATGGCAGCCAGGATAAGACTTTACTGAGCACATGTCTAAATCCCAACCAGTGCAGACAAATGATATCAGCTAAGCCATGAATTAATGAGTACAAACATAAACAGAAAATAAAAATTTAAAAAAGAGGAAAATCATGGATGAGTAAGGCTGTGGATATTGTTCAGCAGGTGTGCTCAATCAAGGACATAACGCCCAGTTAAGAATGGATGCGAATGGCGTCAGAGTGTGGTACGTCTTTTCCGTAGTCATTACACTGGACAGAGAATGTCGATGATAGAACAGTAAAGGAAAACAGTGGTACTTTCGCACCTTGCATTCACTCAAAGACTAAAGAAATAACAATCCCTCTGCGCCAATCGTCCTTAACAGGGCATTATGTTGGCATAAATGTGTTGTATTGCTGTTTGCAGTGCAAAACTATGATATTACCATCTTTCCAACACATCCGTCTTCCTCAGTTTATGAGTACCGGGTTGCCTTCCTTCTCGACCCTTACTTACATTGCCAGAATAGACTAGTTAGTCGGCTATGGGGGAGGGAAGGGGCACCACAAAGAGGTGGAGTATGATCTGGAGTAGTTCTGGTTCACCAATCCTGGTGCAAGCCATCAACTATGGGTCGCTGCCAGCTTTCAGCTCTGTTGTTGTCAGGTATCTTTGCCCCCTTCTTTCACACTGACTACAGATAGTTTGACTATGAAGTTGTCCGTTGTGCAGTCGACTAAACTAAACTAATCTAAACTAAACCAAATGCAAAACCAAATAATTGGGGATGGGGGAGCAATGGAGGATCTATCTATCTTTCATTTGCCTAAAGTATTGTCTATATCTGCAATGTCGTTTCCTGTATCTTAGTTTGGATTGGCCAGTAGCTCTATTCTCTCACCCCCTGACTCCACAGTGTGGTTGATTGCGAAGGACATCCAGTAATAGGGGTTGGGTTCTTTCGAGGCTGAGGGCCCGGCACCTCACCTGCCTGAGTGTCATCACAGCGCGAGTGCCATTTTGATTCACAGTTATAGACATACTTCCCATTGGCATGAGTGTGTGGCATCCTGATTGTTGTGGTGCACCTTTTGATTTGTTGTCTCCGTCTTCAGCACTTATACTTGCTAGAGCAGACTGTGGTCTTGCTCAGGTGTACGAAGACCTGACCAGTCTTGGTTTTCAGTCCCTGGTGACTGTTAAGTCCTATCCCCTCGACAAGGAGCTGGCCTTGATGGGGCAATGGAGGATTAAACTAGGTTCAATAGAAAAACTAAAAGAAACCAGTGTTGAGGGGGGAAACATAATGAATACCACTTCTTCCAAATTAAAGTCTTTTGATCTGCTGCCCTGTTGAGCATAAAAAAAAAAAGCAACATGAAGTAAGATGGGACAGTAAATGTTCAATACTTATATATGTGTGTGTCCTAGCTTATTTCCTAAGTTTGTGCAGTCGCTGACATACTCCGTCTTCCTAATGGTGGCTCTTGGTTTGACATCACCAACCATGTCATCATTAACTGTGACATCACCAACCATGACATCATTAACCCTGACATCATTAACCATGACATCACCAACCATTATATCATTAACCCTGACATCACCATCTAGCGCTGACAGCCATTCTGCTTGTTGCTTGTATCTGTGTGTTCTCCTATAGCCTTCCCTTCTCCTGACAGCCAGCAGTGCTTTCATTTTCAGGATGTTGCTCCCCATGGAACAGAAAAGAGCAAAATTCCCAGGCATAAATAATATAATTGGTGCTTATAAAAGATTGGATAAATTAAAAATAGCAAAGGCCACATAAATTCATGCCAATTACAAAAACACAGCTTAGCTAAAAATGGTATGAAGAGTTTTTAAGGCATTTGAAAACATAAAAAATGAAACATAAGCATTAGTCAGAGCATGTGTTTTGCATACATTTATTTATTTTATATATTTGTATTAAGTTTGATATAAATCAAAAGTTAACAAACTAGATTTGGAGTCCAATAAATGTTAAGACTCAAGATTTTGCAATTTGACACTCAGAAATTGGCTGAAACTTGATATACAAAACAATCCAACCTGATAGTTGCATGTAACTAGCAAGCAATTTGATCCTTGATGATTGGCTCAGGTTAGTAAGCAATTTGATCCTTGATGATTGGCTCAGGTTAGTAAGTAATCTGACACTTCAAGATTGGCTCAAAGTAGATTGGCCCAAAGTAACAAGCAATTTAACACTTGAAGATTGGCCCAAAGTAGCAAGCAATTTAACACTTGAAGATTGGCCCAAAGTAACAAGCAATTTAACACTTGAAGATTGGCTCAAAGTACAAGCAATTTAACACTTGAAGATTGGCCCAAAGTAACAAGCAATTTAACACTTGAAGATTGGCTCAAAGTAACAAGCAATTTAACACTTGAAGATTGGCCCAAAGTAACAAGCAATTTAACACTTGAAGACTGGCCCAAAGTAACAAGCAATTTAACACTTGAAGATTGGCTCAAAGTAACAAGCAATTTAACACTTGAAGATTGGCCCAAAGTAACAAGCAATTTAACACTTGAAGATTGGCTCAAAGTACAAGCAATTTAACACTTGAAGATTGGCTCAAAGTAACAAGCAATTTAACACTTGAAGATTGGCTCAAAGTACAAGCAATTTAACACTTGAAGATTGGCTCAAAGTAGCAAGCAACTTAACACTTGAAGATTGGCTCAAAGTAACAAGCACTTTAACACTTGAAGATTGGTTCAAAGTACAAGCAATTTAACACTTGAAGATTGGCTCAACTCAAAGTAGCTAGCAATTTAACACGTGAGGATTGGCTCAAATTTGCTAGCAATTTAACACTCAAACATGATACAAACTAAGTGTCAAAAGATCAACTATTTGAAACTCTCAGATATGACTATAAATGTTTCCAAAGTTCATGAAGACATATATAAAAAGTAAAATATTTAATAATTGAAAAAGAAAGCATGTTTTATTTGTGTACAGTGCAACATTATCACAATTTAGACATAAACAAAGCACTTGGAATATGTGAAAAAAGCAAACAGGTTATGTCATAAAAATATAATA
This sequence comes from Megaustenia siamemsis, assembly GCA_032433765.1. NCBI lineage: Eukaryota > Metazoa > Mollusca > Gastropoda > Stylommatophora > Ariophantidae > Megaustenia > Megaustenia siamemsis. The sequence continues at coordinate 45,891,540 of JAVIAB010000073.1, forward strand.
TAACCAAAAATACACAATGTGTGTATATATATATATGATTTGAACAACAAAAAATACATAAAGGAGAGCTACTCATAATTGTGTCTGTCATGTAATTTCAAGAAATAGTTTCAACAGCAAAAGTAATGGTCACAACAAAGAAAAAGACTTCTCTAATTTGCATTATTTAATAAATGAAACAGTGTGAGAGCACATCAGTGATTTCACAATCTTGTGAAACATGTTGACTTTGGATGACAGATATGCATCAGAGATGTGGTGCAGAACAGCTTGGGCAAAATTTGCATTTCAAAAATAAAAAGGCATACTTTCTATAGTGTTTGAGTTGTCTGGAGGTAAGATGGTGGAATTTGAACAAGATGGTACAAGGTTCGAATTCCAGTGGGAATTTTACTTTTTGAAAGCACAGTTTTTTTAAAGGCTACCCTACACCAATCTCTGGTAGTGAGATTCAATGCTCTCTCTGATAAGCATTAAAAAAAAAGAAAGTAGTGCTGTCCTTTTTATGGTTTATTAATATGAGTATAATTTTAACCTGGACAACATACTCAAACCAGGAAAAAAGACTAAATGTCTTCCACATGCGATGTCTCCACAAAATAATGCACATCAAATGGCAAGACAAAATAACCAACTTAACTGTCTTGCAACGTGCTAAGACCCTTACAATCATGTCAATGCTCAGAAGTCGAAGGCTAAGATGGCTGGGGCATGTCCAACGGATGGAAGAAAAACGCATTCCTAGGCAAATACTATATGGTGAGCTAAAACACGGAAAAAGACAAATCGGCAGACCTAAACTACGATATAGAGATATCTGCAAATCATCTCTGAAAGACTTCTCCATCTGTGAAAACGACTGGCAACATCTGGCAAGTGATCGCACATCATGGAGAGCATGTATAAGGAACGGTATAACAACATTTGAGACTGTGCTAAGACAGGACTTAGAAGAGAAGAGACTCATGAAAAAGGATGGTAAACCCTGTGGATCAGCGAGCCTGACCTGTTCATTATGTGACCGCGTGTGTTTGTCAAACATTGGTAGAATTAGCCACGAGAGAAGCTGTTTGGCAAAAACAATACCTCAAAAAATACGCAATAACCTCCACTAGACCGTCTGACAAGACGAAAAGGGCCATATATAATATGAGTATGTGTCCTATACATATACAGAATAATTCATGCGTACATGTCATTTTGGTTCCACCAGCTGAACAGTTTTGGATTGCTAATTTTAATGGTTAAACATTTTTGCTCAGACAGTTGATCTTCTTTTTTCCATCCTCTTTTGCCTTTCAGCATTGAGGGGGAGGTATAGTTTGTGGTTTATTTGATCTTCTGTTATGTTTTGTAGTGTTTCTATTATTCCATCAATCCATCTTTTTCATGGTCAACCCTTGGGTCCAGTGTTCTTGTAGCATTTATTGAAGGCTCATCATGTTGTATTTTTATTTTTCTATCACATGGCCAAACCATCTGTTGTGTGCTTGTTTATGTATTCAATAGTGGAAATTATTCCTAGCCTTATTGAAGGCTCTTCACTTCTGATCTTATCAACAATTCATCACTGAGTATTAATGTAACACTTTTAGTAATTTTATCATAAAAAGAGCACTGTAATGGATGAAGGGGAAACAAATAGTCAACCCACTTCTATCAAATTAATTAAAAACTGTTTTAAAGTCAATGACTAAAATATAAGTGATATGCAGTTACTGTAAACTGTCTTCATATGGGTACCATGCTTGCTGGTGTAGGTGACCATGGTTCTCCAGAACTCTCTGTCTCTACAACTGTTGATTATTCAACTGTTGACTTCCTATGAGGTCATTTTCTTAAGTTGGTCCAGAGTTTTTTGTTATCTCCCTCCAACACTTTTTCCCTCAATACTTCAAATGCCATGATAGGTTCTTTTTTCAGTTATCAAGATATTTCTTTGTAAATTGTCACAGTATGTTCCTTCTAGTTGTTGCAAGGTTTTTTTAGCTGTCATTTCTAGTTGTATTGATATTATTGTTCTTTTCTAATTGTTACAGTATGCATTTTTTTCACTTGTCATTTTTAGCTGCAATAATATGCATTTTTTCACTCGTCTTTTCTAATTGTCAAGAAATATTCTTTCCTAGCTATCACAATATGTTTCAGCTCTTCCCTTCTCACTATATGGCCAATGAAGGAAGATTTTCTTTTTCCCTTCTGGTGTTGATTATAAACTTTATGATCAAGGACAACCTGGTAGCCAACTGTGGAAACAGATTATACAGACTGGTTAGACTTTGAGTGCTTATCAAAAGATGACCACAAACAATGCAAAATTGAGGAACTTTGTTGTATCCCTACAAGACACCACAAGGCCATTGATTGCTTTGCCTGTTTGTGGCCATAAAAAGAAAAAGCAAACTGCACAATATAAAACAATTATATAATTTATTACACACTAAATAAACAGGAAGAAAAATATCTGTAAAGGCAAGGAAGCCCGAGTTTAGCGAAATAACAAAATCTGATTGAAACAGATTAATCAATTATTTTTCTACTTGAGGAAATTGATTGCTCAAGATGTCTTTGACCACCTAAAACTGACTTCGCCTACAGTGATGTAGCGTTTGACAAGGAGTGCACTTACAGTTACCAACCCTAATCCTAAACTAAAATAGACCACTCTTCTTATTCGCCTGCACCCACATTTTCTTTTTATATTTTTTCCCAAAAAGTTGTTTTCTTCGTATTTAGCCAAGGAATCTTGAACTGCAGAAGTGACTTCCCTTGACAAGACAGAAGGATTCAGTCTATAGAGAACCTCCAGAGCACTTCTTTCTCCTGCCTGCACTGCTCCACTCATGTACCCAGACCAAGAAGTAGCAGTCTCAGTTCCAGCAAAGTGAATCCTGGGAAAAAAGTTTCAAGAATAAATAGGAAATATTTGAATTGACTTGAACTGGTTTATTCCCTGTTGGCCATTATCTGGCTTCTATTTACAGTCATATACAAGAGAATGTGGAGAAAAAAATCTATAAAAGAAAAGATATAGATAAGATAAGATAAAGATATTTTTTTTCTGTGTTCACTCGACAACTACTTCTCTTTATAATCTGTCTTGAAGTGTTCCTGAATCGGCATATATATAATGTATCATGATATATATACAGCAGGCCTAGTGCACCAGACTTCAGCACACCATTTGTGGCCACTGAGTTACCTTCCCTTTTCACTCACCGCTTGCTCGACTACATTACTGTTTATTTGAAGACCCACTACAAAGAGACAAGAGTAGGATCTTGACAGTTTGGTTTTATTGATCCTGAAGCAAGCAGTCATTTCTGATTTACAGACCACTTTCAGTCCAGGTAATGCTTGACATTTTGGGCCTTATAGAAGCCTTCTTCTTTTCTTCTAGACCAGCAGTACTCAAACTTTCCTTTACTCCTGACCCCATTAGATATGATTTGTAGTCATGGACCTCCATTAGATACGATTTGTAGTCATGGACCTCCATTAGATACGATTTGTAGTCATGGACCCTTGGATTCAACTTCAACTCAAGATTTAAAACTCAAAAGTGCATCAACCATTTTATTTGAAAAACTTTAATAAATGTAACATTTAAATTTGTTCACTTTCCTATGAATGATTACCATGAAATCAACTTTACTTTAAACAGCACACTCCTAATACATTTTTATTAAAATTATTTCTTACCAATGTCAAATAATAATAACAAAGTTAACAGCTTTAGTATTTCTGAAAAAATGGAAATTACATGCACATAAAATTATGGATAAGAATCGACATGACACACATTTGCACGACTTTACATAAATAAAAAAAAATAAAGTTACAATCAGTGAAAAAATTTACCTGACTAATCACAAAATTGATGGAAAAGGGTAACATTGTATACTCACATAATACAATAGAAGGATGTTGCTGTATTTCACCTGCAAGCCTTGTTATATTGGACTTAATGTCTTAAACTTGTATTCTGAGCTCTGACTATGTTTTCTGAAGTTTCTGTATTTATTTTTAAGATAAACATGAACAGAGGATGATTACTAGGAGCTTGTCCTCCTCTGCTGTAGTGAGTCCTTTTAGTTCAAACACATTAACTTAAAATGAATCTCTAATAAAGTTCTTGCTTGCATTTTGAACAGGAAAATATTCATGGAAACTACGCTGTAAATCTTCAAGATGTTGTGCAATAAATGACATGTCCTATGCAGACAGCTGCTCATTAATGGATTCAAGAGAATGTGTGAGACTTGGAAATTGTTCCAAGTTTCTGTTCAATAGGCAATGATGTCATAATCCAAGATTTTAATCATTGCCTCCATCTTGTCTTCAACTTGAAAAACTGCAACACTTTCTACTTGAAGATTTCAGTTGAGAAAATTTAAATGGATGAAAATATATGACAGATATGCCAATCTGATTAACCAGGAAATGCTGTCAAACGGTTGGTAATGTGAAACTGCTTCTCCATAAGAAACAATCTAATTCCCATAAATGTGACAAAATGTTACCACATGATAGCCAGTGGAGTTCACTGTGCAGCAAACGTTTATAATGATCACTTCCAATATCTTGACAAAGTTGTTAAAAAAGTCTTGAATTCAGTGATTTAAAAAAAAAAAAAAAAATTTTAAGTGATTCATTTAAAGTATCTTTAAATTTTCCTGACATATTCTTAGCAATAAGAGCTTCCCTATGTATGCAACAATGATGCCAAATTACCAACGGAAAGATCAATTCATAATATTATCTTAATCCATGTTACAAGTCCGATAAGTTTTTCAGACTTTACTTGTGCCACATCTGTACTAACTCCAAATCATTTCAACCAACCCAAGTCATGAGATGTTATAAAATTATTGAAGCTGTTCAATATTTCTTCAGCTGTTACATGTTGCAAGGAGCTGATGAACAGTATGTCTTCAAAAATAAATCTCTCATGTTCAAGGTCACTTTGATATGTCTGTGCTCTCATCTAATTTGCAGAGCAAAATAGTAGGACAGATGAATTATTTCTAATAATTGTTCCTTTGTACATCTGGAGACAGTTCAGAGCTACAACTACCTGGGATATACTACAACCAATGATGGAAAATGTAAAATTGAAATAAACAAAAGAATAGGTATGACGAAAAGTAATTTTAATGCCATGAAAAATATACTAACAACAAAACAAATAACAGTAGGGCTGAAGCTAAGAATAGTAAAATGTTACATCTTCTCCATATTCCTGTATACTGCAGAAAAATGGACATTGTACAAGAAAACAGAACAGAAAATTGAAGACTTTGAAATGTGGACTTATAGAAGAATAGGTTGAATTGGAAGGAAAGAAAAGAAAACAAACGAGAAGTTTTAAAACAACTAAAAATAAAAAGAGAACTACTAAGTACAATTAAGACAAGACAAATGAAATTTTTTTGGGCACGTTAAAAGACACAACAGCCTACTAAAAGTAATATTAGAAGGGAAAATACAAGGTAAAAGAGGCAGAAGTAGACCACGACTAACATGGACGAGTAACATCAAAAGATGGACAAGTCAATCTATGACAGCCTGCACCATCAAAGCAAGAAACAGAGTGGAATGGTGATCCATGGTAGCCAACCTTCATTGCGGAGACGGCACTTGATGATGATAATGAATTGTTCCTTTATATTGACTAACAAACTGTTGATTGACCATTTAAAAGAATCATTTGACAGAGTGTGGTCCTTGGCAGCTTCAATGTTGATCAGTGATGAAATCATTATTTTTGTAGCAGGAAATACAAGTTCTACAACTGTTGCGTGTGGGTTTCCCATTTGTGATATGAGATGGAACACTTCAAAGCAAGTCCTCACAGCAATTTCATTTTTACAGCCAGTTGCAGTCTTTTTTACCATTTTCTTATTTTCCTGAGGTTCATTGTTCCTTATTTTTAAAAAACTTCAGCTATTTGTTCTTCATGTTTAGCAATAAGATACCTTCGTAATTTACATGTCTCATAGCCTCACTGGACAAGACATTGTAACAGAAGACACATGGTGGTAGCTGTCTTCTGGACCTGTACACGGCAAGCCAAGCCACAAATAATCTTGACTATAATGGCTGCACAAGGTGACTTAAAAGAGCTTTCAATGTCCTTCGAATATGAGGATTCCATATCAGCAGTTCTTTTACATTTCAAGTTCAGCCAACAAACCATCTTGATGTTGGGCTAAATCATTGTTAGTGCTGATACTCACCACAATAATACCAGTCACTTTACCTGACAGTAATCATATGATTTTTATTAACACAAGTTGAAGAAAGAGCCACAACCTTCAAATTCGCTCAACCTGGCCTCGAGACAGAGAGGTTGTAGGTTCATATCCCGGCTACACCGATTGGGATTTTTATTTATGATTTCTCTCTGCAGCAACCATCCTTGGTCTCAGCAGCGAGGCCCGGCTTGAAACATTAATTACTCATCGACATAAAAAATACCTCCGAAGTTGGAGTTATCTGCTGTGAGGCGAGGGACCCCTGTGCACACAGCTGCCAAGGAAAAATTGATTAACACGCAAAAGTCTCTAGGGACTTCGTCAGAGGTCAAAGCTGGCGAACGCAAAAAAAAAAAAAAACCCTAAATATCATGTGCTGAAGGTGGCGGGCGTTACCATTAAACTGAAGCTATCTGATTTTTATGGTTGTATATGCTGCTGCAAGAAATGTCACATCCTTTCTTTCAATGACACATGGTCACTCACTTGCAAGTACATTACACATTTTAAGTGTTTCCTATCAAGCTTCTTTATTAATGTATTTAGTCTTTAACTAGTTACACCAAATTCGGTTGGGGTAGAGTAATTCCCCCCACCCTTTCCTATTTAATGTTGAGGCTACTTGAGAATGTGTTATCTGGCCATCTGTTAATTTCTTTGAAATCTTTTCTCTTTGTTTGTCCACAATCTCTCTTTCCTTGTATTTTGCCAGTTGTAACCAAGTATTCCAACTTTCCACTTCTCATGATATTCTTGAAAAATATTGATTGTTTCTTTTTGATGTCTCTAAAAAAGAATGTTGTGAACACCATGGACAGCTAAGAAGAGTAATGAAAACATTCTGAAAGAGGCCAAAGCAAAGAGAGAGCTAATTTCCAATATTAGGAAGCAACAATCATCATTTTTTGGCCATGCAATGAGAAGGGAACAGCTGGAATATATTGTAACATCCGGGAAAGTTGAGGGACAAAGAGATAGAGGGAAACAAAGGGAAAAGATACAAGACAGCATAAGAGAATGGTTTGTCAGCAAGTCAACAACAGAAATGATAAATAAATGTTGAGATCAAAAGTTGTGGAGAGACATGATCATCTACGCCAGCAGGCCCGGTACTTGATGCTGATGATAGTGTCTGATTGTTTGTAGATTGCATCTCATAATTAAGAACTCTCTCCAACGAAAAGAAGCGATCAATTCTCTAACTATACTTAGTATGAATTTTTCCCATAATCCTTTGTAAACAAGAAACTTTAAAAAGAATTATCCTACCTTCCCTCTGGTCGTCTAATGGCCCTGGCAAAATTGTTCACCCCTCCTGGCGTGACGTATGAAACAGGGGCACCCCAACTGTAAGGCTCATCATTCCAGTTTTTCTCTATGTAATAAAGGAAATTATAAACCTCTTGTCCAAAGAAGACTGCAAGATGATCTAGAACACCTTTTTGTCTCACGCTGGCCTAAAATGAAAAAAAGGCAGATAGTTTATTCAAACTGATTTCAAATTTTGTTTTAAAAGTTTATTCAAACTGATTTCAAATTTTGTTTTAAAAGTTTATTCAAACTGATTTCAAATTTTGCTTTAACTGACTTTCTATTAAGAGAGAGCTCATAAAAACATCAGAAAGAAAGAATCAACATTTTTTTGGGCACATCATGAAAAGAGAAAGGTAGAAATACTTGATTACAAGGAAGAGAGATTGCTGACATCAAAGAGATAAGGTACTAAATAGCTTGGTGTCATGGCAGGGAAAACAGTCACAACAGAATTGATACAATGTACTGAGGACAGAGAACTGCAGAAGGACAGTCGCCTATGTCAACTGATATGGCACATGTTGATTTTTCTATTTTTAAAATATTTTATTTTTTCTGCATAGATACATTAACTCCGTTCTCCCACCAGTGTTCAGTGTACCCAGTGATAATCACCAAATTTTGTACGTGTGTAATTACTGAGCCGTCATCATCAAGTTGTGTGTCCTTTAGAGAATGTTGCATTCACTACAGCCAATCTGAAAGAATCTTTGCCTCTAGCCATATTTCCCAATTCATCTGTTGTCATGTTCAAGGTCTCTTTATGTCTTGAAACCACCTTCTTCTTGGTCTGCTCCTGGTGCATCACCCTAGAACCATGTCATTCATTATTGTTCTTTTCAGCTTACTGTGTTTTTTAATGTGGCCATGGTATTTTAATTTTCTCTGTAGAATGGTGTTTATAAGCCAATTTGTTTTAATGTTTAAGTCTTTTAATTTGTCTTCGTTGCTCTTTTTTCATTATCCAAAGTATCTTAAGGATTTTTCTGCAGCATTTTGTTTCAAATGAATCAATCTTCTTCCTTGCTGTTTGTGAGATTGCCCCATGAATTATTCAGCACTCTAGAAAAACTCTTATCTCTAAAGACTGCTTCTTGTCTGCAATTTGGGATACATGAGCCTTAAGGCACAAAGGAAACTTTGTACTTTTTTGTTGAACATTTCACACCACATGAGGAATACACTTCTTACTGTCTGTCTGGCCCAAGTGACAGCAGCTTCTCCCCCCAAGAAAGCTACAAGTGCAGGACATCCATTACATGTAGTGGCATCAAATGTAACGCTCAAGGGACCAAATGAACATCCAGGCACTGTTATTTCCCCTCCATCAGAGACTATTTCCCCTGACAATTTTTTTTCTCTCCAGAAGAACTGTGAATAAACAAGTACAATTGTGTCTATGATAAAAACATGAATGCATTAGTCAGAATTTTAACAACATCACTTATAAAGTAAGCAACACATAACGAATGCATCTTCTATGTTGCATTGCATAGCTGTTTATTACTGATATATTAGTTGTCTTACTCATTAAGAAATATGAATAGATCATTAGAATTAGAACATGGAATGTTAACAATATCTGTGTGGTGGAAAATTGACTATTTCACATGGGGACTAAAATACTCCCAAGCAACTGGGCTGAAAGTGGTGAGAAACCAACAGCTGACTGCATGAGACAAGATCAGTGAACAACAGAGAACAGAGCTGATCAGAACTCCACCTCCAAGTTGTGCTCTATGAAACAGACTAACCAGGCTTGTCAAGTGAGTAAGGATCAGAGTGGGAAGGTGACCCTGTCCTCACAAATGCCAAGCTGAAGTTGGATGTGTTTGGTCAAAAGGAACAAATATCACAGCTTAGCTGCAAACCATAATACAAAGCATCTGTGCCCACTTAATATCTTTTAAAGAGCAGATAACAAAGAAAGTGAATAATATACGAGCATCCTTGGCATAGGAAATAATGGCGACTGGTCCCAGTGAAACAGAGTGAGACATTCCCATGTACATTCACTATGTACTTTGTGATATAAAAGAAATAAATACAGGGTTTAATTGTAGGTAATTTAGTTGGAAAAATTATAACATAACCAAGAAAGAGAGCAGCACATATGGTTGTTAACATAATTTTATGTTAGAAGAAAAAAAGTACTGCTTAATTCAATATTGACTGATTATGCTTTGAAGGGGGTCAGACAAAGTACACACACATTTACAGTCTGTCTGCACAAAATTTATACTCTGAAGTTTGTCACAGTCAGTGGTGGTGTGGAGGAAGAACTCTCAATTCTACTTAAATGCTCCTAATAACATACTCAATAACTGACTTCTCACAAAGAAACAAACTCATAGTTCAGAATGTAGGTCAACTATGGAGAAATAAGAGTTTGATTTCTTGATAAGTTCCCTTTAAGACATGATATGAACAAAAATGAAGAAAGCAAAAAAGGATTAAAATGCTCACAAAAAAAAAAACTAATGTGGCTCACATGATATCATAGTTACTGATATTATTTCATGTTGCTCTAATCAGTGCACAAGTCTGACCTACTGTCTGACAGTCAATTATGAATCACTTTCTTCTTCTGGTTTCAATAATTCTCATATACTTCTTTAATTTTAAAGATTTGTCTATATGTCTATGAATTTATTTTTCCTACAACTTGTAAATTTATAAAAAAAAAGAAAAAAGTTGATAGGAATGAGTTCCAGAACCTGAGATCTGAAGAGTCTCCACTTACCTGTTGGTTGCATTCTATCTTTATAGTAATTTTTTCCCAGAAATAACAATTTTGGACACACAGTATTTGTTTACACAATTATCACTAAAATAGCTCCAATAAACCTATATTTTTATGTTTATATTAACATTTTTACATATAACATGATCCAGTGCTTATGGAATTATAGTATTTTGATCGTCGAAGGTCCCATGTTTTGTAAAGGCTGATATTACTTTACATTTTTCGGGCACATCATGAGAAGAGGAAAGTTGGAATACTTGGTTACAACTGGCAAAATAAAAGGAAAGAGAGATCGCGGGCGACAAAGAGAGAACATACTGGATAGCTTGGTGTCATGGCATGGAAAACAGTCAACAACAGAACTGATACGATGCACTGTAGATAGAAGATTGTGGAGGGACATGATCACCTACGCCAACCGGTATGGCACATGATGATGATGACAATACTTTACCATAATGAATATGATAACAACTTCATACTTATTAGTAACAAACATTAGAAGAAATTCTAAAATTGTTTGAAATAAATAGTTTGCTACAAATGATCTTGCTATAGATTTCCACTTGTAGACACTTAAAAGTTCAAATTATATTAATAACAAAACAAATTAATTAGTAACTGTCACCCGGGTGATTCTTTGACCAACAGTAGGGACTAGGAAGCAGCCCTGGCACATCAATCATCTGGCTGTCGAGGAAGAGTTAAATCTCTTTTCATAAACCTGGAAATCCCCATAACTGTCAATTCTATGACCAGTTACATCATTTCTTAACATTACTACTGTTTTTGTATGTTATGCATGATTTAAAGTATGTCAATCATATTCTTGTATGTTACATGCAATATTAAGAAGTAACTAATCAATCTCACCTTCCTGTATGTCACAATGACTTTGGTCATATTTCCCATTGGCATATGCTTCATAAAGTCTACCCTGTCTTCTGACAGACGTGGTGAAAATGATATGTGCTCTGAAAATTGGTTCAAAGTTTACAGAAAAGCCAATGAAAAGTTTGAGTAATAAAATGGAGATATATGAAAATGATTGTCGTTGATAAAGCCTAAATAAATGGTTAAATAAATAAGACATAAATGCTTATTATTTTTTACAGGGATCATTATGAGCATCTGTTTTAAATTAAGTGTGAATTTACTTAAAATATGTAATTTTTTTAAAATATGAATGTTTAAGGAAAGTGAGAGAGAATGTTCCCTTGAAGCAATAAATCATTGGAAGCATTGAAAAGCTCATCCCAGTCTATCCTTATTAGTAAGCAGATGAAAAGGAAACACCAGATGAGTTTTGTGCAAAAAAAAAAAAAAAAAGAAAAAAAGAACAGGACAATGGCATGAATTTCATATAAACATTTACAGGTAACAATAAGATTTGTAAACTAAATCGAGATATTTGGTAAAATGACAAGAAAAATGTTTTAAACTGTTAGGAAACTCATGACTTAACTACAAAGCTTTTTTAAGAAAAGAATAACTAGAGTAGGTAGTTTAATGTGGGTATTGTGTGAACACAATGATAAACAAGAACAAAAGCTGAAAAACAAATAAAAAACAATTATTAATTATCAATAAGAGAATAAAGAGCAAAAATGACAACTATAATAATTATGCTAATTGTTAAAAAACAAAAAAACAGATATAAGGAGAAATAAACAACCTCATTTAATAGTTATCAAAATATAAATAATTACATTAATTCATTCAGTTGACTGGATTTATGGGGAATAATAGAACAAAGAAGTATGTGTTAGCACTCGGAAAAATTGACAGACAAAATCCTGACTGGATTTATGCTGTTTTGATAGACAACAATTAATAAATGCCGGGACACATAAAGATATAGCCTACCTATTGCTTTTGGTGGCATAGCTACAATGATGAAAGGAGCACTTGCTGTCCATTTTTCTGCTGTTGACACTACTACTCTTGATTCTGTCTGTCAACAAAATTAATATAAAATATTATATTTAATTATTTTCAATTAATCAACATTTCTACATAATTTCAATATTAACTCATCTTAAATATTCTTTGTCTGGTGCTCCTGCTTTATTCTTCTTCTTCTTTCCTTCCTCATTTGCCTTACAGCTTCCAGGGGAGATATAGTTTTCAATCTTTTGCTCTTCTGTTCGCCTCTGCTGCTGTTATGTTTCCTAGTACTTCTAATATTCCATCAATCCATCTTTTTTTGTGGTCGACCCCTGGGTCTGGTGTTCTCACGTTTGTTGAAGGCTCGTTGTGTTGTGTTTTGATCTTTCTGCCTTGTCACATGGCCAAACCATTTTATCAGTTGTTTCTTTATATATTCTATGGCAGGGGCTATTCCTAGCTTTTTTCTCAGTTTTTCATTTCTGATCTTATCTCTCGGACTTTTTCTTGTCATTTGTCTGACACATTTAATCTCAGTAGAGGTTATTTTTCTTATTGTTCTTGCATCTAGGGTCCAGGTCTGGCATTGGTAGCACAACGTTGGGAAGAAGATTGTATTGTATAGTGCTCGTTTTGCCCCTAGAGTTATTTCCTTGTTGGACAATAGTGGTGATAACTGTCCAATGATTTTTATTACCCTGCTAATATTATGAATTTTCCCAGCTTACTCCATTTTAGTGTCTACTAACAATCCTATGTACTTTTCCTTATTCCTCTAGCACCCCATGTCTGAATATAAATATTTCACTGAAGTAATTCGTTTTGATTTATTACAGTTATTTAGTATAGATGATCGGTTTTCACCCCTCTATGGCTCTTTCTACAGAAGATTTTATGATATATATGGCATTGTTCATATGTTTACCTCCAACAAAACTGCACTACTCATCACTAATTTCATAAATTAAAAAATAAACTAAAATAAATTAAAAACAAACATATTTTCCTGTTTGAAAGAAATATAAATATGAGATAAATTCCAGTACATATAAATTCAGCATAAAATAATACAAATGTACACTTTATTAGATTTTTCAACTCAGAAGTAAATCTAATAAAGTAAACTAATTGTTCGATCTAAATCACGCCTAACCTAAGAAAGATAAACAAACTATCCAACTCTAATAACATACCTGCTGAATAGTAGTTACAGGATCTCCCAGACGTATTGAATCTTTCCCAATATGTTCTACTAGTTTCTCAGATATCTGCTGGGCTCCACCCTGAAAGAAATAGTTGTGAAGAGAAAAAAGATGTCACGTCAGAACAAATAGTAAAAATTTATATAGTATTTCTTACCACCATTAATTCAATGCAGACTTCTGGTCAATATAGTGGATGAACCATAGTGGCAATGAACCATTGAGGCACTGTCTGAATAGTGTTCCTTGTTGCAGTTTCCTCATACTCCAAGTCCGGCTTGCTGCAGGAGCTACTGAGATTAGTGCTCTGTGCACACCATCAGCTGTGTGTTTTATCAGATGGTGTTTCTATATTCAGATAGCTTACGATGAATGATGATATTGTATGACGAAGGACAGTTCAGTTGCGTTCACTGTTGGTGCTAATATGTCTTATGTCTTTCTATATGTGCTGTGTATGCTACGATGGGGACTGCTGCTGCCTTTTTTTGTTTAGATATTCAATGAGATGTTAATTCAGATTATTCCACTGCCACGGGAAGTTGAGCAATTATGAATTTTAATTAGTTTGCAGTGATACCTGGCCCTTCGAATAATTATAGCTGTAGACGAAGGTGAATCAGGTTTTTTTTTTACAAGAAGTGCACAGCATGAAAATTGCTATGTATGTCTGTGATTTAGGGATGGGAGTATATCTTTTTTAAAAATGTATGATGGCATAAATAAACTTGCAATAACAATTAAGGCAGTCACATAAAATTTAGGTTTCCAAAGATTTATAATTATGTAAATGTCTCCTTATATGCTACTGTTGTTGCTGCTATATGTGGTTAGGAAATACACACCAATATTGGAAGGATTGTATGTGTGTGTGCACGCGTGTGTCAACGCTTTGCCTCTTTCATCTGTCAGCGGTCTTTAACTGCTACTGGTACCACTCATACCATACAACAGACACTGAACATTGTGTCATGCTTATAAAGTTCTGACCCGGCAATAGGTCTTCTATTGGCCAACCGTCACTGGCGGTGATCGGCAGCTATCGCTCGCTGTCGATGTTACACTGGTGTTGCGCTTTCTTGGAAATGTGCTACTGGATGACGTTATTTACCACCACAGTTTCTCGAAGCTGCCTCCAGTTATGTATAGCTAATGTGGATGAATGGCGACCCACACACACGTCGCTTGCTTCGTCATTCTCATGAAGCTAGTATGTGCTGTCTGGTAAGGACCGCTGGCCGCAATAATTGACAAGTCTCAACACGGGTCATGTGATCAATTTACATTGTCTTTGCCTACGATACTTTTTCAAGTTCTTATTCCACCTGGCGTGAGCAGCTGACTGCTAGCAACACAACACAGCACGCTAATGAGGAACACACAATTCTTTATTCATTTCAACTTTAACAATTGATGCCTAGTGACAACATCTACATGTATCTACATGACCCACATTTATCTTCCACACGGTCAGTCACACATCTCAGTAGCAATTTCACCTCATCGTTGATCTCTAGGTTTTCACACAGCTTGAAACTCTGAATGTCTGGTTTGTTGGGCACTGTCCCGCACTGAACAATTAACTAATGCCTACTGCTACTCTAATGCCCTATCTCTTCATGTCCCAAGACTCCAGTTCTGTTTGAACTCAGCTAATACTGTTCTCCTATTTTCTAACTTGCTAGCTTGGGCCATCGTCAGCCCCTGCCTAGTCCTAGGTGTGTCCCATCTTTTTCGAAAGAGCTCTCGTTTCTTTGTGTCTCGGCTTCAAAATACTCCTCATATCATTCAATGAAATCTTACTTCCTCCCCCTTTTCCCCAATCAACTCAACCCACGTCCCTGTTTACTCGTCTAATTCTACCCTCTCACCTATCTTGAGACTCACACTTCACATACTTTTCTCTTTTCTCGTGGCCTTCCCACTTTTCCTCCTTTCTCTCCCTACTTACGGCTACCCTCTCACCTATCCCGAGACTCACGCGTCCCAACCTTTCCCTAATTTCTCGTGACCTCCCCCACGTTTCCACCTTTCTCTCCCCGCTCATGGCTACATGTTTGTGCGTGTGTGTGTTTTTTTTTTACATATTTGTTTTTATTACATATAACAAATGTCATCACTTAGCCAAAGAATTATACTGAATTTTATATAAATAATACCATGGAATCAAGCTAATAGGTTGTAGTCCCAGTTTGGTGATGTGGGATGCTACTTTTCTTCATGAAAATTAAAACAAAAGGAAGCAATCAACCAAGAAAAACAAATAAAACTTTCTTCTTACTTTATTACCAACTATCTTCTTCTTCTTTCCTTCCTCATCTGCCTTTCAGTGTCAAGGGGAGATATAATTTGCGGTCTTTTGCTCTTCTGTTCATCTCTGCTGCTGTTATGTTTTCTAATGCTTCTAATATTCCATCGATTCATCTTTTTCGTGGTCGACCCTAGGGTCTGGTGTACTCACAACATTTGTTAAAGGCTCATTGTGTTGTGTTTTGATCTTTCTGCCTTGTCACGTGGCCAAGCCATTTTATCTACAGTGAAATTTGAGCACTTTCATTACTTTGATGTAATTATTATCTGAAGTTTTGTGAAATGGGATAAAAAAAAAAAAGTAAAGTACCCCCGTCACGCCAAGTGGTGGCATATAGGGTATATGGTGTTAGTGACCATAAATTTTACAGACCTTCAGCACATGTTTTTTGGGGTAATGTGGTCGGTATTACACCCGTGCCGCTTTATTTTCCCAGAAAAAAAATCCGGTACCCATTTAAGGCTGGGTGAAACCAGAAGCCGTCGGTTGGGATCGAACCCTACCCCTTGTCCTTTGTAGTCCAGTTCACTAACCACTGAGCTATCGCGGCTCCCGAAATAGGATAAACATGTTTTATTTCTTCAACACAAGATATTTATATCAACATTTTGTAAAACATGCAAATGTGTTTCCATTATAATAATTGTATAAGTGATGAGGAGGATGACAACAGGGCAGTGACTTGGTGATGAAGTAGTTCAGAAAACAGACATTCTTGGATAGGACTTCTGAAATCCATAAAGAAATTGAATCAGGAACTAAATGAAATGAACCAGGAGAAAATGGAAAGAGCTAGACAGGTTAACCAAAAACAGGATCACAGTAACATGTGTTCTATGAGTTGAAAAAAAAAAATGATGCTGAGGTCAAGAATGGAGCATGTTGAAATGCTTGCAAGAACATAATTTTAATTTTAAAAGAGAAAGGGGGATAAAAGCACAAATTCAAATACATTATGTATTACCTGTATTTTAAATTCCTGAGCTGTAAAGTCAGAAGAATCAATGACATTTCTTATTCCACCAGCCATGTGAAGATACAACATATAGTACAGAAAAGAAATCTGACTAGCTTCACATCCCAAAATGCATCTGACTGCTGCTTCGTTAGTTCTTTTAGCAGCTGCAAATTTATAACAGATAGCATGTTTAAACAAACATTAATATAATAATATGTAGATAATGGACTATATCGTTCAATGAAATGTCAGATGATTTTAAGCAGTGATGCTGATTCAGCAATGTCTCACATTTGAGAGATTTGAGTAACTTCAAGTTATGTACCTCTGCAATGTCTGAACCTACAAATTCTGTTTGGATATCTCTGGATATATTAAGATACAATTTTATTGTGTTTAAGAGAATATGAATGTGAAATTTCAATGTACGCAATTTTTTATTAAAATTTCTTCACTGTGCTTCACTTCATGGTGTTCGTTCAAGTGCACAACAAAACCATGTGTTGAGTTACTATTTTATGAGAGCACTAAGAATTATCAAATGAATTATGTTATATTTAAAGGAAAGAGGGCTGTGAGTAGATCAAAACTGATCTCCTTTAAAGAAAAAATGTAATCTCCTTTAGAGAAAAAGGCTTGTGAAAGTTTTGCAGAAAATTGTAGCATATGAAGAAAAAAACTAAGAAAGTGTACGACATGTGGGGAATTGAAATCAATGTTACAAGACAGAAGTGTAAAGAGGCAAGACATCTTGCAAATATACAAATATAACATGTTCATTCCACTGACTCACCTACAGGGTGAACCAAGTGAGCAGCTTGATAAACAGTGTTTTGGTATCGCAAAGATGTAAAAATAAAAATAATCTTCTTTAAAGTGTCTGTAAAAAATTTCTTTTTAAAAACATATGTTAGACTTTGATAAGAAAGTTATGTTTTTTGCAATGGATGCATAATATGATCTGGTGGCTAAATAAAAGCAATCCTGAAACAAACCAGGAAAACAAAAGGATGGAGTTACATGGAATATATGAGCAAAACATGACTGCTTAAACAAACTCAGCAGATATGAGCAGACCAAGATATTCAGGCTCAGATCAGGTCATTGTAGCCTTAGATCACACCTACACAAGATAAGATTCAGTGACTTTGCAACATGTGACTACAGAGCATCCAAACTCCAGGGCATATCATATACTATAGAGCTGCAGCATTCTCAACACCCTAAGAACACACTGAAACAACCCTGTATAAGTTATGGGAAACCAGTGATGACCTCAAACACACCTTCATCTTGATTGTGACCCAAGCTGGTCTAAGTGTCTAAATGCATAGCAATAGCTGATCACTGAAGAAGATCTAGTGGCTGAAAATAATGATTACAGACTAAATTAATTTTCTTTACACCACTCCCATAGATGCTCAGTCTTACTCAAGATAAAGATGTGCAGCACAAAAGCCAAAAAGTGATTATATAGTCATTCTCTTCTTATTCACTATCTATTTATAATGTCCACACAAGAAGTCAAGACTAGGCAGTGAAACAGTTAATTAAGTAAATATGCAAACATGACTGTACAAACATTTCCCTTTTACTCTGATAACTATAAATACATTTATGCTGATTGTTTTCTTTTTAAAAAAGCTGTGAACAATATTGAATCACTGTTAAATGTTATGATTGTTAAATATCAACAGCTAAAGATTAAAAGAAAAATAATGAAATGAGACGCACAATTCATATTTTCTGCCAGAAAGTCCATGCATTTGACCAAAATTGAGTATTAAAAAAAAATGGGAAAAACTTTACACATAAACTTTATTTAGTGTTACAGTTGTAATGGTATTAATACAGTTAACAGCACAACTGATAATGTATTTATTCATGTGAAGACATATTAATTTGAAAACTGCATTAAATGAACATCTTGTAACTTAGTTAAATAAAAAAAAACATTTTAAAACCTCTCTTGTTCTTAAATTATATTTTTAAAAATGATCCTATTATTGGTACATTTCATTTACATAAATTTAAGACAGCAAATAAGTTTTAAAAATATTTTCACTTATTTAACAATTCTACAAATATATAACTGAGTAATTAATCATAAACGTGTTTACTCATGTTTTCTGAAAATGTTTACAATTATTCAGATTTACAAAATTTGTGGTTGCTAACTTTTGATCGACAATAAACATATCATTCACTAAAAATGATAAATCATGAAACTATTATAGCATTACCATCACTTAGTAATTACTTCAAATAGTGAGTAATTAAAAATGTACTTACAACACAAGAAATAAATTAGTAGTTATTAATAATAATAATATCACTTTAAATATCAATCAACATGATTTAATTGTTGTTTTGGTAAAATAAAATAAATAAAGCTATTGCTGTAAATCAGTATGAATTATTTT
This sequence comes from Megaustenia siamemsis, assembly GCA_032433765.1. Lineage (NCBI taxonomy): Eukaryota > Metazoa > Mollusca > Gastropoda > Stylommatophora > Ariophantidae > Megaustenia > Megaustenia siamemsis. The sequence continues at coordinate 45,910,638 of JAVIAB010000073.1, forward strand.
CACACAACAGAGCGAGTTATTTTTATAAGAACCCATACACATAAATGCACACAGAAAATATGTATTTTGTTTGCACTTTTCACCCATAAAACAGTGTGAAATTTTCTTTACAAATGGCTTGTAATAGTTAAAAGATTTGATTTTTTAATAAATTCTATACAGATTACAGCTTACCCAAAAAAAAAAGAAATAGAAATGTTTCAGGAGAAGATCTTGATCATTTCAGCCAAAAAAACACATAAGACAACAACTACCCACAGGAATTCTGGTCTCATATATTAAGGTGACCAGATTTTTCATAGACAGTGATTTTTTTTACTGTTTTTTCAACCTTTGTCCCGGATTTTTTATTGTCCCGAATTTGTCCTAATTTTGGCCGATTTTTTAGCTTTTTTCCCAGATTTTCTAAAATACATTAAGGACACAAACGTTTACCAATTTTGCCAATATTGTAAACGTCTCTTTGACTGAAAAATATACATTATTCCGTTGTTGTGTAGAAAATGTTTAAAAAGTTGAACTGGCTGTTCATGTGGCAAAACAGTAACAGTAAAATGCGTTCCAAGTTTTAAATCTTGTATACTGAAACTGAAATACTGGTCAGAAATGTACAGCAACTTCCATTTAAGTGAGTATCACTAATGTTTTTTTAATCTCCTGATAACATTTTGTGAGCCTATATTGTTAGGTGTTTTAATTATTTTTAAAATATATGTATTATTCATTTGAAAAAGACGGAAGAAATTTCATTTATTGATGGAAAATTTAAGTCAAATTAATCCGTCCCGGATTAGGGTTCCAAAAAAATATGGTCACAGAAATGGAGAAGGAGGCATGTTCTTGAGGCTGAATAACCAAGAATAGATTACCAAATCAATAATTACAGGGAAATTCTTAAACAACTATAAATCAGAAACTCAACTTCTGAAAGGTGCTGCAAAACTGGCTTTTCAACACAAAAATAATGAGCACAAGAAATTGGTGACACTGACCAACACACTGTCAGTTCTAACAGCACTAGAAACCCCCAGGAACAGAGAGCTACATAACCTAAAAACAACCCTAGACCAAATGTGCAAAAACTTCCAGAGAGTGGTCATCCAGTGGATACCATCACACTGTAATATACAAGGAAACATGCGCAGACAAACTAGCTAGGGAGGGAGGGAGATAATCACAAGAAAACCATTTGGTCAGCAATGATGAAGCCAAATCCATTATCAAAGGCCATATCATGAAAAATTAAAACAAGAAGTCCCAAAGTATAACGAGAGGGACGGATACATCCAACTATCAAGGACGAATCAAGTCATTATACTTCGCATGTGCACTGGCCACAACAGAATGAGAAACCACATGTTCACTAAACTCAAAATAAGAACTATAAGCCAATGCCACTATACCCTGATAACATGACAACAAAACACGTTTTACAGGATGCCCCCAGTACATCGACCTGAGGTCAATGTGGCCCACACCCACCTCCCTGGAAGAGAAACTCTATGGACAACAGAATCACTGAAACAGACAGCTACCTTCATAAAAGAGTCCAGAGCCCTAGTGTGAATAAGTTATGATCACAGAAGATAATTTCAGCGTTGCTAAAGTCGCCTAGGGCTCATTGTGTTTTTCGTCCTCCATCTTTATTCTGGATGAGATATTCATCTTATGCAATGAGACTATGCCTGTCAACTTTGCTTCTCTTATCAGTGCACTGTCATGGCTCTCTAGGTCTTCCTCTTTTTTTTAATCTTGTTGTTTCTCACATAAGAGCCTGCTTTGAAATTCTTTTGTTGTCTCTTCTCAACACATGCCTTAGATATGCTCATCTTCTCTTCCTAATTATAGATGAGATCATTGGCTGCATGGGAATTTCTCTTATCTCTATATTAGTTTTAAATTACACTGTACACAGAGTATCTTTCTTAGGCATTTGTCATCAAAAGCGTTTAATATTTGTTAAACAAAAAAACTTAACTTACTTAATTCTTTGTTTCCAGTTTTCACATGCGTAGGTATGGATTAATAATACATTTGGGTTGAATATTTTAAGTTTAATTTTCCTGCTTATTACTTCTGATTTCTATACTTTGTCCAGGCTTTTAAAATTTGCTGCTGCTTTTACTATCCTGCTTCTGATCTCCTATGTTTTGGTTGTTGCACCTTCTAGATCTATATTACTACCAAGATATACATAGTAGTTGACTTTTTCCAATGCCTGACCTAAAAAAAAAAAACACCTCAGGGGAATATATATCTAAATAGTCAATAACTGAGAAACAAAAGTAGTAGAAAATACTGAACATAAAGGAAACAAAATCAGGAACAGAGATATTAGAAGTGTAGCAATTATAACATCTCTTCTAGTTGCATCTAGAAGCAGTAAATTAAATTGTTTCAGCATGAAACATCAGCAAACAGCATTAACAATCAGCTGCTACAACAAAAGTGTAAAAGAAAGACCTCCATAAAGATGTATTAGCAAAATATCAAATAACCAACAAACAACTACTGGGTATGAAGCAAATCACAGACCTCTCTCAAAGGCAACAAATTCTACCTTGAAGCTGTAAGGCACAGTAGAATTAAAGAGAGAACAGATCAAACAAAGTAGGGAAATTGTCTCTCCCTTTGACACATCAAATCCCACCTTTGGTATAAACAGTTTTGTTCAAGTAGGCTTCCAAGCTCATGGCATCCCATTCTGCAGCCTTAGGGTGAGAATAGGGATCTTCAATGGACAATTCAGCCTGAAGACGATCTATCTGTAAACATAGATTTTCAAGAAGTATAACAGATTTTCAGTTTGAGCTTACATAACCTGTTTATATTTTTTGTGTTGTTTAAGATATAAAATAGTCATTAAACCAATTTCAGTATTATTTGTATTGTACTAAAACAGAAATTTAATTACAAATACAGTAGAATCTGGTTATAACGAGATCCTCCAGACTATCAAAATATTGTCTCTACAACTATATCTCGTTATAGCCAATTTATGTCTAGTAATAGGGAAAGTTCTATGTAAACAAAGAAACAGCTCTCAAACATTGTTAAATATGGATGAGCTAAGCAATTGTCCACAAAAAGCACAATACATCTTCCCTGCATCAATAATTTACTGTCCAGCATGCACACCCATTTAAAATGTGTCTCTGTCATCCATGACTTTTGTTCAATTTGTACTTTGTTGACAGTATTCTTATATTTTTAAAATAACACGACTTCTCAAATGTTTCTATTGTGAACAGGGGCATTTTATCACCATTCATGTTGGCAACAATCAAAACAGAAACTCTATCTTTCAGAATCTTGTAACCACTGAACGTTTCTCCTTTTTCAATGAGTGTATAGTTTGGGGCACACTTATAAAAGAGACCTGTCTCATCCACATTGTATATTTTCCGTGGTTTAAATTGCTTGAGAACTTCCTGTAGTTCACTTTGCTTCTGCTTATCAGTTTTTTAATTCCATGTCACACTTTGAAACAATTCAGCCAGCCCATACTCAAGTTATGAGATGATATAGCCTCTCAGCCGACTCTTTTCCTTTTTCAATAATGCCAAGTCCTGAAATCTTGGTATTTTTTTCTCCTAGCTTGCTGGAATCATGTATGCAAATCACAGCCAACATCTTTGAAACTGGCTTCCTAATTTTCTTTCTGTTCTGTCCAAAACTACTGCTTGTAAACACTCACATAATGTTTTTGTTCTGTCCTTCAGGTTTATATGTAGTGAGCGTGCTAGAAGGAAGATCATGTTCCCACCATATTTCTGCTTTTTATTTCAACTTTTGTCCACTTTCTCTATCAACATCACTTTCAGTTCAAGTGATATACACTTGTGTTTCTTACTAGTACTGGAAGCCATTGCAATAACAAATCTAATGGCTTGCAAATAGATTTTAAAAAGCATTTAGATGTCCATCAATACTCAACATTTATGATGAAAGACCATTGACCACTGGTCTCTATCCAATAAAAAGAAAGTCTTTTCTCAAACCACAGCCACATCTTGTACAGTGCTGTATGCTTTGTTTTGCCAAACCAAAATTCTCTCAACCCTGCCACGTTCAAGTAGGCTTTACTAGTCATTCCTAACCCACATAGTCACTTTACAAATGGACAAGAAAAGTACATACCTTTTGTTTTCTTGTTTGGCCAGGCAAATTTCACAAAATATGTTATAATTGATTTGCTGGCTGGGTAATCGCATTATAAACAATTTTTTTTTTTAAATATAGATAAACTTTTAAAAATTGGGGAATTTTAAAAAATGGTTGTTATATCATAATTCTTGTTATAACAGGTTTCATTATAATTGGACTTTACTGTATAATACAGTCACATTTGGAATGCTTAATAAAGAAAAATAACTTTACAAAGATAAATTCTGCCAATATAAGAAAAGGCATACTTAATTCTTTAGCTACAGACCAACACTATGAATATTTTAATCTGGATCAAAAAATGACAAAGCAACAATGTCATCATTTCATTAGAAAATAACAATAATTTGTTTCTTTACAAGTGGACATTTCTAAATAATTTCCATTTCCTTTCATAATCAACCTCATGTTGTGAACACATTTGTTATTCATAGCTGACAAATACATGTATTTTTTATGACATTTCTAATAGAAAATAATTGATTCCGCGTGGTATATATCATGACTTGAGTAGTGAAAAGGTTTTCATTGAGCAGCAAGCGACCGCTTAAAAAAAAAAAAGAAGAAAAAAAAAAGAAAGAAATTGAGCACATTAAAATGTATCTTCTGTAAAAATATATTTTGTGTCAATATTTCAGAGTGAAGAAACAATCACCATTTTTTGGCCATGTAATGAGAAGAGAACAACTGGAATATATTGTAACAACTGGAAAAATTGAGGGACGAAGAGATAGAGGGAAACAAAGAGAGAAAATACCAGACAGCTTAAGAGAATGGCTTGGCAGAAGGTCAACAACAGAAATGATAAAGAACTGTCGAATCGAAGGTTGTGGAGAGACATGATCACCTACGCCAGTAGGCCCGGTACTTGATGATGATTTCAGAGTGAGTGTGCTGTCTATCAAATAATAAGGATCAATTATGAGGATTTCTACATAGTGCACATGTGCCTATGATAAATGTGAATTCCATTATTAAATTGAACATTCTGAATGGTATATTCAACTACCAAAGACAAAAAATTGAATATACATTGAAAGAAATCATAATTACATTTATATTTGCGCTTGAACTTATTGCAATTTGATCTGAAATTAGAATATGGTGAGTTAAACTTCCATTTTTTGTTAGCTGTTTACTTTTCTTTATTCTTAACATATAAATACTCTCTTTTTCATTTTACCAACAATTATTATTTACCAACAATTTAATTTTTATGTCATGAAATATTTCCTCTTTAACCTGGTATATTATAAGTTTTAATCAAAAACAACAAAAAATATACAGAAGTTTTGCATAAAAATATACATGAGCCAATCCACAATTCTAGCAAAATATGAGATAAAAGTTAAAAAACAACAGGTATTAAAAACTGTAAAGGAACTATTGAAATTTAATTGTTTTTAGTAAAAAAAACAATTCATAACAATTTTTAACCAGATAAAGTCACCACATAATTTTTTTTTTTTTTTAGAAGTAGCTCTAACCAGACGAAACAAAATTAGACCAAGGCCATAAGAGAAAGAATTGACAAAGAGTGTTAAACTATATATAGAGACAACAACACAATTTTAAAGTAGGAAATATCTCATCACATCTAATTAGAAGTGTAGAAGGCAGCATAGCATAAGCTTGCAAGAAGGGACAATACCAGGAAAATTCTACAATAGCAACTTCTTCCTCGTACCATTAAGTGCATATTGAAAGCACTGTGTCACTAGTTTTACTACAACACAGCAATATCTGCATCTTTAGACCCAACACATTTGTTTTTGGCAAGGAGAGATTTGCTTAACAATTTTGCCCAGATAGCGGCTATTATGGCACATTCTAAAACACTTTTAAGTGCCCAGGGTTTTTAGACTTGTGAGTGTGCACATGGGATCTTTTGATTTTCACAGTTATCTGAGAGGGCTAGACATTGGATCTCACTACCCAGAGAGGGCTAGACATTAAATCTCACTACCCAGAGAGGGCTAGACATTGGTTCTCACTACCCAGAGAGGGCTAGACATTGGATCTCACTACCCAGAGTGGGCTAGACATTGGATCTCACTACCCAGAGTGGGCTAGACATTGGATCTCACTACCCAGAAAGGACTAGACATTGGATCTCACTACTGCCTGTAGTGGAATTTTAACTCAGGACCTTCCTGTCCAACATCTTACAAAATAATATTGATCAGATAACCTGCGATTAGATTTCTCTTAGCATTGTCAAAATATAACATTAATTGTTCTTTAGTTGGTTAAATCAGCATTGGCAAAACGCCTGCACTAAGCAAATTGTTGCAATTATATTTACATGCACAATGAAGCCTGTACTTCGAACATTAAAGAGTTTGAATGCTAAATTCAAGAGAATTTTTATTCAAAATTTAACATGCTTTTAAGATCAAGCTCTTGAGGCACTATTTTAAAAAAAATGTAATCCAGAGTTACTTTATTCAGCTTGAACACTTCAGAATGAGATACATTTTTTAAATAAGTAATTGAAAACTAGTGTAGGTGGATTAATGACCAAGCAACTACTGTACATTTAATTAGCAACTGGTAATGATACCAAATTTGTAATAACGGTAAGTTACTGTACCCAGAGATCAACACTTCCTGTTGGAGGTGGACATTTAAAAAAATAATTACCATCTATCTCCCTTCTCTCACACCCATCCTGGCACTGGGGACTAAGAAATTTTCCCTTTGAACTGCCAGGCACAGTCTGACGTTTTTTTGGAAAATTAAAAAGAGGTGTGCTACAAGTCAAATGGAAAACACTACCTTTCCTCACCAAATTTCGATAAATGCAAAATTCATTTTATGACAGTATTTGTGTATTTTATTTATCGCTTTAATGTTTTAATTTAGTATTAGGGCAATCAAATGTGTTATTTTTACATTAAGTTATGTGTATTTGATGTTTAAATTTATCAAAATAGTTATTGTTTAGTGTCTGGGAACAGATTCATTCACTCTCATTATTTCTAATGGGGAAAATTGGTTAGGACTTCAGATGTTTCAGAGTTTGAACAGTTTCCTGGAAGAAATTAATTCTGAACTACAAGGCAGTACTATATACATTAAAACAAGTTTGAAAATACAGCATTAATGTAAGTAAAAAAATCAAAGAAATTAACAGAATAATCTTATTTAACTTGCAAATGCATGGGGCGGCCACAAGAACACAAAAAATAAATTAAACGGTATAGTTGCAGGTGTGGACAGCATACCAGCATAATATATTAATTAATATACATATAAATTTACATAGAAATAAATAAAACACAATCACAATTTTTTTAAATTAAAATAAACAAAAATGAAAATCTTACCTTAATTAATTAATCTTCAAAAAGTAAACAATGAATGCATACATTAAGTACAGTTTGAAAGATCTACTGTTATTTCAGTATATGGCAACATTTTTTTACCCAAAGACTGACAGATGGAAAAAAAGAAGCAAGAAAGTGTGTGACAACAGAAAAATATGATGAAATTTTAAAACATGGCTTGAATTTATACTCAAAAGAATTGTAACAAACCATCTCCTTTCTCTTCTTTCTTCGCTTCTTTTTTGCGCCCACTCAGGTGTCAAGGGAGTTACAAAGTTCTGGTTCTCGCCCTTTTGGCAGCTTTAAATATTGTCAATTGATGTTGTAGTGTTTCTTTATCTGTCTGTCCATCTTACTCTGTGTCAGCTTCTTGTTTGTCCTTTTCTCTTCTTTTAATATATGCCTTTGTATGGTAAGGAATTACGCACATTTCTTTCAAGATGGACAAACCAATTTATTTGCTGTTTCTGTATGTGGCTTAGGATTGGTTCAATGCCTACTCTTTCTCTTATAATATCATTTCTGGCTGATTTCTGGTCATCCTAAGTGCTTTTCTTAGACACCTCATCTTTGTGGTGACAAGCATTCTTTTATGTATAGTCGTAAGGTGATCATATTTGTCATTTGTAGCACAATGTTGGAATGAATATACTCTGTATGTTGCTTGGAGGTATTAGGTATAGCTTTGTGTTGAAGTATAGGGGACAGCTGCCCCAATATTTGGTTTGCCTTGTTGCATAGGATGTCTATTTCTTTATTGATTTTACCATCTTCACAGAATGTTGTTTCCAGATATTTCAAGTCTGTTGCTTGTTTTATAGCTTGGTGCTCTATAGCTATGTTTAATGTCTTATTTTGTCTTCCTATTGGTATAACTTCTGTATTTTTTCAGTGCTTATTTTCATGTTATTCATTTACATTCTTTGTTCAATGCCATCAGATGTTGTTGAAGTTCTGTTTCTTTGAAAGCTATTAGGCCCAGGTTGTCAGCAAAAAATAATTCATTTATATCTTCACATTGTGATTTGGGCATCCTTACATATTTTGTCAATGTAAGTGATAAACAAGAGTGGTGACAATATGTACCTCTGTCTTACTCATATGTTACTGTGAATTGTTTTGATGTTCCTTTATTCACTCTAATTCTATTGTTTTCTAAATCCCACCTGTTCTTCCACCAAATGGGGGTTCTATATTAGGTCTTAATCTTGTTTCTATAATTTTGGCATACATTTTGCCTATGTGGCTAAGCGGTGATATGCCATGGTTTTGTGAGCATTCTCTTTTGTTTCCTTTTATTCTTCCAAAAGGGAACTATACAAAACACAATTCAAACAACCCTCTGTAGTTATCAAGAATATTCTTCCGCTATAAAATTGGAAACTCTGATAAATGATATCAGTCTTCTTATTACTTCTTGGTTTTTATAAAATAAAATTATGTAAGTAGAGTCATGGTTTAAAGATATGATGTAACTTCTTATTAAAACAATTATGACGTCAGCAAACAATACTGAATGTGACAAGAAGAGACATAATCTGAATTGAGGATGTAAGGAGTAACAGCAGTGCTGAATCATATTAGGAAACAACGGTACATTGTATTACACGATCACCTCCAGAAAATATCCTTCAGAGTCTTAACGCCCAGAAACAATGGAAAGAGGGGAAAAGGTAGACATAGAAGATAACAGATTAATTAAATAGCAAACGTCATGAAGAGCACCAACAGAACACACACACTATAAAGCATTAACCCAAACACTCCATTTTTTCCTCAATGTTGAAAGGCAACAGAGGCAGATGAGAGTAAATTAAAGTAAGGGAAGCAAATAATTTCCTTATTAAGTTGAGGAAATCAGCCACAAAGCAACCCTCTTCAGTCATCTTTCACAAGGAGATCAGGCATTTGCCATAAGTGGTGCAGAGTTGGATGATACCAGTCATATTGCTTCTTTATCTTCTTACTTTCTTTATAAGTTCTGGGGGAAAGGCGCCTGACAGCAACAGAGTTGGAAGCTGCCAGTAACTTAAGGAGCTGATGGCTTGAGCAGGGTCAGTGAACTAGAACCATCCAGACCTTAATTAATGCTTGAGTCAGGATTTGTAAACTTAATTTAATCAAGATCCTAATCCACCTTCCAAAGAAGATCCTGAAAACTGACTAACCAGTCAGACAAAGTGAAAAGAGACTGAAGAAGAAAGGCAATCTAGTACCCATGGATGTCATGCCGAGGTCAATGACGGTAAAGCAAAATATTGCAGCCTGCTGTAAACAGCAACACACCTACATCAATTTAACATCTTTTAAAGGTCACAAACAAATATGAAGCTTTATTAACATAAGTGAAGACATAAAATCACAATGGACAGAACACTTTCAGGAAATCCTTAATCGTCCAATACCAAGGCTTTTAATAGATTTTACAGCCAACACACAAGCTTCACATTTAGTTTTAAATGTAGATGACCTCACTTTGAATGAAGTAGAGATGGCTGAAAGGCTCATGGCTAACAACAAGATGCAAGTGAATATGACATAACATCTGAGATGCTAAAAGCAATGGCCAGGTATAACTTAAAACATTTACAGAAAATGTTTTAACATAATATGGAAATCAGGAAAGGTACCTACACAGTGGTGTAGGGGTATAACTCAAAATGTAAAAAAAGGCAATCTCAAGGATTGCAATAGATGGTGAACTCTTCTAACAGTTGTCTCTAAAGTGTTCTGTTAGATCATCATGAACAGTATCAAAGATGTAGTAGATACTCTTATTCATGAACAACAAGCAGGATTTAGAAAAGGAGTCTCCTTCTTCCTCTTCTACCTTTTAGCTCCCAGTGGAGCATAGGTCTTCAACAAGCACTTTCCAAATCATTCTGTTTTTTGCAATTCCTTTAAAATTATTCCATGTCTTCCCCATCATCTTCATCTCTGCTTCTGTCTGTTTTCTCCAAGAATTCCTTGGTCTTCCTCTTTGTCTTTTCCCCTGGGGATTCCATAAAAGGGCCTGTTGTGTAATACTCTCAGTTGGCTTCCGTAGTGTGTGTCCTATCCATTGCCATCGTCTACGCTGTACTCTTTATCCACTGGTATTTGACCGGTACATTTCCATAATTCTACGTTAGTGACTATGTACTGCCATTTCCATCCCTTTATTCTGCGTAAGCATCCATTAATGAAAGTCTGTACCTTCGTGATTGTCAATTTTGTTATTCTCCATGTTTCACAACCATATAATAGGACCGACTTAACATTTGAGTTGACAATTTTTATTTTTGTATTTAACCTAATTTCTTTGGATCTCCATATGTTTCCCAGTGCAATGAAAGCTCCTCTTGTTTTTGATATCCTTATTTTGGTATCATTTTCTGTTCCTCCCTCTTTATCTATATTACTGCCCAGATATATGTAAGATTGAGAAAAGGAGCCTGCCTTGATCATATTCTAACCATAAGAATTATATTAAAAGAACATATAGAAAAACAGAAGCCACTTCTAAAGTTCATTGATTTCAAAAAGGCTTTCAACAACATACATAGAGACTTTGTGAAACATACCAAGACAATATAGAATACCACAAAATTTATTAACATCATCAAAGATCTGTACAACGGCTTCTCGTGTGTAGTTTGCATAGAGGTTGGACTTAGATAATGGTTTCAGATTAAAACCAGAGTGAAACACCTTGTGAACCACGCTTGATATATGGAATTGTCATCAACTCCATAATGCAGTACAAGTAACAAGGTCATTGGACGGACACTTGGATCTCAATTGGAGGACCTTGATTTTGCAGACGACATCATTTTTATCAATAGCAATGTGAACATGATGCAAGAAAAAAAATGCCATGTTATCAATGATTAGAAAAATATAACTTGAGATCAACCAAGAAAAGACAAAAGTGATGAAAAATCAAATTCATTCAGAAAAAAAAAATATACCTCAAAGGAGAAGCAGTGGAAGAAGTAGACCACTTTATACATGTTGAAAGCTGCTTGGATCAAGGACATACAAAGAAAGAAATTAGAATCAGAATAGCAAAAGGCAGCAATGGCTTTAAAAAAACTTGGTAAAATATGGAAATCATAATAGCTAAGCACAAAAAGCAAAGCTCAGGATTTTCAGATCAAATGTATTGTCTACCCTTACTTGTGCATGCAAGAGCTGAAAAACAACTAAAGAAACAGAAAATCTGGATGCATTTGAAAACAAATGCCTCATGAAAATACTTTGCATACCATGTAACGAATTCAAGGTTAGTGCAGAAATAAGAGAAATGGCAAAGCATACAAAAATATCAACCATAATCAAAAGAAGAAGGTGGTCATATGTTGGCCATGTGATGAGAAGAGACAACAAGAGATCTCAAAGCAGGCCCTCAAGTAGGAACCAGAGGGTAAAAGAAAAACAGGCTGACCTAGAGAAACATTAAAATGAACACTGAAGCTAGATGCATCAATAGCAGGCATCAGTTCCCTCGCAGAGATTGAATAACTCACCCAAAGCAGAGCCATGTGGCAAAATACAATGCAGGTCCTGTACAAGATCTGACACTTGATAACAAAGATCATCAACACAAAGAGTCTAGAATTGCTGCCCTATGTTCCATATTCAGCTCGAAAGGACAACAGACAGGCAGGCAGGAAGACAAACAATGAAGAAGAGGAGCTGTGGACAAACATAAAATGAAAGACAAATATTACACACTTACCTTGTTTAAAAAAAAGTGAAGGTCCAACAAGGCCAAAAAAGACAAGCTAGGTATTTCAGAAGTGTATGGCCTGACCTTGAATTCGTTGATTTGTTGAAGTTTAGTGCCTTTATTGAATTGAGAGTATGTTGGTAGATCAAGTGCCTGCAGAAGTCCAATTATATGAGTCTGTGACCTAAGAAGGAAATGACTTGCAGTTTAAAAAGTTAACTATAAGAAAATCTGATTTTTATTACTTTAGACTTCTATCTATCTATTGACCTTTCGAGCCGTAGCCAGCCCATAGGGTGTAGACCAAGATACTCCTTCTCTTATCTAAATTTTTATTCTAGCAGTTTTCAATTCTTTTAAAGATATTTTATCAAATCTCGCCATTTGTCCCTGTTCTGTGCAAGCAGCTCTATCTCATTGAGGAAGCCAATTCCTGCTTCTCTTGCCTCTCTCATCAATGTTCTTCTCAGTGTCTCTCTGGGTCTTCCTCTTTTACATTAGACTTAGACACAGGAAAATCTTATTTTATTACATTAGACTTTGACATAGGAAAATCTGATATTATTACATTAGACAGACATAGGAAAATTTGATTTTATTACATTATACATTAGACTCTGACATAGGAAAATTTGATTTAATTACATTATACATTAGACTCTGACATAGGAAAATTTGATTTTATTACATTATACATTAGACTCTGACATAGGAAAATTTGATTTAATTACATTATACATTAGACTCTGACATAGGAAAATTTGATTTTATTACATTATACATTAGACTCTGACATAGGAAAATCTTATATTATTACGTTAGACGTTGACATAGGAAAATCTGATATTATTACATTAGACAGACATAGGAAAATTTGATTTTATTACATTATACATTAGACTTTGACATAGGAAAATCTATATTATTACATTAGACTTAGACATCAATATTATTGTTTGATCATAAGTAGAATCAAAATAAATCATAAGTACATAGAAATACAAACTAATCAACATAATCAGTAATAAAATGAACTTCACAAATGATAAAAGCAATGAAACTTGTATATGATAGAGACTCAAACAAAAAGTTATATACATGCTGATTACAAGCGGATGATTAAGCTGGAAGGGTCACATATACAGAAGATATCCAGAAACAATCACAAGAGTTGTCATGTAGTTGTATCCAGAGCAATGGCAACAGAGTGACAGATCACGGATAACCTGATGGAGGACAGTGGAAGCAGAAATGAACAGCTGTGAAGTGGATAAATTTTGTTGTTGCCCTACAACATGCCACAAAATGTACCTGCAAATAGTGACTGCATTGTCTGTCCATGGCCAACAAAAGAAGAAATGGTACATATTGTATATTGTGACAATTTATATTTCAACAATTATCTTTATGTCACTTGAAAAAAAAGAAATATTGAAGGTAATTTATTGATAGCTAGGTTAAAACAATAGATAAAATATAAGAAACATGATAAATCTTTCTTTAGTTCAACAAATAAAAAAAAGTCTCAAATATTATAAAAGTTAGGTTATAACAGTTTACTGTAAGTCAGGATATAACATGATTATGCCCGGTTAATGTCTTTTTTTTATATTAGGGCATTATAAAAAAACAGTCAAAGTGCTGTCAGAACATCGGAAGGTCTGTCAGAATGGTTTCAGGTTACAACAGGAGTAAGACAAGGATGTGTCCTCTCACCACTCCTCTTCATCATATATGTTTACAAAATAAATCAGGAAACAACCAACAATAAGGACAAATCAAATAATAACATAGAGGTAGAAAACTCCAACATCAATGAGCTACTCTTCGCAGATGACCAATGCCTAATATATGAGGATGAAAACCTGCTACAACAGCATTTAACATCTCTAGATAAAAGCTGAATTATTTTCTCCGGCTTGGTATAGAACCGTTGATCAGAGGTTTAACAAGCCGCTATCGTAAAAACGATGTTGTTAATGAAACGATGTATGATGGTTACACATGTGCAGTTCGAACAGAGGAAGGACTGAGCGAATGTTTCCCAATAGAAACTGGGGTTAAACAAGGATGTATTTTATCGCCCTTGTTATTTGGAATTGTTATGGACTTCATAATGAAGAAATGCTGCACTGGTAATAAAGGCATCGAATGGATACAAGGAGACCATTTGGAGGACCTGGACTTTGCTGATGACATAGTTCTCATCAGCAATCAGATAAAAACGATGCAGGAAAACACAAATGAACTATCATCAATAGCCAGCAAAATTGGGCTTGAGGTCAATCATGAAAAGACTAAAGTCATGAAAAGTTTAATTCCAACAAGTGACAAAATATACATGGAAAACAAACCAGTAGAAGAGATCGATCACTTCATCTATCTTGGAAGTCACATTGATCGAGAAGGGGATACAAGCAAAGAAATTAGAATCAGAATGGCTAAAGCAGCAATGTCTTTCAGAAGCCTTGAAAAGTTGTGGAAATCAAAACTCATTAGCACAAACACAAAACTTAGGCTATTCAAATCAAATGTACTATCAACCCTTACGTATGCGTGTGAAAGCTGGAAAACAACAAGAGATATAGAAACAAAGTTGAACGCATTCGAAAATAAATGTCTAAGGAAAATACTTGGTATAGAATGGAACGAATTCAAAACAAACGAGGAAATTAGAGAAATCGCCAATCAACCACTAATATCTTCAGTAATAAAGAAAAGACGATGGTCATACGTTGGACATGTGATGAGAAGAGATAATAATCGAATAGCAAAGCAAGCCCTCATATGGAAACAACAGGTAAAAGAAAAAGAGGAAGACCCAGGGAGACACTGAGAAGAACATTGATGAGAGAGGCAAGAGCAGCAGGAATCGGCTCCCTCAATGAGATAGAACTGCTTGCACAGAACAGAGACAGATGGCGAGATTTGATAAAATATCTTTAAAAGAAAACTGCTAGAACAAAAATTCATATAGGAGAAGGTGTATCTTGGTCTACGCCCTATGGGCCGGTTACGGCTCGAAAGGTCAATAGATAGATAGATAAAAGCTGCATAAACTACAGTATGAAAATTAACACAGCAAAAACAGAGGCTATAAGAATAAGCAAATTAAGACACCCATTAAACATCAAGATCAAAGATAAAGAAATAAAACAAGTAGAGGAATTCAAGTATTTGGGCACAATGTTCACAGAAGATGGAAAACTAGACAGAGAAATTGACATGAGAATACAAAAAGCAAATGCTGTCACATACCAGCTTTCACCATTGCTAAGACATCCAAACATTTCTATGCCAGCTAAATAACAAATGATAAATAGCATCTTCATACCAACTTTGTGCAATGAAAGACAAACATGGACCCTTTCTAAATCACATTTAAGAAAGATCAATACATGTGAGATGCGTTGCTTGAGAAAAGTAACAAACAACACAAGAAGAGATAGAATACCAAATGAAACCATAAGAAAAATAGTAGGAACAAAACCCTGCCAAGAATATATAGAACAACAACAATTTAAATGGTTTGGTCACCTGGTCAGAATGAATCCTTACCAATCACCATCAAGGGCGTTCTTCTCGAGAATGCATGGAAAAAGACCAAGAGGAAGACCCAGAAGAAGATGGATAGATGCAGTGACAGAGACATTGTAACAACAAAGGAAAATCACTAATTCAGACAATTCGAGCAGCACAAGAACGACAAATGATATAAACCACGACACCTTTTAGGTATCAGTGAAAGAGAAAAGAAGAAGAAGAAGAAAGAATGTATTTTTAATGTCAGACAATTAAGAGAAGTATACAGTGGAAAGAAAGAAAAAAAGAAAATAAGAAGAAAGAAAGAAAGAAAGAAGGAATGAAAAGATAGAAAAGAAAGAAAGATATGAAAGAAAGAAAAGAAAGAAAGAAAGAAAGATCACTGACCGTGTGGGAGATCTGTGACCAAGAAAAATGAGAAGATCAAAAGACCAAAGAGCTGGCTATCAAAAACAGAATAAAAAGATTTGAACAAGAAACAGAGTTTATTTGTCAATTAGCTATCCTTCATGAGAAACCAAAAAAATAATAATTGGGTTAATAAAAAAAAATAAGAAAAAAAATCTTTCTTTTTTTCAACTGGCAAATGTCTATACTCACCTGCCCACCCATTGTCCTCCAAGGTCCCATAGGTCTGTACCTTTTGATGATACTAGAGGGACAGTGAGTGTTCTGCCTCCAACTCTTTCTGAAATTGACATGGATTTATATAAAGTAAGTAAAGTAAAGAGCCCCTGTCACGCCAAGTGACATATAGGGAATATGGTGTTAGTGACCATAAATTTTACAGACCTTCAGCACATGATTTTAGGGGTAATGTGGTCGGTATTACACCCATGCCGCTTTACTTTCCCAGAAAAAAATCCAGTACCCATTTAAGGCTGGGTAAACCTGGAAACTCTGTACCTTCCAGGCATGTCATAAGAGGCGACTAAGGAGGTTGATCGATGGCTTGACAAGCTGTCATTGTAAAAGGTATTGTTATGGAAACAGCGCCATAGATTTTAGAGCAGTGATCTTTGCAATATGTGCCATTTTGGCACGCAAGGGTTCTGTTTTTGAGATTGTGGTTCTGCCCTATGTGCCGACTTCGGCTCAAAAGTACAATAGATAGATAGACAGAAACCTGGAAACCATCGGTTAGGATCGAACCCTACCCCTTGCCCTTTGTAGTCAAGTTTACTAACCACTGAGCTATTGCAGTTCCCATGGACTTATATGCTCATACATACTTACTGCTCAGATTATCTTAAATGAGAAAGTTCCATTAAATTCCATTTGTGTTTATTTGATTTTGCTATTTTCTACTGGCTCCTCAGTTTTATGGTGATAGTGTGCAAATCTGCCACATAGGGAACAGGCAAATAATTGCAGTGCTGCGGTAAAGCTAGTAGCAGAAGCAAGTAGGGGGGGTGTATCGTACACTCTTACAAGGTATGGTGACAGCTTTGCAAAAAAAGAAACAACAAAATACTAA
Source organism: Megaustenia siamemsis (assembly GCA_032433765.1). NCBI lineage: Eukaryota > Metazoa > Mollusca > Gastropoda > Stylommatophora > Ariophantidae > Megaustenia > Megaustenia siamemsis. Next base: position 45,927,865 of record JAVIAB010000073.1, read on the forward strand.
CGTTTCAGCCTACATGCGGCCTTCCTCAGAAAACAAGAACAACACAAACGAACAACGAAATAAAGATAAACTCTACTACATCCAGGATGAGCGGGACAGGTAAATCAATGAAAAATAAAGAGAGATAAGAGATGAAATGATAAAATGAAAGAGACGTGTTACATATCGGAGAATAAAAATAGATAATATGTGAAAAATAGTAAGCTAAAATATATATAAAATTAAAGCAAGACTTAAATGAGGAAAGATTCAAAAGCTGCCAGCAAGTAGATAACTGTGGGTCTAATGGAACGCAGAAGGGAAGGGATTGAAAATCAGTCACGTGATTAGGCGAGAAGTCAGACGAGATTACAAGGCGGTGGAATGAGGTGTGAGAGGCACTCAAGCATGACACAGGTAATCACTAGAGATATTGAAATGTATGGAGTTAAAATGAGCAAATCCCAACATTATTCAGGTAACATGACAATAAATGAGGCGTAATAGAGAGATTAAGGAGGACTGGTGGTATAGGGTGTTGGAAAGTTAGACAGGAGTAGTGAAACATAAGAATAATAAATGTAAGTGGAGAACAGGCAAACAATAGCAGTGCTGCTGTAATTATAAATATAAGTTGGTAAATAGGGATGCTGATTCCCGTGGAAGGGTGCCAACATACTTACAGATATGTTATATAGACCCTAAATATCGCCTGGGGAGATCATTCCAGGGTGTGAGGGGCCAAAACAGGAGCAGGGGAGGGAAGAAAGGAGAGAGTGGAGGGGGATGGAAGGGAGATGGAAGTGAAAGAAGGAAGGGAGGGAGTGGTGGAAGAGAGAGGGATAATAGATTACCTTTGATAAAGGGATACATTGATGCCCCGAGGGATGAAGCAACCCATACAGGAGATCAGACAATTCAATTTTATATTTTCAAATGCTAAGGTTACTTTTATATGCTCAACTTGAACACAGGGCATCATTTTATCGTCCACCTCCAAAAGGACTAGCCTCTCAAGATGGACACTTGGGGGAAAAAAACTGATAACTTGAGGTTAGAACTGGGTGCTTCTGTTTAGGAGGCAAGCACCTTACCCAAACACTAAATCAATTAATGAATCAAAGCCTTTTAGACACCTTCTTGGAGCAGAGCCAACAGACAAGGTCTCTCCATCCATCCCTATTCTTAGACATTTTCTCTACTTCTCTCCAGTCTAGGCCAATGTTCTTCAGGGTTTCCATGACTTCTCTTCTCCGTGTCTTTCTGGGTCTTCTTGGCTTTCTCTATCCCTGTGGGTTCCAAGACAGCTCAACTCTACTACAGTCCCCAATAGGGTATTAAACTTTATGCTACACTTTCAGCCTGATAAAACTCTCTAAAGCAATCTATAGGGGTTGACAAAGCTGAAACTAATGTAGTGTATCTGTAATAATCATGAACACACTAAATTAAGTAAACAATTGTAGTACCTTTGCCTTCAAGGACAACAATTTTTGCTTCTGGGTAATTCTTTTTTATGTTGAATGCTGCTGTCAAGCCTGATATGCCTGCTCCAACCACAATTACATCAAAACAATTCTCTGCCATTGTATCATCAAGCCGTAAACAACCAGACCTCCTTCCTAAAGTGATGAAATAAATTATATGAAAAATAACTAACACTTCATAACTTCACACTATACACTAACAAAAATTAAGATTTCAAACGTTCCTCTCCTAAAAGTTTTTTAAAATACACAATAAATTATCATAGAATTTATTTTCTTTTCACAAACAATTCAAATATAATAGTTTCAATGGGAAGAAGTTTGTTTGGTAAAGATCAAGACAAAAATGTTAAACAGTCTATTCTCATGAATTAATTTCTTCAATTCCTCTTATATCCCTTTGGGTATAAAAGGAGATACAAAGTTCTAGATCTTATCCTTTAACAACCTGAATCACTGTCATTTTATCCTGTTGTGAAGCATCTGTAATGTTGTCACTCCATCTTCCTCTTCTTATTCTTCTGAATTTGTCCAATAGTTCAGAGCCTGCTTAAGGATGCTAGGTGGGTGTATTTGCATTGTGTCACTAGTTTATGGCAAGCCATGATATCTATGCCTCTCAGCCCAACACCTCCATCTTTAAAATGACATTTTTGGTAATAGATTGCCTTCCCTCTTCAACTGCTATTCATTTGCTCAAACTGGTTAATTTTTTTTCCAGGGGCATCACTGAGAGATGGAGTATAAAGTCTGGATCAGCTCTGATGTTGACCAACCATAATGCATACAATCAACTATTAATCACAGAACACTGTCAGCCCAAGTGCTGGCAGCCATCTTGGCACCCCTCTCTTCTTTTAAATGCCTTACATGGTACAAAACTATAAGGCATTCTCTCCAGTGACAACAAATGAAATAGTTTTCCCACTGGAGAGAATGCCTTATAGTTTCATACCATATAAGGCATTCTCTCCAGTGAGAAAACTATTTCATTTGTTGTCTCTGCATGGAGTTCAATTATGTTTTTATACTAATTCTTTATCTTATGGTCTTGTTTTGAATTAGGTCTCTTCTGTTTAGCTGCAGCCACTTTCCTCAGACATCTCATTTCTATGGGAACTAACCTCCACTACAAACCAACAAATCAGGTCTTTTGACCACAATTCCATTAAACAATTCTTTTTAGCTCATTGATCAATTAATTTATATCTTCAGCCAATATTTCTCATTTACCAATAATATGATTGAATTTCAAAGAACTAACAAAAAATCTTATTTCCCACCTACTTTTTCATTTATCACACTTGTAAACTTTAAATACCTGAAAAAATTTCAAAGCATGGGTCTTATAAAACTGCTACCTCAAGATGAGAGGAGAATGACACACTAATCTCAAAGAGGTAGCTGCCATTCATGTAGAAAGGGCTGTAATGGTCTCAGATGTTGAAAAAGGCAAAAAAATAGATAGTTAAAATTTGGGCTTTGAGATTTCAGGAATTGTTGTACATTAATTGCTTGATTATGCTGAGTTAGCTTCATCTAGTTAGCGTTCACCCGTTAAGTGGGCATGGATGCTTTATGTTGCTGCTAGTTTACAGCAAGCAGCGGCATCAGTGCCTTTTGGCTTGACTCATCCATCTTCAGTATGGATAGATTTGCTTAAGAATTTTGCCTGGGCAACTGCCACTTTGGCCAACTCTTTTTTTACACCAAAGATTCTTTGACGTTCACAGAGTGCATATGGGATCTCCTGTTTTTCACCATTGTTTTGAGTGGGCATTGTTCTGCGCAGAAAGTAAGAAAACGAATCAGCTATTATTGTACAGATTGTTCAGATAAGCCACATCTGTGCGTTAAAACATGTTTTAGGGAATATCAAACAAAATAAGTTCAGTTGTGTAAATAAAAATAAGAAACTTGACTTGTAAATAATATTGTTGTGACATACATAAATTTGTCATATTTTTCATTCAAGGTCATTTACAAAAATGTTTTGGAGGAATTTGGATATGTTGTGTAATATTTCAAGACAAATGGATAGCAACACTTATGGAAAAAGGTAAGTGAATTACAATATTTTGAATTAAAAATTATCTACCTTCATTATTTTATATCTTTTAAAATATATTTATTTCTTCAAATAATCACATATAATAAATATATTGTTATTTTCATTTTATGTATCCATTTCCCTTTCCAGTGATGTATAACACATATCTGATATCATACCAATTATTACAAATTATTGTGTGAAGTAGTAAGTAGTCAAGTGAGAAAAGTTATATGGGTGAAATTTCTGGTAACAGGAAAGGAAAATTAATCTGGTCCAAACCTAAAAATAATGTGTTTCCTGTTCTGGCCCGGAAAAAGTTCAGTTTACCTACCTTAGTTTAAATTAAACTTTATTATATATAAGTCAAAGTGTGTTAACTGAACTGTTAATAAATCAGATCAGATCACTGAAGAAATTGAACGAAATGAAATGGACTTAGACTTTTAATAATATAAAATAAGAAGCAGTCTGTTTTCACAGTTTTGTCACAGACAATAAAAAAATAACCGATTAGATAACAAAACTCAGTAGAAATAATGCTTTGTTATCTTGTTGTGTTATCTAATTCAAATTTGACAATACGGATATCTCAGCAAGCGCCTGCAACAAATAGACTTTGGCCCCATTTGTGTTATCTTATTTATAATCTTGTTATTGAAGACCAGCCTTGTAGACGGGTTCAGAGGTCCACTGATTGACGAATAACTCTGACATGAAAGTCATAATTGTTGTCAGTGTTCTCCCCTTCCTTTCTCGTTTCCGTAAACAAGCACTAACTAAGCACAAGTTGAGGGCCGCTAATGTCGCATCTTATTATTATTTACAGTCTACATTTTCTTTACCAAACAAACAAAATGTCCCAATGTCGGGGATATTTTTCCAAATGACTGTTTGCAAGTATCAACATTCTTTAATATAATTGAAAGACTTCAGTCATAATAACAATTGACCATTCCTTGTAATTTTTAAAAATTAATTTTATTTGTATAAAATAAATAATATAATTATAATTATAATGATATAATATTAAATATTACTAATTATAAAATTATTATAGTCTTCTAGTATATATATTTCCTGTGTGTTACTATGGCCTCATTATGAGGCAAGTAAAGAATAGTGACACAGTGACCTTCCAGGCATGTCGTAAGAGGCGACTAAGGAGGTTGATCGATCGATGGCTTGACAAGCTGTCACTGTCAGTCATTGTTAGTAAAAAGTATTGTCATTGTTATGGAAACAGCGCCATATATCTTAGAGCAGTTATCTCTGGAATATGTGCCACACTTTGGCATGCAAGGTTTCTGTTTTTGAGATTGTGGTTCTGCCCTATGTGCCGTCTTCGGCTCGAAAGGGCAATAGATAGATAGTATATAATAAGTATCTAGTAGTAGAGTATTATTATATTATCAGTATATTGATCCTGCAATCCTGCCCACGCTTTTAGATATCGCATAGGGAAGGGCGTGTACTATTTTTCGCCACCCATCTCTATTCTTGGCGGGATGTTCGATCTTATGAGTTATCAAATGGTCTAATATGCCTGCCAACTTTGTTTCTCTTATAAGTGTTTTTTTCAATGTCTCTCTTCTACTTTAGGTCTTCCTCTTTTTCTGTATACATTAATACTGATGTTTCCCATGGAGGAACCTATTTTGAAATTCTCTTGTCTACTCTCAGAACGTCTAACATATCATAATCATGATAATGCTCATCTTCTTTTCCTAACAGTAGACCAGATTGTTGTTTGCATGGCCATTTTTCTTATCTCTATATTAGTCTTGAATTCATTCCATTGTTGTACAGAGGTATTTTCTTAGGTATTTGCCTTCAAAAGTGTTTAGTTTTCTCTCAATCTCTTTTGTTGTTTTCCAGCTTTCACATGCATAGGTAAGAGTAGATAATACATTTGAGTTGAATATTCTAAGTTCAGTTTTCTTGCATAAAAAGTAAAGTACTACCGTCACACCAAGTTGCGTATAGGGAATATGTTGTTAGTCACCATAAATTTTACAGACCTTCGGCACATGATTTTTGGGGTAATGTGGTCGGTATTACACCCGTGCCGCTTTACTTTCTCCAAAAAAAATCCGGTACCCATTAAAGGCTGGGTGAACCAGAAGCGGTCGGTTGGGATCGAACCCTACCTCTTGTCCTTTGTAGTCCAATTCACTAACCACTGAGCTATCACGGCTCCCCACATACACTGAGCTATCAGGTTTTCTTGCATAGTATTTTTTTACATTTCTATAATATTTTGTCCAGGTTTCTAACATTTGCTGTTGCTTTTGCTATCTTGCTGCTAATCTCTTTCTGTATTTCACCATCTCGCTCTATATTACTACCTATGTATATATATATATATATATATATATATATATATATATATATATATATATATATATATATATACACACACACATATACACACAAATATACAGGTATCTCAGCAAGTGCCAGCAACAAATAGACTTTGGCCCCATTTATCTTATTTTATGTGTCACATATTTTTGGAGTGGTCTACTCTTTCCAATGCCTGAGATATATATTGCCCTCTGAAGTATTATTTTTCATAATTTTTGTTTTATCGATGTTGATTTAAAATTATATTTTTTCCATCATGGATGATAAGGTATCTGTGATATTTTGCTGATATTGTCACTTAGACTTCAATTCTTGATGTATCATTTATTGCCATTATTACTGTTGCAACATTTTTTACTTATGTAGTCAATGGTAGTTCCAAGTAGCAATGGTATAGTACACATTCCTGTTTTACTCCTGTTTCAGTTTGAAACCAATCACTCATTCCCTCCTCTGTGTGAACTGCTCAAGTATAGCCGTCATATATGTCTTTTATAATGTTGGTAATTTTTGGTGCTATTCCATGTTTCAAGATGTTCCACAAGGACAATCTATGTATGCTGTCAAACGCTTTTTTAAAATCAGCAAAATTGCAGATTAATGGTTGTCGTTTTTCTATATTTTCTTCTAGTATTACTATTATCCTTAGAGTGAATATTTGATGAAGACAGCTTCTCCCCTTTCTGAATCCTGCTTGTTCTTCATGCATAATATTATCTACACTATCTTTTATTCTGTTCAGCATGATTCTACAGAAAATCTTGGAGGTAAATGATAAAAGCGTAATTCCTCTCCAGTTATTGCAATCTTTAAGATTGCCCTTCTTAGGTACTTTGATAATGATCCCTTTCTTCCAGTTTGTAGGAACTTTTTCTTCATCCCAAATTTTATTAAATAGTTTTCTTAGGTGGAATACGTTTTGAGTATTAAATCCTTTTCGCATCTCTGCGGCTATTTTATCTATGCCATAGGCTTTATTATTAACCATGTGTTTCACTCCTAATTCAATTTCTGTTATAGTGATTTCTTTTATATTGATGTCTAAATGAGGAGTTGGTTCATCTGTTTCAAACTACATGAGATGATTGGAATGCAAGCGGTTAAGAATATCCTGGAAATGCTCAGCCCATCTGGCTTTTTTATTAGCACTAGATGTTAGTAAAGTACCATCTGCACTCAAAACAGGTCCACTATTTGATGTATAGGAGCCTGCTAGTTGTTTCTGTATATTGTATAATACCTTGCTTTATATAGTATAATATAATAACCATAACAACAATATTCCATTTACTGCTATTATGTAGTATAGTACAATAATAGTAGTAGTAGATGGAATATTGTTGTTGTTGTTGTTATGGATCCAGAAACCTGTGAGCTCATGTCCTTCGGTCCAATGCCAGGTAATGATATCTGCAGATTTTTCTGAGTTCCCTTGTAGTTCCATAAAAGGTGTTCTTCTTATCAGGTCTTAAAGGAAATAGAGTTGGTCTGATGCCATTGAGCTTTGAACAGTCAAAAAGGTGATGTTCTACTGTTTCATGTTGGTGTTCACAGAGTGGACATGCTGGAGTTTGGTTTCGTTGTATTCTATTGATAGATGGGCTCCATCAACTATGACAAATAACAATAGATGGGCAACATCAACTATGACAAATAACAATAGATGGGCTCCATCAACTATGACAAATAACAATAAATGGGCTCCATCAACTATGACAAATAACAATAAATGGGCTCCATCAACTATGACAAATAACAATAGATGGGCTCCATCAACTATGACAAATAGCAATAAATGGGCTCCATCAACTATGACAAAAAGCAATAAATGGGCTCCATCAATTATGGCAAATAGCAATAAATGGGCTCCATCAACTATGACAAATAACAAATACATTTTTTTCTGTTAAATTAAAATTTAGAAATATATTTAAAGTTAAATGTTTCTTCAGTGCAAATTATTTTATTTTTTACTTTAGTCCTGAGAATACAAATCAGCAAATGTGACTCACATAAAGACTGAAGATGATCCTAAGAAGAAGATGGCAACACTGGGTCCGTGTGTCTATCCTCTTGTTTTGCATTTTTGTTATCTGGAATATTTTACGTGATTTAGTTATGCCAGAAGATAGTGTGCATAAATATTGGATGCAGGATGAAAGAATATTTGACCACTGGGGTAAAGATGACACAGATCGTAACTGGATGCCTGATCTTCTGGCAAAACGAACACAAGAGATTCCTGTTGTTGTAGTAGAAGAGCATTATGAAGGTAAATTTGTGTTTGAGTGTGTTCAAATAGTAAACATTAATTGGTGTTAATAGGTAAGCTGTTAACCTCTGCTGAGATGAAATGTGTTAGACGAATGATAGGAAACAGCCTGAGAGACAAGATCAGAAATGAAGAACTGAGAAAAAAATATGAATAGCCTCCGGCATAGAATATAAAGAAACAACAGATAAAATGGTTTGGCCATGTGACAAAGCAGAGTAAAGAAAACTCAACACAATGAGCCCTCAGTAAACATTGCGAAAATACCAAACCTAAGGGTCGACCACGAAAAAGATGGATTGATGGAATATTAGAAGCACTACGAAACAGCAGCAGCAGAGGTGAACAGAAGAGCAAAAGACCACAAATTATATCTCCCCTTGACACTGAAAGGCAAAAGAGGAAGGAAAGAAGAAGACGAGTTAAGCTGTCCCTGTGCTAGAACTTAAGCAATGGGTGAATCTTGAATCAGCTGTCAATGTTTTCTCAACAACAATGATGGTTATGTAATAGGAAGTATGATGATTATGTAATAGGAAGTATGAGGGTTATGTAATTGGAAGTATGAGGGTTATGTAATAGGAAGTATGATGATTATGTAATAGGAAGTATGAGGGTTGTGTAATTGGAAGTATGAGAGTTTTTGTAATAGGAAGTATGAGTTTTATAGTGTTGTGTAATAGGAAGTATGAGTGTTATAGTGTTATGTAATAGGAAGTATGAGGGTTGTGTAATAGGAAGGATGAAAGAATTATTAATTAATTTTATGCACAAAACTATAGCTGCCTTTCTAAACATTATAAATATAATAATATTTAAAACTCTTACATCTAATATTATTTTCACCATTTTATCAATCTATTAAAAATACATTTATGATTATTATTCATCTGCAATTTATTTTTACAAAAGTTTTCAAGTAAGTTTCTGGAATTACCAACATCTTGGTTTCATTTTTCATTTCAGTGCTCAAATATTGGTTTCAAGCTGCAGATCAGGGCATTATTCCAGTGTCCCAAAATATTCTGGTAATAATCAGACATACTGAATGTAATTTTCTTCTACCAAGTTGGATTGTGTGCTAATGTAATCAGATTATTAATGAAAGCAGTAATTGCATCTTCATAAATGTAAACATTATAGAAGGTGCCTGTTCTTGGAGCATTATGATGCATCTTTCGGAAATGTGTCTTCCATGAAGTTTCAACTAATAACTATTAAGCCTTAAAAAAAAACAACATTAGGAGTTCTATTATCCTCTTATGGACTCTTGTTGTGTGCTCACAGCACAATATGCCATTGGCCACATTGACCAAGACAGTAACTTAGCTGTCTGTTTGGGCATTATAATAAATACATTTGTTGGGAATTTCAGAAATTAATCCTGAACATTTAAGAGGGCCATATTTGAAGAAATAAAATTTACTACAGTTATAATATTACACCACAGGAAACATATTTTAAAATAAAGATTTAACTAATAAATAATAATACATAAACAAAAGTGGAATAAAACTGTAAGCTACAACAGTTATTTAAATCTATGGTCTTCATTTTGATCTCACTATTAAAAAATTAATATGAATAGAATGGGAAATAAATTAACATTTTTAACAAATGTTTTAAGATGTTTTTATTAAGTAGGTTGCATAAAAACACGTCCACTACGTCCTTGTAAGGGCGGATGATGAAGAGGAATATTCTAGTCTACCACGATACTCTAGAATACTTTAGTCATCGGGCGAACGCAACCAACCAACCAAATAGGTCCATTATTGTTTAGAAACAGAGAACAATAGAAAAAGTAGCCAGCCTACACAGAGAATAAAAATGAACACTGAGATGAAAAGCAACAACAGGGAACATCAACTTCCTTGCCAAGGTTGAGAGGCTCGTCTAGAACATGGCTTGCCCAGAACATGGGTGTGCTGTGAAATGTAATGCTGGTTTAGTGCGAAGTCTAAAGCTTAATAGCAAAGATAATTTGACATGTAGACTCTAGAATTTTTGTGCTATTACATCTCCAGCTTGAAAGAACAAAAGAATAGAATGTTTGCACTTTAATTATTTTTTTTTAAAAGTGGCTTTCACTGTTAAGGGATATAATATAATCAATATCGATTAATCAAGCGAAAACATAATCTTTTTTTTAAAAAAAACATATAATTAGTACGCATCAAATTATTTGTAAATTTAAATTTTCCAGAAGCAAATGATATGTGACAATTTTGTATAGATATTATTTATATTTACCATTTTAAAGAATAAAAAAAAGACCTAGTAGTGTTATATATACATGTTAAATTTTATTCGCCAAATAGAATTCTATGAAACCAACTCTTAATTTTTTAACAAAATTATTAGTGTACATGTGCTTAATCTCTTAGTTCCATTAGAAGTTTTTTAGCACCAACGTTATTATTTATTCATAAACTTTCTCCATTCTTCCATTTTTTGTAACAATTACATTAACAGGTCTACTAAAAATGAAAAGTTGGGTTTGTTTGACAGCTACAAGGTTCAGCCAAGCAGCCTTAAATGGGCATCAGAAATGCTTTTTGTCAGGATAGAAAGGAAGACCCAGAGAGACACTGAGAAGAATGTTGATGAGAGAAAGAGCAGTAGGAATCGGCTCCCTCAATGAGATAGAGCTGCTTGCACAGAACAGAGACCAATGGCGAGATTTGATAAAATATCTTTAAAAGAATTGAAAACTGCTAGAATAAAAATTTAGACAAGAGAAGGAGTATCTTGGTCAATGCCCTATGGGCCGGCTATGGCTCGAAAGGTCAATAGATAGATAGACAGAAAGGAAGATGGCACTGGCATTCTGCTGACTAGATTTTTACAATGTATCATTGCACTGCAAAAAATGTTGGCACAACATAATTTTTTCAATATTCCACTCTTTTCTATTCCAACCAAGTAGCAACGGTGAACCTATTCCTTTTGTGTATGATTCTACCAGTTGCACAATAGTTGCTTCCATTTTAGTTATAAGAGGATAATGTAGTCTTTGGTAAACTGAACTGTGATGATCTTGTATTTTTTGCCTATTTTTAGAATTATCATAGTGTAATGTATATTATTCTGACATTACCCCAAAAATCATGTGCTGAAGGTCTGTAAAATTTATGGTCACTAACACCATATTCCGTATACGCCACTTGACGTGACAGGGCTCCTTACTTCCCTATCTATCTATAGTCCTTTCGAGCCGAAGACGGCACATAGGGCAGAACTACAATCTCAAAAACAGAAACCTTGCGTGCCAAAGTGGCACATATTGCAGAGATCACTGCTTCTAAAATCTATGGTTCTGTTTCCATAACAATGCTTTTTTACAATGACAGCTTGTCAAGCCATCGATCAACCTCCTTAGTCGCCTCTTACGACATGCCTGGAAGGTCACAGTGTCACTATTCTTTACTTCCCACACAATGAGGCCCCGGTAACACACGGGATGCTCCTTACTTACATATTATTGTGTATAGAGCCAATTTTTGACCTGGAAGTGAATCAAGAACAGAGGACAAACAAATGAAAAAATGATTAGAGGCCACAGAGATGGGATTTCTTAGAAGAATTTTGAGAGTTTCTTGGACAGTTAAAAAGACCAATGAGGAAATCCTCAATGAGGTCAACACAAAAATGGAGCTCTTAAAAAACATCAAAAATAAACAATCAACATTTTTCGGGCATTTTGTGAGAAGAGGAAAGTTGGAATATTTGGTTAGAACTGGCAAAATACAAGGAAAGAGAGGTCATAGGTGACAAAGAGAGAAGATACTGGTTAGCTTGGTGTCGTGGCATGGAAAATAATCAACAACAGAAATGATACAATGCACTGTGGATAAAAGATTGTGGAAGGATATGATCGTCTGTGCCAGTTTGTGTGGCACATGATGTTGATGTGAGTATGTATTGAGCATTTCTTACCAAGTGGTGTCCGCTCTCCCTTTCTCTCTCTCTCTCCATCTCTCTCTCTTTCTATATCTCTCTTTCCATCTGTCTTTCTCTCTCTCTCTGTCTCTTGTATTCACCTGATGGCTACTAGAGGACTGAATAGTTCTCATCATTCACCCTTAACTTAAAGATATTAAATGAGGATAAATGCTTTGTGTTGTGGTTTGCAACTAGGGTGTGATATTTGTGCCTTTCGGCCTAACACAATCGAATTCAGCACAGCATTTTTTACTACCACATTACCTTCCCTCTTTGATCTTTACTTGCTTGGGCAGGCTGAATAGTTGCAGGAGAAATGCTTGGAGGTTTGAGCAGGTTCTTGATCAGTTCTGTTGTTTGCCAATCATGATAATGCAGTTAGCTGTTGGTTGTTGACCACACTCAGCTCAGTTGCTGGGTGGACGTCTTGACTCCTGTCTGTCTCTCTTTCTCTCCTTATGCATGTGTGTGTGCTTTATTTTGGTATAGCAATCTTAATAATAATAGTAAAAGTATATTTTGTCTTTAAAAAATTGTGTGACCTATCATTTCTATCACCACTTTTTCTTTTATTTCAGTTTGTCCTTCAAGTTTTATTTTTTCATAGATTTATAACTCTCCTGTAGTTTTTACTCTGTTTCAGAATCTCAGTCCATTTTTGAATCTACTATTAGATGCTAGAGCCGCGATAGCTCAGTGGTTAGTGAACTGGACTACAAAGGACAAGGGGTACGGTTCAATCCCAACCGACGGCTTCCAGGTTCACCCAGCCTTAAATGGGTACCGGATTTTTTCTGGGAAAGTAAATCGGCATGGGCATAATACAGACCACATTACCCCAAAAATCATGTGCCGAAGGTCTGTAAAATTTATGGTCACTAACACCATATTCCCTATATGCCGCCACTTGACGTGACGGGAGTACTTTACTTTTTTTTTTAATTAGTTGCTACCCTGTATGTTCTATTATATTTTTCATGTCTCGTTTCACTACTAATGATAGTGTTTTAGGTAAATTGTCTCTATGTAAATAGAAAAAAAAATCTTTCACACTTTTTGTATGTGAAGTTTTTGTTACTGTAATGTTACATATTTTTTTCATACAGATTCATATTGATGGCCATATTGATGGTGCTGTACCTTATGATACTGAAATTCTTCCCATATTCCGCTACCCACGTAGTAGACGGGAGATTCACAATATGATGCAGAGAAATGATATGTTTATTGTGGTAATGACTTTTAAAATAAACAAATTAATTAAGGCTTTTCAGAATTATTCACCAACTGTTATCACTTGTATAGTAGTTCGTATTTTAAAGCTGATTACTGATGTCAGAGGTCAGCAAACCAGAGTTGGCCAAGACATTTCAAATATAAATTACATAAATCCAGATGTTTGTTTAGAAATATATTACAGAGTAGATAAAAATACTGACCCAATATTAATGACAACTGCCACAAGGAAAACCATCAATACTTATCCAAATGACAGGATACATGTATATACTGATGGTGCAGCCACAAAGGCAAACTATCAAAGCTGGATATGGGATTTTCTTACATCATCCAGATAGAACAGCAGAAGAACTATGTGGCCCATGTGGTGAAGTCTGCAAGATTTACGAATAACAACCTTAGAAACAGCAGTATACCATCAATAACAGCCTTAGAAACAGCAGTATACCATCAATAACAGCCTTAGAAACAGCAGTATACCATCAATAACAGCCTTAGAAACAGCAGTATACCATCAATAACAGCCTTAGAAACAGCAGTATACCATCAATAACAGCCTTATAAACAGCAGTATACCATCAATAACAGCCTTAGAAACAGCAGTATACCATCTGAATACTTTTTTAATACCATACCTTCAAAGAAAAGAAATATAGTCATTTTTATTCTAAAACAGCCCTACAGGTGCTAGGAAGTAACACAAACAAACCAGAACTCACACAGCTCAACACTGACATAGATAACCTCATTAACAAACATGACATAAGGCTAGTGATGCAATGGATCCCAGGACACTCCAAAACACAAGGAAATGATAACGCTAAATGATATCATTACCTGGCATTGGGCCAAAGGACGTCAGCTCACAGGCATCTGGATCCATAGCTACAATAACACCAAGATATTTCACTTCTTTTTGATCCCAGAAATAAATGTGTTTCTGGAATCGTAAAAATTGAAATGAAATAATTTCTTGACCAGCCCTGGTTTGCTGACCTAGTTTATAGAGATCAAAGAGTGAAGAAAGACTGGTTTGAATACATTTTGCAACAAAAAGTCAAATGTGTTGGGCAGAATATTCTAATATTGCAACTGAAAGCATAAATAAGACCATAATTTGTACCGTGACCTAGGTTAATTGATGGGTGTAAGATAAAGCACATATTTTAAAAGGGAAATCGCTGTAAATAAGTCAGAATTTTAGCAATGTAAAGATAAGACTTGAGTATATTCAGTTAGTAGATCACAATAAGAGTAATAATTCAATCATTAAATGTACTATTTATTACTGATCAATTTCTTTTAATTTTTGCTTTTCCTATTGCTTAACATTTTCTTGAATACATGCTTCATTCATGGATTCTTGTGCAGAATAGAAAGATGGAAATGGTATAACAGAGTTATTAAAAAGAAATACAGTTGTGCAATTATGGATTTTAATTTGTTTGCAGTGATACCGGGGCCTTTGACTAACCATAACCATTTTAAAAAATGTGATAAAAGTAACAGAAAGACACCAATGAACAAAGACATGCAACAAAACCGTGGCACTGGATAAGATACACGATGGATGCCAATGAGAGTATTATATGATACGTCTTGTTATTGAAATACCTAAGGGAGGAGACAAAGGGGAAGGTCAAAATATACGTTGTAAAAAACAGGTGGAAAGAAAAGTGAAAAAGATGGGAAAGATATGGAGTTATCTTAAGAAAATGGGGAGCCGTGATAGCTCAGTGGTTAGTGAACTGGACTACAAAGGACAAGGGGTAGGGTTTCGATCCCAACCGACGGCTTCCGAGTTCACCCAGCCTTAAATGAGTACTGGATTTTTTTCTGGGAAAGTAAAGCGGCACGGGCGTAATACCGACCACATTACCCCAAAAATCATGTGCCGAAGGTCTGTAAAAATTTATGGTCACTAACACCATATTCCCTATACGCTGCCACTTGGTGTGACGGGGGTACTTTACTACTTTTTTACTTAAGAAAATGGCACCAAACAGGACAGATTAAAAAGTGTTTGTTGAAGACCCTCACTCCACAGAGTTGAAAATTAAAGAGGAAGAGTATATTCTTGGCCAGTATTAGCAATGACTCAACAACATTTGCTTTACTGGCGCTACACCTTAGCCACCTCTGCTAACTGTCCAACATTCACACATGAAGTATAATCATGCTGATACATTGACTGCAACTTTGATGAAAAGGAAGAAATACATTGTGAAATTAAAGAATAGAAAAAAAGGAACCTAGAGAACTTTGGACTTCGAGATGTGAAAATTAAACACTTTAAATTCAGTACCAAACTGTGGCTTTTCAGCCTAACTCTCAGATCAGTACTGCTATGTTGGTTTCTATCTATTGACCTTTCGAGCCGTAACCGGCCCATAGGGCGTAGACCAAGATACACCTTCTCCTATATGAATTTTTGTTCTAGCAGTTTTCTTTTAAAGATATTTTATCAAATCTCGCCATCTGTCTCTGTTCTGTGCAAGCAGTTCTATCTCATTGAGGGAGCCGATTCCTGCTGCTCTTGCCTCTCTCATCAATGTTCTTCTCAGTGTCTCCCTGGGTCTTCCTCTTTTTCTTTTACCTGTTGTTTCCCATATGAGGGCTTGCTTTGCTATTCGATTATTATCTCTTCTCATCACATGTCCAACGTATGACCATCGTCTTTTCTTTATTACTGAAGATATTAGTGGTTGATTGGCGATTTCTCTAATTTCCTCGTTTGTTTTGAATTCGTTCCATTCTATACCAAGTATTTTCCTTAGACATTTATTTTCGAATGCGTTCAACTTTGTTTCTATATCTCTTGTTGTTTTCCAGCTTTCACACGCATACGTAAGGGTTGATAGTACATTTGATTTGAATAGCCTAAGTTTTGTGTTTGTGCTAATGAGTTTTGATTTCCACAACTTTTCAAGGCTTCTGAAAGACATTGCTGCTTTAGCCAGTCTGATTCTAATTTCTTTGCTCGTATCCCCTTCTCGATCAATGTGACTTCCAAGATAGATAAAGTGATCGATCTCTTCTACTGGTTTGTTTTCCATGTATATTTTGTCACTTGTTGGAATTAAACTTTTCATGACTTTAGTCTTTTCATGATTGACCTCAAGCCCAATTTTGCTGGCTATTGATGATAGTTCATTTGTGTTTTCCTGCATCGTTTTTATCTGACTGCTGATGAGAACTATGTCATCAGCAACGTCGAGGTCCTCCAAATGGTCTCCTTGTATCCATTCGATGCCTTTATTACCAGTGCAGCATTTCTTCATTATGAAGTCCATAACAATTCCAAATAACAAGGGCGATAAAATACATCCTTGTTTAACCCCAGTTTCTATTGGGAAACATTCGCTCAGTCCTTCCTCTGTTCGAACTGCACATGTGTAACCATCATACATGTCTTTGATAATATTTATGATTTTTGATGGTAAGCCATATTGCTTCAGAATTTTCCACAAAGAATCTCTATGAATACTATCAAATGCTTTTTTGAAGTCGATGAAGTTAAGTACAAAAGGTTTTTGCTTTTCAATGTGTTCCTCCAATATAAGTCGTAGAGTGAAAATGTGGTCAAGACAGCTTCTCCCTTTTCTAAACCCAGCCTGTTCTTCACGCATTACTGTATCTATTGAATCCTTTATTCTATTTAGGATGATTTTACAGAATAACTTTGAGGCAACTGACAAAAGTGTCACGCCTCTCCAGTTGTTACAATCTCTAAGATTGCCCTTTTTTGGGATCTTAACAATGATTCCTTTTTTCCATTTATGAGGCGTCTTCTCTGTTTTCCAAATGATGTTGAACATTTTTTGGAGATGTATTAAATTATGGCTATCAATTGCCTTGAGGATCTCAGCTGTTAACTTATCCTCTCCAGCAGCCTTGTTATTGGTCATTAGCTTTAAGGTGGTTTCTATTTCACTCAAGGTGAAGTCATCTAAATTTACATCTAATTCTGCTGCTGGTGTTTCAGCTTCAAAATCTATTAAACTGTGAGGTAGTGGACGGTTAAGAATTTCTTTGAAGTGTTCTGCCCAACGGGCTTTTATGTCTGCGCTTGTTGTTAGCATTAATCCAGATTTGTCTAGAATTGGTGTTCCACTGGATGTATAGGTGTTTGTCAGCATCTTTTGTACAGTATAAAGAGTTCTGCTGTCTCCTGTAATTGCAGCTGTCTCTGCTTTCTCTGCCAAGTTGTCTATATAAGCTCTTGTATCTCTTCTTGCCGAACTTTTCACTTTGTTGTCTAATTCTTTGTATGTTGCTTTTGCCAGAACCTTTCCAAGATCTGTCTTTACATTAGTCATGGCTCTCTTCGCTTCTCTTCTTTCTTTGATGTATTTCCATGTGGTGTCTGAGATCCAAGCTCGTTTTTCCATTTTCTTCAGTCCAGCACTTGCTTCTGCTGCTGTCATTAGTATTTTGCTCTGTGAGTCCCACATTTCATTGATATCTAAGTCTATTTCACCAAGTGCTGGATAACAATTACTTAGCTCTATGTTAAACTTTTCCTTTATGGCTTCATCTTTCAGTTTATGACTATCAATTTTATGTGTAATTGACCTCTTCTGTTGGTTTCTAAATTTTAATCTTATTTTCCCAATGCACAGGTTGTGGTCACTATGTTGGTTTAGAGAACAAGAAAAGGAGACTTGCTTTCTAAATATAAATACTCCTAAAAAGGATCTTGTGTACAACAATCTGTCTATCTATTCACTGACCTTTCGAGCCGTGGCCAGCCCAATGGCATAGACCCAGATACTCTTTCTCTTTTTCTAAATTTTCTTACTAGCAATCTCAATCCTAGCAAAGATCTTTTATCAAATCTCAATATTTGTCTCTGTTCTGTGAAAGCATCTCAATCTCATTGAGGGAGCCGGTTCCTGCTGCCTTTATATCTTTGATCAATGTTCTTCTCAGTGGTACGACAATAGGGGCGGGTAATATATTAAGATCACGAATGTGGAAATTATATATTTGAAAAAAATAAACTTAAACATTTTGTTAGTTAGGTCAAACATTAAGAAAACCAAATCAAAACATTACAAGATGGACTTTGTCCATGAATTTGCACATATTGAAACAGAGAAAGAAAGAAAGATGCACAGGATAAAGAGTTGGAAATGAATGTAAGTGAGATAAAGCAAAAAAAAAAGAAAAAAAGTTGACCCTAGAAAGAAACAAATGAAAAATGTTTGTTAAAGATCTGTGTCTCATGTGGAATTAAAAGGTTGATAATTGCTTGAAATAAAAAGGGAAATATACATTTAATAAAGAGCATAAAGGAATCAGAAGTATCTAGTACTCACAAACATTGATGCATTTTGATTTTTTTTTACTCTGCATAGAAAAGTACATTTTGTTTTAACTGTCAGAGATTGGTTCATCCTTTTTGTACTCTGTATAAAATTATATATTAATTAATGTTTTTTTTTTTTATTTCCACAGGATAGTGTACTTTAGTTTTCTGCATACAACTATTTTTTGTACTACAGACTCACAAAGTCTTGTTCCTGAAAGGCCCTTTTCATATCAAGAAAGGCTTTATGGGTTTTTTCCAGAAACTGATATACACCACCATCTGTGTCTCAAAATATTTATTAGCCAAACAGGCTGCCACCTATGAGACAGAGTCTGTGAACCTTTATATATATATAACACCAAACATGATTCCAGCACTCCTGTCTCCTCCCATTTCAGATCGCCAGGGCATAATTCCTCTGATGACATCCATGTAACTGGCATCATTTCTTGCTCTTCTGATACCATAAGCTTTTTCACGTTGGAGAACTGACTCATAGCCCGCTTTGGTACTCTCCAACTGAGAGAATTAAACTCTTTTCACTCTTTTCTTTAATCACTGGTCTCCTCTCCATTTCTTTTCTGTGTCCTATTCCTATTCCTCCCTGCATTATTTTTATTACCTCGCTTGCTCTTCTTCCCCTTTGTCATCCCTATCCTCTCTTTCTTTTCCACTTCTTCTAATTTTTTTCGTACCCTGTGGGGAAATTCCTTTCACTTTTCCAATTTTTCATTGTTTGGTTCTTTTGAACTAATTAAATCCTACCTGCCCTATTGTCTATTAATCTTTTAACCGGACTCTACATAAATCCTGGCCACCATCCTTTCTACCATTCTTTAAAAGCTATGTCATTGTGTTTTTTTACTTGAATTTTTGTGTTTAATGTGTATCGTTTGTTTGCTATAGCTGATGAAGGCTTTTGCCAAAATTTTGTTTTAGTTTGTCTTGTCTTTCTGTTAGTCTCGCTGCTCAATACTATTTTATGTTTATTTTATATGCATGAAACATTGTGATTGATATTTACTTATTTAATGTCTTTCTTTTTCAGGCAGCAGCTCTGACTGGTCTTGTTAATCATGTGATTTGGGTGTGGCCAGATTGGGATGTAGACAATCATGAAGAAGAGCAAGATCATACGATTATTGATGTAGAGGTAGGCTACACTGAGATAAAAATTGAGGAGGAACTAAGCAGACACAAGTTGGATTTGTGTGCATGTTGGAGAATTAGAACAGATAGTAGTGGAAATAACAGAGGAGAAGTAAATTCATGGGAGTGTCATAGGAGAAATTTTAGTGAGATTGAAGCAGAGAATGGCCCAAAAGTACATCAGTTAGACTGTCACATTCACTCTCAAGGTGTGATTGAGCTTATAAGGGAGAAAATTGCTGCAGTTGAGTTGAGAAAATTTACAGTTTCAGGTGGGAATTTAGGAGTCATTCTGGATATAGATGAAGACTTTTATGGTTGTTGGAGTGACATGGCAACAATGCAAGATGTTGGAATTAAGAAAGAAGATATCAGTTTCATATCAGATCTGGTTGCAGATTTACTTTTTGGTATTTCTTCACAGGATGAGCAACTAGCTGATGAATTTTATTCCTCACTTTTATATTTAGTTATCAATCTGAAGTCTCAAAGCTGTGAGGTCAAAGATCAGCATCAATCAGAAAAGACTTGCTTAACAAATATTGAAGTTAGTAATTATCTTATTCAGCACATTCCTGACATTCTTGAATTCCTACAGGAAAATGGTGGGAAAAATATACTTCGTCTAAATGATCCTAAACAAGGTGGATTGTATCTACAAAGTTTTTTACTATTGTCTTTAAATTTCAACATAAAACAGCTGAAAGTGTTAGCAAATATTGGGATTTGTTTTACTATGTCACCATCTTTTCTTTATTTCCAAGATGAAGGCAAGTTTCATGTTTGCCACGGGAGTAATGTACCCAATAATACTATGGTAACATTTCATTTGCCTACAGAATATGAAATTGCCACAAGGACATCTAATTTTAGTAAAATATTGAGTTCTTTATTCAAAAAGCCAAATTTAGTAACAGTAAGCCGATCAGTCAGAGATGGCTACACACCAAAGCAATTTTTCAGTGTAGTTGAATCGGATGTGCTGAAAAGTGTTGCTTACACATTCAGAGGAGTTCACTTTGAGAATGTTCATTTTGACACAAATTTATTAGGTGGAAAGTTTGGATGGCCACATCGATCACAGAGGTTAAGTCACAAATTGGTGAAATATCTCTCCCTGAAAGAGGTATCAGATTTATAAAGATAATTTTAGATAGCTTGAGAAAAAGTGTGAAAATTATTGTGCTAGAAATTTACACAATTAGCAATGAGATGCAGTGTTGAGACACCAGAAATTTGGAATATAACTTGAGTAGTAGGAATGCACAAACACAAAACTTAGGCTATTCAAATCAAATGTACTATCAACCCTTACGTATGCGTGTGAAAGCTGGAAAACAACAAGAGATATAGAAACAAAGTTGAACGCATTTGAAAATAAATGTCTAAGGAAAATACTTGGTATAGCATGGAACGAATTCAAAACAAATGAGGAAATTAGAGAAATCGCCAATCAACCACTAATATCTTCAGTAATAAAGAAAAGACGATGGTCATACGTTGGACATATGATGAGAAGAGATAATAACCGAATAGCAAAGCAAGCCCTCATATGGGAAACAACAGGTAAAAGAAAAAGAGGAAGACCCAGGGAGACACTGAGAAGAACATTGATGAGAGAGGCAAGAGCAGCAGGAGTCGGCTCCCTCAATGAGATAGAACTGCTTGCACAGAACAGAGACAGATGGCGAGATTTGATAAAATATCTTTAAAAGAAAACTGCTAGAACAAAAAAATCCATATAGGAGAAGGTGTATCTTGGTCTACGCCCTATGGGCCGGTTACGGCTCGAAAGGTCAATAGATAGATAGTAGGAATGACAATCTGCAAGGGTGATCTAGGTGTGTATGCAACTAGCAGACTACCTTAATTGTCAATATAGAAATATAGTTCTTCATCTGCTAATAGCAAGTGAGCACCTATAGATTTGCCTGGTGTGTTGTGATGTCAGCTCTGGCAACAATAAGCACTGAAAATTATAGCAGATTTAGAGGGTTGAATGGTCTAAAGGTAAGACATCGGCCTCGGGACAAGAGGGCTCCAGGTTTGATTCCCACCACAGATGGTGGACATTTTTCAAAAATCAAATCTGTGGTGTGATCTCTTCATGTCTTTAACCTCCCCTGGTCTGTGGTGTGATCTCTTCATGTCTTTAACCTCCCCTGGTCTGTGGTGTGATCTCTTCATGTCTTTAACCTCCCCTGGTCTGTGGTGTGATCTCTTCATGTCTTTAACCTCCCCTGGTCTATGGTGTGATCTCTTCATGTCTTTAACCTCCCCTGGTCTGTGGTGTGATCTCTTCATGTCTTTAACCTCCCCTGGTCTGTGGTGTGATCTCTTCATGTCTTTAACCTCCCCTGGTCTGTGGTGTGATCTCTTCATGTCTTTAACCTCCCCTGGTCTGTGGTGTGATCTCTTCATGTCTTTAACCTCCCCTGGTCTGTGGTGTGATCTCTTCATGTCTTTAACCTCCCCTGGTCTGTGGTGTGATCTCTTCATGTCTTTAACCTCCCCTGGTCTATGGTGTGATCTCTTCATGTCTTTAACCTCCCCTGGTCTGTGGTGTGATCTCTTCATGTCTTTAACCTCCCATGGTCTGTGGTGTGATCTATTCATGTCTTTAACCTCCCCTGGTCTGTGGTGTGATCTCTTCATGTCTTTAACCTCCCCTGGTCTATGGTGTGATCTCTTCATGTCTTTAACCTCCCCTGGTCTATGGTGTGATCTCTTCATGTCTTTAACCTCCCCTGGTCTGTGGTGTGATCTCTTCATGTCTTTAACCTCCCCTGGTCTGTGGTGTGATCTCTTCATGTCTTTAACCTCCCCTGGTCTGTGGTGTGATCTCTTCATGTCTTTAACCTCCCCTGGTCTGTGTGTGATCTCTTCATGTCTTTAACCTCCCCTGGTCTATGGTGTGATCTCTTCATGTCTTTAACCTCCCCTGGTCTGTGGTGTGATCTCTTCATGTCTTTAACCTCCCCTGGTCTATGGTGTGATCTCTTCATGTCTTTAACCTCCCCTGGTCTATGGTGTGATCTCTTCATGTCTTTAACCTCCCCTGGTCTGTGGTGTGATCTCTTCATGTCTTTAACCTCCCCTGGTCTGTGGTGTGATCTCTTCATGTCTTTAACCTCCCCTGGTCTATGGTGTGATCTCTTCATGTCTTTAACCTCCCCTGGTCTGTGGTGTGATCTCTTCATGTCTTTAACCTCCCCTGGTCTGTGGTGTGATCTCTTCATGTCTTTAACCTCCCCTGGTCTGTGGTGTGATCTCTTCATGTTTTTAACCTCCCCTGGTCTATGGTGTGATCTCTTCATGTCTTTAACCTCCCCTGGTCTGTGGTGTGATCTCTTCATGTCTTTAACCTCCCCTGGTCTGTGGTGTGATCTCTTCATGTCTTTAACCTCCCCTGGTCTGTGGTGTGATCTCTTCATGTCTTTAACCTCCCCTGGTCTGTGGTGTGATCTCTTCATGTCTTTAACCTCCCCTGGTCTGTGGTGTGATCTCTTCATGTCTTTAACCTCCCCTGGTCTGTGGTGTGATCTCTTCATGTCTTTAACCTCCCCTGGTCTGTGGTGTGATCTCTTCATGTCTTTAACCTCCCTGGTCTATGGTGTGATCTCTTCATGTCTTTAACCTCCCCTGGTCTGTGGTGTGATCTCTTCATGTCTTTAACCTCCCCTGGTCTGTGGTGTGATCTCTTCATGTCTTTAACCTCCCCTGGTCTGTGGTGTGATCTCTTCATGTCTTTAACCTCCCCTGGTCTGTGGTGTGATCTCTTCATGTCTTTAACCTCCCCTGGTCTGTGGTGTGTTCTCTTCATGTTTTTAACCTCCCCTGGTCTATGGTGTGATCTCTTCATGTCTTTAACCTCCCCTGGTCTGTGGTGTGATCTCTTCATGTCTTTAACCTCCCCTGGTCTGTGGTGTGATCTCTTCATGTCTTTAACCTCCCCTGGTCTGTGGTGTGATCTCTTCATGTCTTTAACCTCCCCTGGTCTGTGGTGTGATCTCTTCATGTCTTTAACCTCCCCTGGTCTGTGGTGTGATCTCTTCATGTCTTTAACCTCCCCTGGTCTGTGGTGTGATCTCTTCATGTCTTTAACCTCCCCTGGTCTGTGGTGTGATCTCTTCATGTCTTTAACCTCCCCTGGTCTATGGTGTGATCTCTTCATGTCTTTAACCTCCCCTGGTCTGTGGTGTGATCTCTTCATGTCTTTAACCTCCCCTGGTCTGTGGTGTGATCTCTTCATGTCTTTAACCTCCCCTGGTCTGTGGTGTGATCTCTTCATGTCTTTAACCTCCCCTGGTCTGTGGTGTGATCTCTTCATGTCTTTAACCTCCCCTGGTCTGTGGTGTGTTCTCTTCATGTCTTTAACCTCCCCTGGTCTGTGGTGTGATCTCTTCATGTCTTTAACCTCCCCTGGTCTGTGGTGTGATCTCTTCATGTCTTTAACCTCCCCTGGTCTATGGTGTGATCTCTTCATGTCTTTAACCTCCCCTGGTCTGTGGTGTGATCTCTTCATGTCTTTAACCTCCCCTGGTCTGTGGTGTGATCTCTTCATGTCTTTAACCTCCCCTGGTCTGTGGTGTGATCTCTTCATGTCTTTAACCTCCCCTGGTCTGTGGTGTGTTCTCTTCATGTCTTTAACCTCCCCTGGTCTGTGGTGTGATCTCTTCATGTCTTTAACCTCCCCTGGTCTGTGGTGTGATCTCTTCATGTCTTTAACCTCCCCTGGTCTGTGGTGTGATCTCTTCATGTCTTTAACCTCCCCTGTTCTGTGGTGTGATCTCTTCATGTTTTTAACCTCCCCTGGTCTATGGTGTGATCTCTTCATGTTTTTAACCTCCCCTGGTCTGTGGTGTGATCTCTTCATGTCTTTAACCTCCCCTGGTCTGTGGTGTGATCTCTTCATGTCTTTAACCTCCCCTGGTCTGTGGTGTGATCTCTTCATGTCTTTAACCTCCCCTGGTCTGTGGTGTGATCTCTTCATGTCTTTAACCTCCCCTGGTCTGTGGTGTGATCTCTTCATGTCTTTAACCTCCCCTGGTCTGTGGTGTGATCTCTTCATGTCTTTAACCTCCCCTGGTCTGTGGTGTGATCTCTTCATGTCTTTAACCTCCCCTGGTCTGTGGTGTGATCTCTTCATGTCTTTAACCTCCCCTGGTCTATGGTGTGATCTCTTCATGTCTTTAACCTCCCCTGGTCTGTGGTGTGATCTCTTCATGTCTTTAACCTCCCCTGGTCTGTGGTGTGATCTCTTCATGTCTTTAACCTCCCCTGGTCTGTGGTGTGATCTCTTCATGTCTTTAACCTCCCCTGGTCTGTGGTGTGATCTCTTCATGTCTTTAACCTCCCCTGGTCTGTGGTGTGATCTCTTCATGTCTTTAACCTCCCCTGGTCTGTGGTGTGATCTCTTCATGTCTTTAACCTCCCCTGGTCTGTGGTGTGATCTCTTCATGTCTTTAACCTCCCCTGGTCTATGGTGTGATCTCTTCATGTCTTTAACCTCCCCTGGTCTATGGTGTGATCTCTTCATGTCTTTAACCTCCCCTGGTCTGTTGTGTGATCTCTTCATGTCTTTAACCTCCCCTGGTCTGTGGTGTGATCTCTTCATGTCTTTAACCTCCCCTGGTCTGTGGTGTGATCTCTTCATGTCTTTAACCTCCCCTGGTCTGTGGTGTGATCTCTTCATGTCTTTAACCTCCCCTGGTCTGTGGTGTGATCTCTTCATGTCTTTAACCTCCCCTGGTCTGTGGTGTGATCTCTTCATGTCTTTAACCTCCCCTGGTCTGTGGTGTGATCTCTTCATGTCTTTAACCTCCCCTGGTCTGTGGTGTGATCTCTTCATGTCTTTAACCTCCCCTGGTCTGTGGTGTGATCTCTTCATGTCTTTAACCTCCCCTGGTCTATGGTGTGATCTCTTCATGTCTTTAACCTCCCCTGCTCTGTGGTGTGATCTCTTCATGTCTTTAACCTCCCCTGGTCTGTGGTGTGATCTCTTCATGTCTTTAACCTCCCCTGGTCTATGGTGTGATCTCTTCATGTCTTTAACCTCCCCTGGTCTGTGGTGTGATCTCTTCATGTCTTTAACCTCCCCTGGTCTGTGGTGTGATCTCTTCATGTCTTTAACCTCCCCTGGTCTGTGGTGTGATCTCTTCATGTCTTTAACCTCCCCTGGTCTGTGGTGTGATCTCTTCATGTCTTTAACATTCCCTGGTCTGTGGTGTGATCTCTTCATGTCTTTAACCTCCCCTGGTCTATGGTGTGATCTCTTCATGTCTTTAACCTCCCCTGGTCTGTGGTGTGATCTCTTCATGTCTTTAACCTCCCCTGGTCTGTGGTGTGATCTCTTCATGTCTTTAACCTCCCCTGGTCTATGGTGTGATCTCTTCATGTCTTTAACCTCCCCTGGTCTATGGTGTGATCTCTTCATGTCTTTAACCTCCCCTGGTCTGTGGTGTGATCTCTTCATGTCTTTAACCTCCCCTGGTCTATGGTGTGATCTCTTCATGTCTTTAACCTCCCCTGGTCTGTGGTGTGATCTCTTCATGTCTTTAACCTCCCCTGGTCTGTGGTGTGATCTCTTCATGTCTTTAACCTCCCCTGGTCTGTGGTGTGATCTCTTCATGACTTTAACCTCCCCTGGTCTATGGTGTGATCTCTTCATGTCTTTAACCTCCCCTGGTCTATGGTGTGATCTCTTCATGTCTTTAACCTCCCCTGGTCTGTGGTGTGATCTCTTCATGTCTTTAACCTCCCCTGGTCTGTGGTGTGATCTCTTCATGTCTTTAACCTCCCCTGGTCTGTGGTGTGATCTCTTCATGTCTTTAACCTCCCCTGGTCTGTGGTGTGATCTCTTCATGTCTTTAACCTCCCCTGGTCTGTGGTGTGATCTCTTCATGTCTTTAACCTCCCCTGGTCTGTGGTGTGATCTCTTCATGTCTTTAACCTCCCCTGGTCTGTGGTGTGATCTCTTCATGTCTTTAACCTCCCCTGGTCTATGGTGTGATCTCTTCATGTCTTTAACCTCCCCTGGTCTATGGTGTGATCTCTTCATGTCTTTAACCTCCCCTGGTCTGTGGGTAATGAGGTCTGATGTCTAGTTTCTCAGGTAAAGGTAGAAAAGTGGTGGTCACATATGCATTCTGTACACATCAAGAATCCTTGATAGTTGGAAAGTGGTGGTCACATATGCATTCTGTACACATCAAGAATCCTTGATAGTTGGAAAGTGGTGGTCACATATGCATTCTGTACACATCAAGAATCCTTGATAGTTGGAAAGTGGTGGTCACATATGCATTCTGTACACATCAAGAATCCTTGATAGTTGGAAAGTGGTGGTCACATATGCATTCTGTACACATCAAGAATCCTTGATAGTTGGAAAGTGGTGGTCACATATGCATTCTGTACACATCAAGAATCCTTGATAGTTGGAAAGTGGTGGTCACATATGCATTCTGTACACATCAAGAATCCTTGATAGTTGGAAAGTGGTGGTCACATATGCATTCTGTACACATCAAGAATCCTTGATAGTTGGAAAGTGGTGGTCACATATGCATTCTGTGAACATCAAGAATCCTTGATAGTTGGAAAGTGGTGGTCACATATGCATTCTGTACACATCAAGAATCCTTGATATTTGGAAAGTGGTGGTCACATATGCATTCTGTACACATCAAGAATCCTTGATAGTTGGAAAGTGGTGGTCACATATGCATTCTGTACACATCAAGAATCCTTGATAGTTGGAAAGTGGTGGTCACATATGCATTCTGTACACATCAAGAATCCTTGATAGTTGGAAAGTGGTGGTCACATATGCATTCTGTGAACATCAAGAATCCTTGATAGTTGGAAAGTGGTGGTCACATATGCATTCTGTACACATCAAGAATCCTTGATATTTGGAAAGTGGTGGTCACATATGCATTCTGTACACATCAAGAATCCTTGATAGTTGGAAAGTGGTGGTCACATATGCATTCTGTACACATCAAGAATCCTTGATAGTTGGAAAGTGGTGGTCACATATGCATTCTGTACACATCAAGAATCCTTGATAGTTGGAAAGTGGTGGTCACATATGCATTCTGTACACATCAAGAATCCTTGATAGTTGGAAAGTGGTGGTCACATATGCATTCTGTACATATCAAGAATGCTTGACAGTTGGAAAGTGGTGGTCACATATGCATTCTGTACACATCAAGAATCCTTGATAGTTGGAAAGTGGTGGTCACATATGCATTCTGTACACATCAAGAATCCTTGATAGTTGGAAAGTGGTGGTCACATATGCATTCTGTACACATCAAGAATCCTTGATAGTTGGAAAGTGGTGGTCACATATGCATTCTGTACACATCAAGAATCCTTGATAGTTGGAAAGTGGTGGTCACATATGCATTCTGTACACATCAAGAATCCTTGATAGTTGGAAAGTGGTGGTCACATATGCATTCTGTACACATCAAGAATCCTTGATAGTTGGAAAGTGGTGGTCACATATGCATTCTGTACACATCAAGAATCCTTGATAGTTGGAAAGTGGTGGTCACATATGCATTCTGTACACATCAAGAATCCTTGATAGTTGGAAAGTGGTGGTCACATATGCATTCTGTGAACATCAAGAATCCTTGACATTTGGAAATCAAAAATAACAGGCCAAAAATGGCCATCAAAAAAAGTTAAGTAAAGTGCCCCGTCATATAGGGAATATGGTGTTAGTGACCATAATATTTTACAGACCTTCTGCACATGATTTTTGGGGTAATGTGGTCAGTATTACACCCATGCTGCTTTACTTTTCCAGAAAAAATTCCGGTACCCATTTAAGGCTGGGTGGACCTGGAAGCCATCAATCAGGATCGAACCCGACCTGACCTCTTGTCCTTTGTAGTCCAGTTCACTAATCACTGAGTTATCATGGCTCTCAAAACTGGCCAATGCTGTTGCAAAATTTATTGGAAAAAATCTTGACAATAAAAAAATGAGAGTGCCTCTGAAGCTGTCAATACAACAAGGGATACCTGAGCACATGAAGATGTGAAAATTAGGAAAAAAGTGCTAATCATGCAAAATTTGGTCCCTCAGGACTTTGCTAGAAATACAAAGATGGCGTACACAAATAAACAACATAAGTGATAGTTCATATTTTAAGAGTTAATAAAATTGTAGATATAATGAACTATCATCACTTTGTTTGGGCAGTGGCTTTTAGCAGTATGATTATCTGATTAAGTAAAGGTTCCCTCAACACCTTGCTGGGCGTAGAGAGAATATACTAGTGTAGTGACCATGTTTTTTACTTGACCAGCTGTGCATTTTTTTTTTCAAGTGGTCAGTATCATGCCATGCTACCTTCATTTCCCAGAAAAATCTCTGGTACCTGTGTATGTGTGATTAAATATCTGCCACACTTCAAGGAATTTAACCTGAACCCTTCTTATCAGGAAGTGAGTGTTCTAACCACTCAGCCACCTAGGCTGAAAGACATCCATACTAACCTTTACCTGATTACTCAGTAAGATCTCAGCCCAATTCATGAACTCCATTGCTGAGGTCCCAAAATACAAGTAATTTTGTTTTGAGGAACATTTTTTTAAATTTTAAATTTACAATTGATCTACTAAATGTTTTGTTTTCAAACACCTGCAAAGTTGAAGAAGTATTTTATTGATTAAATAGAAAAAAAAAACTGGCCGTTTTCTAGTTCTTCAGCGTGGTTCAGTTAATAAAACCATATTAGAGATTTCAAAGAGAAATCTTATTGTGGAATCCACAAGAAAATATAAACAGATCAAAACTAAAACACATGGAGGAGAGTGTTAGAAACAGATATCAAAATATAAAAACATGAAAAGGCTATCCAAGACAAAAACAACTGGAATAATATTGTTGAAGACATATGCTCAATTGAAGCTTTGTGATGATAGATTCAGCCTTCTTCCCTTGTATATTCCTATCACTAATTTTAGAGGGCATTGTTCCACACCAGGCTGGTAGAAGGACATCACAGAATGGATCTGTGGACTACTATTAATAACTTATTAAAATACATTCTAATAGTAACCAGTGTTGTATGATTACAATACATCATTGTTGCCATCTTTTGGCAGCAATGAAGAAAAGTCTAATAAAAAGATTATAAAAGAGCTGGGGATAGCCATAGGGCTGCTGTGCCATGATTTCCAGAAACAGTAATCCAGTGGATATCCTCACATTGCAATATATAAAAGCATGTAGACTTTCAAAGAAGGAGGGAAACTACCACAAAGAGATCGTCTGGTCAGCTGTGAAGAAGCTAAATCCTCAATTCAAGGGTAATATTTTATAAATTGAAGACAAGACCACTCCATACATAATAATGAAGGTGAATATTTTTCACTGTCCTTGAGAGATCATGCTATCATACTCCACATCTACACAGCCCACAAAATAATGAGATGCTTTAGACTCAAGATGAGTATAGCTGGTCTCTACCACTGCACCTTAGTTAATATGACAGCAAGTCACATTCTATGAGACTGTCTCTAGTTTGCAGACTTGAGGAAATAAATGTGGTCCTCAACCACTAGCTCGGAAGCCTGTATGAAGGGAATGAATCCCTGAAAAAGTAGACTCCAGAATAGAATCTGGAGTCCCAGTCTCAATGAATCTTGTCTGCAGAAGAGGAAGAAAGAAATTATGAAATCCACTGTGATTTGTTTGTATTTTTATATTGTTGGTTGTGTGTTAGTTATTTTGCAATTGGCATATATGCAAATTGTTAAGTGTTTGCATTATAATTAATTTGTTAGTTTTTGTACATTTGGCTGTGTGAATATAACTTAAATATGCTGCAAATACTAAGAAGAGTTTGCAGAAAATAGGTATCCCAAAAATAAACTGTAATACAAAATATTGAAATTGTATATATCAGTCACCCTTAGTGTTAGACAGTCATAGTTGAACAGTAGTTAGTGACCTAAACTGATAAGAACAAGAGGTCAAGTTTGAATTTGGATGACAACTTCTAGGTTCACCCAGCCTTAAATAGATACCTGATTTTTCTGGAAAAGAAAGGTGACAGTGGCAAAATACTCAGCTCATTACCAAAAAAATAAAGGTAAAAGTAAAGGTTCCCTCCACACCTTGCTAGGCATATGAGGAATACTGTGTTATTGTCCATATTTCACCATGACCACAGCACATTTATGGACTATGTGGTCAGTATTATGCCAGACCACCTGTGCTTCCCAGAAAAATCGCCCATACCCATTTTTAGTGGCTGGGAGCCTTGTTCTCTGCAAAAGAAATCCATCACTTTGTAAATTGAATCCAGACCCCCTCTGATCAGGAAGCGAGTACACTAACAAATCAGCCACTGAGAAATGTATGAATTGTTTTAATAAATATAAAACTGAGCACTAATACCATATTTCCTTTACTCCATGGACCAAGGCGGAGTTATTTCTGTTTTGTTGGAAAGCAAAGCCGAGTGGAGAATGTGAATTAAATTATGTGCTTAGTGGCAATGGAAAATCATTATAATTTTTAAAGAACATACTGTTGTAATGTTTGAATGACTCTTATCATATCTATTTATTTCAACATAAATCTGACATTTTAGTTTTAGCCCTGGAGAAGCATATGAAATGTCAAGAATACCTTTTGTCATATAACCATTGTTTAAAATGTCATTTTCTAGTGCACAGTATTATTATTATTATTTTTTTTTTTGGTCATAATAAAATGTGTGCACAATTTAGAACTTATGCACTGTACTAATCTTAAATGTTAGACAAAATATTCATTTACAATTACTGTATGAATAAAATGATAATAGGAACAAGACAGTTAAAATGTAAAACAGCTGTGAATATATTTTGCTTTTTTTTTGTGTGTCATTCATATTGATGTTATACTTAAGTTTATTCTTGTTGCTACTGCTCTGCTATTTTTACTTTTTCATTTGTAAATTCATATTTCTGTTGTCCTCCTGTCCAGTCTTTTTCATTTGTTCTGATGTCCTTTCATATTGCTGCTATTCTTCTTTCATACCTCAGCAAACCTCCAATCCATTCATCTGGCAGCTGACCTCCAATCTATATTGCAAGTAACCTGTCCATTCATATTGCAACTGACCTCCTGTACATTCATAATGCAGCTGACCTCCTGTCCATTCATATTGCAACTGACCTCCTGTCCATTCATAATGCAGCTAACCTCCTGTCCATTCATAATGCAGCTAACCTCCTGTCCATTGATAATGCAGCTAACCTCCTGTCCATTCATATTGCAGCTGACCTCCTGTCCATTCATATTGCAGCTGACCTCCTGTCCATTCATATTGCAGCTGACCTCCTGTCCATTCATATTGCAGCTGACCTCCTGTCCATTCATATTGCAGCTGACCTCCTGTCCATTCATATTGCAGCTGACCTCCTGTCCATTCATATTGCAGCTGACCTCCTGTCCATTCATATTGCAGCTGACCTCCTGTCCATTCATATTGCAGCTGACCTCATGTCCATTCATATTGCAGCCGATCTCCTGTCCATTCATATTGCAGCTGACCAGCACCAGAGCTGGAAGTTGTCAGTGACCCACAGCTGATGGCTTGCACCAGGATCGGTGAACCAAAACCATCCAGACCTTGCCCCACCTCTCCATGGTGCCTCCAGTAACAGACTAACCTGTCTAGTCTGGCCAAGCATGCAGGGATCGTAGAGGGAAGACAACCCTGTACTCAAAAATGTTGTGCTGAAGTCAGATGTGTTGGGCCGAAAGGCGCAAATATAACAGTTATACTGCAAACCACAACGCAGACACGTTCGCTGCGTCCTTGTAAGGGCAGATGATAAAGAGGAATATTCTAGTCTACCACTATACTCTAGAATACTTTAGTCATCGGGCGAACGCAACCAACCAACCACCATATTGCTACTGACCTCCTGTTCATTCATATTACAGCTAACCTCCTGTCCATTCATATTGCAGCTAACCTCCTGTCCATTCATATTACAGCTAACCTACTGTCCATTGATAATGCAGCTAACCTACTGTCCATTGATAATGCAGCTAACCTCCTGTCCATTGATAATGCAGCTAACTCCTGTCCATTCATATTGCAGCTAACCTCCTGTCCATTGATAATGCAGCTAACCTCCTGTCCATTGATAATGCAGCTAACCTCCTGTCCATTCATTTTGCAGCTAACCTCCTGTCCATTCATAATGCTGCTAACTTCCTGTCCATTCATATTGCAGCTGACCTCCTGTCCATTCATAATGCAGCTAACCTCCTGTCCATTCATAATGCAGCTGTCCTGCACATTCATATTTTCAGCTGACCTCTCCATTAATGTTTTCAGCAGGCCTGTCCTTACATACTGCTACTGACCTGCCCATTCATATTTTCAGTTAACCTGTCCATTCATACTGTAGCAGTTTGACAACAAACTTCATAAGAAAATCTCAAATTCCAGTCTGATTTAGTCATAATCACAGAAGAAGAATAGTGATGATGTATTTTTCAAGGACACATCTAAACATTATTTTTTTATGGACCATGTGATAACAAAATCCCACAAAGGATTAACAACCATGAAGGTCATAGCAGCTTCCAATATTGAGCAGAGGCTACTTAAATTTCTGGTCCTAACAATCCTTACTGTCAGTACAACAGGTTGACAGGCTAAAGATAATACAAAATGAAGCGGTGTGCATTATCGTGGCATGTACAATAGACACACCCTGTGTAGCAATGAGTTATCTTGTTGATTTTCCAACTATGGATGACAGGATCAAGATCTGAAGGGCGTAAGCATACTTTAAGATAAGTGCAGATAAAGAGCATCCATTGCACCAGGAGTTCAACACAGGGAAAGGTGACTGACTAAGATGAGGCAAATCATGGGTTTGCTGCGTTGAGGATGTCATCAAACAGGTCTGTTGGCTTACCAATACCAACACTGGAGAGGAGTGGATATCGACACCTACATCATTCAGGGGCACATTCTCATGTATTTTCACACTCGACAAGAAGTGCAGGGAGCAGAATCCAGTCAATGCTAAGGTAAACGCCCTCATTTTGGACAACATTGATGAGGAAGATGCAGTCAAGAGTGCATTAACAGCTCCCTCTGCAGGCAGAATACCCAAAGAAGACAGTGATGTATATGTTGTGACCACGAGTAGCATAATAATGGAGGTGATGGCAGTGACATGGCATTCATCTTGTTAGAGTCACAAGACTGCACCCACGCCTGTACATTGAGTGATTCAATGAGCACGATAAGAATAGTGAAGTTGGGCTCTGTACGCAAGGAATCGGTTGAGTCATTACAGAAGTCAACAGAATGCAGTCACTTTTCCTCTGCTTCCTGCGGGAGTATGGGGTAATGAGAGAGCGGACAGGCTGGTTAGCTGTGCTGTCATTGAAGACGGTCAACCAAGGGATCAGGCAGATATCATCAATGTCCTCCGAGATGTGGGAATGGCACAGGACTTCGACAACAATGAGTCCACATCACTCCTTCGAATTAAATTGTTGGAAGTTAAGATAGCACAGCCAGAAACAAGAAACTTAGTGGGTGCATAAGAGGATTTACCAACTAACACAGAACTGGA
Source organism: Megaustenia siamemsis (assembly GCA_032433765.1). NCBI lineage: Eukaryota > Metazoa > Mollusca > Gastropoda > Stylommatophora > Ariophantidae > Megaustenia > Megaustenia siamemsis. The sequence continues at coordinate 45,962,294 of JAVIAB010000073.1, forward strand.
GTCATCAGTCACTGGATGCTGAGGAGGGGATCTGAACATCGAATGAACATGTTCAGATTGCCATTATAATAGCCCACATATAACTTAACATCTAAATAAACAAAAAAAACTACTATAATGAGCAATCCAACAATGGTGCAACCACACATTTTCAGTTCATTAATTCTTTTTCTTCTTCATTTTGACTTGAAATTGATCTATCTGACATTGACCTGGCAAGAAATAGGTACACAGTTTCACTTTTGTATATACCCAAAATGTAATATTCTGTGTGGACATTGCCGTAGCCACTACAATAAACATTATGAATTTGATTATAAGCCACTTGTTCAAATGTGTGTGTGTGTGTCTTGTAGTGATAGTGGTTACATGAATAGCTCTTTGTGCAACAAGATTTAAATAAAAAAAGTCAAGATAAATTTATCTGCTTCTAATTGCAATTCTGAGTGGACATGAGTGTAGTCAGGTCTAAATTTATCATCAAGTAGTCTTTTGTTGTTGCTTTCATTCCCTCATCAAACCCACGACCATGCAATTCAAAAGTTCTATCTTCCAATAACATTTGTTCTAATAAATCTTTATTGGTATTCCCCATTGATAATATTTGTATGTTTTGAACATTTAATTATATCTATCTGTTGGTAAAAAAAACTATTTATGGGCACAATTTATTTTAAATGTTATATTAGATGTTTCATAATTTAATGGTAGCTCAGTGGTTAGTGAACTGGACTATTAAGAACAAGAGGTAGAGTTTGAGTCTGATTGGCGGCTTCCAGTTGAACCCAGCCTTAAATGAGTACCGACTTTTTCTGAGAAAATAAAATCGGCACTGGCATAATACTGACTACATTACCCAAATAAAATAATGTGTCCAAGGTCTCTCAAAAAAATATTGACACTAACACCATTTTCTATATGTGTCACCTCAAAGCATGACATTTTTTTGTTCATCTTTCTCATTATTCCAGGTCAGATAACATATCATCATCAAATACTATGTCTGCTGGCATAGGTGATCATGTCTCTCCACAACTTTTGATCTCGACAGTTATTTATCATTTCTGTTGTTGACCTTCTGCCAAGCAATTTTCTTAAACTGGCTGGTATCTTTTTACTTTGCTTCCCTCTATCTCTTCATCCCTCAACATTCCCAGTTGTCACAAAATATTCCAGCTGTTCCCTTCTCATTACATGGCCAAATGGATTGCACAGTATCTTCCTCATTTTTTGGAAAGCTGCTTTTGCCATAGCCATTCTACATCTCACCTCTGTTGTACATCTACTATCTGAGGTTAACATTGTTCCCAGATATTTAAATTCATTTACCTGTTTCAATATTGTTCCACATGTCCTTATTGTACCTTGCGGTGATGTCTTTTTCTTTGTTGCTACATTACTTCTGTCTTTTTGCTATTAAAGCTGAGTCCTTTTATTTTTTTGTTTCCTTCACTATAATGTCAAACATTTCCAGTAACTCATTTTCACTCTTAGATATTAAGACTATATCATTATAGATTACCTTATATTGTGATCTCTAATTGTTATTCCAGGCATGCCCATTATGGATCTTAAAATAATCTCACTATACATATTAAATAAATCTGGTGCAAGCACTCAACTGTGCCTAACACCTTGTTTTATTTATTGAAACATTTCCAATTGATTTCCAGCTCTTATGGCCACTGTTTATTGCCAGTACATGTTCTTTCCGATAATATATATTTATATTATATTAATATATATAATTTATAATTAATATAATAATATCGTATGACAGGGAACAGTTGGCCGTGTTCACTTTCTATGCGGTTTACCCTTATGTCTTTTGGCGTGTGCTGAGACTGCTATGATGGGGACTACAGTTACCTTACGTTGTTTGGGAGATGAGTTAGTAATTCGGATGATTCCACTGGCACGGGCGGTTGAGCAATTATGAATTTTAATTCGTTTGCAGTGATACCGGGGCCTTCCATAACCAAATTATATTAATATAATTTATATAAAATGTATATATTATAATAATAATTGGATTATTGATTACACACCGTTTGAACTTTGACCAGCTTGACTGGTTGTTTCCCCTGCTCTTGCCTGTGAATTTCATTTATTTTTTCTCAATATCATTAATTAGTTAACCTTATCTTTTTCTGTAAGGCTTTGATTGCACTGTGTTTTTATAACTCGTTCTTTTCCCCACCTTGCCTTTTGAACAGCATCAATTTTAATTTTAGAAACCAAAGAAAGATATGATCATCCTTGTCTTTGTTCTATTTAAAAAATCTACTTGAATATTTTTAGAAAGAGCAAGGACTAGTCCAAATTTGTTATCTTCTAGAAATTGTGGATTAGAAGTTCATATCTTTAGAACATTGAAGAGGTTGCAATTTTGTGTGTTTTCTTTCCATCTGAAGGTTCTTCCTCGCCTTGATTGGCGTATGGGGAATATGGTGTTAGTGACCTTGTTTTTCTTCCGTGACCTAAGCACATTTGTAGGTGATATGGTTGGTATCACGTCAGACCTTCCTTATTTCTCATAAAATTCTCTAGAGGCTGTGTGAACCCCGAAGCCGTCTTTGGGTGGAAATAAAATGTGCGGCGTCTGAGAGTTGAACACAAACCCCTTATGGTCACCAGCGAACGCTCACAACCACTAATGTTTCTTTTCCTGACATATTAATAATGGCAACTGTCACGCTTATTTAGTTCTGCATAGCTGGTAATATGCACAATTGTTGTGGTGGTTCATGTATATTTCCTTTACCAATCAACAAATTTGATACGTTTCTGAAATATTAATACATGGCAACGTGTTTACATGTATTTTGTAGTGTTTATTTTATAATTAATAAATGTCACAATTTGTTGTTCTTCCTAGTTAATCAATATCACCATTCTTTTTCGTTCTTCGGTTAAGTGTTTGTTCGTTGTTGTTTAGCTTTATTTGGGTGGCAAAATGCTTGGCACGGATGTGCACACAACTCAAGAGAACGTTTGTTTTGTTTCTGTCCATGGTGGTAGCAGAGTAAGCGATGAAGGAATGCGTTGTTTGGAGTGTCTAACAATTTCAGGTAAAAACGAATCACTTACGGGAAAAAAAAATCGTGAGGAATGGGTCAGCACTCAATGTTCTAGGTTAAGACTGTGACAGAAATGTTACAACTGGGTGTGGGTAGTAGATGTCGATCAGTAGTTTAGTGTTAGTTTTTTTTTTTTTTTTTTTAATGGATAACTAACACAATCTTGGAAAAAATGGAAGAAAGGAGACAAGCGAAGAACACTGTCCAATACAATAAAATAGATAATGAAATACGCAAAATGTGCAACAAGGCAAAAGAAGACTGGCTCAGCCAAAAATATATAGAAATAGAAACTATGTAACAAGACTTAAGAGGAATGCACACAGAAATAAAGAGAATGACTAATAAAAATATAAAAGCCACAGGAAGGGGATGCATTGCAGACAAAAAAAGGAAAAATGCTAACAGACAATAAAGATATTATAGATAGATGGCAGGAATATATATCATAACTATTTCATGATCAAAGGGACAAGAAACCAGTTATAAAATGTACATCAGGCTATAAAATCTTAAAATCTGAGGTGGAAAAAGCTATAAAACAATGAAAAAGGAAAAAGCAGCAGGACCTGACATCATACAGATAGAGATGATACAGGCACTAGAAGATTTTGGCACTGAAGTGATTACAGACATATGCAACGACATATACCACACAGGATACATACCAAATGAACTAAAAACATCAACTTTCATTGCATTGCCTAAAAAGAATGGTGCAGTTGAATGCAGTGACTTTAGAACAATAAGCCTAATGAGCCATGTTACAAAAATCTTGCTAAAAGTTATACAAGGAAGGATTCAGAATAAAATCAATGCTGAAGTTTTGAAGTGGATGTCAACAATAAAGACTATATTATATTTGTTCGAAAACTATGATGACGAGTTATCTGTGTCTCTATAGATATATATGATATGAAAGAACAGAAAATCAACAAGATAGATAACCAAACCAACAAGATTCTGCAACAGTAGTACTCTGGGAAGATGAGGAATGTCGCCTCGCATCGTGAGTTTCGATGCTTGAAGCGACACTATCCAGAAATCTCCGAACATTTCTGGATAGGCGGCCGGGCATATATGGGTGGAAACTCGCGTGCTAAGACGCCGGTTCAAGTCTCGCACTTTATCTTTACTCTTACTGCAGAATGGCAAAATGTTACGTCTTCTCAATATTCCTGTATGGTGCAGAAACATGGACATTAGACAAGAAAACAGAACAGAAAATTGAAGCCTTTGAAATGTGGATTTATATAAGAATATGTAGAATTGGATGGAAACAAAAGATAACAAACGATGAAGTTTTAAAACAGCTGAAAATAAAAAGAGAACTACTAAATACAATCAAGACAAGACAAATGAAATTTTTGGGGCATGTTAAAAGACACAACAACTAAAAGTAAAATTGGAAGGGAAAATACACGGTAAAATAGGCAGAGGCAGACCAAGACTAACATGGACGAGTAACATCAAAAGATGGACAAGTCAATCTATGTCAGCCTGCACCATCAAAGCAAGAAACAGAGTGGAATGGCGATCCATTGTAGCCAACCTTCGTTGCGGAGAAGGCACACGATGATGATGATGATGATATATACTGCAGACAACTCGTAGGTAGACATAAGGTAAAAAAAACTGGTCTTTCTTTCCCCTGTTATCGAAGGTGCATTGGCTTGGCCCTAATCCTATTCGTTTTAGTTTCGTTGTCTCCTCCTTTATTTGTTGCACTGGTAACATTTGCCACAGTCACTCTGGGCCGAATATGCTTCATTCCTACTCTTTTTTTTCCATATAAACCCTTTTTTGGTAAGTTTTCATCATCATCATCGTCCGGAAGTAAGTTTTACGTAAACTAAAACAACCGAACATTTCTCTCTCTCTCTCTCTCTCTCTCTCTCTCTTTCTTTCTCTCTCTCTTTCTCTTTCTCTCTTTCTTTCTCTCTCTTTCTCTCTCTGTCTCTCTCTCTCTCTCTTATTCTATATTGGCTAATTAATGTTCCATTATTTTGTCTTATCACTGACCCTACATACGGTTTCGTATTTTCATTTTATTATTTGTTTTACAGAAACGTGACTAAGGCTAATGAGAACTGCAGCCAATAAAATTGAAGCTGCTGTTATCTCTCGAGTTAGTTCAAGCACTAGACGTGCCCCTTATGAGGCTTGCGGGCCATATGTAAGAACAACTGCTTGCTACTGAGGAAGCCGGTGATTATACATAAACGCAGTAATAATTTACATAAATGAAATGTATTTATATTAGTGTTTATTTGCTAATTCATTTGTCGTTTTCGTTGGAATAATATTCAGAATAAGAAATTACCATTTCTTAAATATAAATCGCTATTAAATTTAGACAGGCCTATATCGTCCATCTATGAGCCTTTTACACTTTCTTCTAAATGGCTTCTTTTTGTTCTTTTCAATTCTTCTTTTTATCATACTTCGTCTTTATAGAATTGTCTAAAATAATTGTCACTCTTTCGAACTTTTTCGAATTGTGTTCTTCGCTATTTTTTTTTTTTAATAAGATACAAATATAACGCTAAAGAAGTACTTTGGAATTCTCTTTTTGTGTGCTTTTGTATGGATCGTAAGATAAAATATGAAGGAAACAACAAAAACTATCTATCGTAGGAAAATGATCAATATATTTTTGTCAAATAAAATAAATAATAATTAACTACTTAGAAGCGCAGCCAAGAAAATGCGCTCAATGCGCCACGTTTGAGGTAGCAGACCATTGTGGGCTGGATGGAAAATGGAGAACGTTTTTGCGGTCTTGTATTTCCCTATAGGCCTATGTCCGAAATTAAACAGAGATTGTTACAACGATAGAGCAGTTTATTCCAAGGGAAACGCGAAAATGAGGCAAGATTAAGTGAAAGAGAGTAGACACAGAGATTTACGAATGGAGCCAACTTAGGATAATCAGAAAGGGATGTTGACGGATAGGGTAATATTGAGAGATTATGTTGTTGCCCTAAAAACTCTACGCAGATTAGCGACTACTGATTGTTTTGTCGATCTGCGGATGAGAAGAGGATTGACTACATCACGCCAGAGTGCTTTTTTTCACGAACAAAATTTATTGTGCTTATTTTCATAGGCTTCTTCTTCTTTCTTCTTTTCTCTTTCACTGATACCTAAAAGGTGTCGTGGTTTATATCATTTGTTGTTCTTGAGCTGCTCGAACTGTCTGAATTAGTGATTTTCCTTTGTTGTTACATGTCTCTGTCACTGCATCTATCCATTTCTTCTTTTTCTTTCCTCTTTTCGCTGATATCTAAAAGGTGTCGTGGTTTATATCATTTGTTGCTCTTGAGCTGCTCGAATTGTCTGAATTAGTGATTTTCCTTTGTTGTTACATGTCTCTGCCACTGCATCTATCCATCTTCTTCTTTTCTCTTTTCACTGATACCTAAAAGGTGTCGTGGTTTATATCATTTGTCGTTCTTGAGCTGCTCAAATTGTCTGAATTAGTGATTTTCCTTTGTTGTTACATGTCTCTGTCACTGCATCTATCCATCTTCCTCTTTTCTCTTTTCACTGATACCTAAAAGGTGTCGTGGTTTATATCATTTGTCGTTCTTGAGCTGCTCGAACTGTCTGAATTAGTGATTTTCCTTTGTTGTTACATGTCTCTGTCACTGCATCTATCCATCTTCCTCTTTTCTCTTTTCACTGATAACTAAAAGGTGTCGTGGTTTATATCATTTGTCGTTCTTGAGCTGCTCGAATTGTCTGAATTAGTGATTTTCCTTTGTTGTTACATGTCTCTGTCACTGCTTCTATCCATCTTCTTCTGGGTCTTCCTCTTGGTCTTTTTCCATGTATTCTCGAGAAGAACGCCCTGGATGGTGATTGGTGAGGATTCATTCTGACCAGGTGGCCAAACCATTTAAGTTGTTGTTGTTCTATATATTCTTGGCAGGGTTTTGTTCCTACCATTTTCTTATGGTTTCATTTGGTATTCTATCTCTTCTTGTGTTGTTTGTTACTTTTCTCAAGCATCGCATCTCACATGTATTGATCTTTCTTAATTGTGATTTAGAAAGTGTCCATGTTTGACTTTCATAGCACAAAGTTGGTATGAAAATGATATTTATCATTTGTTGTTTAGCTGGCATAGAAATGTTTGGATGTCTTTGCAATGGTGAAAGCTGGTATGTAACAGCATTTGCTTTTTGTATTCTCATGTCAATTTCTCTGTCTAGTTTTCCATCTTCTGTGAACATTGTGCCTAAATACTTGAATTCCTCTACTTGTTTTATTTCTTTATCTTTGATTTTAATGTTTAATGGGTGTCTTAATTTACTTATTCTCATAGTCTCTGTTTTTGCTGTGTTAATTTTCATACTGTAGTTTGTGCAGCTTTTATCTAGAGATGTTATATGTTGTTGTAGCAGGTTTTCATCCTCATATATTAGGCATTGGTCATCTGCGAATAGTAGCTCCTTGATGTTGGAACTTTCTACCTCTATATTATTATTTGATTTTTCCTTATTGTTGGTTGTTTCAGAGACTTAAAGAGTGAAAATGAGTTACAAGAAATGTTGGACATTATAGAGAAAGAAAGCAAAAATAAAGGACTCCGCCTTAATAGCAAAAAAAAAAAAAAAGTAATGGTAACAACAAAGAAAAAGACATCAACTCAGTGCAAAATAAAGACAAGTGGAACAATATTAAAACAGGTAGATGAATTTAAATATTTGGGAACTTTGTTAATCGATGATGTACAAAAGAGGTGAGATGCAGAATGGCTAAGGCAAAAGCAGCTTTCCAAAAATGAGGAATACTATGCAATTCATTTTTTGACACTAGAAACAAGAAAAAGAGTTCTTAAATGTTTTGTAGAGCCAGTCTTAATATATGGATGTGAATCATGGACAATAGCACAACAGACAAAAAAAATCACTGCGGTTTCAATGTGGTTTTACAGAAGAATGTTGAGAATACTGTGGACAGCTAGAAGAGTAATGAAAATGTTCTGAAAGAGTTCAAAGCGAAAAGAGAGCTAATTTCCAATATTAGGAAGAAACAATCATCATTCTTTGGCCATGTAATGAGACAAGAACAACTGGAATATACTGTAACAATTTGAAAAATTGAGGGACGAAGAGATAGAGGAAAGCAAAGAGAAAAAATGCCAGTCAGCTTAAGAGAATGGCTTGGCAGAAGGTCAACAACAGAAATTTAAAATAACTGCCAAGATCGAAAGTTGTGGAGAGACATGAACACCTACGCCAGCAGGCCCGGTACTTGATGATGATGATGATGACGATGTTTTTTTCCATTTTAAATATTTTTAAAACTTTTATTATATCTGTTAAACTTTTAATTATATTTTTAAAAAACTTTTTAAAATACTTTTTTTTAAAGTTTAAAAGTGAATTTTGATTTAGACTTTGCTGATGACATAGCTCTCCTATCACACAGCCATCAACAGATGCAGGATAAAATGATCATACTTGATGAAAGATCACAACTGCTAGGACTGAAAATTGATAGAGATAAGACAAACATTATGAGAATTAATGCAGTTGGCAATAACCAAATAAAACTAGGAGAAATAGCTCTACTAGACGTACAATCTTACATATATCTGGATAGTAATATAGATAAAGAGGGAGGAACAGAAAATGATACCAAAATAAGGATATCAAAAGCAAGAGGAGATTTTGTTGCACTGGGAAACACGGAAGTCCAAAGAAATTAGGTTAAATACAAAAATAAAAATTTTCAACTCCAATGTTAAGTCAGTCCTATTATGTGGCTGTAAAACATGGAGCACAACAAATTGGCAACCATGAAGATACAGACATTCATTAATGGATACTTACGCAAAATAAAAGGATGGAAATGGCAGGACAAAATCACTAATATAGAATTATGGAAATGTACCAATCAAATACCAGTGGATATAATGAGATACAGCGAAGACGATGGCGCTGGATAAGACACACGCTGCGTAAGCCAAATGAGAGTATTACATAACAGGCCCTTTTTTGGAATTCCCAAGGGAAGACGAAGAGGAAGACCAATGAATTCTTGGAGAAGACAAATAGAAGCAGAGATGAAGATGATGGAGAAGACATGAAATGATCTTAAAAGAATGGCAAGAAACAGAACGACTCAGAAAGTGTTTGTTGAAGACATATGCTCCACAGGGAGCTGAAAGGTAGAAGAAGAAGACCTCTGTGCACATCTCTAGTTATGTACCTTAATGGACATCGCTAGTTGCGTATCTTTATGAACTTCTTTAGTTGTGTACCTTAATGGGCATCTCTAGTTATGTACCTTAATGGACATCGCTAGTTGCGTATCTTTATGAACTTCTTTAGTTGTGTACCTTTTATAGACATCTCTAGTTGTGTACCTTAATGGACATCGCTAGTTGCGTATCTTTATGAACTTCTTTAGTTGTGTACCTTAATGGACATCGCTAGTTGCGTATCTTTATGAACTTCTTTAGTTGTGTACCTTAATGGACATCGCTAGTTGCGTATCTTTATGAACTTCTTTAGTTGTGTACCTTTTATAGATATCTCTAGTTGTGTAGCATTCTGTGTCGTTACTTGCGCAGTTCTTATCATCTTTAATATATTTAATGATTTTTTTTTATTGTGTCTATTTCTTGGTCGTCCATTCTTGCAGCCCGGTATTTTTATATTGTTTACTCTCGTTGAAGGTTGGTTAGGTTTTATTCTGGGCAGATGTGGAAACCTTTTTTATTTTTCATGATTGCCAGTTTCATTTTTTTTAAACTTTTTGCCTGGCTGTTTTATTTGAAGAATTTTAAGTGCACTCCTTTTCTCATGCTGTGATCTTGCGCTTGTGCCTTTCCAATTCCGACATTTGTTGTTCTACAAAACAACTTAGAAGTTTTTGGTATGTTACCAAATAACTAAGAACAATAATCACGGTTTTTAAAAAATATTTCCTGTTTTCTTTTGTCTTTATTTTATTAATGTGTTATCATTGTACTGCAGATCATTCACAACATGAAGATTCGCTTTAAAAAAAGATATATATATTCCATTTTTTTTTTCAACATTCTCACATATATATATATATATATATATATATATATATACACGGCGTGATGCAAAAAGGATGGTGTCAAAGTAAAGACCTGTAACGTGAGTGACAACAATGGTCAAAGGACAATTTAATTGAAAATAATGACCGGGACAATGCAAAAGTGATTGGTTGTTTATTTGCTTGTCTATGTTACCACCACCTGACGCTACACAAGATGGCGGCATCGAAGCAAGAGAATGCGTTTTCCGAGTCGCACGAAGGGGGTCTAATGTGGAAACAAAACTTGAGTACTAGATGTGGTAAAGATTCACCCCACAGGAACTGTTTTGCACGTTTGGTGAGGCAATGTGAAACCAGTGGCTGTTTACAGTCCTGAGAAAAGTCCAGACCGTCCACAGACTTCGGAAGGAACAGTAAACAGGATACGAACCGTGTATGAACACAGTCTCCATATATCATGTCAACACACCAATGGGGCTCACATTGTGCAATTGTAGTGCAGCGGTGATACTTGGACAGTTATTGTGTCTTTTCATGTTAAAACAGATATGTCAGGTTCCTTCAGTTGAAAGTAAATCAGCTTTACTCTTGTACCATCCTTTTTTGAACACACCGTGTATTATTATGTATGTGTACTGTCGTAACCTATATATCCCAGTGATTTTCAAATTTAGTTTTGTATTATCCGCGATTTATTTCCATGAAGATTATTATTAAACGTGTACACGCACAAATCTAGTGGGGTGTTAATTTTAGCTACCCGCAAAAAACCCAAAAGTAAGTCTAGAGGAAAAGCAATTTGTTGCTTCAATGAACAAGGCGGATGCAGAAATGTTCTACGTAGCTGCTTGGATATTGTTTGTTTTGTTTGTTGCTGCTATCATCGCATACAAACAGCGGCATCTGAAGGTTGCAGCAGAGTTCAAAGCCGTGCTCATTACGGGTAAGTAGACAATAACATGTGTGTGTGTGTTTTGGATTCTTTGTCAGTATTTGGATTAGCCCGGAACCTGTGGGCGTCCCCCCCCCCCCTTTTAAGATGAATATAGAAACCTTAACTATATTCCTGTACACTGGCCATTACGATTCCTCTTATCGAGTTTATATGGTCGTACCAGGAGCATCTGAGTGGGGAGTTGTGATTTGTACAAAAGATAAGTTTTCTTGAATGAACAGATAAAATAAAATACAAAATACTGAAGAATAAGTACTTAACATCCATTACTGCTTATTGGAAATATGCGTTAACGTCAACGCATCTCAATGAAAGTTGATCTATTTATATGTGGTATGGTCTATATTACGTCAGAGCGCATTTTTTTCACGAACAAAATTTATTATGCTTATTTTCAGAGGCCGAGTGGACTCAAGTAATGAAGAGATGAAGTTAATTGAAATGAAGTAGAATTTCACATTAACTACGTTATAATTGACTTTCCTTGTTTGCAAAATTAGTATTTTAGACTTGCATCTTTTCTTTAATTATATATATATATATATATATATATATATATATATATATATATATATATATATATATATATATATATATATATTAAGACGAACATGCTACATATACAAGATTAAGTAGCCTCTCAAAGTTATCAAATGAACAATCAAAATGTTATAACTTTAGCACGAACGCCTGTCAAACTGAAACTATGAAATGTTTTCAAATAACATAGAAGCCATTGAGTTGCTGGAGCTGGTAACATAATTTTTCTGGAGAAATAAATTATTTGTAGCGTAATTTCTCTTTGTTCCTTGATTCATGAATAAGCTAATAGTAATGACGTAAGAGGCGGCTAAGAATGTTTGGAACCGTTGTCTATGCAGTCAAGTAGGACGTACACGGAGCGACTTTGTCAAATTAATTTACGAATGCATATTTTGGAAATGTCACAAGTAAAGTAAAAAAAGTAAAGTACCCCCATCACGCCAAGTGGCGTATAGGGAAATATGGTGTTAGTGACCCTATATTTTACAGACCTTCAGCACACGATTTTGGGGTAATGTGGTCAGTATTACGCCCGTGCTGCTTTACTTTCCCAGAAAAAAATCCGGTACCCATTTAAGGCTGGGTGAACCCGGAAGCCGTCGGTTGGGATCGAACCCTACCCCTTGTCCGTGGTAGTCCAGTTCACTAACCACTGAGCTATCGCGGCTCAAATGTCACAAGTGGTGAAACTATATGATGAAGATATGGAGAATTCCTGACTACACTGAAACTGGTTCCATGGATAGAATAGAATAGAATAGAATAGAATAGAATAGAATAGAATAGAATAGAATAAGCGCAGGGGTAAGAAGTTATTTAAGATTGCTAGCGTCATGAAGCGGACTACACTCAGCTACTTCTGATATGATAGGTTTTTAACAGATAAATATGGCTAGCTATGGGCAGTAGATTCGATCAGAAGTTTCGTGCAGATCACAATCTGATCTATTATATGCTTAATATTATGTGAGTTGTCTGGCTCCAACGCTGCAGGAGGTCAACGCCTGTGACTCGTGGCTTCGGTGCCCCCAATCCCCATCCCCAACCCCACAATAGTTTCCCAGAAGCCGAAGGACTGAAACACTTGCTAGACGGGTCTACATTAGACAACCACATTGCCTCTTGCTGCAAATCTGTCCGTATAGCGTTGCTTCTAACAATAATAATGCTGGATTGGTGCTAGATTTTCGGTTTACACAGGGGGGGGGGATGTGAATTGTCAGAGCTTTCATGCTCACATTAAAGGACACTAACGATGTTCTGATAAAGTTATTTATCCCCCAAAAGAAAGTTTACTTATATTTTTAAACGGAATTAAGTTTCACATGTATATGTGTTTGTGTCTATTATATAGCATGTAATTAATTTCCAATATTAGGAAGAGACAATCATCATTTTTTGGCCATGTAATAAGAAGAAAACAACTGGAATATATTGTAACAAGTGGAAAAATTGAGGGACGAAGAGATAGAGGGAAGCAAAGAGAAAAAATAACAGACAGCTTAAGAGAATGGCTTAGCAGAAGATCAACAACAGAAATGATAAATAGCAGCCGAGATCGAAAGTTGTGAGAGACATGATCACCTACGCCAGCAGGCCCGGTACTTGATGATGATGATGATGATGATGATGATGATGATAAAGCATGCCTACGACTAAAGCACATGTCTCTCGAAGTTATTGTTTGTACATCCACAGCCAACTATTGTTTTTTTTTTTATTAACCCTACATAGTTTGTAATCACAGAATCATACATACATAGTATGATCTAACGGCAAATACCACTGATCACAGCAGCGAGCCCGGCTTGAAATGTCAATTACTCGTCGGCGGAAAAGAATATGGGTACCTCCCAAAACGGAGTTATCTGCCTACATAGTAGGGTCCTTGGTAGCTTAGTTGGGAAAACCACCCGACTAGGCTACTGACGTTCGGACAACCCGTGTTTGATTCCCGTCGGAAGCAGTGTGGGTTGTATTCATGGTTGGAAAAAAAACCCGTGGTCGACCCAACCGTTGGCAGAAATCGGTACCAGGGTAGTACTCTGGAGTAGTTTCGCTTTCAGTAGTGGAGTAGTGAGGAATAAATTTCGTAATTTCAAGGAACAGTTAGTTGGATGTGTTCACTTTCTGTGCGGTTTCGCCTTATGTCTTTTGGCGTGTGCTGAGACTGCTATGATGGGAACTGTAGCTATCTTTCTTTGTTTGGGAGATGAGGTAATAATTCGGATGATTCCACTGGCACAGGTGGTTGAGCAATTATGGATTTTAATTCGTTTGCAGTGATACCGGGGACTTCCATGACCATAACTAAAACCATAACTCTGGAGTAGTGTAGGTCCAGCTTTTCGATGGATAAATCTCTCGCCATCCGCTGGTGCCCACTGCCTCTGGGGTGCCGCCGGTCCGAGGGTGACATTTGTTTTTTCGTGGTGCGGAATTTTGGTGATCTGTCACTCTCTTTTTCCACATTCTCGCATGTAATAAATAAAGAAACAGAAGTATCAAGTTTGTTTTATATTTGTATTCAAATATATTATATAATAGACAACAATGTAAGTAGTATAGCAGGAAGGATTTGGGTCGAATTTAGGCGCTAAATTAACAAAGATATATAGTGTGGTGCGCAGCGCACCGCATGTACATGAGAGACAGGCGGAGTTAACCATGACCGCTCGTGTCGGGATGTTGATTTCTCGTGTAGGTGACCCCGGAAGTGACTTGTTTATGTCTGGTGTGTGCTGACTTTGGAGCGCTTGGTGTACTTGGTAAGCGCTAGTGATAGGTTAGTAGATTATACACCATCAATGAAAAAACGATCAATATAAAACAGAAGACAAAAGATATATTTTATTCTTTTATTATCTCAATAGGTATATAACATACATTGATATTATATAACATTACAAACATATTCAGTAAACGAAGTAAATATATAGTACAAAGATAACATTTACTTATAGCTATGTAGTTGGGTGTCTGCTTAGCGTTGTGTCATAAATGAATCATAAGGGTGAAACTGTTAGAGATAGCTGGTCAGTCTAAACTGGTAGTGTAAAGAATTAGATATCTAGAGGCGTAGTCGAGACATTATCATCAGCTACCTTTCTTTTTATATAGAAATAGGAAAGAGCATTTCTTGTTTGACTGTAGGAAAATATGGAATTATTTAAGACTTTGAATCCTACATTTTTCCCACCCTTGGCCTTTTGCGTGGCGAGAACCTCTAAAAACATATCTTTATCTAATTTGTTGTGTTGCTTGCTTAGCCCTTTACAACTGATTTTATCGTAATCCCCACTACAATGGTACGTCTTACTACATAAGCTAACAAGAGCTGTCCCTTCGTACTCTAGTTTAAAAAGCCCGGGCGTTCGTTTGGTGTACGCTTTAACACCCTTACAGTTTATACAGTCTGTCTTGCTAATATGCTCATCGCAAAACTCGGCAGGAAACCAGTCTTTATATACACTATTAAACTCATCCCGCAGACCTGACTTAACTATGTCCTCTAGCTTAGGTGCGCTTAAGGCTAAGTATAAACTATCAGTATCTGTTTCACATAACTGAAAGTTGGATCTATCTACAAACTTATCTAAGAACTCGAAATAAAAATCTAACATACGAAGTTTTGCATATTGATAGACGAAGAAACCGATTTGTAGGGGCAAGTCTCAAACAGTTTTCTTTTTCTCCATCTCAATTTCAAAAAGATCCTCCCCTATTTCAGTCATCTTTTTAAACCGGGAACTATTAATCATTTTCGATATCTCACCCCCTGAACGTACGAGACAGCGCTATGATTGGCCTTATTGGTTAGAGTCTTCCCGTAGGCTGAGTGTCCTAAGAGCTTCATCGTATCGCTTACTATAGATTGACTTTCGTCTAGATCACCAGCCCTCCTAGCGTCAGAAACCATTTCGCCAAACTTTTTAAAACAACTAGACGGTTGATATTCTATCACTTGATAAATTTTTGTTACCTCCAAGCCGTGGTCTAAATACCATTTTAACAGTGGTGTTGCCAACAAAATTTTTTCACCGATATAACTACCGATTAGGGTGCGACGAGGGGTTGACAACAAGTTATGTTTGAGGGCATATTCACCCATAAACGGGCCAATATCATCACACGTGACGTCAATATTTTTGAAAATTGGAGTAATCTCACTGAAATGTTCCTTCAGGCGGTCGGGGACCTGTAGATCACATTCCACTAATCCAAAACATGTCCCATCTGAAATAGAAGCCAGAATCTGTTTATCACTGAGAGGGAGCCCTTCTTTAGAGTAAGAGGGTCTAGCTCTAGGGATGGCTTTAGAAAGGAAAGCCCTAATGGTTGGGTCAGACTTTTTCAGAGCCTGCCACTCACATTCCCACATAACTTCTACTGGGACTTTTACCTCCTCAGTTAGGTAGGTGTGTATCTCACAGGTTTTTTCAAACAGCTCGAACAAGGGCTTATTATTAACAGGGTTTCTATCTTTATCTTTGGTGAGGGGACAGTCTTTGTGACCATGGTACAGACAACCATGAAAATTGTAGCCTCTTCTATTGGATTTATCCCACCCATCCACAGGGATATTTCTAGCACCTAACCGAAACTCCCTTCCATTAAACTGAGTTTTCAACTCCACCCCTTTTTGGTGGGCGACCCACGTTAGCCACTCTCTACTTTGTTGGACATAATAGTTATCTTTTTCGACCCTAAACCCGGTCTCCATTCTTCTAATAATTGGATAATCTGTTGGCATTGGGTTCATCAGAGCCCAAAGATACAACGCGTTGGCATCGTAACCTTGGATGGATTTGACTACCTTTCCACCCCTAATAAACGTTTTGCCTACCTCGTGATACCTATGGAAAATTATAGAGGGACCCCCGACGATATTATCTCTAATCATTGTGTGTAGACTCGCCTGTTTGCTCGAACATAAACTAAACATTACACCCCTATCAACGGTCTTAAAAAGATACTTTAAACAAACACCCGGAACCGAAATGGCGTCTTTAAAACAGTCCACACCCCGCTCCCCATAAAAGCGAACCTGCTGCTCCAAGGCTTCTAAGAATGGGACTACATCTTTGTTATTATACCACACCAAAAAGTCCCTAAGTGTGGTCATGTTATTGGTCTTCCAGACCTTTTTGCACAGAGCGTACTCCTCCTTGGAAATGTTGGAATTTTTTAACGACGAATAAAACGTTTCGTGTGGGGGTAGTTCTGTCTCGTCCAACTTTTGGGGGTCGTCTATATATTCATAACAAAAGTAACCCTTTGTCTCACTAATCTTATAAGCTGCCAGATATTTACTATAGCTAAACCCGGGGGCTAGATAGTTTACTATATCTAAGAATTTTAGATTCTGTGTTGCAATACACATAAAGTTATTGTTTCTTTAACTATAAACTTGAACGGTTTTTCTACTTTGTAGTCTACTTCCATTTTATCTTCCTCTTCTTCGATAACATCGACTTCTTCTTCCTCTTCCATACTATCGCCTTCTTCGTCCACTTGTGAAGTGGCATCCATGAAGTGCTTTATTAAGTAAGGTTTAATGACGTTGACGTCATATTTCCCCGAGTTAAACCCTAGCACGGGAAGCTCTTTTAAATATTCATCAAACCTAACTATTATCTTGTCTTTATTTAGAGCATGGAGTTGAGTAAAAATACTTTCAAACCGAGCTCGCAACAACGAGTATGCCTTAGCAGCTATACCAGTGAGATAATCAAGCATCTGACTAACTAAAATTTGTGGGTCACCCTTGGTTATGAAGCATTTTGGGGCCTCCCACCCAGGGACATTTGACGCTACAGAGCAGGAGAGGGGTATGTGTTTAGCTACAAAGGTAGTCGAGTTCGTCTCTCGGGGAACATTCCTACTATCAAAATAACATTCATAATCGAATGTCGCCCTGAATGGGTAAATAAAAGACTCTGGAGTACTTATTCCTTCAGCGCTGATTGCGTCCCATACACTTTCAGGTGAAGAATAAACACCACCTTTATATGTCTCTACAGCCATATCCCCATTGCAAGCTTTTTCGTGCTTATCCATACGCCAAAACTCTTTCCACAATTTCCCACATTTTCCACAAGAAAAACTTTTACTAGCCCTGGAAAGATCGTTTATATAAAAGAAGTGGTTTTTGTAAAGTAAAGGACGGAGCGTTTCACTATAACTACTGCCACTTCTCAGGACAATACGCAAGGCTTGTTCAGAATCAAACTCAAAAATATCTATGTTTACTGAAAAACAACTTTCTAAGAGAGACATTTCAGCAAGAGTTACACCGGGAAAGTTACTTAACATTAGAGACGGGTTAAACTGTTTGAAAAGTAGTCTCGAAGCCTTCCTAACATCTTTAACAGAGGCACCTCTATGGATAGCTAGACAATGGAAGAAGCAGAGATTATCATCGTAAACTTTAGATTTGAGTCGTTTTGAATGGTATTAATACCATGGTTCAATGCAATGTATGTTGGGATATCTAGCAGACACCTTATAGGATACTCTTGAAGTTTATAAACATAAACACTCGTGCTGACTAAGGCCTCTAAGGTATATTTGGTTGTCTCCCTATTTTTATTTGCATACCCTAATATATCACTTTCATTTAATCTATCAACAAATATTTCAAAGTCATTTTTGTTGTTAACTAACAAGGGTTTGTCTAACCCGGTCGCGTTATTTGAGCTGGCGGGAAAGTAACGCAACCCCTGTGTCTCCCTATGTCTTAAAACTAGATGATGACTATAATTCACCTTGAAACGCTTTTTCTGGGCTAGAAAAATTGGGTTTACAAGGGTCTTCCAATCTATAGGAGTATCAGGCTGATGAAATATAGTGTAGGTGTCCATGTATTTGGTCCTACGTTCATGTGTTCTAATAGCTAACCAGTTGTTCTTATATATCTTCTTAATATCTCGGGGTAACTTATTTAAAGAGTCTATTTCATTAATAAATCTTGGTCTCTTTGAGAGCTCTTGAGTCGAACTCTTTACTGCCCGCTTGCGTGAGGTTGTCGATACCAGTGGGCCTGGTAGTGTTGATGATGGTGTTGAGTTGTCCACAGCTATGTCATGGCTAGCAAGATGCACTCGCAGATGGCTTGCTCCAGTAAAGCTTTGTTGGCAGATGTGGCAGATATTTGGGGTAACACTGGGTTCTTTTGAAGGTACGTGATCTGTTGACACAGGAGTTGGTGTTGCAGGAACTACTGATACAAGAGATACAGGATGCTCTGTCTTGATATGTCTGGCAAGGCTGTCTGCTCTTGTATATACTCGTTCACAAACATCACATTTGTATTCCTGACGCCCATGTACACTAGCAACGTGTCGTTTTACGATCCGGCTCCGGTGAAAGTTTTGGCACAGATATGACAAGTGTTAGACATCTGTAGAAAAGAAATTGAAACATTACAACTAAAGAGTAAAGAACAGTGAACATTACAAGAAAAGTAAACAACAAGATACACAACTTATCGAAATTAGGTCACAAAAGTAACACGTGGATACTAAACAACCAACTTATCGAAAACAGGTTACTAAAATAACATGTGGATACTAAACAACCAACTTATCGAAAATAGGTTACTAAAGTAACATACTATAATGTTAAAGAACTAAGATAACACTTACTTTTTATGTGTTTGAAGGTACGAGACACATCCGTCGTCAACAACTATAAGCGAAAGTCTGATTACAAGCTTCAAAGTCGCGTTATATATATACACCAGAAACACCGGAAGTGTTACTAAAAATAGAACTGACCGCTGATGCAATACCGGAAGTGTTACTAAAAATAGCTTTTGACTGCTGACGTGATGCCCGTGGAGTTTCTAAAAATAGATTTTGATCTCTGATGCAATACCAGGCATTTTATGATTGTTACCACTTGTCAATTTTTTTAGAGCTACGCCCATGAAACTGTTACAAATAGTAAATTTACTCTCTAGGGTTACTCCAACTTTACATTAGACATCCCCATAACAAAAATTTACTTAAAAGTCACTTTTATGGTTGTTACGCCCCTGACCCTTTATGAGGGGACGCCCATGAAACTGTTACAAATAGTAAATGTACACTCTAAACTTACCCCAGATGTTATTTTAGACACCCCCATAGCAAAATTTGCTTAAAAGTCACTTTTATGATTGTTACCCCCTTGCCTATTTTTTTGGCGGTTACGCCCATGAAACTGTTAAAAATAGTAAATTTAACCTCTAGACATACCCCAAACTTTATATTAAGCATCCCCATATCAAGAATTTACATAAAAATCACTTTTGAAATTACTACCCCTGTACCCATTTTTGGCGGTTACACCCATGAAATCGATAAAAAATTGAAATTTAACCTCTAGACATACCCCAAACTTTATATTAAGCATCCCCATATCAAGAATTTACATAAAAATCACTTTTGAAATTACTACCCATGTACCCATTTTTGGCGGTTACGCCCATGAAACTGTTAAAAATAGTAAATTTAACATCTAGACATACCCCAAACTTTATATTAAGCATCTCCGTATCAAGAATTTACTTAAAAACAACTTTTGAAATTACTACCCCGTACCCATTTTTGGCGGTTACGCCCATGAAACTGTTAAAAATAGTAAATTTAACCTATTGGTATACCTCAAACATAATATTTGACACGCCCATGTATCAAATTTACATGAAAAATCAACCAAAAATAGTAGTATACAATAGCACTTAGAGGCCCCTTTCCTATCGCCAGCGACAGAATATTCTTATATAAATAGTCTACCGGCAGTATATTCCTTATATAAATAGTCTACCGGCAGATTTTTTTTTTTCTTTATATAAATAGTCTACCTGCAGATTTGTTTTTCCTTATATGAGAGTCTACATTTTTCCTTATAGTCTATCCATCCTAAGTGCCAATATACACTACTAATTTTGGTTATCCATAGGTATCACGAGGTAGGCAAAACGTTTATTAGGGGTGGAAAGGTAGTCAAATCCATCCAAGGTTACGATGCCAACGCGTTGTATCTTTGGGCTCTGATGAACCCAATGCCAACAGATTATCCATTATTAGAAGAATGGAGACCGGGTTTAGGGTCGAAAAAGATAACTATTATGTCCAACAAAGTAGAGAGTGGCTAACGTGGGTCGCCCACCAAAAAGGGGTGGAGTTGAAAACTCAGTTTAATGGAAGGGAGTTTCGGTTAGGTGCTAGAAATATCCCTGTGGATGGGTGGGATAAATCCAATAGAAGAGGCTACAATTTTCATGGTTGTCTGTACCATGGTCACAAAGACTGTCCCCTCACCAAAGATAAAGATAGAAACCCTGTTAATAATAAGCCCTTGTTCGAGCTGTTTGAAAAAACCTGTGAGATACACACCTACCTAACTGAGGAGGTAAAAGTCCCAGTAGAAGTTATGTGGGAATGTGAGTGGCAGGCTCTGAAAAAGTCTGACCCAACCATTAGGGCTTTCCTTTCTAAAGCCATCCCTAGAGCTAGACCCTCTTACTCTAAAGAAGGGCTCCCTCTCAGTGATAAACAGATTCTGGCTTCTATTTCAGGTGGGACATGTTTTGGATTAGTGGAATGTGATCTACAGGTCCCCGACCGCCTGAAGGAACATTTCAGTGAGATTACTCCAATTTTCAAAAATATTGACGTCACGTGTGATGATATTGGCCCGTTTATGGGTGAATATGCCCTCAAACATAACTTGTTGTCAACCCCTCGTCGCACCCTAATCGGTAGTTATATCGGTGAAAAAATTTTGTTGGCAACACCACTGTTAAAATGGTATTTAGACCACGGCTTGGAGGTAACAAAAATTTATCAAGTGATAGAATATCAACCGTCTAGTTGTTTTAAAAAGTTTGGCGAAATGGTTTCTGACGCTAGGAGGGCTGGTGATCTAGACGAAAGTCAATCTATAGTAAGCGATACGATGAAGCTCTTAGGAAACTCAGCCTACGGGAAGACTCTAACCAATAAGGCCAATCATAGCGCTGTCTCGTACGTTCAGGGGGGTGAGATATCGAAAATGATTAATAGTTCCCGGTTTAAAAAGATGACTGAAATAGGGGAGGATCTTTTTGAAATTGAGATGGAGAAAAAGAAAACTGTTTGAGACTTGCCCCTACAAATCGGTTTCTTCGTCTATCAATATGCAAAACTTCGTATGTTCGATTTTTATTTCGAGTTCTTAGATAAGTTTGTAGATAGATCCAACTTTCAGTTATGTGAAACAGATACTGATAGTTTATACTTAGCCTTAAGCGCACCTAAGCTAGAGGACATAGTTAAGTCAGGTCTGCGGGATGAGTTTAATAGTGTATATAAAGACTGGTTTCCTGCCGAGTTTTGCGATGAGCATATTAGCAAGACAGACTGTATAAACTGTAAGGGTGTTAAAGCGTACACCAAACGAACGCCCGGGCTTTTTAAACTAGAGTACGAAGGGACAGCTCTTGTTAGCTTATGTAGTAAGACGTACCATTGTAGTGGGGATTACGATAAAATCAGTTGTAAAGGGCTAAGCAAGCAACACAACAAATTAGATAAAGATATGTTTTTAGAGGTTCTCGCCACGCAAAAGGCCAAGGGTGGGAAAAATGTAGGATTCAAAGTCTTAAATAATTCCATATTTTCCTACAGTCAAACAAGAAATGCTCTTTCCTATTTCTATATAAAAGAAAGGTAGCTGATGATAATGTCTCGACTACGCCTCTAGATATCTAATTCTTTACACTACCAGTTTAGACTGACCAGCTATCTCTAACAGTTTCACCCTTATGATTCATTTATGACACAACGCTAAGCAGACACCCAACTACATAGCTATAAGTAAATGTTATCTTTGTGCTATATATTTACTTCGTTTACTGAATATGTTTGTAATGTTATATAATATCAATGTATGTTATATACCTATTGAGATAATAAAAGAATAAAATATATCTTTTGTCTTCTGTTTTATATTGATCGTTTTTTCATTGATGGTGTATAATCTACTAACGTATCACTAGCGCTCACCAAGTACACCAAGCGCTCCAAAGTCAGCACACACAGACATAAACAAGTCACTTCCGGGGTCACCTACACGAGAAATCAACATCCCGACACGAGCGGTCATGGTTAACTCCGCCTGTCTCTCATGTACATGCGGTGCGCTGCGCACCACACTATATATCTTTGTTAATTTAGCGCCTAAATTCGACCCAAATCCTTCCTGCTATACTACTAACGTATTCTTAAGGTAATTTCTGTTTTATTCAAATATAATAGACATTTTTAATCTATAAGAAGAAAGTAGTTTATATATGAATATTAATACATTATAGTGTTAAATAGATAAAGGGAAGGTGGTTACGTTATCAGAATGTGTAAACGTGGATTTGCACGCCAAAATAAGTAGAAACAGAAATAGTGCAGTGCAGTGCGAAGAGAGAGAAAAGTGACGTAAAAATAGGATGACGTGGTTTTGTTAGGGAATTAGGTGGTTGACAGTTGGAGTTAGTTAAAATCGGAGTTGGGCAGTTGGAGTAGTTAGAGTCGGAGTTGGGCAGTGGAAGAGAGTGGTTGCTCAGTGATGCAGCCAAGACGGATGCACAGAACCTGATAACTTGATGTCGCCTTATTGAAGTCCAACATGGACGACTCTCACTGCCTTTAGTGCTGATGGTTTGCCTGAGCAAACAGTACTGCCCGGCAGTTGCCTTCACTGCTGGTATGATTTAACCGTGTCTCAACGACATCTTAACCATAGTCGTGGCAAGGAGTGCCATCCGCCTTAATGCGAGTCTGACTAGTGTAGGTCTGTGTGGCCTGTTCTTGACCTAGGAGCATCTTCCACAAACCTCTCTTCTCGGCGTGCGCATGGGGTTTTGGTTAGTTAGACATCTCTAAAAGTAACAGTGTGTGAACATGGACAATTAGAGGATATTCAGAAGCAGGTTTTTACATGTAGAACCATTTTGGTTGTTAATTCATTATTGAACTTTGTTGAACTTTGCACTTTTGGCTATTGTATGTGGCCGGATTTGCGGCAGGGACTATTCCAAGAAATTGGTGAATTGATCACATTAGTGAGACCTGTTTTAGAAATTAACTTATGTCGTTTGAAAAGTTTGACAATTGATTGACAGTTTCTTCATTGAATTTATAAATGATAGTATCAAATATCAACGACGGCGACACTGTACAAATGGACTTGTCGCTTGATGTAGTAAAAGGAAAGTGAGTTCCTGTGTTGCGTATATATGTATACCGATCCCTCGTGTATTTTAAACACATAGTTTTACCACCCCTGGCTTGCTTTTTGTTTATGACCTCTGTGAAAGTATCCTTTTCTAACTTGTTATGGTGTTTATTAAGACCCTTGGTGCTAACTTTCGGGTAATCCCCAAAACAGTAATAGGTCTTGCTATACAAAAATAGCATCCCATGCCCCGCATGTTCCAGTTTGAACAGACCAGGAGTCCGATTGTCGTATAACTGTCTCGCCTTATACTCGGAACAGTCATACTTAACTCTGCCCCTGCGCTGAATGGAATTTTTCGCGATGGTCCAAGCAAGTCTCCGAGGGGAACCACTGGTCGTACTGTGAGAAAAACTCGTCCACCTTATCGGTTTTGGGAGCCGCGATAGCTCAGTGGTTAGTGAACTGGACTACAAAGGACAAGAGGTAGGGTTCATCCCAACCAAAGGCTCCCGGTTCACCCAGCCTTTAATAGGTACCGGTTTTTTTTTCTGGGAAAGTAAAGCGGCACGGGCGTAATATCGACAACATTACCCCAAAATCATGTGCCGAAGGTCTGTAAAATTTATGGTAACTAACACCATATTCCCTATGCGCCACTTGGCGTGACGGGGGTGCTTGACTTTTTTAAAAATCCGTTTTAACGACCCCTTCCAATGATGTCTCACTGAGAGCCAAGTACAGACTATCCGTATCCATTTCACAGAGTTGAAAGTCGGACCTGTCTACCAATCTATCCAGGAAGTCATAGTAAAATTGCAACATCCTCAATTTGGCGTACTGGTAGATGAACAAATCAATCTGTGAATGAAGATCCCGCACGATACATCGTTTTTCCATCGCCATCTCATCAAGGTCGTCGCCAACACGCATCATGTTCTTAAACCGCGGGTTATTTACCAACTTGGTGATATTGGTCCCTTCCTTAACATAGGACACGTCCACGTGTTTCGCCTATTTGTCAGGATCTTCCCGTGTACCGAGTTTCCCCATGAACTTCATCGTAACGCTGACTATAGATTGATTTTCGTCTAAATTCCCCGCCCGAGGCGCCTCTGTGACCTTGTCACCGAACTCTTTAAAACAACTAACGGGTAGGTACTCTACAACCTGATATATCCTAGTGACCTCCAAGCCGTGGTCTAAATACCTCTTTAACAAGGGTATGGCAACAGGTTCTCCTTTGGTTCGATTCTGCTTTGGACTATATATTGTTCTTTGTTTTTGTTTCTGTTGTTGATTATTTGTCACTTTTCCTAGTGCTGTAAACATACCTCTTCCTCTGAATCGATTCGCTGATAATATGTAATACCTACTTTGAGCAAGAGGATACACATGAAAAAGCCCTAGAGCTAAGAAGAGAAATCGAATAGATTACATACTGATAAAATATAGGTTCCGTAACAGCATCAAGGAAGCCAAGACATATCCAGGAGCATATTGGATTGTCCACTTGTTTCTTCTTCCTTGGTTGTTCCATTTATGTACATAGTTTGCTTCTTCATTACACAAAATATTTCATGTCCAAAATTTTTTATCGTGACTTGGCAATTTGTATCAATATTCAACTCTGACCACAATCCTGTAATGATTAAAATGAAGTCAAATTAAAGAGAAACAAACAAAAGACTAATTCACCTTCAATACCACTAGACATAAAAGCTTTAAGTCAAAAAGATGTTAAAGATACTTATACAATACAAGTAAAGAACACATATCAGAAGCTGCTAGAAGAGGAGACTGAGCAGTACAGAAGAGAAAATCATGATGTAAAGGTTGCAACAAAATGGTAATGCATAAAAAAAAGCACACAATGAACTTGCAACATCTTACCCAAAAAGGAAAAGAACAAAAACCAAAAAATGGATAAATGACACCACCTTGGAAAAAAATGGATGAACCAGATACGCGAAGAACACTCACTTCCCAATACAATAAATAGATAATGAAATACACAAAATGGGTAAAAAGGCAAAAGATGTCTAGATATCGAAAATATGGAAAATAAACAAGATTTAAGAGTGATATACACAGTAATAAAGAAAATGACTAGTATAAATTTTAAAAAAAAACCTCAGAACGTGGATACATAAGAATAAAAGGTCTTTCTTAATATATTTTATTTTTATTTTCGCATTATAATTCTAAATTATTATTGTTATTATTTATTATTATTTGTTATATTTTTGTTTGTTTTAAATGCATATCTGTGTGTGTATGTTGTATGTTTGTCTTATTGAGCCGAAACGTCGGTCATATTTGTGTCGCCCACTTATTACGTAAAGTTTTAACTAAACAGTTTTTTTTTTTCTAAATTTTTTTCAACTACAGTAAAGTCTCGATTATACGGTACTCAATAATCCGGAATTCTCAATTTAACGGACTTTTTTTTTTTTTTTTAATTATTATAGGGAGAAAGCTTGAATCATGTTTTGTTCAGTTAAATTAAATGCCTTTATCCGGAAATCGAAAACGCTACAACACGGTTTGTGCGCTGCGCTTACTTCTACAGGCTCTATCATTACACAATATTGCGTTTACAATAGTGTATTTACAGTAATATACTTCAAATAGGAGCGAACATATTTTATTCAATCCAGACATTGTGTCTCCAAATATTCCAAGTAAAAGCGACAGACAGTCTATATCTTCACTTTTCCCCCGACTAAATGTTTTTGTCGGGAAATCTTAGTCGTGCCAAAAACACTTATCTACATGATTTTACAAATTTGCTTAATTTTCTCATAGCCTGCTTTAGATCTAAAGTTGGTCATGAATTTGTCAAAAATATGGCGTTTGACAGTCTGACCGAACATTAGAAGCAGACGTATTGTTTGTGAAAATTGAAGAGCCCATAACTTTGATGATTATAAATCAAAGGTTGAGCAGCCGGCGTGCAGTGACATAGAGATGGTGAGAAGAAAGGGGGAGGGGTTCAAAAATTCCTCTTCTTCTTCTACCTTTTAGCTCCCAGTGGAGCATAGGTCTTCAACAAACACTTTCCAAGTCGTTCTGTTTTTTGCAATTCTTTTAAGATCATTCCATGTCTTCCCCATCATCTTCATCTCTGCTTCAATCTGTCTTCTCCAAGAATTCCTTGGTCTTCCTCTTTGTCTTTTCCCCTGGGGATTCCAAAAAAGGGCCTGTTGTGTAATACTCTCAGTTGGTTTCCGTAGTGTGTGTCCTATCCATCGCCATCGTCTTCGCTGTATTTCTTTATCCACTGGTATTTGACCGGTACATTTCCATAATTCCACGTTTGTGACTTTGTCCTGCCATTTCCATCCCTTTATTCTGCGCAAGCATCCATTAATGAAAGTCTGTACCTTCGTGATTGTCAATTTTGTTGTTCTCCATGTTTCACAGCCATATAATAGAACCGACTTAACATTGGAGTTGAAAATTTGTATTTTTGTATTTAGCCTAATTTCTTTGGATTTCCATATGTTTCCCAGTGCAATGAAAGCTCCTCTTGCTTTTGATATCCTTATTTTGGTATCGTTTTCTGTTCCTCCCTCTTTATCTATATTACTGCCCAGATATATATAAGATTGTACGTCTAGTAGAGGTATTTCTCCTAGTTTTATTTGGTTATTGCCAACTGCATTAATTCTCATAATGTTGGTCTTATCTCTATTAATCTTTAGTCCTAGCTGTTGTGATCTCTCATCTAATATACTCATTTTATCTTGCATCTGTTGGTGGCTGTGTGATAGGAGAGCTATGTCATCAGCAAAGTCTAAATCATCAAGTTGTTTGGTCAGTGACCACTGGATCCCATTTCTGTTGTTTTGAGTTATTTTCATAATCCAATCTATGGCCAGTAGAAAGAGAAATGGAGACAGAAGGCATCCTTGCCTTACTCCTGTTCTTATTTCAAATGCTTCTGTAAGCTGTCCTTCATGCACCACATTACATTTTGTTCCTTCATACATTGTTTTTATCAGGTTAATAAACTTTATGGGGATTCCATAATGACTCAGCAACTTCCAAAGCATTCTTCTGTCTAAACTATCAAATGCCTTTTCGTAATCTATGAATCCAATATAAAGTGGGGATTTTAGTTCTAAACTTTGTTCAACTATTATACGTAGAGTAGTTATTTGATCAGCACATGATCTGTTCTTCCTAAAACCTGCTTGTTCATCTCTCAAGTGTTTCTCTATAGCCTCTTTTAGTCTCTCCAGAATGATTCTGCCTAATATTTTTCCTGGCACTGATAGTAGCATAATTCCCCTATAATTTGTGCACTCCTGTAAACTTCCTTTCTTTGGTAGTTTGATCATATAACCTTCTCTCCAGTCTTTAGGTATTTCTTTCCCTCTCCCAAATTTTATCCAATAGATTATGTAACATCTTGGTAGAGGTGATAATATCTGCTTTGATGGCTTCCGAAGGAATTTCATCTGGTCCTGTGGCTTTACCATCTTTTAACAGTTTGATGGCTTTCATTATTTCTTCTTTGCTTGTTTTCCGCAGTTAACGTGTAATTCTTCTTCTGCTGATAGTATATCTGGAGGATTATTTGAGCCAGGTCTGTTCAAAAGTTCTTCAAAGTGCTCCTTCCATCTCTCCATTTGTTCCTTTATATTACTAAGCAGATTTCCTTTCTTATCTTTGATAAAGGCGTTAAAACCTCAGAACGTGGATACATAAGAATAAAAGGTCTTTCTTATATATTTTATTTTTATTTTCGCATTATAATTCTAAATTATTATTGTTATTATTTATTATTATTTGTTATATTTTTGTTTGTTTTAAATGCATATCTGTGTGTGTATGTTGTATGTTTGTCTTATTGAGCCGAAACGTCGGTCATATTTGTGTCGCCCACTTATTACGTAAAGTTTTAACTAAACAGTTTTTTTTTTTCTAAATTTTTTTCAACTACAGTAAAGTCTCGATTATGCGGTACTCAATAATCCGGAATTCTCAATTTAACGGACTTTTTTTTTTTTTTAATTATTATAGGGAGAAAGCTTGAATCATGTTTTGTTCAGTTAAATTAAATGCCTTTATCCGGAATCGAAAACGCTACAACACGGTTTGTGCGCTGCGCTTACTTCTACAGGCTCTATCATTACACAATATTGCGTTTACAATAGTGTATTTACAGTAATATACTTCAAATAGGAGCGAACATATTTTATTCAATCCAGACATTGTGTCTCCAAATATTCCAAGTAAAAGCGACAGACAGTCTATATCTTCACTTTTTCCCCCGACTAAATGTTTTTGTCGGGAAATCTTAGTCGTGCCAAAAACACTTATCTACATGATTTTACAAATTTGCTTAATTTTCTCATAGCCTGCTTTAGATCTAAAGTTGGTCATGAATTTGTCAAAAATATGGCGTTTGACAGTCTGACCGAACATTAGAAGCAGACGTATTGTTTGTGAAAATTGAAGAGCCCATAACTTTGATGATTATAAATCAAAGGTTGAGCAGCCGGCGTGCAGTGACATAGAGATGGTGAGAAGAAAGGGGGAGGGTTCAAAAATTACCGACTGGAAATTCAAAAAGAGTAAGATACAGAGTTTGACGTTAGTTTGTCTCAGACATTTGTGCAAGCTGAAATTCGTTCCATCAGTATAAATTATACATGATATGCTATAAACGCATGTGTGCATACTTTTTAACGGAATACATTTTTTGTGTTAAATAATGGCCTCTGCGAGTGCAAACCACACCTCAATTTCCCGCAAAGGTAAACGCAAGCGAACTGTATTGACACTGAACCAGAAGATTGAAATCGCTAGTAGACTTGAAAAGGCGTTAATCGCAACGTTTTGATGACTGAATTTGGCATAGCCTCTTCAACATTATATGACATACGAAATCAAAAAGATGAGTTGTTTAAGTTTGTGTCGGAGTCTGAAAGCAGCAACAATATACACCAGAGACGAAGTATGAA
This sequence comes from Megaustenia siamemsis, assembly GCA_032433765.1. Lineage (NCBI taxonomy): Eukaryota > Metazoa > Mollusca > Gastropoda > Stylommatophora > Ariophantidae > Megaustenia > Megaustenia siamemsis. The sequence goes on from JAVIAB010000073.1 coordinate 45,992,089, forward strand.
ACGGCCAAAATTTGAAAAACTCGACGACGTCCTTTATGTGTGGTTTTTAGAAAGAAGAAGAAAAGGAATGCCAATATCAGGACCCATGTTGATAGAGAAAGCTAGTGAATGTCACACGAATTTAAATATTTCTGAGCATTGCAATTTTTCAATCATGTTTTTTCATAAATTTTGAGTTTGGTTTTCTTACTCTCGATTATCCAGAAAAATTCAATTATCCAGAATGGGTTCTTCCCCGAGCATTCCGGATAATCGAGACTTTACTGTATATATTTTCCACTTCTCCTAAACAAGGACGAGTAACATCAAAAGACGAACTAGAAAGACAGTCCAACTTTCGATGCAAAGACGACACGCAATTATGATAAAAGGGCGTATTTTTCTATAAATTTTTTTTTTTACTTTATAAATTTCCAATTTTTTTTTCTGCTAAACGAGTGATCTCCCATTGCTGACTGGACATAACCTAATTATCCTATGTTTCTAGTTTTCCTGCATTTAATTATATTTTATCAACAAATTTGAAGTTTACTTGTAGGCTATTGCAAGTCTTAAACCTAAACTCAGTGGTCCTCTAATGGCAGATTAGAGAGCGACCAAATATAGCGCAAGGGGACGTTACTCCGAACAAAATATTTCTTGGACACTAAACTCGTAAATTATCAATATTTTTTTAATTAAAAAATATTTTTTTAAAACATTTATTATATTTGTTGAACTTTTAATTATATATTTTTTTACTGTGTTGAAATACTTTTTTTTTAAGTTTAAAGTAAATTATTCGACTCTGAGCCGAGTCGCCGATTTTAGGTAGGGATTATTTCCCTTTAGTTTATAAACCAGTCTTAGAAAAAAAAAAGTAAGATTTTTAAAAGGGTCGACCAGAGGGATTGCCCGCACCTTCTCTCCATATGAGAGTATAGAGGGATTGCCCGCACCTTCTCTCCATATGAGAGTATAGATCGAAGCTTTGAACAGCCGATCGACGACCTGGCGAAAGAGCTGTGGGGCAGCATGTAACCCAGCATCCATACGTCTTACGCTAACGCCACTCTGGCGATGCCAAAAGTCACTCAATGCCAGTGATGTCGGTGTTGACCGTTTCGGCATACTTCAGCTGGTAACTCCGGTTTCGGGGGCGCAGACCAAGATGACCTCTGCCATGGCATGGGGGTCACACACACTCCCCCCCCTCCCCCCCCCCCCCCCCCCTCTCCATTTTACCTGACCACGTGCAGTCAGGAAACTTTCCAAAGTCATCATGAACTGTCACATCTCAAGCGCACAAATCAGGTTGTGAGATGCAACATTATTTATGACGACAGCGTCGGCTTCCAAAAAAACAGCGCGATTGTCGCGCTGCCCTCCAAAAAAAAAACAACGCTATTGTCGCGCTGCCATCCAAAAAAACAACGCTATTGTCGCGCTGCCCTCCAAAAAAAAACGCTATTGTCGCGCTGCCCTCTAAAAAAACAACGCTATTGTCGCGCTGCCCTCCAGAAAAACAACGCTATTGCCGCGCTGCTCTCCAAAAAAACAACGCTATTGTCGCGCTGCCCTCTAAAAAAACAACGCTATTGTCGCGCTGCCTTCCAAAAAAACAACGCTATTGTCGCGCTGCCCTCCAAAAAAACAACGCTATCGTCGCGCTGCCCTCCAAAAAAACAACGCTATCGTCGCGCTGCCCTCCAAAAAAACAACGCTATTGTCGCGCTGCCCTCCCAAAAAACAATGCTATCGTCGCGCTGCCCTCCAAGAAAACAACGATATCGTCGCGCTGCCCTCCAAAAAAACAACGCTGTCGTCGCGCTGCCCTCCAAGAAAACAACGCTATCGTCGCGCTGCCCTCCAAAAAAACAACGCTATCGTCGCGCTGCCCTCCAAAAAAACAACGCTATCGTCGCGCTGCCCTCCAAAAAAACAACGCTATTGTCGCGCTGCCCTCCAAGAAAACAACGCTATTGTCGCGCTGCCCTCCAAGAAAACAACGCTATCGTCGCGCTGCCCTCCAAAAAAAAACAACGCTATCGTCGCGCTGCCCTCCAAAAAAAACAACGCTATCGTCGCGCTGCCCTCCAAAAAAACAACGCTATCGTCGCGCTGCCCTCCAAGGAAACTTTATGATCGTTCTGTCATCTTTTCCATTTTTATTCCATTACCTACTTTCACTTAAACTTAATCTGTTTAGTATTTTAAAGAGATGGGGAGATACCTCCGAAGACGGAGTTATCTGCCTGTGCGGCGAGGGACTTATGTACACACGGCTGTCAGTGAAAAGCGGATAAACACACAAAATTCAGTTCCTAGTCTCTAGGGACTTTGTCAGAGGTGAAAGCTGGCGAAAGCAAAAACAACAAAAATATCGGAATGTACATGTCAAAATAATAAACTATACTGAAATGAAAGTCGTGGTATCTATTGTAGGTTGTGATCATGGTTTTGGCTACATGTTGGCCAAACGACTAGATGATCTTGGTTACAAGGTATTCGCTGGTTGTCTGGATGTTAATGGCGAGGGAGCCCAAAGTCTTCGCATTGAAACGTCCTCAAAGCTTGAGCTGATTCAACTGGACGTCACCAATGAAGCTCAAATAGAGGCTGCAAGGACAACTATTACAGAATTGCTCATGGGACATAGTAAGTACTCGTTATATTTCATAAAGATACATGATACATCTGTGCTTGTAAGGCGATTCAGATTTTTTGAAAAGGTCAAGTTTAATCCGATAAATTATTTAAGTTCTGAAGAGTTGTGTGTCCTTGAGTAAATATTACACTTTTATTCGGTGGTTCTCAATCTGCCATTAGAAGACCTCTGATTATAGGGGAAAGAGAAACAACTCGATGGTAAAGTCCTATATTTTCGACACAGCTTGTGAAGAGTTATAGAACCCGCTCAGGAATACTCCAAGTGTGTTGTGAATAATATTTGATTGTTTTTCAAACAAAAAAAATCCGAAATTATTGATTCAAAAACAGGTATCGTACAAATAAGTGTCACATAAACTCTGCCTTAAATGAAAAAATAGTTTAGGTATTACGTTGAGATATCCAGTTTTATTTATGATCGTGAAGGAGAAGGTACAATACCCTGATCATCCCATAAATTCATGAATCGAGCTCCACAAATCTTGAATCCACTCTCTAACGTTATCTTCGTCCTGGAGGGCCATACGTGTTTGTTTTCTTAATATATTGAAAAGTAAGTTAGTTTGAGGAGCAGCGATAGCTCATTGGTTAGTGAACTGGATTGCGAAGGACGAAAGGTCTGGTTCCATCCTGATAGACGGCTGCTGTGTTCACCAAGCCTTAAATGGGCACCAGATTTTTTTTCTCATAAAGAAAGGCGAAACAGGCGTAATATCGACCACATTACCCCACAAATCATGTGTCGAAGGTCTGTGCAATTTATGGTCACAAATTCCATATTACCATGCAAAAACCAAGCAAAGAAGAAATAATGAAAGCCATCAAGCTATTAAAAAATGGTAAAGCCACATGACCAGATAAAATTCCTTCGGAAGCCATCAAAGCAGATATTAACACCTCTACCAAGATGTTACATAATCTATTAGATAAAATTTGGGAGAAGGAAGAAATACCTAAAGACTGGAGAGAAGGTTATATGATCAAACTACCAAAGAAAGGAAGTTTACAGGAGTGCACAAATTATAGGGGAATTATGCTACTATCAGTGCCAGGAAAAATATTAAGCAGAATCATTCTGGAGAGACTAAAGGAAGCCATAGAGAAACATTTGAGAGATGAACAAGCAGGTTTAAGGAATAACAGATCATGTGCTGATCAAATAACTACTCTACGTATAATAGTTGAACAAAGTTTAGAACTAAAATCCCAACTTTATATTGTATTCATAGATTACGAAAAGACATTTGATAGTTTATACAGAAGAATGCTTTCGAAGTTGCTGAGTCATTACGGAATCCCCATAAAGTTTATTAACTTGATAAAAACAATGTATGAAGGAACGAAATGTAGTGTGGTGCATGAAGGACAGCTTACAGAAACATTTGAAATAAGAACAGGAGTAAGGCAGGGATGCCTTCTGTCTCCATTTCTCTTTCTACTGGTCATAGATTGGATTATGAAAATAACTCAAAACAACAGAAATGGGATCCAGTGGTCACTGACCAAACAACTTGATGATTTAGACTTTGCTGATGACATAGCTCTCCTATCACACAGCCATCAACAGATGCAGGATAAAATGAGCATACTTGATGAGAGATCACAACAGCTAAGACTGAAGATTAATAGAGATAAGACCAACATTATGAGAATTAATACAGTTGGCAATAACCAAATAAAACTAGGAGAAATACCTCTACTAGACGTACAATCTTACATATGTGTGGGCAGTAATATAGAAAAAGAGGGAGGAACAGAAAATGATGCCAAAATAAGGATATCAAAAGCAAGAGGAGCTTTCATTGCACATATGGAAATCCAAAGAAATTAAGTTAAATACAAAAATAAAAATTTTCAACTCAAATGTTAAGAATATATACAGCGAAGACGATGGCTCTGGATAGGACACATACTACGGAAGCCAACTGAGAGTATTACACAAGAGGCCCTTTTTTGGAATCCCCAGGGGAAAAGACAAAGAGGAAGACCAAGGAATTCTTGGAGAAGACAGATAGAAGCAGAGATGAAGATGATGGGGAAGACATGGAATGATCTTAAAAGAATGGCAAAAAACAGATCGACTTGGAAAGTGTTTGTTGAAGACCTATGCTCCCCTGGGAGCTAAAAAGGTAGAAGAAGAATTCCATACGTCACTTGGTGTGACGGGGCTCCTTACTTTACTTTTCAGTTAGATTGTTTTGCAAGTGTGTGTTGTATTACATAGCGTTATAATTGATTTCAAGATTGTTTTGCAAGTGTGTGTTGTATTACATAGCGTTATAATTGATTTCAAGATTGTTTTGCAAGTGTGTGTTGTATTACATAGCGTTATAATTGATTTCAAGATTGTTTTGCAAGTGTGTGTTGTATTACATAGCGTTATAATTGATTTCAAGATTGTTTTGCAAGTGTGTGTTGTATTACATAGCGTTATAATTGATTTCAAGATTGTTTTGCAAGTGTGTGTTGTATTACATAGCGTTATAATTGATTTCAAGATTGTTTTGCAAGTGTGTGTGTTGTATTACATAGCGTTATAATTGATTTCAAGATTATTTTGCAAGTGTGTGTTGTATTACATAGCGTTATAATTGATTTCAAGATTGTTTTGCAAGTGTGTGTTGTATTACATAGCGTTATAATTGATTTCAAGATTGTTTTGCAAGTGTGTGTTGTATTACATAGCGTTATAATTGATTTCAAGATTGTTTTGCAAGTGTGTGTTGTATTACATAGCGTTATAATTGATTTCAAGATTGTTTTGCAAGTGTGTGTTGTATTACATAGCGTTATAATTGATTTCAAGATTGTTTTGCAAGTGTGTGTTGTATTACATAGCGTTATAATTGATTTCAAGATTGTTTTGCAAGTGTGTGTTGTATTACATAGCGTTATAATTGATTTCAAGATTGTTTTGCAAGTGTGTGTTGTATTACATAGCGTTATAATTGATTTCAAGATTGTTTTGCAAGTGTGTGTGTGTATTACATAGCGTTATAATTGATTTCAAGATTGTTTTGCAAGTGTGTGTTGTATTACATAGCGTTATAATTGATTTCAATATTGTTTTGCAAGTGTGTGTTGTATTACATAGCGTTATAATTGATTTCAAGATTGTTTTGCAAGTGTGTGTTGTATTACATAGCGTTATAATTGATTTCAAGATTGTTTTGCAAGTGTGTGTTGTATTACATAGCGTTATAATTGATTTCAAGATTGTTTTGCAAGTGTGTGTTGTATTACATAGCGTTATAATTGATTTCAAGATTGTTTTGCAAGTGTGTGTGTTGTATTGCATAGCGTTATAATTGATTTCAAGATTGTTTTGCAAGTGTGTGTTGTATTGCATAGCGTTATAATTGATTTCAAGATTGTTTTGCAAGTGTGCGTTGTATTACATAGCGTTATAATTGATTTCAAGATTGTTTTGCAAGTGTGCGTTGTATTACATAGCGTTATAATTGATTTCAAGATTGTTTTGCAAATGTGCGTTGTATTACATAGCGTTATAATTGATTTCAAGATTGTTTTGCAAGTGTGCGTTGTATTACATAGCGTTATAATTGATTTCAAGATTGTTTTGCAAGTGTGCGTTGTATTACATAGCGTTATAATTGATTTCAAGATTGTTTTGCAAGTGTGCGTTGTATTACATAGCGTTATAATTGATTTCAAGATTGTTTTGCAAGTGTGCGTTGTATTACATAGCGTTATAATTGATTTCAAGATTGTTTTGCAAGTGTGCGTTGTATTACATAGCGTTATAATTGATTTCAAGATTGTTTTGCAAGTGTGCGTTGTATTACATAGCGTTATAATTGATTTCAAGATTGTTTTGCAAGTGTGCGTTGTATTACATAGCGTTATAATTGATTTCAAGATTGTTTTGCAAGTGTGCGTTGTATTACATAGCGTTATAATTGATTTCAAGATTGTTTTGCAAGTGTGCGTTGTATTACATAGCGTTATAATTGATTTCAAGATTGTTTTGCAAGTGTGCGTTGTATTACATAGCGTTATAATTGATTTCAAGATTGTTTTGCAAGTGTGCGTTGTATTACATAGCGTTATAATTGATTTCAAGATTGTTTTGCAAGTGTGCGTTGTATTACATAGCGTTATAATTGATTTCAAGATTGTTTTGCAAGTGTGCGTTGTATTACATAGCGTTATAATTGATTTCAAGATTGTTTTGCAAGTGTGCGTTGTATTACATAGCGTTATAATTGATTTCAAGATTGTTTTGCAAGTGTGTGTTGTATTACATAGCGTTATAATTGATTTCAAGATTGTTTTGCAAGTGTGTGTTGTATTACATAGCGTTATAATTGATTTCAAGATTGTTTTGCAAGTGTGTGTGTTGTATTACATATCGTTATAATTGATTTCAAGATTGTTTTGCAAGTGTGTGTGTTGTATTACATAGCGTTATAATTGATTTCAAGATTGTTTTGCAAGTGTGTGTGTTGTATTGCATAGCGTTATAATTGATTTCAAGATTGTTTTGCAAGTGTGTGTTGTATTGCATAGCGTTATAATTGATTTCAAGATTGTTTTGCAAGTGTGTGTTGTATTGCATAGCGTTATAATTGATTTCAAGATTGTTTTGCAAGTGTGTGTTGTATTGCATAGCGTTATAATTGATTTCAAGATTGTTTTGCAAGTGTGTGTTGTATTGCATAGCGTTATAATTGATTTCAAGATTGTTTTGCAAGTGTGTGTTGTATTGCATAGCGTTATAATTGATTTCAAGATTGTTTTGCAAGTGTGCGTTGTATTGCATAGCGTTATAATTGATTTCAAGATTGTTTTGCAAGTGTGCGTTGTATTACATAGCGTTATAATTGATTTCAAGATTGTTTTGCAAGTGTGCGTTGTATTACATAGCGTTATAATTGATTTCAAGATTGTTTTGCAAGTGTGCGTTGTATTACATAGCGTTATAATTGATTTCAAGATTGTTTTGCAAGTGTGTGTTGTATTACATAGCGTTATAATTGATTTCAAGATTGTTTTGCAAGTGTGTGTTGTATTACATAGCGTTATAATTGATTTCAATACAAATTCTCCCCATAAATAGTTTAATTGTTCTGGATAGTTTACCATGCTGTTCTTGTTCAACAAAATCCAAATGAGGTTGACGTCATTTTTGTGGACAAACTTATCAGTATACAATGTATACCATACATTTTTGACAATACAAACAAGAAAAAGAGTTCTTAAATGTTATGTAGAGCCATACTTAACATATGGATGTGAATCGTGGACAAGAGACAAGAAAATCACTGGAAGCTGTAAAAATGTGGTTTTACAGAAAAATGTTGAGAATACCATAGACTCTCCATGGAGAGGAGTAATGAAAACGTTCTGAAAGATAACAAAACAAATGGACAGCTAATATCCAATTTTAGGAAGAAATAATCATCATTTTTTGGCAGTGTAATGAGAATGAAACAGCTGGAATATATTGTAACAACTGGAAAAATTGAGGGATGAAGAGATAGGGGGGAGAAAATGAGAACATATACCAAACAGCTTAAAAGAGAATGGATTGGCAGAAGTTCAACATCAGAAATGATAAATAACTGTAGATATCGGTGTAAGAGGGAGTGTAAGGGTGTGAGGAGGTGGAGATAATCATGGTGTGTTAAGAGAAAGTGAGATGCAAGAGATAGTGTACGAGTAAGGGTCTCGCATGAAGATTTGGAATGAGCGAGTCTGGGAGAGTGGTCAAGTTTTCAGAGTGACAGGTGAGTAGAGTGAGACGCAGGTAGTTCTATGGAATGTCAAGAAGGATTTGTAGACACGAAGAGTAAGTAGAGTTAAGAAAAGGAAGTGATTTCATTGGCTTGGTGAATGACGTAAGGAGATTTCCATTGGTTGAGACGTGAGATTATTAAAAGGCTGTGCGGATAGAAAACAATAAGAGATCACATGTAAGCTAAGGAGGTAGGAAACCGGTCCACGCCATTAGGGCGTGGATCCATTTTAGTAGTTACAGGGTAAACTCTCTTTTTAGTTAGAAGTGTGTAGGATGAAGTTTTCAGAGAGATTCATAGGGCAAGGCAGGGCAGGCCCATGTGATCTAAGTTATTTGAGTAGTGGATCTATTTTAGTAGTAATAGGGCGAATGCCCATATTATCTAGCCGTGTGTAGAACAGCCAGACTGTGGACATTTCGCCTAAGAAGTGAATTTAGTTTAAAGGAACGATTGAGACTAGATCTTTAGTTTAGGAAGCTGGATGCTCTGTAATCATACTATGTAGTGACAGTGGGCAGATTAGTGAGGAAGTGTCCTCTAGTAGGCATTGTACTTGATGATGATGATAACCTTATTTTGTTTCCAAGAAAATGGCGAACGGAAACTTAAAAAACAATGCGGCTTGTGGAGTAAACAAAAATGACATTAGTGAAAAATACTAGGGAAATCTGACAGAATATTGTTGTACATAGGGAACAAACCTAAGAAAAGGCGTATGATAACAACAAGGTTCAAAAGTTAAAGAATTTACAGTTAGGAAATAGAGATACACTTGATGTGGTCATTCTGTACTTGAACGCTCTTTCTGGTAGTGAGATCTGTGTCCACTCTGCGCACATTTGAGAAGCCTTGGCAGTTAAATCGAAAAGTGGAAGCAGAACCAAGTAAACAAAATCGTTAAACAGTTAAAAACTTGCCCATGTCGTTCGCGGATGTGTCGAGCAGAAAGGCGCAGATATCGCTATTTTGTCGTAAACTAGCGACACGACGCATCCACGCCCACTTAAGGGTGGACGTTGAAGAATAAAGAACTAAAAAACAGAATAAACTAAATAACTAAGAAACAAAGAATGAACGAAAACAAGAAGCATAAGAATGGCTATACTGTACATGTCACGCTGGTGTTCACAGAAATTAATAGGTTGGTAGGCACGTATCATGAGCGCCTTTAGTAGAGAGTACTTATTGTACATGTATGTGAACAACGTCATAAATGTCCTCATCGATTGTACTCGAATGTTGGAGGTGTCTAACGATGAGAATGTGGTCTTGATATGCAACGGTTTGTAATAAAACGTTGACTAAGTAACAATAACGGCATACAGGGGTATACATCGCCATCTATAGAGTGAGCCTGCGAGCTGAAAGAGAAATGCTAACACACCCTAAATAGTTTGACGTATTCAGCTATGCGAGCTGGACCCTACATGCAAGAACAATAAGAAAAATAACCTCTACTGAGATGAAATGTTTTAGACGAATGATAGGAAACAGCCTGAGAGATAAGATCAGAAATGAAAAACTGAGAAAAAAGCTATGAATAACCCCCGCCATAGAATATATAAGGAAACAACAGATACAATGATTTGGCCACGTGACAAGGCAGAAAGATCAAAACACAACGCAACGAGCCTTTAGCAAACGTTGTGAGAACACCAGACCCAATGTGTGACCACGAAAAAGATGGGTCGATGGAATATTAGAAGCACTAGGAAACAAAACAGCAGCAGAGGCGAACAGAAGAGCCAAAGACCGCAAATTATATTTCCCCTCGACGCTGAAAGGCAAATGAGGAAGAAAAGAAGGAGAACAGGAATAAGAAGAACAGGAAGAGAATAAGAAGAGGAAGAAGAAGAAGAAGCTATGCGAGCCATTGACGGATTACGTCATTATACCCACAATCGATGGTGCTCACAAAACAAAAAAACGACACGCTAGCGAGGATTTACATGGATTTCTATTTCGATCCGCAGGCTTTCTCTGCAGAGGGTGACTGTCAGGTGTAACTAAACCATCATTGTGCAAACACTTAGTCAAAAGTGACTTGTATCTAATACTTTATCTAGAAAGCTCTCCTGTCAATTATTTGTAAATTATTTAAATAATGACTGCTTTTATTAAGCTTTTGATTACTTCATTTTTACAATATTAGCATTTTAATTTCTCATAGGAGCTGTTCTATTCTGTGATTTTTTCTGTTCTTTATATTGTTCTTGACAGAACTCCAAAGTTAGGTACATATAGTTACTATTATTTAAAAGTTGAAACGATTTTATCTTACTTATATTATGATTATATCGCTCTTATTTCAAAGATTTTTGCCTTATTAGCAGTGACGTTTTCTTGTATTTTTCTGGAATTAATAAAAACAGAAGCTTGCCTTGTTACGTCATTAGTTGATGACAATAAAGCTTAAACAGTTTACTTGATTTGCTATATTCTCCATGCTGCCCTCTGGTGACAAAATGCTTTGCAGACCTATAACTCTGTCTATGTTTTATTATAATTATAGCCATGGGAGGGGTGGCGCTCATAAAACGCATGAGCTGAAAGTGGTCAGCACATCATAAATTATCAAGATCCCACTCCACCTCCGCGGGGTGCCACGGCAACTCAGTGGTTGGTGAACTGGACTACAAAAGGCAAGAAGTCAAGAAGTCGTGTTCGATCCTGATTGATTGCGTCCAGGTTCACCCAGCCTGAAATAGTTAAATGGGTACCGGATTTTGTCTGCGAAAGTAAAACGGCACGGGCGTAATACCGACCACATTACCTCAAAAATCATGTGCCAAAGGTGTGTACAAATTATGCTCACTAACACCATATTGCCTAAACGCCACGTGGCGTGACGGGGCCCCGTTACTTTGTTTTCCGCACCTTCGTGGTGTTTCCGGAAATAGGCCAATCAATTTAATCAAACGATGAAGACCGTAAAGAGAAGAAGGCAACCCACTACCAAAAAATGCCTGTTGAAGTCGGATGTGTTGGGTCCACATTCGAAGCTATAACAATTTGCTGTAAATCATAACAACACATCTACGTCCACTTAACGCCATGTTGAGGGTGGATGATGAGAAGTATTGGTAGTTGAGCAAAGCAAAAGAAGAGTGGGATAAAAGAGGATTAAGAGGAGCAGATGATGATGATGATGATGATGATGATGATGATGATGATGATGATGATGATGATGATGATGATGATGAAAGTGTAGGAGTATGAAAAAGAGGGAAGAAGGCAAATCTTTCACTACATATACAATTATATTATAAAAATTAATTTACAAAAAAAAAATTAAAAAAAGATAAAACCTTGTAATAATTCCGAAAGAAAATTATCAAATAAATTGTTTTAATTTCTCTCAGTGCTCTGGGCTGTAGTAAACAATGCAGGCGTGGGCGATCATATCTGGTTTGAGTGGAATCCAAAGACAAACTTCAAGAAGGTAATGGACATCAACTTGATGGGCGTGGTGGACGTAACGAGAACTTTTTTGCCATTTGTCCGGGCAGCCAAGGGGCGGATCGTTAATATGGCCAGCATGGCAGGTCAGAAATTGTTTGTGTCATCTTTCTGAAAGTTTGTAGTGTCTCTGTTTATGTGTAGACCAGTGGTTCCCAAATTGTGCGCCGTCAATGTTTGTCAAGGGCGTCGTGTCGAAGATATTGTCGTGTGCCTACTTTGTAGTTGTAAATTATAAAATGATAACATTCACAAGGGCTTGATATTTTTTTAGTACATAGACGAGCTTCTACGGAATAGTAGTGGTGTAGTGTACAATGGAAAGTGTTTAGTTTTTAACAAGGTATCATCAGTACTGAATTCATTAAACAATGAGTCTCTACTGGTTGAGTGGCACAATAAAATCATTCAGAAATGAGAACAGGGTAGCTTCAGAGTTGCCTTGTTAGAAAAGTTATAGTTATAGATAATCGAAAGCCCCGGCATCACTGCAAACGAATTAAAATCCATAATTAGCCTTATAAGATTTTCTATTTTAACCCCGTTTGTTGAAAAACAATTCATAGCAAACTAAAATTTAAAATCTATCTTTCGTTAGCCTGAAGTATTGTCTACATCTACAATGTCATTTCCTGTATAACTGTTGCTATCTTTTGTAATTCTTGCAGTGACCCATATAGTTTTGTCTGTAGTGTTGTATCTATGAGCCAATGGATTTTCTTCAGTTCCCTATATTCAGTGCAGTCTTGAAGTATATTTTCTGCAGTCTGGGGCGCCAGTCCAAATGTACATGTAGGTGAGGTGCCAATCTTGAATTTTGTATACATGTGATTTTGGAGTCGATTGTGCCCTGTTCTGAGGCGTATAATGATAACTTGTTCCCATCTATTCATATTATGAAAAGCATCTTGATTTGGGGTTTGTGGTCTTCTGATTGATTTGATTATCTGTTTCTTCTGATGATGTGTAACTAGTGCATCTGGTTGTGTACTACCTTCTCTTCTTCCAGCTTCTCCGTCTGGTTTGTGGTTTAGCCCTGTGAAATTTGGCCTTAGCATGCTGATAGTTATTGTGGTGTTCCTGGCAAGGGTTAGTTTCTGCTTGCTTTCGAGATATGCCCATGTCATTGTGAAGTTGCTCTAGTTCACTACTCCAGTATGGTTTGTAGTGTTTCCGCGCCCTTTTAGGTATTGTTTCACTGGCAGTTTGTAGTATTAGTCTACCGAATTTATTAACTATTTTGTTGATGTCCCTGTCTGTATTTAGATCTTTAATTAGTATAATGGTGTATTGTTTGGTACATTTTCCAGTCTGCCTTTTCGTACTTCCATCTAGAGAGAGTGTTGCTCTCCCTAGCAGCTTTATTTTGCACCACTAAAAAGACAGGTCGGTGGTTGCTGCCTCCAAGCCGTTTCCCAACAATACGAGCAATATTCCAATCCAGATCTGGTGAATGGAAAGCAAGGTCTGGTGTTGATGTCGTATGCCACGATCTGGAATAGAATGTTGGTGATTCTGTTGTCTGGTTTAGCAGTATAAACCCATTGCCGTCCTGCCAGTTTTCAAGCTATTCACCTCTCTTGTCCATATGTTGATAGCCTCAGCTCGGAGAATAGCTGTTGATGTCTCCACATACAATCATTCTTTCCTTTTAAAAAACTGTGTCTGGTGCCTCTGGGCGGTCGCTCGGACAATAGCAGTTGAGTAATGAAAGTCCGTATTTTCTGTCCTGAGGTGCAGTATCTGATATTCAGCCCCATCTATATACATTTCATGCTGACATGCATTGATGTTGTTCTTTACAAGTGTCGATATACCACCCTTTTCTCTGTCTTTTCTGTTAGATTGGTAACACTGGTATTCCCTAATCTTCAAGGCTATGTCTTTGGTTAGATGGGTTTCGTGCAGGCAACATACTTGCTTACAAGCTTACTTGCTCTTCATGTAGGATATTTTCTAATATCTTTTTACTGTACTCATTTCTTTTATTGTTGATGCCTTCAGCATTCTAGTGAATTATTTTAAGTGGTCTTAGTTTTGATTGGCCAGTAGCTCTATTCTCTAGCCCCCTGACTTCACAGGGCGGTTGAGAAGGACATCCAGTAATAGTTTTTGGGCCCTTTCGAGGCGGAAAGCCCGACACTGCATGTGCTTGAGTGTTCATATCAACTCGCAGTTATAGACATACTTCTCATTGGCGTGAATGCGTGACATCCTGATTGCTGTGCCGTTTGGATGGTTGCCTCCATCTTCAGCACTTATACTTGCTAGAGCAGACTGTAGTCTTGCTCGGGTGTAGAAAGGCCTGGCCAGTCTTGTTTTTCAGTCCCTGGTGACTGCTAAGCCCCATCCCCACGACAAGAAGCTGGCCTTTGTATCTAATTTATTAGCTGTTATAGCCTTAACTGCAATGATTTTAATACAACTTTTGTATGTCGATTACTTAACAATTTGTATATAATGTATTAGCTGTTATAGCCTTAACTGCAATGATTTTAATACAACTTTTGTACGTCGATTACTTAACAATTTGTATCTAATGAATTAGCTGTTATAGCCTTAACTGCAGTGATATTAATAAAACTTTTGTACGTCGATTACTTAACAATTTGTATCTAATGAATTAGCTGTTATAGCCTTAACTGCAATGATGTTAATACAACTTGTGTACGTCGATTACTTAACTCTTAACATTTGTTCAATTGCGAGTGGACTGAATGATTTTAATTAATTATGACACTTTGTGTTAATCTATCTCTTATTACCAGTTATGTTTTCTCTACCTTCCCTCCCCCTAAACTCCTTCACAAATGGAATTATGCCCATCCCGTTGACAGATTTCCCAAGCCGCTGCAAGTGTTGGTAATTCATCGATCTCGTAAATGGAAGATGAAGACTTCGATCACGGGCGGGACAGATGATTTACTTAAGGGAGTGGCGAAAGAGCAAGTGTTAACTAACTGGTTTGCTGAGGACAAGGGGTCGAGTTCGACCTTAATCGAAGGATTCTACGTTTACCCAGTCTTAATATGGCATCGTTTTTTTTTTCTTCTGAGAAATAAAAACGGAACGTGCATAATGATGACCCTATTGCCTCAACAATATGAAATGACGGTCAAAAAGATATGGACACTATCACATATTTCCAATATGTCACTCTCGGTTGTGGCGAGGCTCATTCTTCTTAACATATGTCAATAGATCAAACTCTGATTTGTGTACACACTGCTTCCTTGTGTAATATTTTCATTTTTTTTAAATTTAAACTTCAATCCGGCAAGTTCATTGCAGGTCGCACAGCAATTCCAGGTTTTACTGCCTACTCGTGCTCAAAATTCGCTGTTCTTGGATTTTCTGAGAGTTTAAGAAGGGAGATGTCAGACTTTGGAGTGAAAGTTATAACTGTGGAACCGTCACTTTACAAGTAAGTTTACAGAGGAATATAATGAATGAGAGAGTGTAATGATACAGTGGAGAAGAGGTGCAGAATGACATAATTTTTTTACACAGATTAGGGCAACAATGTTTATTAATCCACTGAACTGTATCCACACATGCATCCATTTAACTGTTCCCAAATCTGTAACCATTCACTGTATCAATACTTGTATTCACCACACTTATCCATGCATGCATCTGTCCAACATTATACATACCTACATCCATTTATAGCATACACACCTGAATTCATCCAACTGCATCGATAACTGCACCCATGAAACCTAAATGTATCTATACTTGCATCCATCCAACTGTATCCATACTTGTATCCATCCAACTGTATCCATAGAAATCATAGGAGGAAGAGGTATGTATTACAGCACTCAGTATCGCCTCGGAAGTTTCCCTCTAAAATAATATTCAGTTATTATTATTTGTATCCAACTGTATCCATACTTACATCCATCCAACTGTATCCATACTTGTATCCATCCAACTGTATCCATACTTGCATCCATCCAACTGTATCCATACTTGCATCCATTCAAACCGTATCCATACTTGCATCCATTCAACTGTATCCATACTTGCATCCATCCAACTGTATCCATACTTGTATCCATCCAACTGTATCCATACTTGCATCCGTCCAACTGTTTCCATACTTGCATCCATCCACCTGTATCCATACTTGTATCCATCCAACTGTATCCATACTTGCATCCATCCACCTGTATCCATACTTGTATCCATCCAACTGTATCCATAGTTGCATCCATCCAACTGTATGCATACTTGCATCCATCCACCTGTATCCATACTTGTATCCATCCAACTGTATCCATACTTGCATCCGTCCAACTGTTTCCATACTTGCATCCATCCAAATGTATCCATACTTGCATCCATCCAACTGTATCCATACTTGTATCCATCCAACTGTATCCATACTTGCATCCATTCAACTGTATCCATACTTGCATCCATCCAACTGTATCCATACTTGCATCCATCCAACTGTATCCATACTTGTATCCATCCAACTGTATCCATACTTGCATCCGTCCAACTGTTTCCATACTTGCATCCATCCACCTGTATCCATACTTGTATCCATCCAACTGTATCCATACTTGCATCCATCCACCTGTATCCATACTTGTATCCATCCAACTGTATCCATAGTTGCATCCATCCAACTGTATGCATACTTGCATCCATCCACCTGTATCCATACTTGTATCCATCCAACTGTATCCATACTTGCATCCGTCCAACTGTTTCCATACTTGCATCCATCCAACTGTATCCATACTTGCATCCATCCAACTGTATCCATACTTGTATCCATCCAACTGTATCCATACTTGCATCCATCCAACTGTTTCCATACTTGCATCCATCCAACTGTATCCATACTTGCATCCGTCCAACTGTATCCATACTTGCATCCATCCAACTGTATCCATACTTGCATCCGTCCAACTGTATCCATACTTGTATCCGTCCAACTGTATCCATACTTGCATCCGTCCAACTGTATCCATACTTGCATCCGTCCAACTGTATCCATACTTGCATCCATCCAACTGTATCCATACTTGCATCCGTCCAACTGTATCCATACCTTGCATCCGTCCAATTGTATCCATACTTGCATCCATCCAACTGTATCCATACTTGTATCCATCCAACTGTATCCATACTTGCATCCATCCAACTGTATCCATACTTGCATCCGTCCAATTGTATCCATACTTGCATCCATCCAACTGTATCCATACTTGTATCCATCCAACTGTATCCATACTTGCATCCATCCAACTGTATCCATACTTGCATCCATCCAAACGGCATCCATCAAACTGTATCCATACTTGCATCCGTCCAGCTGTATCCATACCTGGATCATCCAACGGTACTCATACCAACGTCCATCCAACTGTATCCATACTTGCATCCATCCAACTGTTTCCATACTTGCATCCATCCAACTGTATCCATACTTGCATCCGTCCAACTGTATCCATACTTGCATCCATCCAACTGTATCCATACTTGCATCCGTCCAACTGTATCCATACTTGCATCCGTCCAACTGTATCCATACTTGTATCCGTCCAACTGTATCCATACTTGCATCCGTCCAACTGTATCCATACTTGCATCCGTCCAACTGTATCCATACTTGCATCCATCCAACTGTATCCATACTTGCATCCGTCCAACTGTATCCATACCTTGCATCCGTCCAATTGTATCCATACTTGCATCCATCCAACTGTATCCATACTTGTATCCATCCAACTGTATCCATACTTGCATCCATCCAACTGTATCCATACTTGCATCCGTCCAATTGTATCCATACTTGCATCCATCCAACTGTATCCATACTTGTATCCATCCAACTGTATCCATACTTGCATCCATCCAACTGTATCCATACTTGCATCCATCCAAACGGCATCCATCAAACTGTATCCATACTTGCATCCGTCCAGCTGTATCCATACCTGGATCATCCAACGGTACTCATACCAACGTCCATCCAACTGTATCCATACTTGCATCCAAATACCTACATCCATTCAACGTTACTTTATCTATACCTGTATCAATCAAATTGTATCCATACCAGCATTCATCCAATGTATCATTTCCAGTATCCATTCAATTGTATCAATAACCCATCCATGAAGCTCATCAATACCTCCATAAAAATATATCCATGGCATGCGTGCATCAATACAAAGTATCCATATCATACGAGCATCAATACAAATGTGTCCATGTCATACGAGCATCAATACAAATGTGTCCATGTCATACGAGCATCAATACAAATGTGTCCGTGTCATACGAGCAGCAATACAAATGTGTCCATATCACACTTGCTTGCAGTGACTTTTCCAGCCGGAAGGCAGTACTGTAAATTATTATTACTGAAGGGAGGTCAAAAAGTAATGCACACCAATTTTTTTCTCGGCTAATAATAAAGTTAGGAATATGAAATTTTGCACACTTGGAATATGACATGTTCCAATTATGTGCACCAAATTGCACAGCATTCTGATAAATATTACGCAATCTATGAACAGTTAAAATGGAGCTTGTCAACAATGTCCGTTACAAACAGCGAATTGTCATAGAATTTCTGGTTGCGGAAAAAGAAACTGTGGCAAACATTCACAAACGACTGTGTGCAGTGTACAAATGTTCTGCAGTCGATAGGAGCACAGTTAGTCGCTGGGTTCAGAGAATTAAAGCTGCAGAAAGTGTACGAGTGGAGCTGCATGATTTACCGCGTTCTGGACGTGTTGCCTCGGCTACCAGCACAGACATGTTAAACCGGGCTGATGCCATTATTCGTAAGGATAGGCGTATCACTAGTCAGCAATTGGCATTGCAGCTTACAGTCAGCAAGGGAAGTGCAATCGCAATTTTTAAAACTCTCGGATATTCAAAGATTTGCGCTCGATGGGTTCCTCGGTGCCTAACAAATGATCACAGAGTTCAAAGGAAAACATTCTGTTCTGAATTGTTGGAGCGTTTCGGTGTTGACGGAGAAATGTTTTTGTCAAAAATTGTTACCGGTGACGAAACGTGGGCACATTATTATGAGCCTGAAACAAAAATGCAGTCAATGGAATGGCATCATCCGCAGTCACCAAAAAGAAAAAAAATTCAAAACATCTCCATCAGCCGGAAAGGTGATGATCACTGTCTTCTGGGACATTGATGGTGTGATTCTTGTTGATGTAATGACAAGAGGTGAGACAATCAACTCGACAGCTTACATCAATACACTGACAAAACTCAAAAATCGGTTCCACAGAGTTCGGCCTAATAAGCCATCTGCAGATTTGTTGCTTCAACATGACAATGCACGCCCTCACACAAGTCTGGTAACACGGGAAGCAATCAACAAATTTGGTTGGACTGTACTGCCCCATCCTCCTTACAGCCCTGAACTGGCTTCCTCAGATTTCCATCTGTTTGGACCACTCAAAAAATTCCTGCGTGGGACATACTTTGACAATGATGAGGGTGTGATCCGTGCAGTTAAAAAATGGCTACGCGAGCAGGACAAAACTTGGTACAAACGAGGCATTCATGACCTAGTTTCGCGTTGGCGTAAGGCAATACGCTTGGACGGAGATTATGTTGACAAATAGGTAGTGTCAAGGGGATGTTCAGCTACAATCTGTGAAAATTTCACACATTTTGGCCGAATAGTTTCCGAGAAAAAAATTGGTGTGCATTACTTTTTGACCTCCCTACGTTAATTCCCTCCTGCATTAATCCAAAGCTATCCATGCTATGTCTGCATTAATCCAAAGCTATCCATGATATCCCTGCATTAGTCCAAAGCTGTCCATGCTATACGTACATTAACAGTCTCAATATAAAACCGCAAACTTTACAAATGATTGAAAACTAGAACTGCATCTAGACCCGCAAGTTTACATTTTTTGTGTTACTGTTGATGATAGTGATAATACCAGAGCTTTTGAAGCTTGTAATACTACGCTCTTCTTGTGGTATGGGATGAGCTCCTGTAAATCTTTATTTAGAAATCTTTATTTAGAAAAAAAACATGGACTGCATCAATCCAAAGGTAAAGGTAAAGGTAAAGTACGAGACTTGAACCGGCGTCTTAGCACGCGAGTTTCCACCCATATGTGCTCGGCCAGAAATGTTCGGAGATTTCTGTATAGTGTCGCCTCAAGCATCTAAACTCAGATGTGAGGCGACATTCCTCACCTTCTCAGGGTAATACCTTGGTACCCATTTCTGCCAATGGCTGGGTCGACCTTGAGGGTATTTCTTTTTTTTTCCCATTCGCGAGTAAAATTCACACTGCTCCGAGCGGGAATCGAACACGGGTTGTCCGAACGTCGGTAGTCCAGCCGGGTCAGTCCAAAGGTATCCATGCTATACCTGCATCATTGTTTATTGTTCTTTGGTTATGGAAGGCCCCGGTATCACTGCAAACGAATTAAAATCCATAATTGCTCAACCGCCCGTGCCAGTGGAATCATCCGAATTACTATCTCATCTCCCAAACAAAGAAAGGTAGCTGTAGTCCCCATCATAGCAGTCTCAGCACACGCCAAAAGACATAAGGCGAAATCGCACAGAAAGTGAACACAGCCAACTGTTCCCTGTCATACTATATAATCATTCATCGTAAACAATTGGAATATCGAAACATGATCAAAACGGATGACACGCACAGCTCACGGTGTGCACAGGGCACCTAACAACTCAGGAGCTCCTGTAACAAGCCGGAACCTGCATCAATTTAAAGGTATCCATGTTATACCTGCATTAATCCAAGGCTATACCTGCATCAATCCAAAGCTATCCAGGCTATACCTGCATTAATCCAAAGCTATCCATGCTATGTCTGCATTAAACTCAAAGCTATCCATGATATCCCTGCATTAGTCCAAAGCTGTCCATGCTATACCTGCATTAATCCAATGCTATCCATGCTATGTCTGCATTAATCCAAAGCTATCCATGATATCCCTGCATTAATCCAAAGCTGTCCATGCTATACCTGCATTAATCCAAAGCTATCCATACTATACCTGCATTAGTCCAAAGCTATCCATGCTATACCTACATCAGTCCAAAGCTATATATGCTTTGCCTGCGTCAATCCAAAGCTATCCATGCTATACCTGCATTAATCCAAAGCTATCCATGCTATACCTGCATCAATCCAAAGCTATCCATGCTATGCCTGCATTAATCCAAAGCTATCCATCTTATGCCTTCATCAATCCAAAGCTATCCATGCTATACCTGCATCCAAAGCTATCCATCTTATACCTTCATCAATCCAAAGCTATCCATGCTATACCTGCATTAATCCAAAGCTATCCATGCTATACCTGCATCAATCCAAAGCTATCCATGCTATGCCTGCATCAATCCAAAGCTATCCATGCTATGCCTGCATTAATCCAAAGCTATCCATGCTATACCTGCATCAATCCAAAGCTATCCATGCTATGCCTGCATTAATCCAAAGCTATTCATGTTATACCTTCATCAATCCAAAGCTATCCATGCTATGCCTGCATTAATCCAAAGCTATCCATGTTATGGGTGTCCGGTTAGCGCAATCGATAGGCGGTTGGCTTACCACGGCAACAGCCGGGGTTCGTACCCTGGCGAGGACACCTGGGTTTTACTAATTCCCTAAAAATTAGTGGGAGCCGCGATAGCTCAGTGGTTAGTGAACTGGACTACTACGGACAAGGGGTAGGGTTCGATCCCAACCGACGGCTCCGGGTTCACCCAGCCTTAAATGGGTACCGGATTTTTTCTGGGAAAGTAAAGCAGCATGGGCGTAATACCGACCACATTACCCCAAAAGTCATGTGCTGAAGGTCTGTAAAATATAGGGTCACTAACACCATATTTCCCTATACGCCACTTGGCGTGACCGGGGGTACTTTACTTTTTTTTTTTATCCATGTTATACCTTCATCAATCCAAAGCTATCCATGCTATGCCTGCATTAATCCAAAGCTATCCATGCTATGCCTGCATTAATCCAAAGCTATCCATGCTATACCTTCATCAATCCAAAGCTATCCATGCTATACCTTCATCAATCCAAAGCTATCCATGCTATACCTTCATCAATCCAAAGCTATCCATGCTATACCTGCATTAATCCAAAGCTATCCATGCTATACCTTCATCAATCCAAAGCTATCCATGCTATACCTTCATCAATCCAAAGCTATCCATGCTATACCTTCATCAATCCAAAGCTATCCATGTTATACCTTCATCAATCCAAAGCTATCCATGCTATACCTGCATTAATCCAAATTAATTAATTTACTTCGACAAATAGTATACCTTAAAAAAAAAACCAACACAAAACGAACTCTAATAATTGAAGATGTTGGCCGCCCATCTACGTTGATTAAGACTGCCGTCATCGTCTGTGCCGATTACAATGTTCTGGGAATGGCCGATAAGGTCAATACGAGCATGGAAATATCTGCTTCAGTGGGGATATGGATGCTTAGAATATCGACCTGTTGCGGAGTGTTTGACTTGCGAAGTGATCGCTTCAGTGTGATGTTATTTATTGCTTTCCTCATATACTGTCGCATCTTTAGTAATCTGTTTTTTTTTCCAATGGTGAGCTAATGTTTCTAATGTATCTATCTTAACTTCCTTTAGCACATCTTCGTGATGTGATCTCATTATATTAGTAATTTTACTCACATTTATAATATAACAGATAAATAATTGTTTCTTGAAATAAATGTGCTTAATGTTTAACTCAATTTAGCACTGGGATTTCTGATATTCACGCTGTACTTAGCATCAATGAGAGTTTATGGGATAAAGCTGAACCCGGAATCAAGCGAGACTATGGTGATGCTTATTTTACTGCTACACAGGTAAGATCGTTTTATTTAGAATGTGATATGGGAGATGTTGGCAATGTCAAATGAATGTTGTTGAGTTGAGTTGACGTAATGCCACGAGTTGATGCGGACAGTTTGCCCTTTTACTCAATGATGTGGCGGGTCGTAATGGCTTTCTTGACATTCCCGGGTCTTACTGGAGAATTTAGAGTTCGTCTATCCCAGGCTATGCTGGGGAAACTACTAGTCCAGCCCAGAAGTACTGCAATAATGGGTGTCCTATATCAGCAGTAGTCACCACTTCAGGGAACACGGCGATTCTTTTTTTTTTTTTTGTTGAAAGATCATGTATCTTTATTCCGACAACCCTAACAATGACAACTATGTACAATTATTCACAGCGGCCAGCGATCATACAGATCACACATCGCGCTCGGCCAGTCACACACCATATCACAGAATTCACGTCTCTACTGGATACTCTCTCTTCTGTGCGTCTGCCTACTCAGGCTTACTTTACTTCACAAATAGATTATAAAGAATTAGACACCATTAATTCTATAACAGCATATATCATCAAACAGGTCTGAGGATTTACCAACGCTGGCGAGGAGTAGTTTACCTGTGCCTACGTCATACATGGGCACATTCTCGTGTATTTTCACACTCCACAGGAAATGTAGGGAACAGAAGTTAAGGGGATAACCATTCATGTCATTTGTGTCAGGGAACACGGCGATTCTAGCTTCTGTTAGCCAGAAGCCTTCGCGAAAAAGACATTGCCTACGAAGCTAATTTTTTTTAGTTAGCTGAGTGGCAGTGTTCCCTAGCGTTTGGCTTTTCGTGGCAAGGCGCTGTGCCACTGAGTACGGGTTCGATCCTGCCTTGGTCCATATTTTTTTTTTCTGTTGTTGATTATTTGTCATTTTTTCCGAGTGTTGTAAACATACCTCTTCCTCTGAATTGATTCGCTGATTATCGCCTCGGAAGTTTCCCTCTATAATAATATTCATTTATTATTATTTGTCTCCCTTCTGTTAGTCAGCCTGTTTTGACGCAGACTGTTACCAGGGGAGACAACGTGGATGTAGAACTGCTAGGTCTGGTCAGCTGATGGTGCACTGACCTTGCTATTGCGGCCGCAAGTCGCAGGCGCTTCTGCTCCCCCAAAATGAAAGTATAAAACACGGTTCGATATAAAATATTTTAAGAGTAAGAATATTGTAATAATCAAATACAGTTTATTTCTCGTCCCATTCATTCAAACTGAGAAGAAAATTGAAAATTATCATCATAAGGTGTTATGTGCTCGGTAACAGACAAACATAATATTTTTACACAAATTCAGATCTTATCATTTTTGTCGTTGATTGATTATTACATCAAACAGTATGCCGTCCAGTATGTTTTCTTTGTGTATAAAGAAAATACCATATAATCAAAGCAGTTACCACGCGTTTTACGAAAACTTATGTTTTATTTCATCCTGGATAGAAACATTCTATTTTTTTAACTTTACAGCCATCTATTACAATTGTTTACACATTAACATGATTAAATGTTTGGATTCAGTTGGCATCTCGCTTGCACAATGTTATAGTCTTTATCTTAAATGTTTGGATTCAGTCGGCATCTCGCTTGCACAATGTTATAGTCTTTATCTTAAATGTTTGGATTCAGTTGGCATCTCGCTTGCACAATGTTATAGTCTTTATCTTAAATGTTTGGATTCAGTCGGCATCTCGCTTGCACAATGTTAGAGTCCTTATCTTAAAAACTCTCCTAAATATTAGGTCTGCGGAATGGGGTGGGGAGGGGGGACTTATAGAGCCGGACAATAACGACCACTTGTGCAGTGCAGTCGTCACGAGATGTTCGGGAAGTAGTTTTTATTTAATGTTAATGAGTGAACTTTGAAAAAGAATGAGATAATTTATTTATAATTTTTGTGACACTCTCCCTATTTTCACTGTTTAAATATTGCATATATAATATACGAGATATTTTCAGCATTTAATCTGATTATCAACATGAAGTGAATAAGAAGTGTTCCTGGCAACGCTCTTTAATATGTCGTATGCATTGTGCTCGTCGTGATGTCAGAATTTTCATTAATCCGCCATCTTTTAGATCTGCCTGTTCCACTCATTCCTATTCCACTAGTGTTTTAATATTCACTGGATGGCGCTTCCTTGTTGTTATCGTTTTACACGTCAATTTATTTTATTCGTTGTTTATTAATGTGATACGAATCAAGTGATGAAACGCTCTTTCACACAGCGTCATTTCTTATTGTGTCGACTTGTCACAAACAGAATTCTTCTCAATCGAACGTGGAACAAAAACTTTCATCGTGATAAGAGAACCCAGTTACAACTACATTTCTAGTCATGATCGTAAAGAGTCAACTACGGGCAGTTAAGTCAGTGCTAATTCTGTCATTTTATTTGTATTAATATTAGCTATTTACTAACTGATAGAAAAGTCAGTCAGTCAATAGAAGTTAAACTTTCAATGGGCACTGAATTTAGGAAAAGGGCTAAATTAAGGGACTGGATGAAATTAAGGGGTGAAGGGCAGGGCCCAGTTAAGGATGCTAAAATCACGTAACCTGTCCGTATAAGAACGTCACTTGTTTGAGTTCCAGCGTAAACGTTTCTCATTATCTAAAGGTTATCAGCTGTCCAGGAACTGTACCCTCTCTTATTGTTCTTTAAATACCATTGTAGTGTTTGATGTGACCAACATTTTTTTTCCCCTTTTTTAAGTAAACTTCGTTAAAAAAAAAAAAAAAAAACTAGTAAACTAGTGTTCGTATATTTTCATTTCTTTTAAGATTTTTTAATTGCTTTTTTTTTTTTTTGACGTCGTCATCAGCTATTCTCGTCTTTCTGTTTTCTTAGCTTGTTTTGTGATTATCTTTGTTTCTTTAATGTTCTGGGGTTGGTTGGACTGTTGAAGGTTCCCACCTGCTTTTGTGATTTCGTCTGCTTTCTCATTTTCAGGAACCTGACAATATGCTAGCATCCACTGCAAGACTAGTTCTGTCTTTTCTGGCAGCGTATATATTTTGTTCCTTATTTCCTGAACGAGTCTGCCTTATTTCTGACTTGATATTGCTTGTATGACGAAGCTTGCATCGCTAATGATGACTATCTACGGTATTATGGCGAATTTTTCAGTATCCTAACCTACCTAAGAGCCCCGTCACTCCAAGTGGCGTATAGGGAATAAATGATTTGTGACCTTAACTTGTATAGACATTCGGCACATGATCTTTAGGGCAATGTAGTCAGTAATACGCCCGTGTTTTTCTGTAGCACTTGGTCCAAAATTATTAATTTTTTGTATTCTTTTCTTTTTTCTTTTTTTTTTTTTGCTGCCTTAGTTAGATATCCAAAAAAAAAACAACGTAAGGGTGACATTAGAAAAAGACAAAACCGAAGTAGTTTAAACTTGAAATAAGAAAAAGTAGCTATAAATGCAATAAATATTTCATGCCTATATGAAGTAATTGCCAAGTTGTTTTTGATCTCCACTGTGGAATCTCTATTGGTGGTGTTAAGTAACACAAGATATTTGAAGAAAGAATCTAATCAAACCATTTTTAAAAGGATGTCTTTTATAATCAATAAATGAAGGCGAAAACATAGTTTATACAAATGATGAAACTTCATGTTTATTGTATGTGATTTAAACTAAGTAGATGATAAATTCTGGAGTACAAAGGACAAGAGGTCATCGAAGGACGTCCTAATCGACGGCTTCCAGGTTCACCCAGCCTTAAATAAGTACCGGACTTTTCTCGTAAAGTAAAGTGGCACGGGTGTAATACCGACCGACCACATTACCCCAAAAATAATGTACCGAAGATCTGTAAAATATATGGTCACTAACACCATGTTCCATATACGCCACTTGGCGTGACGGGGATACTTTACTTTTTTTTTAATGTGCCGAATAGAAATAGAAATTTCTATAGAAATAATGGTCACTAGTACCATATTCACTATTCGCCACTTGGCGTGACGAAGCTCTTTACTCTACATTTGTTTTACAGATGATAAATTATTACATTGTTATCATTATTTGTCCACAGAATGGATGGAAGCGACTGCTCCAATTTGGAAGCGATAATGTCAGTCAGGTCATTGACTGCTACGTTCATGCGATTACTGCTACCCATCCCTGCAACCGCTACGCTCCACCTTTCTATTTGAGACTATTTAATGACGCAATGAATATGACGCCAAGCAGGTTACAGGATGTCATCATTAGACTCGTCCTGGGCATTACGGTCAAACCGAACATGGTAAACCCAAATACTGTGTCAAGTTTAACGTCTGGTCGACGACGAAGCTGTGCCAATTAACGTTGTTATTACCGGGATTGTGGCAGCAGGAAACTGGGAGACAACCAACAATTTCTTATTTTCTGGACAACAATGGAGGCCAGTGGGTTCAAAGCTTGAGGAGGCCAGGAAATGATACCGAACAATTTGACCTTTAGCATTTTAATTTGAGGCATAAAGATTACTGCAATTTCATCATCATCTGGTGCCATACCAGTTGGCGTAGGCGATCATGTCCTTCCACAATCTTGCATCTACTGTACATCATATCAGTTCTGTTGTTGACTGTTTGCCATGGCATGACACCAAGCTTCTAGTATTTTCTATCTTTGTCCTCCGTGATCTCTCTTTCCTTTTATTTTGCCTGTTGTAACCAAGTATTCCAACTTTTCTCTTCTCATGATGTGCCCGAAAAATGTTGATTATTTCTTTCTGATGTTTTTTTAGGAGCTCCCTTTTTGTGTTGGCCTCTTTGAGAATTTCCTCATTCGACTTTTTAACTGTCCAGGAAACTTTCAACATTCTTCTGAGAAATTCTATCTCTGTGGCCCCTAACCGTCTTTTCATTTGTTTGTCTACTGTCCATGATTCGCTTCCATAGGTCAGAATTGGTCCTATATAGCACCGATGAACTCTCTTTCTCACTTCTATTGACATAGATTTGTTGCATAATGTAAAATGGCCCCATTAATTATTGCCTTAAGTTATCATAATAATAATTACATCATAACGTCTTAGTTATTTGGATTATAAGTTATGAAAAGAAAACTATGGTTTTGCTTTTAATCATCATCTTGTATAGTTTTGTTTAATTTTCTTTTTTAATAAAGACAAAGCGCAGTGCTTCTACTAGACAGTAGATTACTTGCCTACTACTGACATTACTGGAATTTGTTTTGATAAAGTGATAGAATGCATTCTTATTAGTTGCTCACATGATGTTATAACAAATAGGAACTCATTGCAAAGAGGACCTCCTAAGTTCTTAAACACATTGCAAAGATGATAGATGTTGTTGTACGGTTGTAGTAGGTTTTACCTCCATAGACATTAAAGCCTATTTATTAGTAACGATTCGAATTGTTTGAACTATATCACGGCAGATTCTGGAATACGGTGACTGGTTGTACACCGACATTTAACTCATTGAGCTAGAATGTGAATCTGTTATATATTCTGATAAGAAATTAGAGGAGCTGTGGCCTTCGTTGACTCTTCTGACTATCCGCCGCTGAACTAGCCAGAACATTAAATATTTTCTAAAGTTGGGGAGCAACAAAAAAGGCTTAAATCAAGTACATTAACATAGGAAATTCCGTTGGTGGAAATTGAGTTTTAATTATATCATTTGTTATCTATTATACTATTTTTAAAACCTCAAAATTGTCCACTATTTTATCCATAAATTACACACTTATTTACAATTTGACTGTTAAATCAATAATATTATGGCTCGACAACAAACAAAATCTGGATCAACAACGATTTAAAGTTGACTGCTTGAACTAGGATCACACCTGACCACGATCCTTCTCTGAATCCATCGTGGACCCGCAAGCCAAATTAACCGGTTTGTCTACGCGAGTTGATATCGAAAAGAAAAGGCAACTTAATACATGTCATGCTGAAGTCGGATATGTTTTGGTCGCGGCGCGAAAATATTGAAGCTTATTGTAAAAGTGAATGAACACGAAGTACCCTTTGACGTTTATTAAAGGAGGGACAATGAATAGAGTAGTGGTCAAACTAATGCGAAATAAATAGTCATTGTAGTAAATTAGCAGTAGTGGTGGTGGTAGTAGTAGTGGTAGTAGTAGTAGTATTAGTAATAGTAGTAGTGGTGATAGAAGTAGTAGTAGTAGTGGTAGTAGTAGTATTAGTGGTAGTAGTAGTGGTGATAGAAGTAGTAGTAGTAGTGGTAGTAGTAGTATTAGTGGTAGTAGTAGTAGTAGTAGTGGTAGTAGTAGTAATAGTGGTAGTAGTAGTAGTAGTGGTAGTAGTAGTATTAGTGGTAGTAGTAGTAGTGGTGGTAGTAGTAGTAGTAGCAGTAGTAGTAGTTGTGGTAGCAGTGGTAGTATTAGTAGGGGTGGTAATAGTAGTGGTGGTAGTGGTAGTAGTAGTAATAATAGTGGTAGTAGTAGTAGTGATAGTAGTAGTGGTAGTAGTAGTGGTAGTAGTAGTAGTGATGGTAGTAGTAGTGGTGGTAGTGGTAGTGGTGGTAGTGTTAGTGGCAATGGTAGTTGTAGTAGTGGTAGTATTAGTAGTAATGGTAGTGGTAGTAGTAGTGGTAGTAGTAGTATTAGTGGTAGCAGTAGTAGTAGTAGCAGTGGTGGTAGTAGTAGTAGTAGTAGTAGTAGTAGTAGTAGTAGTAGTAGTAGTAGTAGTAGTAGTAGTAGTGGTGGTGGTAGTGTTAGTGGCAATGGTAGTTGTAGTAGTGGTAGTATTAGTAGTAATGGTAGTGGTAGTAGTAGTGATAGTAGTTGTAGTGGTGGTAGTAGTAGTAGTGGTCGTGGCAATGGTAGTTGTTGTGGTAGTAGTAGTGGCAATAGTAGTTGGTGTGGTAGTAGTAGTGGCAATGGTAGTTGTAGTGGTGGTTCACTGCTGAAAGCTGTTAATTTTCTATTTTGATGCGTGTATGGTTTTTGAAATTTACTGAATATATTACTCACGTCTGTGGCATTGTTACAATGTCTATTCAACTGTGCAGCAAACAATTCCTCGTCTGTATGCTCTATACACTAGCAGTTAAACTATCTGTATATGCTAACATGCCTTCGGGAGCGATAAACACTCACAACTGAAGAATAAACTAAACAAACTTGCTGCCAGAAAACAACTGGAAAATAAACTAAACAACTTGCTGCCAAAAAATAAAAGGGAAATAAAATAAACTTGCAGCCAGAAAATAACGAGAAAATGAAATAAACAAACTTGCTATCAGAAGAAAAAAAAACAAATATCAAATCATGTATTGATTCAAGGGAATTAAAAGCAGATATATTTGCCAAAAGGGAGGTAATATGAGTAAATAGACAATAACTAACTATCTTTACGACACATAGTACCATTGCTGGTGTATGTCGGGGGGGGGGGGGGGCAACGATAGAACCAGAGGGATAAAGGCCGCTTGGTCAAGCAGTCGCCACGACGTGTGAGACCCAGGATTTTTATTTCACCCCCGATAGAAAAAATCATTTCTGTCTACCGCGGGCTTCGAACACCGAACGTCGGCTTTTCAGCCAGCGGAACAGTGGTTTTAGCCGCACGGCCACGCGCACTAAAGGATAGACAATGGTGGCACATATGTAGCAAATATGTAGGTTTCGACAAAAAAGAGCAAAATAATACTAAATGTATGAATTAGGTTACATCATACAATTGATCGACTAAGGGAAAGATAACTCGTTGCATTGTTGCCTGTCAGCAAAAGAGAAGAGGTGCTTCAATTTTTATTTTTTTTTAAATTAATTATTTTTTTTTTTTTTGGGGGGGGGGGAAGTTACACTTTTAGATGAGCGTGTATGAAACAGAAGTTGGTGTGCTATTACACCTTACAGTGTCCTCGTTCTTTCTTTCTTGACCAAGACCATGTGCTCATTTTTTTCCTTCAAATAGATGACTCGGTTGACACGTTTCGAAAACAGGCGATCGGTGTTAAAAGCGAGCCCTCCACAACTTCGTTCATTGACCAACCATGGCAAACTATTTTCTTCATACTTCAAACAGATCATAACAAACTGAATCAACATGTGCATAAACTTCAGTTCCTACTTACATTGCAAGCTCGCAAGGCAATAAAATAATAACTAATTATACATTTGTTACAGGGATTTGTAGGAACAAAAATAAAAGAAGGCGTGTCGGTAACAATCGTATATGTATTGTTTTGTACAATAAATATACAACGTTTATCCACAAGAAGACGATCCAACACCAGAATACTACCAGCCGCAACACCAGCCCCACCTTGAGGTGATAGCAGCCCCTTAATCATTTCTTTCCACACATTAAAAATGACTAATAATACGTCTTTACCCAGCCCCCACCTTGAGATGATGGCAGCCCCTTAATTTATTTCCACACATTAAAAATTAGCAATAATACTTCTTTGCTCAGCCACACCTTGAGGTGATAGCAGCCCCTAATTTCTTTCCACACACTAACAATTAGCAATAATACTTCTTTGCTCAGCCACACCTTGAGGTGATAGCAGCCCCTTAGCCTTTTTTTCCACACATTTGAAATGGATAATAATTCTTCTTTACCCAACCCTGTATCAAAAGGTGGTATTTTATTAGGAATGAGTATTACTTCGGGAGGAGCTCTTTTATTAGGACGGGTTATTTATTACGATCAGGACGAGTTACTTTTGGATGGCTACATCTGGTTAATCACTCGTGAATCAGCTGTTATACTCAGCTGCTCGCTGCCCTGGTCTCTCGCCGTGCAATATGACAGGCGACACACTTGCACCTTGGCCCTGACCTTACTGGCCTCCTGGATCTTGGTCAAGCACGAGATTCTCTCGCTTGGGAAATCTCAACACGTTATAACGTGTCCCGTGTTAGAGTATATCTTAACTATATGTAACTACTAAATACAATCAAGACAAGACAAATGACATTTTTGGGGCATGTTAAAAGACACAACAACCTACTAATAGTAATATTGGAAGGAAACACACAAGGTAAAAGAGGCAGAGGCAGACAAGGACTAACATGGACGAGTAACATCAAAAGATGGACAAGTCAATCTATGACAGCCTGCACCATCAAAGCAAGAAACAGAGTAGAATGGCGATCCATGGTAGCAAACCTTCGTTGCGTAGAAGGCACACAATGATGATGATATTAGAGTATAGTGTTTTGTAGTTAGCGACTTGTGTTATGCCCGCAACTTTTTGTTTCTTTCCTTTAACGTTCCCAAGTCTTTCTTCGCCAGGCGTGATCTGCTAACTGTTGGACACATTAAATTAGAACACTTTTATGCGAACAGTCTTTATTTCACAGCCCAGTTCATGGACGACGTGCTTAACAGGTTTACATGACATTACATAACCAATGTTGGTAATAAGGTCATTCACACGCTGCCCAGTAACAATGTTACTAGCCACTGGGCCCTAAGCTTCTACACACTTCTCTACTCATATGTAAGATGAAACCGTTCACCATTGAACGGCCTCCTCAGGTCTAAGTCTAATATATTTATTCTACCAGTTTAGTGTACTTATATCGAGACTGTTCCCCATTGAACAGCCTTCTCCAATCTAATGCTAACCTACTTATTCTATTCGTCTCGTGGACATCAATCCTCTGGAAACTCCTAACCTAAACCTCCATGTGTCATCTATGACTGATCAGAACTCTCTACATATAACGGTTCTTAGTCTACATTTAGTTCATCACTGCTTACTACGTTAGCCCCAATGGCGAACCACACATGTGACAGCTTTCTCTACAACTACGCGTGTGTTATCTTTGATGTTCTCCTAGAAAACCTTCCCGTTTCTTTGTGTCTTCTCTTTAAATATTTGTCGGCTTCTCCAATCAAATCGATCCACGTGTTTAGTTTCTCGACTAATGCACCCCCGTAAATCTCGAGATAGTCTGTTTCATATTTATTTTTTCTTTTCCATTTGCTTGTCGTCTATTTCGGAATTCACGCTAATACTCCCCCGCAAATCTCAAAATTGTATGTTTTATATTTTTTCTCTTCTCTTTCTTATGGACTCTATTATCGTTTCCGGTTGCTTGTCAACTATTTCGGAACTCACGCTTTTATACCCCCGCACATCGAGATGTGTTTATATTTCTTTATTTTCAAGTGGGTTATAGCTTCCGGTTGGCTTGTCATTCACCTCGGACAATCCCGCTTTCTCCCTTCCTTTCCCTTCTCGTGATGTCTCAACCCCCACGTCTACAACCCTACCTTGAGGTGATAGCAGCCCCTTAGCCTTTCTTCCCACACATTTGAAATGGATAATAATCCTTCTTTACCCAACCCCACGTTGAGAGATGATGAGGACCAGTCTTCTTTCACATCCTCTCGGAATCTTGAAAGGGTCACAGATTCGTATCTACCAATCAGCGATGATAGAAGGGGAGGAAAGTGGTACTAGTAGCTTCCCTCCTTTCCAAGACATCACTACATCCATCAGCCATGATCACAATATTAATTGTTTGTGATTATTTTAATGTAATTTTTTTTATGCGAGGTACTTAGTTATGTTTACATAAAAGACGTGCTGCTATTTGGCATTTATAAAGTAACTGTGTGCGAATGTATTCAGCAAGTAATAAGCCGATAAATATAACATCTATACAATTACGTCCTTGATTTAAAATTATAATAATAATGAGTTATATCACTTTAAGACTTTTTTAAAGGGAGCCTAGTCACGATGCTAATATGGAACATCCTGAGTAATCTACAGTTGTACGAGGTTCCTAAACTAAAACAGTTGCAGGAAATGTTTACATCCATAAAAGTACTTATATAATCGATCTAAACACTAAAATGGAGCAGTTGACGAGTAAATAAATTAACGAATTACAGAAACAAAAAAGGGCAATATGCTTACTTGCTTGTATTCGCCCGATGACTAAAGGAATACGCCTTCTCATCGTCCGACCTTTAAAAATTGTTAAAGTTTCATGTAAAACTAACTTTAAGGCGCTGTAAAATTAACAGCTTTGAAGAAGTGATACATATTCCCTCTTAACCGCGATATTAAACATAAATGTCTATCCCATTAATATAACAAGATGTATAAATTGTTAGAAGGATTATTTTTCAGTGAGTTTATTCAATGGGTGGGGAGGTTGTCTCCCTTTTTAAGCACTCCGAATCTGTTTATTGATTTCATTAAAATATTAACCATCCTTAATATGGTCTTCGATGTCTTCACAGACGGTTGGTAGAAAGCAATCATGATAAGTCAGTAGTTTGGTAAAAATATTGTTGTCTTATACTGGACGCTGCATTGCTGAAAAGTTTCTCTCGTGGCTGAATCTGGCAATATTAGACAGACATATCCTTATACAAGTAGTAGGAAACTCTTTGTACAGAGCTTCGCAGCAGGAGGCAATCTGATCATCAGAAGAAGACCCCCCGTCGAGCAAGTGTTTCGGCCCTTTAGCTTCTTGACACTCTAGGGGAGGTGGGCCCGCCTGGGTCATGACTTCCAGGCGTCGACCTCCTGCCGCATTGCCTCTAAGGCTTACACCGTATGTTCGGCACAAACTAACTAAACGTAATACACAAAACTTTCTAAAATAGCTTACCTAAACTAAGCTTATGTTCGGCACAAAATAACTATCACTTAATACACAAAACACTCGAAAATAGATTACCTAACTTAAGGTTTACATTTCATGTTCGGCACAAAATAACTATCACTTAATACACAAAACACTCGAAAATAGATTACCTAACTTAAGGTTTACATTTCATGTTCGGCACAAAATAACTATCACTTAATACACAAAACACTCGAAAATAGATTACCTAACTTAAGGTTTACATTTCATGTTCGGCACAAAATAACTATCACTTAATACACAAAACACTCGAAAATAGATTACCTAACTTAAGGTTTACATTTCATGTTCGGCACAAAATAACTATCACTTAATACACAAAACACTCGAAAATAGATTACCTAACTTAAGGTTTACATTTCATGTTCGGCACAAAATAACTATCACTTAATACACAAAACACTCGAAAATAGATTACCTAACTTAAGGTTTACATTTCATGTTCGGCACAAAATAACTATCACTTAATACACAAAACACTCGAAAATAGATTACCTAACTTAAGGTTTACATTTCATGTTCGGCACAAAATAACTATCACTTAATACACAAAACACTCGAAAATAGATTACCTAACTTAAGGTTTACATTTCATGTTCGGCACAAAATAACTATCACTTAATACACAAAACACTCGAAAATAGATTACCTAACTTAAGGTTTACATTTCATGTTCGGCACAAAATAACTATCACTTAATACACAAAACACTCGAAAATAGATTACCTAACTTAAGGTTTACATTTCATGTTCGGCACAAAATAACTATCACTTAATACACAAAACACTCGAAAATAGATTACCTAACTTAAGGTTTACATTTCATGTTCGGCACAAAATAACTATCACTTAATACACAAAACACTCGAAAATAGATTACCTAACTTAAGGTTTACATTTCATGTTCGGCACAAAATAACTATCACTTAATACACAAAACACTCGAAAATAGATTACCTAACTTAAGGTTTACATTTCATGTTCGGCACAAAATAACTATCACTTAATACACAAAACACTCGAAAATAGATTACCTAACTTAAGGTTTACATTTCATGTTCGGCACAAAATAACTATCACTTAATACACAAAACACTCGAAAATAGATTACCTAACTTAAGGTTTACATTTCATCGCTTTTCACGCCCAGCACAAGGGTACGAAGCTTGCTCGCCCCTTCAACCCAGCTCGAAAAATGTGGGCATCAAGACTCCTGTCATGGGAGTCATGGGAGGTCAAACATACTGGGAGAGAACACTGGGCAGCGCTTCCTCAAAAGATGTGCCCCTGATAAAGGCTCTACACTCCCCTACAGCAGTAAAACATTGCTACGGGACACCTTTATCTTTGTATTCATCATCATCATCATCATCATCATCATCGAGTGCGGTCTCCGCGACTAAGGTTGGCTACCATGGAGCGCCATTCTGCTCTGTCTCTTGCTTTGATGGTGCAGGTTGCCATAGGCTGATTTGTCCATCTTTTGATGTTACTCGTCCATGTTAGTCTTTGTCTGCCTCTGCCTCTTTTACCTTGTATTTTCCCCTCCAGGATTACTTTTAGTAGGCTGTTGTGTCTTTTAACATGGCCCAAAAAATCGCATTTGCCTTGTTTAAATTGTGTTTAGTAGTTCTCTTTTGTATGAATAGATTTGTAAATAATGAAGAGACTACTGGTGTGTCTTCACAGAAATATTAAGAAGGATGAGACTTATGAACAGGTTAGACAGATACGTGACTCAATGCAATGCTCGTGAAGACATCAAGAAATTGTTGTGATATGTGAAAAAGTGTGATATAATATGTTCAGAGATCGGGTGATACCTCATCAGAGCTTATGATGAGATCTAGAAATTTGTAATGTACAGAGACCAGAATGGTTAGGGTCTTGTGGAGAGATCAAAAGATATGCCCCAAAGACATGCAAAAGAGAGATTATGTGGTTTAGTTACTCCAGCCACTTGATGCTGTTGTAGAGTTTCTCTGATGTTGTCACTCCAACATCGTCTAGGTCTACGTCGAGCTCTGAGTCCTTCACCTCTATGCTGTGAGGTATCTCGTAGATAACATTAACTTGATAGTATTCAAGTCGCCCTACCCCATCTGCTCGGAAACATGTAAAGAATTCATAGCTGCCTGCTTGTGCCACTAACTTAAACGAATCGAAATCCTTCTTTTGTCTTTCATTGCTGCAGATATAGAAGCCGCCTACTGTAAACCAGAGCACATAGCGTCTAAGCACTGCCCCCCCCTCCTTTTCTCTCTCTCTCTCTTTCTTCGCTTTCTGACGTTCACCCGATGATCATTAAAGGAATAGATAGCTCTCTTCGTCATCCGTCCTTGAAAAGACATTAATAATGGGCGTAGATGTGTTTGTATTGTAAAAAAAAAGTAAAGTGCCCCCGTCACACCAAGTGGCGTATAGGGAATATGGTGTTAGTGACCATAAATTTTACAGACCTTCGGCACATTATTTTTTTGGGGATAATGTGGTCGGTATTACGCCCGTGCCGCTTCACTTTCCCAGAAAATATCCGGTACTCATTAAAGGCTGGGTGAACCTGGAAGCCGTCGGTTGGTATCGAACCTTACCTCTTGTCCTTTGTAGTCCAGTTCACTAACCACTGAGCTATCGCGGTTCCCATTTGTATTTTGGTTTATTTGAATTTTTAGCTCAACACATCCGACTAGAGCACGGCAATTTTGGTTCAACACATCCGACTATAGCACGTTATTTTTGGTTCAACACATCCGACTATATCACAGCATTTTGGCTCAACACATCCGACTATAGCACGTCATTTTTGGCTCAACACATCCGACTATAGCACGTCATTTTTGGTTCAACACATCCGACTATAGCACGTCATTTTTGGCTCAACACATCCGACTAGAGCACGTCATTTTTGGCTCAACACATCCGACTAGAGCACGTCATTTTTAGCTCAACACATCCGACTAGAGCACGTCATTTTGGCTCAACACATCCGACTATAGCACGGCATTTTTGGTTCAACACATCCGACTATATCACAGCATTTTGGCTCAACACATCCGACTATAGCACGTCATTTTTGGCTCAACACATCCGACTAGAGCACGTCATTTTTGGCTCAACACATCCGACTATAGCACGTCATTTTTGGCTCAACACATCCGACTAGAGCACGTCATTTTTGGCTCAACACATCCGACTAGAGCACGTCATTTTTGGCTCAACACATCCGACTATAGCACGGCATTTTTGGCTCAACACATCCGACTATAGCACGTCATTTTTGGCTCAACATATCCGATTATAGCACAACATTTTTGACTCAACATATCCGACTATAGCACAGCATTTGTGGCTCAACACATCCGACTATAGCACGGCATTTTTGGCTCAACACATCCGACTAGAGCACAGCAATTTTGGCTCAACACATCCGACTAGAGCACAGCAATTTTGGCTCAACACATCCGACTAGAGCATGGCATTGTTGAGCACCGGGTTCCCTTCTCTTTCCTACTCGCTTTGCGAGATTAGACTTACAAGAGACACTGCGACAAGATGCAGTACGGTCTGAATCATTCTGGTTCATCGATCCTGGTACAAGCCATCAGTTATGAATCACTGGCAGTTTCCACTTCTGTTGCCATTAATCTTCTTGTCTCCAATCCTAAGTCCATTTACGATGGTTTTTATTTTTGTGTTATATTTCTTCTTCTGCTTTCACCTCTAGACGTCAATGTTAATAAGTTTAAAGAAGGCATTTGACAGTTCAAGGCTGGTGACATCACCATATAGCTTATCCCGGTATGGCACAGCCTTCTCTGTGCATCATATGTTGAGCATGATTGTAGCAGATGTTCAGCAGTATTGTAGCAGATGTTCAGCAGTATTTTGGCATTTGTGTCATTCATCGGAGGTGTCCATCCTTAGGGTGTTGAAAAGATGGTACTGCAATCTGTTGTAATTTTTTTATATTTTCATTTCCGAGAAGGAAAAATAAAGGTAGAAAGACATACTGTAATCAATAAAGAGTTATATCGCTTCTCAGGCATGTATGAAAATTATACGCTAAAATTGTGGGGAAAAGGCTGAGACCATTAACTCTTTCTGTACATTTCGCCGCACAGTGTGTCACTCTCAATTTGATTAGCGTACACCGTTATGAAACCATATTCTATTTACATGTCTTTTATCATCTTGGTCATGGTGAAATCTAATATCTTGTTCAGTTATCTAAAAACTCTTCTATAATATGTTATATGTTAGATAAATATGTAGATTGGAGCCGCGATAGCTCAGTGGTTAGTGAACTGGACTACAAAGGACAAGGGGTAGGGTTCGATCCCAACCGACGGCTTCCGGGTTCACCCAGCCTTAAATGGGTACCGGATTTTTCTGGGAAAATAAAGCGGCGCGGGCGTAATGCCGACCACATTACCCAAAAAATCATGTGCCGAAGGTGTGTAAAATGTATGGTCATTAACACCATATTCCCTATACGCCACTTGGCGTGACGAGGGTACTTTACTTCTTTTTTTAAATATATAGATTTATTCTTAAAACCATGAACAATTTTATCTCTGAAAACTCTTCCGTTGCGTTGATAAGAAAGCTTCAGAACTGAAAGAGTTAATAGAACTAAGATAAGCGATTATCTAATGTGGTTCCGAAAAAAAAACAGGATGTACTGACGCTCTATTCACCTTAAAACAGCTAGCAGGAAAGACGACAGAACACAATCAAAATGTGTAAATAGCTTTCATTTACCAGAAACAAAGCATTGGATCAATTGGGAAATACTAACAATATACTGAGTAAACCAGCATCTAACCAACCTAATTGAAAGTATCTACATCAACAGTAGGTTACACAGAACAATCGAAGCTCGATCAGGAGTGATCATAGTTTTAGTCTTTTTGATATTCATATTTATGGACTAGATATGAATATCAAAAAGACTAAAACTATGATCATAAACAAAGAAAATACTCCCACAAGTGGATATCAAAATTGAAGGAATAGACCTGGAGACAGTTCAGAACTACAACTACCTTGGACATACTATAACCAGTGATGGAAAATGTACATGTGAAATAAACAAAAGAATAGGAATGGCCAAAAGTAATTTTAATGCCATGAAGAACATACTAACATCAGAACAAATAACACCAGGGCTAAAACTAAGAATAGCAAATTGTTACATCTTCTCAACATTCCTATATGGTGCAGAAACATGGACATTAGACAAGAAAACAGAACAGAGAATTGAAGCCTTTGAAATGTGGATATATATAAGAGTATGTAGAATTTGATGGAAGGAAAAGAAAACAAACGATGAAGTCTTAAAACAACTAAAAATAAAAAGAGAACTACTAAGCACAATTAAAACAAGACAAATGCGATTTTTGGGCCATGTTAATAGACACAACAGCGTACTAAAAGTAATCCTGGAGGGGAAAATACAAGGTAAAAGAGGCAGAGGCAGATGAAGACTAACATGGACGAGTAACATCAAAAGATGGACAACCAGCCTATGACAACCTGCACCATTAAAGCAAGAGACAGAACAGAATGGCGCTCCATGGTAGCCAACCTTCGTTGCAGAGATGGCACTCGATGATGATGAGATCAGGAGTAAGACAGGGGTGCCTATTCTCCCCACCCCCCCCAATTGTTTATTAAACTCATGGACTTTATATGCAAATTAGCTAACCCATAAGAGACTGAGGAAGCCAATTATCATCAATTTACAGGCGATTAGGCACTAAAACATGGAAAAATAGAGGACCTGCAAGAACACTTAAATGGACTCAACAGCAGAGGCACAAAATATAACATGAAAACCAACATCAACAAAACACAAGTCGTGAATATCGCAACAGATAAACAGGACATCAACATAACTATAGACGACAGACAACTATAACACGTAGAAGTAATTTAAATATCTTGGAAGTCTAGTGACAAACGACAATTTATAAACAGCAGAAATAGACACCAGAATAGAACATAAATTAGGACTGACTGCATCAAGTATTTTACTGAGGGAGGAATCTGTTTGGAAACGCTTTTTTTTTTTTGAAAGATTTGAAACTCAGTCGAACTTGTAATCCTGTTTTTGCATGTTTCTTATCTTCCTATACCTTAGACATCGAAATAAATAAATAAATAACGTTATAGTCAGCTGATGTGTTGTGTATGTAATCATCATCATCATCATCATCACTGAGAGTCATCGAAGGTTGGCTACAATGGAGCGCCATTCTGCTTCTGCTTTGATGGTACAGGTTATCATACATAGGCTGGTTGTCCATATTTTGATGTTAGTCGTCCATGTTAGTCAGTGTGCCTCTGCCTCTTTTACCTTGTATTTTCCCTTCCAATATTACTTATAATAGGCTGTTGTGTTTTTAACATGCCCCAAAAATCTCATTTATCTTGTTTAAGTTGTGTTTAGTAGTTCTCTTTTCATTTTTAGTTGTTTTAAGATTTCATCGTTTGTTGTCTTTTCTTTCCATCCATTTCTACCTATTCTTCTATATATCCAAATTTCAAAGGTTTCAATTTTCTAGTGTCTACAAAATGTATACAATCTGTTCTGAAATGACATTAACGAAACTAGATAATTGTTTTCTTGGTTATCTCATGTCGGGAATCTCAGAGTTCGACTGCTACGTTGCCAGTGTAGCTGTGGTCAAGGATTGCTGTCATCGAAGTGCTGGATCATATATGTTGCTTGTCTATGCTGTGAATGATGTTTGCTTTTTGTTCTTTGCTGCTGACTTGGTAGTATACATCATTTTGAAGTAAACATGTGTTCTGTATTCTATTTTTCAATATGTTAGACTGGTGGTTCTCCTTTTGTCTAATACCTTCATTTTCATTCTTAATGTCAACATCTAACCAACGAACTAGCTCCTCCCTCCGTTTCCGCCTAGGCTTCAGTCGGCGTTCTATTCTTCAATGTAAACCAGTTTAATATTTCGATTACTAATAATTGACCAATGCCTGTCTATCTTGTGTATATCTACCACTCTCGTAAGTCATTAAATGTCATGATATGATACACCATATGATAGTACATTATACTAAACTAGGGAGGTGGATTGTTTTTTTTTTTTTTTTGTTATTTAACAAATCAATTATCAACAGCCAATAAAGTTTGTACATGACGGGAGGTGGTATAAGAACACGCAGGTCACAATTCGTCTGCTGCTGATAATAGCGTCATGAAACTTTGTAATTATAACAATGTATTTGCCAGAAGAAGATGTATAATCTACTTGGGGCTGTTGCTTGTGTGTTTTCTCATTAATTATGAGCTTATTTCCAGTTTCTTAAAAGCTATACAGCCGAATGGAGGTC
The DNA here is from genome assembly GCA_032433765.1 of Megaustenia siamemsis. Classification (NCBI taxonomy): domain Eukaryota; kingdom Metazoa; phylum Mollusca; class Gastropoda; order Stylommatophora; family Ariophantidae; genus Megaustenia; species Megaustenia siamemsis. The sequence goes on from JAVIAB010000073.1 coordinate 46,033,838, forward strand.
GCGCACAGATTGCGAGTGGTTATAATTTTGACCGAATATGTTACAGTGACGGTGGCAATGCTCGACTTAACAAAAGTACGTCAGCTCCATCAGATACAACCGTGGAACAAGATTCACTTACAAAACACAACGATATTGGGAGTAGTGTTAAGTTCATAAACATTGACAGCCATGTTGACAAGATTGTATCCAACATTTTGAAGACAATTGACCCAAATTCAGCGAACGGCACTGAGCAGAATTATACGACGTGCAATTCAACTACTGTCATTGGAAACAGCTGCGAAAATGGCCGTTGCTTACAGCTGCAGCTTCCCGGTGATCTTCGGGCTCGTGTGGAGCAATTAGTGACACCAGAACATCTCCGCATTAACGATACTTTAAGAGATCTGTTGACAATTATGGCAGATAAAGTGCCTGGATATTATGACATCATTTTAATTTCTGGAGTATCCTTCAGCCATTTTGAAGAAGGCCAGGCTATGCTGTACAACGTGCACAACTATCTCTTCCCACAACTGACCAATTTTACATTCATCTTCTACGACTTAGGACTTTCGGTTCAACAACGAGATTTTATGGCTAAAATATGCAAGTGTCATCTTATTGACTTTCCTTTCCATCTTTTCCCACAATTCGTTAACTTTCTCAAATGTTACGCGTGGAAACCCCTGGTCGTGAATGCTCACATCTCAAGAACTAATCTTCTGTTTTGGATCGATGTCTCTGTGCGATTTAAGAATCATTCACTCTCAATAAAAGAACTCTTTAACAACGCGAGTGTGCGTGGAATACAAGCATTAAAAGGCAAAAACAAGATCGCTGAGGTGACATTACCAAGTCTGTTCCACTTTTTCGGAGACGAGGCTTGCGTTTATGCTGATCGCTATGTTATTCTAAGCGGTTTGGTTTTGTACCGAAATGATTATTTTGTTAAAAGTGCAATTCTAGAACCGTGGGCCACTTGCGCACTGAGTACTAACTGCATGTGTCCCAGAAATGTGAATCTGCGAAGAATTCGAATAACTTGCCACTACCGCAAGCAACCAAACTATTATGGAATCTGTCACCGCTTTGACCAGTCTGCTTTAAGTCTTATATTAGCCAAAATCTATAAAGATCAAATCGATAATGTTTATGCTCCAATGAAAGATTATCTTGAAATAAAGAGATCGGATAAAATGGTATATCCCATTGAAAGTATAGAAAAACAGCAACATTGACTGAGCATGATGTAAGAATGTGATTTACGTAACAATTACCTGGATTAACTGTTTGGTTCTGTATTCTTAAAATAATAATTAGTTGCGTTAGCTACATTATTACCTTTTGTTAATTTAACGCATTAAACAAAAATTATTTGCATTATGTTTTGTACGCGGAGTGGTGACGATATAAAGAAGAAAAGTAATAAACACATGCACGTTTATTTCTGTTTCTCACACAATCAACTTACTTCTGTTCAAATTTCATTGCAATATCTTCATTGAAGTTAGAATTATTGAGAAATGCTGGGTTTAGTAGCGAGAGAGACACTGTATCGCTACGATCGCACCACTCAATTTTTGTGCCATGATTTTTTTTTTCGTTCGCCACAGCTTTTACCGCTGAGGAAGACCCTAGAGACTTTTGCGTTTTAATCCATTTTTCCCTGGCAGCCGTGTGCACAGGGGTTCCTCGCCGTACAGACAGATAGCTCCGACTTCGGAGGTACTCGTATTTTTTTTTCCGTCGCTGAGTAATTGACGTTTCAAACCGGGCCTCGTTGCTGAGACAAGGGGTGGTTGCCGCAGAGAGAAATCATAAATATAAATACGGTGTAGCCGGAATTTGAACCCACAAACTCTCTGTCTCGAGACCGGCATCTTGCCTCGAGACCAACAAGTCCCCCACATACCATGAAATGAGGGTGGTTATAGTGACCTCCTGGCAGTGGCGTATACTGGTTTTGGGGTCTGGGCTACCGCTGACATAATAAATAAAAACAAACATTATATTCAGTAGGCTAACATAAAGTAATATTTTCTAATGACATCACTACATTTTAAATTACTTACTTATTTATATGTTAATTATATCCGTCTTATTTGGGACGAAATATATGTTTTGTATTAAGTATTGTATTGATGACTTTGTCATTGAAAGTACTGTTAGGTTGGTTTATAAGTTTCTGAGGGAAAGATTTCTCAATGGACATTAATTCTAAACCAGATAAGCGTTCTTGTGTCTGAGTTGAGCGACAATAATATTTGATTCTCTTGAGAGCAGGAAAAGTTCATTCTACAGATGCTGATGAGCATAACGTAGTTATAAATAGCTAAGGAATTTCCGGTAATCAGACATAGTTTCACTTTCACTTGTAACGCCTCTAATTGGCTAGAACTAAAAATAACCCATGAAACCTCATTCCTCTAGCGGTAGGATCCGCTATATTATTTTGACTCCTATTTTTTTTAATGTCAAGGTCGTTAATGCTAGGTCCGGATGGAGGAAAAATGTACCGCTGACTACTAGAGGTTTCAATGTAGAGTAGTTTCAGTTTCATTCACAAACGTTATAGTGGCCAGAGGAAAACCTTGCTTTAATAAATGCAAATCAAAGCAAATAAATCATATTGGCCTACGAAATGTGTAATAGAATATTCGAAAATTTATAATACAATTTTGTTTAAAAATATAGTAAATTATCACTTCCTTTTGTATTTCGTTAATATGTTCAGGCTACCAGCGGTACTGAGGTATCATAGAGAATACGCCACTGCCTCTTGGGTACTTGCTACAGTGGCATAGCGTCTTTACCGGCGGCGCGCTTCCCGTTTTTTGTTCTGGGCGAGTTGTTCAATTTCGGCGCGGAAGCTGATGCATGCTATTGTTGTCTCTCGCTTCAGTATTCTTCTCATAGTTTGTCTAAGACTCAAGGGAAACCTCTTTTTCTTTTACCCTATGGTTCCCATTTGAGGGCTTGCTTTCAGATTCGTTTGCTGTTTCTTCTCATCACGTGGATATCACATGACCACCTTTTTCTCTTCATTAGAGATGAACTTTTAAGATGCTTTGTCGTTTCTCTTATTACTGCACTAGTCTTGAATTCATTACATGGTATTTGATTTGAAAATTCTGAGCTTTGTTTTTGTGCTTTGTAATTTTAATTTCAATATTATATCAAGGTTTCTGAAAGTTATTGCTGCCTTTGCAATTTTGATTATAATTTCTTTCTGTGTGTCGCCTTCTTAATCTATGCAGATTCCAAGATATACAAAATGATCTACTTCTTTCTCTACTTTTCCTTTAAACATATATTTTCTTCTGTGCGAATTTGATTTTTTCATTACTTTTGACTTTTCTTGGTTGATCACATGTCCTATTTTTTCTTACCATTGATGACATGGCATTTGATTACCTTTCTCTTGCATCAAGTTCTCATTGTAAGAGCTATGTCGTCCGTCCAATACATTTGTTACCTGTACAGAATTTCTGCATTATGAATTGAATGCAAATTCCAAATAACAAGGGAGATACAATACATCTGTGTTGCACTCCAGTATCAATCTGGAACCATTCACTTAGCCCTGACTCTGTGCGAACTGCACACGAGAAGCCGTCGCACAAATCTTTGATGTTATTTTTTTTGGTGGTATTCCATACTGCCCACAATACATACCACATATTCACACTTAGAACCACAATAGTTTCATCAAGTACCATGCCTGCTGGCGATCATGTCTCTCAACAACTTTCGATCTCAACAGTTATTTTTTATTTCTGTTGTTGATCTTCTGTCAAGCCATTCTCTTTAGCTAGTATCTTTTCTCTTTGCTTCCCTCTATCTCTTCCTCCCTCAATTGTCCCACTTGTTACAATATATTCCAGCTGTTCTGACTGACTTTTCTATAACATTTAAGAACTCTTCTTCTTGTTTCTATCGTCAAAAATAGATTCCATAGAATCTTCCTCATTTTTTCGAAAAGCTGCTTTTGCCTGAGCTATTCTGCATCTCACCTCTACTGCACATCTACCATCTGATGTTAACATTGTTCCCAAATATTTAAATTATTTACCTGTTTTAATATTGCTCCACCTGTATTTATTGTGCATTTCAGTGATGTCATTTTCTGTGCTTTACCGTTATTTCTGTCTTTTTTTTTGCAATTTCACTATAATGTCTAACATTTCTTGTAACTCATTTTCACTCTTAGCGACTAAGACTGTATCATCATCATTAAAAAAAAAAAGTAAAGAGCCCCGTCACGCCAAGTGGCGTATAGGGAACATGGTGTTAGAAAACATAAATTTTACAGACCTTCAGCACAAGATTTTTTGGGTAATGTGGTCGGTGTTACGCCCGTGTTGTTTCACTTTCTCAGAAAAAAAAAATCCGGTACCCATTTATGGCTGGGTGAACCCGGATCGAACCCGGCCTCTTGTCCTTTGTAGTCCAGTTCAGTATCATCATCATCATATCTGTGGTTAATTATATTATGACCTTCAATTGTTATTCCAAGCATGCCCCTTGTGGATCTAAAAATAACCTCACGATACATGTTAAATAAATCTGATAACAGTACACAACCTTGCCTCACACAATTTTTTATTTGTTGAAATAATCCCAGTTGATTTCCATTCATCATATGGCCGCTGTTTGTTGCCAGTACATGTTCTTCTTCTGTCGACGTTTATGTTTACTAAAATTTTTATTCTGGCGCTTTACTTTGTTAAATGCTTTGGTATAATCCTTGAACCATAGGTATAGATCTGTTTTCACCTCTGCGACTTTTTATACTAAAGATCATATGATGTGTATGGCATTGCTCGTTCCTTTACCTCAAACGAAGCCACACTGTTCATCGCTAATTTCTTGACTAATTTTGTTTTGCACTCTTTTACCATCATAGATAAAGCATCAGAATACCAACTACAAGTCAGTCAATTTTGTCGATTTCCAAAAGGTCTTTATTTTTTCAAAATTCCAAAATTATCAAGGCATTCTTCACCAAGTCACGTTACTGCTTTAGAACGGAATCTGACAATACCGACTGGTTTACTTTGGAAACATGAGTGAAGCAAGGCTGCGTCATGTTACCACTATTGTTTGGAGTTGGTCTGGGTGATGCGTTAATGCATGAAAGATGCACATCAGGGCATCAAATGGATCTATGATGGAATTACTGAAAATCTCAACTTTGCAGATGATATTGCACTTCATAGCTCAACACATGCGAATGTCCGTATGACGAATAGATATATTTATCATGACGAACATATATAATTATCATAACGAATATATATATATATATATATATATATATATATATATATATATATATATATATACATGTATATATATGTAATGACGAATAGATATATTTATCATGACGAACAGATATATTTAACATGACGAATAGATATGTTTATCATGACGAACATATATATTTATCATGACGAATAGATATATTTATCATGATGAACAGATATATTTAACATGACGAATAGATATATGTATAGTGACGAACAGATATATTTATGATGACGAACAGACCTATTTATCATGAAGAATAGATATATTTATCGACATATATTTATTTAGGTCCCACCGCTATTCACAAGTTGGTCTCACTTTGAAAACAAAAGCGACCGACACCACCAACATGCCCGAACACATCAAACTAAACTACTAAAGTCTTGAAAAAGTCCGAAATTGTAACTACCTTGTGAGCAAGATGTCAACAGCAGACGATACTATACAACGACTGAAATAAAGACCCGAATCACATTGGCGTCAAACTCCTTTAACAAGCTCTCTGATATTGGATTTCAAAGACATTTAGTAAACAAACAAATACTCACAATCTTTAATTCATGTTTGATTCCAGCATTGTCATATGGTTGCGCGAACTGGAAATCAACAAAATCTCTAGAACAAAGACTAAACGATTTCATGAACAAACGCCTTCGAAAGCTGCTAATCTTACGTTGGTCAGACTTGAGACTTGAAACTAAACAGGACTATGAATCAACATTACGATAGAATGCGATGTTGGAAATACCTGGGCCACATTCTCAGAATGAACGTTAAAAGAATACCTCACCATGCCAAAAAGGGCCGGTTGTGTAATGCTCTCAGTTGGCTTCCGTAGTGTGTGTCCTATCCAGCGCCATCGTCTTCGCTGTATCTCTTTATCCACTGGTATTTGACTGGTACATTTCCATAATTCTATGTTAGTGAATTTGCCCTGCCATTTCCATCCTTTTATTCTGCGCAAGCATCCATTAATGAAAGTTGTTACACAATTAGAACAAGACAAATGAAATTTTGGGGCATGTTAAAACACACAACAGCCAAATAAAAGTAATATTGGAAGGGAAAATACGAGGTAAAAGAGGCAGACCAAGACGAACATGGACGAGTAACATCAAAAGATTGACAAGTCAACCTATGACAATCTGCACCATCAAAGCAAGAGACAGAGTGGAGTGGCGCTCCATGATAGCCAACCTTCGATGCGGGGACGGCACTTAATGATGATGAAATCATGATAACTATGTCATCTATAGCTTTTGATCTGACCAATAGAAAATTGAGTACAGTATTGTTGTTGAGTACAAGTAGTCGAGACTTTTGGTTTGAAACTTCTCTACTTTGGAAATAAATTGTAGGAGAACTGAGGATTTATAGTCATAGTGTTAAGTCAAGTATGTCATCATTAATTAGCAAGTTTCATATTCCAAAATGATTTATTTAGGGTCGGTGTGAGTGCTCAGTAACGTGTTTCTTTCTACGTGAGTACCAAGTCCATATTTATTTCAAATTGTGTAGTGTAGATACTAGGCCCTACCGGTCTACCGTATAAGAGAGTTACAATTTTTGGTAATTATGTATTATACATGTGGCTTTAACTATCAGCAACGTACATTCACATCACAACATAAAGATGTGACACTTCAGTATCAGCAACGATTTCGCAAAGAGTGGCTAAATGAAGTGGACTTTAAAGATTGGATCTTAGAAATCCCGGGTAGTGCTGACAAAGCTAGATGCAAGTTTTGTCAATGTGTATGGCATCGAAACATTGTGATCTTTCAATCAGAGACGAATCAGTCGGCCAGCGTTGCATTTTACTCTTCACGAAAACTTGACACTTTGTTTTAAAAAAAAACAAAGACTGAAAAGATTAGTGCCGCTGAAGCTTCTCTAAGCCTTTTCGTAGCATGTCATGCAACAATGAGAACAAAACATATTCGTAGCATGTCATGCAGCAATGAGAACAAAACCTATTCGTAGCATGTCATGCAGCAATGAGAACAATAGATTATCTTGGTGAATTATGCATTCTCTGACAGTCCAGTTGCAATCAAAGTTCAATGACATCGTTCTAAGTGCACAGATATAATTGAAGTTCCTATTGGCATCTCACATTGAAAGGTCTCCCTTGATTATAGGGACATATCCTTTCTGCATTATTATTGACGAATCCAACGATATTAGTGTGACGAAACATCAGAAAGAAGCAATCAACATTTTTCGGGCACATCATGAGAAGAGGAAAGTTGGAATACTTGGTTATAACTGGCATAATAAAAGGAAAGAGAGATCGCGGACGACAAAGAGAGAAAATACTGGATAGCTTGGTGTCATGGCATGGAAAACGGTCAACAACAGAACTGATACGATGCGCTGTAGATAGAAGATTGTGGAGGGACATGATCACCTACGCCAACCGGCAAGGCACATGATGATGATGAATCTGACTTTTTAGTAAGAGAAATCTATAAATGGTTTTCACATTCGGACCTTGCAACGAAATAATTAGAGCTCTTTATGCTGCAATGAATGATGGGCACAGTCCTAGATACAGTGTCCAGGTGTGTCAGACTCGCTGGCTGTCAATTGAGACCGCAATAAAGAGAATATTGGAACAATGGTTGCAACTCTGTACTATTTTAAAAATAGCAAGTACAAAGGAGAGAGACTACACAACGTCCCCCATTGGCAGTATGGGCTGTCTGACGAAAAAAAAAAACCATGCACATCTCCTCGTCCTTAGAGCTGTTTTAGATGATGTCCAGAGAGTAAATAAATCGTTTAAGGCAGTTAATGTTGACAGCAGAAAGCTGTTGGACGATTTGGCTGAGAATATTGCCAAAAAAATGTGCCCCACAACGTGCAGGAAGGACTTAATCACAGACAATCTTGAAGATTATGTTCACTGGCGTTCGTATCTGGGCAATGAAGTTGAGGAAAAACTACATCAACTGAAACTGCCACAGAAGAAACCGAGGTATTGTTTTCCTTATTAAGTTGCATAAAGAACTTCAAGCAAGATTGCCTGATATCAAGGTGCTAAGAACAATCTCAATCACTTCTGTGGCTCGTGCTCTTAATGTCGTCAAGAGCCCACTAATACCATCATCATCAGATGTCATGTCCGCAACGAAGGTTGGCTACCATGGAGCGCCATTCTGTTATCTCTTGCTTTGATGGTGCAGGTTGTCATAGGCTGATCTTTTGAAGTTACTTGTCCATGTTAGTCTTGGTCTGTCTCTTTTACCTTGTATTTTCCCCTCCAAGACTACTTTTAGTAGGCTGTTGTGTCTTTAACATGGCCCAAAAATCGTATTGGTCTTGATTGAATTGTGTTTAGTAATTCTCTTTTCATATTTAGTTGTTTAAGACTTCATGGTGTTTTCTTTCCTTCCATCCAATTCTTCTATATATCCACATTTCAAAGGCTTCAATCGTGTTCTGTTTTCTTGTCTAATGTCCATGTTTCTGCACCATATAGGAATATTGAGAAGATGTAACATTTTGCTATTCTTAGTTTTAGCCCTGGTGTTATTTGTTTTGATGTTAGTATATTTTTCACGACATTAAAATTACTTTTGCCATTCCTATTCTTTTCTTTATTTCAGTTGCACATTTTCCATCACTGGTTATAGTATGTCCAAGGTAGTTGTAGTTCTGAACTGTCTCCATGTCTATTCCTTCAATTTTGATATGAACTTGTGGGTTTTGAGTATTTTCTTCGTTTATGATCATAGTTTTAGTCTTCTTGATATTCATATCTAGTCCATACTTTTTGCTTACCATGTTTATTTCATTATTTATATATTTTTGTCTAATGACCATGTTTTTGTACCATATTTAGGAATAAAGAGAGTAAACAGATCTTATCGTGACTGTAATAGTGAATTCATTTACCGATGTGATAATGATGAACTTAGTTACGCGCAGTTATGAATGAGCGGAAGAATTTATTTACTTAAGACATTGATATGTTGAATATAGCCACTAATGTGTCACGGTCGAGACTAGTGTGAAAAAAAATGATTTGAAACTTCAGTGGAGTGTCTGTCATTGTGGCCACAATTGTGATGTGACGCTCTCAACTACTAACAGTTGAGATCTGGTGAAGTTAATCTGCTGTTATCAAAATTAAATCACACTAGTACAATAGAGAGGCAGGGAAAACTGACTAGACATATGGGCACAATGAATCAGACAGCATCAATGCAAGCTTTCAAGACAAGTACCCTGTAACAAGCCATTTATAAAAAAAAATATTAAAAATTGACGAAACACCAGGCAGACTTATTACTAACAAAATAAGGAATAGACCTATGTATTTTGATCTTGCTTGGATAGGAACTGCACAAACGTTGTTTAAGGTACCTATCCAGTTTTCTTGAATGAGTAATTTGTTATTTTTGCCCTTAAAACATTGTGACATATTCTTTTGCTTCTAATTATTTTCCACTCTGGCCGAAGACGGAACATAGGGTGAAGTTATAGGTCTCCACAACTGACAATTTGCTGCTAGTAGGTTTTGTTTGTTTCTTAGTCCCATCATTAAACCTTCCCTAGTAATTGTTGTGCGTGGGGTGATTCTAATGGTCTGACTTCTTTTCTTAAACCATAGTCTCCACATGAATATCTCATTGGAAGTCTTTCATCATTCATTCTCATCACAATACCAATGTGTTCCCAGTGCAGCCTTCTTATAGAGCTCAATATTTTCATTTAGCTTAGTCTCTTACCAGTTATTTGAAATGCATTTTTTCCAACTTATGTTCGAGACTATATGTAAACATTTTGCTTTCAGCGGCATTTAATTACCTAAGTATAGACTGAGTTATTTGTGGGTCATCATCATTATTGCACTCCGAACATGTCCCCATAGGTGCTCAGATCTCCTCAGCAAGTCCCACAGTGTCCTGCAACTTACGACTCCATTTCTGTGTTAGTTGACAAGTCTTTTTACATGCCCACTAAGTTTCTAGCTGTGTCCATCTAACTCCCATCTCTTTCATCCTAAAGAATGACGAGGATTCATGGTTGTCAAGTCCCGTGCCCTTCCCACATCTCAGTGGGCATTGATGATGTCCGCCTGATCCATTGGTTGACTGTCAACAACAGCACAGCTAGCCAACCTATCTGCTCTTTCATTTACTCATACTCCCACATGTCCTGGGACGTAGACAAAGGTGACCTTATGCATTTTTTACTTCTGTAATGACTCCACCCATTGCATGAGTTCAGAGCCAGCTTCCATTATTTTTTATTATGCTCACCAAATCACTCAGTATGCAACCGTGGGTGTAGTCTTGTGACTCAGATGAATCCCCTGGTCACTGTCATCACCTCCATCGTCATAACATATGCAGCACTGTCTTCTTGACTATTCTGCCTGCCAAGTGCTGCAAATGCCCATGCACACCTTTGATGTCGTATTACAGATCCGTCTGTATAGATGACTGCATCTTTCTCATTGATGGTATCCCAGATGAAAACGTTGGCCTCCGCATTTGACCACGACTGAGTTCCGCTCCCTACATTTATATAGAAGTTTAGATCTTTCTCAATATTTATCCATTAATCATGGATTATGATCCAATCCATTGAATGGTTAATTTGGTTGCTTACAATCAATTCTTCAGACATGATAAGACAGAATGGTCACAATATGAATAAATACTTTCCCAAAATGCATGATTAAAGTAATTGGAACAGTGTTAAGAGGTCCATAAACTCAAAATACCTAATGAGAATTGTAACTTTTAATGGTAGAATTATACCAGAGGTGAAGTGCATAAAGTACAGGTTTCTCTCTCTCTCTGTGGTCAAGACTCAATCAGAGTAGGATTCCAGACTCTCTCATGAAGTCAGCAGCCTGTTTAAGCGAATTGATTGCCCCATAAGGTTTAATAAAGAAAGAAAAAAATATTGAATGTCACAGCTCTATATTCCAATTGTCCGGAAAGGCTGAAGGCCAATTACTTATGCAGTGCTGAAATATTTGTACTGTATTATAAATTATACAAAACAGAATCACACAAATATTCAACAGAAAGTCAAACATTTTCACAATTGGTAAACTTTATTCAAACAGACAGAAGCATATTAGTGTTTTTTGCTGGCTTCTTGAGCTTTCAGAACTCTGGCTACAATCTTCTGCTCCTCAATCAAGAAAGCACGAATGATTCTGGAAGAGAACACAAATGATATATATTTATATTTTGTGGCAGTCTCAAAAAATACTGCATGCAATAAAACAGGATCAAAAGTAAGATTTGCTCAAATGTGTGAACATAAACTGTAACACAGAATACATAATGAATGTAGAGAGTGATGACAAGAAGCTGTTAACCCTTTCATTACTCAAGCCACTGACATTTTCAATCCAGTAATCCTGAGACAAGGGGGATAACTCCATAAATAACAGGATAATTGTTAAATATTTTTTTAAAAAGCTATGCATTACAATAACAAACTGACTGTACAAAAGAAAATGAACAAAGTTGCAGATCAAATTAAATGAAATAAAAAATTAACAGCTCAGGAGCAGACAATCTATTGAGAAATTTAAAAATAAAAAACAGACAAATTTATCATTGTCATGGACTCAACCTGATGTAACTTCAGCATAAATAATAAATTATCCTATTTCTAATTTCCATAACCACATCGGACCATAATATTCCATATTAAATATAATGTAACATTTCCAACACATAAATCCCTAAATTAGATGGGGTTAACGAATAATTAGTGTCAGTGGCAACAAAAAATAACAAACAATATACATTTCAAAAATTCACTTAACACTAAAACAATCATTTTTTTTTAATGATAAAAAATTAATGAAGCAAGCGGATCTTCACGTGACACACATCTAAATTTAGCTTCATTTTGGCACTACCAATCTAGTTTTTAATTTACTGGGCGTGCGTCAATGTGAAACAAGAAAGTACATTAATAAACAAAACAAATTATATGTGGACGATAACTGTGACCGCAAATGTGTCACAAAAAGTTACCAAATGCCAAGATCTTTAAAAATTTGTTAAGAATCTCAAAATGCAAGAAAGTTAATCTACTGTACTATCGCACTGTAACATTTCATTTGTTTGAGGCAAAAATAAAAAATACCATAAATTATGACAGCAATGAAGCAAGTTAAAGGCTCAGCTTTTTGAGGAAAAACTGAAATTTTAATAAAAACTAATCAGTTTTAAAAAATTGATTCATTAATTTGTCATAATTCAAATTAATTGATCATTAAAGATTACTCTTAGTACTACGCATAATACATTTTTAAGTTTAAACTTCTCTGGAAAAGGATGATGTTTCGTCAGTAACGAAGCAAGTCTAATAAAGCATTTTTCAGGCGTTTCAGTAATGAGACATAAACAATCAGTCTGAGCGCATCAGGCTGTATCAGTTTTTGTCTAGTTAATAAAACAAACATCCCAAATATAAATGACATGAGAATCTAAATACCTTTCTCTAACAGCCTTGTGGCAAAGAGATCCACCATATGCACGGGTGACTGTCTTCTGTCTCTTACTCAGAGCACTCAACTTGTGTGGTCGTACAGATCTGACCTGAATAAGATAAAGCTAATTTAGTGCACCTGGAAATAAAATTATTTATATAACGAGTACAAGTTTTGTAGCATGTAAAAGCTTACAAAAGAAATGCTGCTTGATGAGTATGTTTAAAAGTATATGGAATCTTGCAAGGTATGATGCTGTGCATTGCTCCCGTGCTTACCCGACAGGAGGATATGTATGTTAAGGTAAAAATTACAACAGGGACCCTTCGAGGAAACTATGTCAACACAGGGTTTGTGAACCACAGGCAGATCTAAATTTTAGAAAATGAATAAGGGGAGCAGAACTGCAAGGATACAGTAGAATAAAGAAATAACAGTTAAGAAATCATTTTTTTGTGAAATGTAATTAAGAAAAACTGTACAGCTCTAGCATAGTTGTACCAACCAAACAGTCTACTCAGATATAGATTACTTACCCCTCTAAGCTTGGTCTTGTAATCACCACATATGGGAGTCTTGGCTAACTTTTTCTGGTACAGATAAACCAACTTTCCACCAGGAGTCTTGGAGCTGAAAGTTGATAACAGAGATTACAGAATTATAAGAAGTGTTAATGGCATCATTTAAATACTAAGATAATGGGGGAAACACTATACAATTTAAAAATCATTACTTAAAAACATGCTCATCCTGTTATTTCAACTTGGGAGTTTAAAAATAACCCTATCAAACATAAAGAAACTAAAATTTAAAACACAAATCTGGTTTACCATATATTCAGCTGAAGTCACTGATAATGGAAGATATTATGATGGTTAACATTCTTGACATTACAAACTAAAGCAGAAAATATGACATGTATTTTCTTCTTCTACCTTTTTAGCTCCCAGTGGAGCATAGGTCTTCAACAAACACTTTCTAAGTTGTTCTGTTTTTTTTTGCCATTCTTTTAACATGACATGTATGCGCCCACATAAATTATGTGGGAAAAAAAGTATCTCAGTTCCAATTAGATGCAGGCATGTGTCACCTGGTCATCTTGCCACAATTTTGATATGCACCATCGTAAGATATAGACAACCACCAAGCAGAACTCAAAGAGTATACATGTAATAATTCATGGACCCACCATCATATGGACGAGTCACATCAAAGCATGCTTGTACCTCACCATCAAATGGATGGGTCACATCGAAACATGCTTGTGGTACATCACCATATGGATGGGTCACATTGAGGCATGCTTCAGGTCCACCACCATATGGAGGGGGTAAATCATAGATATAATAGTCTAAATTAGATTGCATACTAACAATCCTAAGGCAATCTGCATACTGTCTAACATTAATCCTAAGGCAGAATATCTGCATACTGTCTAACATTAATCCTAAGGCAATCTGCATACTGTCTAACATTAATCCTAAGGCAGAATATCTGCATACTGTCTAACATTAATCCTAAGGCAGAATATCTGCATACTGTCTAACATTAATCCTAAGGCAGAATATCTGCATACTGTCTAACATTAATCCTAAGGCAGAATATCTGCATACTGTCTAACATTAATCATAGGGCAGAATATCTGCATACTGTCTAACATTAATCATAGGGCAGAATATCTACATACTGTCTAACATTAATCCTAAGGCAGAATATCTGTGTTCCAGGCTTAACTTGTCCTTTTTTTTTAAAAAGCCACACTAAATAGATAACAGAACCCAAAATGTGGTTAATACCAAGACTAATGCCCTTATCTGCAAAAATTCTAATGATATATTTGCTTCGATGTACAGATGGTTCTGTAGCGCATCATATGTGAAGTGCTGGGCATTTACTTTAAGTTCCAATGACAAAGAGGTTTATGAAGCTAGTAGCACCTACATAATGACCGAAACGCATTACTTGTTCATTTTTCCTTCTGATCACACTACTGCATACTTTATTTTTGCTTCACATACTAGTTTGATATTGTTTCGGATGCTCATTATTAATTAGCTATGTAGGGCTGGCTTTATTTACCTACATATCTCTAGGTACTTTGGCTTTTTTTTCAAAATAATTTCTAATAATTGAAACCAGGATAGCTAAATAGCCCTCGAAGTGAGTAAAACAGTGATACCTGAATCATGTTTGTACGACAATTAGAAAAAAAGTTACGATTTTTTAAGTGAATTATTTCTGTGTTAAATGATGCAAAGAAGAAAAAACCATAGCGCCAGGTTGGCCATGCAAAAAGAAAGCCAAATTTTAAATAAGAAGCCAAATTTTTTTTTATTAAATTAAAATTATTATCATTACATTTGGTGTACATTTTCAAAATAATCATTACATTTGGTGTACAATAAAAAAAAATAATACTTTTTATTTGATTTGCGTCAAAAATAAGTCATTTAAATTGATTTATATCAAAGTAACGGTAATTTTCAGGAATTTACGTCAAAAATAACAGTAATTCTCTGCAATTTATGTAAGAATAATTATAAATTTCTATGATTCACATAAAAATAATACTGAATTTCTGCTAAAGAAGTCACATCATTATTATTGTTATTTTATGTGTATAAGAAGTATAATTTATTATTAATTTTTTTTATTCATTAAAAAAAATATATGTATTTACAGTATATAAATAAAAAAAAAAACTTTCAATTCAATAATTGGGAATATTTATTAATATTAGGCAACTGGAAATACTACATTTTAAATTAAATATAACTAACTTATAACTACAATGTATAATAACAAAAAAAACGTTGAGTGAGTCTGAGTTAGAGGCACTTGATGATGGTTGAAGAGACCAAGCATGGGGGAAAACCGGAAATTTTGTATAATGATGGTGTGGTCGTTCAAATGCCAATAATTTCAATAGGGGCTATCATATCCATTTAAAATTTCCCACAAATATGTAGAAGTGGTTATAGAATCAGGTTATCTTTATTATTTAAACCTACGTTCGCAGGATTTTTTCTGCAATGACTTAAGTTCAACAGTGGACATAAGTCTTTGATCCCTGCTGGATCGCCGCCATGCTAATCAATGGGGAAAACAAATGCCGATAATTTCAATAGGGCTATCATATCCATTTAAAATTTCCCACAAATATGTAGAAGTGGTTATAGAATCAGGTTATCTTTATTATTTAAACCTACGTTCGCAGGATTTTTTTCTGCAATGACTTAAGTTCAACAGTGGACATAGTCTTTGATCCCAGCTAGATCGCCGCCATGCTACCAATGGGGAAAATTTTCGATAATGGTGAGATTATTCAAATGCCGATAATTCAATAGGGGCTATCATATCCATTTAAAATTTCCCACAAATATGTAGAAGTGGTTATAGAATCAGGTTATCTTATTATTAAACCTACGTTCGCAGGATTTTTTTCTGCAATGAATTAAAGTTCAACATTCGAAATAGTCGCCGATCGGCCATGTTATTTTATGGAGCGAGCAGGGGCATCAATTTTCGCGATTGCCGCAACATCCTAACACGAATCATTGTGAAATTTCACACATTTATGTAAAAAATGGACGCTAAATCTAAATATCCATATTATTTTACTGCATTATGCTTTTTTGGGTGAAAATATGATGAGACCGTCGTATGTAGCTGGAACATGCGTTGTAAGACAAAATACAATCGTTTTAATCACTTCCGACTTTTTAAATAGGCGGACGGAACTCTCATTGTTAGGAAACAACTTAAGTTTCCTATAAATAGCTTCCGGAAACATCATCGGAAAACGATTTGCATACGATGTAAAAATTCGGAGATTTTTTCACACGGCGTCCTGGCCACCTATATTTACTTAAGTGACGTCACAACCGGTGAAGGCGTCTCTAGAGATATCGAAGTACCTAATATCTCAAGTGGTGTTTGTTCCTGTTGAAGGCCTTGAGTCAAAGTGTTCAAATTTGTGTCACTCAATTACATAAAGCTTTAACTAACCGTACCCTTTTTCTATTTTTTTCATTTCTCCTTATCCTAATAACCACAAGTATGATAATGGAGATCATCGTCCTGGAAAAGGTCTTTGGTTAGGGTCACAAGATTACACATCTACATGCTGGACTCAATCTGCAAAGATCAGAATCTATCTGCAGGTTAGAGTCATTAGATGTCAACAAAGATCCACTGTGCTACAATCTTTGTTGTTCTGTGTCACATTCAAGTTGTGAGGCAATGACAGAGCAAATAGACTGGTCAGTTCAGAGAGCTTTGCAGACAGAAAACCAAACAATAGGGCAGTTAGAGTTATAAACTCAGATTGGTAGGACAGACAGACTTTGAAACATTTGAAACTACCTTGCCATATAGAATGCTTTACTGGGGTTAGAAGATCAAGGTTTCCAAAGAAAATATTCTGGATAAAACTATGATTTATCAGTGACAGAGGGAGTTATAGGACAAGTGAAAAAAATTCTGCTTCTCCAGTGCAGTCACATGAGGTGTTTGAAACGTTCTCTTGGGAGAAAGAAATAAATGGTCAACAACAGTAATAAGTGGCACAGGTTGTGTGCTAGTAACATTTTGAGATATGGGTACCCACAGATGTGTCCAGGTGCAGTGATGGCGCTAACAATATATGATGACAGACCACTTTCAGATTTTGCTTTTGGTCCTGTGGAAAATAATAAAAATGCTAGTAGAACTGAACTAAAATTTTACTTACACTTTCCTGCGGTTTGAGTTGGTATTGTAGGAAAGGCGACGTCTGAATGTGAGTCGTTGAACCATCTGAAAAGATTTACAGTTGCAAATTTATCACTAAACAATACATCAAAAACACAAAACAAAACAATAAATATTCATTTTATAAAACGTGATATAATGCTAGTAGTAGTATCAGTTCTCTGTTCTGAGTTCATACAACAAAACAAAGCCAGCAGCAGTGTCAGTCTCTTAGTTGTGAATTTTCAGTGTAGACTGCAGCACTTCACTTCACTATTAACTATACTTTTTAATAATATATTCAATTATTCATTATACAAATATTATTCATTGATTGGCATGATTGTGAACTTAACCTAAATTAAAAAAAAAAAAAACCATTTAAATTCACATTCTTAAGTTGATTCAGTGATATGTGCCTGAATCAATGATGATGTGATTGTGACTACTGATTCGATTGTCTTCACTTGTCTCAAATAATACAATATGAATGATAATATGTTGAATAATATCAATAATAATTTCTATAAGAAATATTTATGAATTTATATGCAAATAAAAATTATAGAACAAATTTAACCTCCCAGTGAGTCACAGTGTGTACATTCTAGATTTTAATTTATTTTCATTTGCCAAGCTTCTCTCTGAATGAACAAGTCAAAGTGAATCATTCAATTTTCATGAGCAGCATTTGACTTAATTTGAGCATAGAATATAGACTAAGTAAGAAAACTGGCTGAAACTTTCAGCGAAAGGATGTGAAGAAGGGGTCTGGAAAGCAAAGTGAACAGATGAGTCAAACTCATTTTCAAATCAATACCCAAAGAGTCTAAAAAATTAACGACAGATTTAACTCATAATACATATTTACAGCCTAACTTTCTTTCTTGCTATCTTAAGATTGATTACTCCAATTTATTATATATAAATAGTAATATTTTAGCCAAAATGTTCATGTGTAGTCTAAATTTGATGGGGGTATGTACAAAGTATTTGTAACTAATACATTTTTATTTAAATATTGGTCGATCTCACAACAGTTAATCTTACAAACCTTTTTTTCTATTTGGAAAACAAAAATTAGACGTAGTAAAAATTTAAAATACGAGATGTTTCGCGATTTATTTTACATATATACACACACTAACATTACCTTTCTAGGCTGTTAATTTCCAAAAAGGAAGCGGAAACAGTAATCGCCGCAGTCAACCAATAGAAAATGGTATCGATATTTTATGCGGCTAGATTACTGGTTACAAGAATTTGACCGCGCTACACATAGAAATTTATATAAGATATTACTAAGAATTATCAGTACCAGAATTAAAAACAGTATGGTTTTATTGAAGGTAAATGAACGAGCAATGCCATATACATCATAAGATCTTTAGTAGAAAGAGTAGAGATGAAAACAGATCTATACCTATGTTTCATAGATTATACCAAAGCACTTGACAAAGTAAAGTACAGAGAAATAATCAAAATTTTAGATGGACGTAGACAGCAAAGATCTAATAATAATAAAGAACATGATGTACATTGTGGTTTTATTGCAGGTAAAGGAACGAGCAATGTCATATACATCATAAGTTAGTAGAAAGAGCCAAAGAGAATAACACAGATCTATACTTATACATATGTTTTATATATTATACCACAGCAAAGTACAAAAAAATAATCAAATTTTAGAAGGACGTAGACAGCAAAGATCTAAGAATAATAAAGAACATGTACTGGCAGCAGACAGCGGCCATAAGAACTGGAAATAAATTAGGAATGTTTCAACAAATAAAACAGGATGTTAGACAAGGTTGTGTGCTGTCACCAGATTTGTTTAATATGTATAGTGGAATTATTTTAAGATCCGTAAGGGGCATGCCTGGAATAACAATTGGAGGTCATAATATAAATAATCTAAGGTGTGCTGATGATACAGTCTTGATCACTAAGGGTGAAAATGAGTTATAAGAAATGTTGGACATTATTGTGAAAGAAAGCAAAAATAAAGGACTCAACTTTAATAGCAAAATAATAGAAGTAATGCAAACAACAAAGAAAAAGACATCACCGCGGTGCACAATAAAAACAAGTGGAATAATATTAAAACAGGTAAATCAATTTAAACATCTGGGAACATTGTTAACCTCAGGTGGTGGATGTACAACAGAGGTGAGATGCAGAATGGATCAGGCAAAAGCAACTTTCCAAAAAATGAGGAAAATATCGCGCAATCCATTATTTATAATAGAAACAAAAAGAGTTCTTAAATGTTATGTAGGGCCAGTTTTAACATATGGATGCGAATCATGGACAAGGGGACAACAGACAAGAAAATCACTGGAGGCTGTAGAAATGTGGTTTTACAGAAGAATGTTGAGAATACGATGGACAGTTAAGAAGAGTAATGAAAACAAACGTTATGAATGAGGCCAAAACAAAAAGAGAACTAATATCCAATATTAGGAGGAAACAATAATAATTGTTTGGCCATGTGATGAGAAGAGAACAGCTAGAATATATATAGTAACAACTGTAAAAATCGAGGAACAAAGAGATAGTGGGAAGCAAAGAGAAAATATACCAGACAGCTTAAGGAATGGCTTAGCAGAAGGTCAACAACAGAAATGATAAATAACTGTCGAGAGCGAAAGTTGTGGAGAGACATGATCACCTACGCCAGTAGTCACGGTACTTGATGGTGATTATAACACAGGACAGTCCCTTCAATGCTGTCAATCCCCCAAGTAAATGAGAAAGAGTATAATATGCGCTGATTGTCCATGTTGCTTGCTGTTTGTGTCATCATCATCATGTGCCGTACAGGTTGGCGTTGGCGATCATGTCCTTCCACAATCTTCTATCTACAGTGCATCGTATCAGTTTTGTTGTTGACTGTTTTCCATGCCATGACACCAAGCTAACCAGTATTTTCTCTCTTTGTCGCCCGCGGTCTCTCTTTCCTTTTATTTTGCCAGTTGTAACCAAGTATTCCAACTTTCCTCTTCTCATGATGTAAAAAAAAAAGTAAAGTACCCCCCGTCACGCCAAGTGGCGTATAGGGAAATATGGTGTTAGTGACCCTATATTTTACAGACCTTCAGCACATGATTTTTGGGTAATGTGGTCGGTATTACGCCCGTGCTGCTTTTACTTTCCCAGAAAAAATCCGGTACCCATTTAAGGCTGGGTGAACCGGAGCCGTCGGTTGGATCGAACCTACCCCTTGTCCGTAGTAGTCAGTTCACTAACCACTGAGCTATCGCGGCTCCTACTAATTTTTAGGGAATTAGTAAAACCAGGTGTCCTCGCCAGGATTACGAACCCCGGCTGTTGCCGTGGTAAGCCAACCGCCTTCTCATGATGTGCCCAACAAATATTGATTGCTTCTTTCTGATGTTTTTTAAGAACTCCCTTTTTGTGTTGGCCTCTTTGAGAACTTCGTCATTGGTCTTTTTAGCTGTCCAAGGAACTTTCAACATTCTTCTGAGAAACCCCATTTCTGTGGCCTCTAATCGTCTTTTCGTTTGTTTGTCTATTGTCCATGATTCGCTTCCATAGGCTGTTTGTATACACTCCTGATAAATCCTTGATATGTCCTCCGTCCTACTTGTGTCTAACCTGCACGCCGATTTACCGAGTCTCATAACATCGACTTAAAGGGTGTGCCAGTTTTATTACAACAAATAAATAAAAGATCATACAGAGACAGATCAGCAATTCTCAGATGGAGTTCCGAAAAAAAAACCAGAAGATGTACTGGGCGGAGTACTATTCACGATAATACAGGAATCGCAGGAAAGACGACAGAACACAATCAAAATGTGTATATCGCTTTCATTGACCAAGAAAAAAAAACATTCGGCTGAGTAAATAGAGAACAACTATGATAGGCACTAACAATTTACGAAGTAAGCCAACCTCTAACTAACACATGTAAAAGCTCTACATCAACAGCAGCTGGCTACACAGACCACTTCGAAGTTAGAACAGGTGTAAGGCAGGATTGCGTGCTATCTCCCCTATTGTTTATTACTTACATAGACTACATATGCAAGTTAGCCAACCCATCGGAGGCAGGAAATTATCGAGCTACTATTTGCAAATGACCAGGCACATACATGGAAAAATATAAGACATACAAAAACACTTAATAGACTTAATAGAACACGCATTTAATACAAAATGAAAATCAACAAAACACAAGTCAACCATAGTAAAGGAGAAACAGAACATCAAAATAATGATAGGCAGCAGAAAATTCAAACAAGTGGTGGGATTTAAATATCTATGAGGTCTAGTCACAGACATAACTCAAAAGCAGCAGAAAAAGATTCAAGAAGCAACAAAACTTTTCAAATCATCGGACAACTAATCACCACTATTGTCCAACAAGGATATAACTCTATACGTGTTATTATAATACATCGTACATGTACAAGCATATCAACACAACTTTACTTTCATCTTTAGACTGATACTTTGGTAACTCAAAAAGTGCAAACGAGCACTATACAACATAATCTTCATTCCAAAGTTGTGCTACCACTATCAGATCAAGACTCAAATAATCGCCCGTGCGCTGCCAGAACCAGAAAGGGGAGTAAAGAATTAGTGGCGCTAATCCCTGCCTTGCATGTTCATAAGAGGAGACTAAAAAGAGTTGGGCATGGGACTTGCTATCCCATACTGTAAAAAAAAAAAAAATAAGCCGAAAAAACTTCACAAACAAGGACAAGTCAAAGAAAGAAAAAAAGTAAATCCGCCATCCAGGAAAGATAAGGGCTTTCTGTCTAAGAGATGTATGACGCAATCCGGAGAAAGCCGTAAGGAGTCCGGGTTGCCACTCACCTTTTGTCTACTAGGAAATCCTCCAGAATTGCCACCTGGAATGTGCGTACCCTAAATGAACAAGGAAAAGCTTCACAGGTAGCAGCAGGAATGAGAAATTACAAAATAGATATTCTGGAAATGTCCGAAACAAGCTGGCTATGAACAGAAAGGATAAAACTAACTACAGGAGAGATTAATGTGTGGGACACCAGGAACCTGGAGCACAACCTAATGAAGAAGTAGCTATAATGTTATTGAGGAATGCACAGAAGACACTGATAGAATGAGAAGTAGTAGGGTCAAGACTAATGAAGCAACATTTAAAACAACAAAAAAAAATACACATTATCCAACGCTACGCACCAACCAATGATAAGGAAGATTTAGTTAAAGATGAATTCTATAAACAGTTGCAATGTCAGATGGATGAAAGACGAGCCAAGGATATTATAATCTTGATGGGAGATCTAAATGCAAAAGTAGGATCGGACAACAGAGGCTTCGAAGAGATTATGGAAAACATGGACTTGGAGATATAAATGAGAATGGAGAGATATCCGTGACCTTCTATGCCCTTAATCAAGTGAGCCTAGGAGGAACAATATTCCAGCATAAAAGAATACATAAGGCTACATGGGCGTCACCAGATCATAGAACGGAGAATCAAATAGACCACATATGTATTAATAATAAGTTTAAGTCATCCTTACAGGATGTAAAAGTATATATGATAGCAGAGGTGGCTTCAGTTCATCATCTTCTGCTAGCCAAACTTAAATTTAAACTAAAAAGATATACTACAACGAATAAGGGTAGAAATTATTTCAATGTAGGGTGTCTTAAAGAACAAGGAATTTAAGATAAATTTGCGGTCACAATATTAAACAAATACCAAGTCCTCCAACAAATAGAAAATACAATAAATATAGAAGATCATTAACAACAGGTAAAGGATATATGGAAAGAGACACGCGAAGAAACACTGGGGAAAAGAGAACGCCATGATAAGGCATGGAAGAAATACCTAAAGACTGGAGAGAAGGTTATATGATCAAACTACAAAAGAAAGGAAGTTTACAGAAGTGCACAAATTATATGGGGATTATGCTACTAACAGTGCCAGGAAAAATATTAAGCAGAATTATTCTGGAGAGATTAAAAGAGGCCACAGAGAAACGTTTGAGAGATGAACAAGCAGGTTTTAGGAAGAACAGATCATGTGCTGAACAAATAACCACCCTACATATAATAGTTAAAGAAAGTTTAGAACTACAATCCCCACTTTATATTTTATTCATAGATTACGAAAAGGCATTTGATAATTTAGACACAGGAATTTCATTGGAAGTTGCTGAGTCATTTCGGAATCCCCATAAAGTTTATTAACTTGATAAGAACAATGTATAAAGGAATGAAATGTAGTGTGGTGCATGAAGGGCAGCTGACAGAAGAATTTGAAATAAGAACAGGAGTAAGGCAGGGATGCCTTCTGTCTACATTTCTCTTTCTACTGGCCATAGATTGGATTATGAAAATAACTCAAAACAACATAAATGGAATCCAGTGGTCACTGACCAAGCAACTTGATGATTTAGACTTTGCTGATGACATAGCTCTCCTATCACACAGCCATCAACAGATGCAAGATAAAATGAGCATACTTGATGAGAGATCATAGCAGATGGGACTGAAAATAAATAGAGATAAGATCACAATTATGAGAATTAATGCAAGTGGCAATAACCAAATAAAAATAGGAGAAATGCCTCTACTAGACGTACACTCTTACATATAGTTGGGCAGTAATATAGACATTGAGGGAGGAACATAAAATGATACCAAAATAAGGATATCAAAAGCAAGAGGAGCATATGTTGCATTAGGAAACATATGGAAGTCCAAAGAAATTCGGTTAAATACTAAAATAAAAATGTTTCACTCCAATATTAAGTCAGTCTTATTATATGGCTGTGAAAAATGGAGAACAAAAGAAATGACAATCATGAAGATAGAGGCTTCCATTAATGGATGCTTGTGCAGAATATAAGCATTGAAATGGCAGGAAAAATTCACAAACACAGAATTATGGATTAGTACCAGAGAATTATTTGCGGGTACAGCAAAGACAATGGCGTTATATAGGACACACACTGCGGAAGCCAACTGAGAGTATTACACAACATGTCTTTTTTTGCAATCCCCAAGGAAAAAGACAAAGAGAAAGATAAAAATATTCTTGGAGAAGACATATGGAAGCAGAGATGAAGATGATGGGGAAGACATCGAATGATCTTAAAAGAATGGCAAGAAACGTAATGGTTTGGACAAGTGTTTGTTGAAGATCTATACTCCACAGGGAGCTGAAAGGTAGAAGAAGAGAATGCCCAAATATTTTTTTTTTTTTTAATAACCACTATCGAGATTAAATGTGTTAGACGAATTACAGGAAACAGCCTGATGGATAAGATCAGAAATGAAGAAGTGACAAAAAAAAGCTAGGAATAATTTCCGCTTAAGAGTACATGAAAAAGAGCACATGGAATGGTTTAATCACATGATAAGCCAAAAAGATCAAAATACAACACAACGGGCTTTTAATAAACGTTGTGACATCACCAGCCTCAAGGGCCGACAACAAAAAAAAAAAAGATGGATTCATGGATATTAGAAACACTAGGAAACAAAAGAGCAGCACAGGCCAACAGAAGAACAAAAGACCGCAAATGTTATTTCCCCTCGGCGCTGGAAGGCAAATGAGGAAGGAAAGAAGAGAGAGACTTCAATAAAGCTTTACGGCTAAGATCTTAATTAATCGTGTGTCCTTAAGGAGTGTTCTTTAACTCTTCTGAGTTAAAGCTTCTGATTGAGAACGACAAAGTACTTAGGTAGGGCTCGGACTCAAGACACCGAGTAGGACAGTGGCAAAAAGTTAAAAAAAAAAAAAAAGTAAAGTGCCCCCGTCACTCCAAGTGGCGTATAGGGAATATGGTGTTAGTGACCATAAATTTTACACAACTTCGGAACATGATTTTTGGGGTAATGTGGTCTGTATTACGCCCGTCAGTGGCAAAAAGCGGTTAGCAAATCATAGCTGACTGCTTGTGTAAAGATCAGTGACCAAAACCTATAAAGACCCTGCTCCACTTCACCGTAGTAGGCATGACAACATTAATCGTCCTGGCCAGACGAGAAGAGATAAAAAAAAAAAAAAAGGGAAGGCAGCCAGGTACTAAAAATTGCCGTGCCAATATCCAATGTAACCAGCATCACAAAAACTGGTGGTGAAGAGAATTAGTATTGGGGCGCAGAAGGAAAATATATAAAAATAAACTGTTTCTTTTCTTTATTCAAAATCTATCACACGAGGAAATGAAAATACAAATAAGTTATCTTAATGCAATGTGGTCTTCAAAGCACTAACTGGCACACATTCCAATATATTCTAAGAAGTAACTGTTAATAACAATCGCTTTCTAAGATATTTTCAATCGGCGTGGTCAATAACAATGACTGAACTAGTAAGACATTCTCAAACTGGTCGATCACTGTTCAAATACCAAGCAAAGTCACATCTTCTCGACGCAATCAAACAGCTCAAATGAAAGAGATCAAAGTCTGATCTTCCATATCAGGACAGGATATACGTCTGTTAATCAAGGTCTAAATAGACTAAATATTTTACGTGAACCAAACTGAGGACATTAGAATCATAATATTGGAACGATTGATTATTTGCTACTATATTATCCCTACTGACGTATCCTAAGGGGACGTACAGATTCAGTGATATATGATGTATCTTCCAAAAGTACAACGCTTTTAACAACATATTTTTATCATTAGCAAAAAAAAAAACGAGAAAAATGTGTACCTATGGTGTGCAAGAGAGAGAGAGAGGTCAAAGTCTGTAAATACAACCAGTTCAAAGGATTAAATCAAGTCAAAGCCTGCCTTCATTCTATTTATATGAAACGTGTTATCAGCTTTCCGATGTCTAATATCTAGGCCCTGCTATATTATTGTAAATATCAAGTTCTACATTTCAGGCTAAATGCAATTATAGATGTGTCGGTGTAACGCAAAACATATTCTCATTTCCCCGATAGGATTCAACCTTCCTCTATTTTAAATTTAGCCCCAGCTGCGGTTATTTGTACAATTAGTTATTCTTGCATTGTTTGAACAGCCTTATCTTTGGTATCGTTAAAACATCTTATATTTTAATTTACATATGCTTTTTAAAAAAATTAAGTTGGCGCCTTGTGTCAACAGTATGACAACTTTTATTTTCTCAAGGGGCAGCTAGAAGAACGAGACACCCCACCCCCCCCCCCCCCCTCTTTTTTTCTCCAAATAAAAAAAAATGCAAAAACTAACCATCTGACCTAGTCAGAACAGAGAGTAATTGATAAAAGCGATTGAAAGTTTTAATTAATGAAGGAACTCGATTACAATAAAACAAACAGAAGATGTAGTTGTAAGCAGTGGAGCAAGTAGGCCTATTAATTTCAATGCAGCCGTATCTACAGATACTCAGTCAGTGATAATACTAATAACAGCTCTACTGGAACAACATTAATTAAAATCCAGACGTCATACAAGACTCCTTAAAAAGATTCATTAAATGTTTCGACTCAAGATGTCACCATCAAGAAACAAATTCCAGCTCCCCCAAAATTTATAAATCTCACCAATGAATTGCAAAGTATAAGTCAACATGTAGATAAGCATAAATCAAACGTCACACAAAAACATAATCAAACACATACAACAAGACGCCGTATTGTATTTTGTATATATATGCTCAATCTCCTTCTTTCACTCCAACATGAAAGTTTAATTACATTTCTTGTCTCGTGCTGCTATCTTGTATCTTTCAATCGCTGATTGAAAGTGGAAGAATATATTATTGGCACTACTTTTTTTTTATTCACATCACACACGGTGCTATGTGTGACGTCACAGGTTTCGCTCGTCAATCTCCAGCGGGGTCTACCTCATCTGTTGTATATAATTCGGCTTACCATAATTTTCAGAGCTGAAACCGGGACCAATATTGAAGTATTCACTGAGTATGGAAGCCATGCTTTGCTTTAATATTTTAACACTAATCGATATATTTCACATGTAATATGTATATATATATATATATTTAAAAACACTTTAGAAGGAAATTTATTTTAGTCAACAGAAGACCCCTCACAGCAACTTCCAGTTTATTGCCTCTATATTCTGACCATATATTATTCATTACAGAAAATACTTTCTCAACTGGCGCAGAAGTACCAGGGAGACAAAGAACGTATTCCATTGGAGCTCTAATATTTTGCTAATATAAGTCTTACGAGCAAAAAACGTGCATTGTTATTTTTCTTAACACTTTGCAAGTCTTGCACTGCCAAAATTTCTGCCTTATATACCCAAAATCTCTTTGCAATAACAAACTCATCAAATAATTTATCAATGTTTACTACGTAGGGAGGTAAAAAAGTAATGCACACCAATTTTTTTCTCGGCTAATAATAAAGATAGGAATATGAAATTTTGCACACTTAGAATATGACATGTTTCAATTATGTGCACCAAATTGCACAGCATTCTGATAAATATTACGCAATCTATGAACCGTTAAAATGGAGCTTGTCAACAATGTCCGTTACAAACAGCGAATTGTCATAGAATTTCTGGTTGCGGAAAAAGAAACTGTGGCAAACATTCATAAACGACTGTGTGCAGTGTACAAATGTTCTGCAGTCGATAGGAGCACAGTTAGTCGCTGGGTTCAGAGAATTAAAGCTGCAGAAAGTGTACGAGTGGAGCTGCATGATTTACCGCGTTCTGGACGTGTTGCCTCGGCTACCAGCACAGACATGTTAAACAAGGCTGATGCCATTATTCGTAAGGATAGGCGTATCACTAGTCAGCAATTGGCATTGCAGCTTACAGTCAGCAAGGGAAGTGCAATCGCAATAACAATAATAAAACTCTCGGATATTCAAAGATTTGCGCTCGGTGCCAAACAAATGATCACAGAGTTCAAAGGAAAACATTCTGTTCTGAATTGTTGGAGCGTTTCGGTGTTGAAGGAGAAATGTTTTTGTCCAAAAATTGTTACCGGTGACGAAACGTGGGCACATTATTATGAGCCTGAAACAAAAATGCAGTCAATGGAATGGCATCATCCGCAGTCACCAAAAGAAAAAAATTCAAAACATCTCCATCAGCCGGAAAGGTGATGATCACTGTCTTCTGGGACATTGATGGTGTGATTCTTGTTGATGTAATGACAAGAGGTGAGACAATCAACTCGACAGCTTACATCAATACACTGACAAAACTCAAAATCGGTTCCACAGAGTTCGGCCTAATAAGCCATCTGCAGATTTGTTGCTTCAACATGACAATGCACGCCCTCACACAAGTCTGGTAACACGGGAAGCAATCAACAAATTTGGTTGGACTGTACTGCCCCATCCTCCTTACAGCCCTGATCTGGCTCCCTCAGATTTCCATCTGTTTGGACCACTCAAAAAATTCCTGCGTGGGAAACACTTTGACAATGATGAGGATGTGATCCGTGCAGTTAAAAAATGGCTACGCGAGCAGGACAAAACTTGGTACAAACGAGGCATTCATGACCTAGTTTCGCGTTGGCGTAAGGCAATACGCTTGGACGGAGATTATGTTGAAAAATAGGTAGTGTAAAGGGGATGTTCAGCTACAATCTGTGAAAATTTCACACATTTTGCCCGAATAGTTTCCGAGAAAAAAATTGGTGTGCATTACTTTTTGACCTCCCTTCAGTACTTGCTTTCATATTTTTTGGTCGTAAGCGCTAATTGCACCAGGCCAAGTAGATATGTTTATATAATTGACCAGAGAAAGTCTCCAGTCTGCCTAAATATCTAATTCCATAGGTTAAGGTAAACTTTTACCTTCTCTTTTTTTTTTTTTACTTTTTCAGTTTTCTTCAAGTTTTTTCCTCATGTCATTTGCACGAGGATAATCGGATTGCAACTAAAATTTTAATCAGGACAAATTAATTTTTTAATAAAACTAATTAAACCAGGATAGTAATTCAAATCGGCTAGGGCAACATTGCTAAATCGGCACATTCCTGGTCAACTCGGTACATAAATGTGAGCATATAGCGGTGTTGGGAGCCGCGATAGCTCAGTGGTTAGTGAACTGGACTACAAAGGACAAGGGGTAGGGTTCGATCCCAACCGACGGATTCCGGGTTCACCCAGCCTTAAATGGGTACCGGATTTTTTTCTGGGAAAGTAAAGCAGCACGGGCGTAATACCGACCACATCGCCCCAAAAATCATGTGCTGAAGTTCTGTAAAATATAGGGTCACTAAGACCATATTTCCCTATACGCCACTTGGCGTGACAGGGGTACTTTACTTTTTGTACTTTTATATAGCGGTGTTATATAGAGCAGGCTCTTATCTTATGGAAGTGAATCATGGACAGTAAACAAACAAATGGAAAGACGATTAGAAGCTATAGAGAAGGAATTTCTGAGAAAAATATTGAGATTTCCTGGACAGCAAAAAAAAAAAAAAAAAAAAAAAAAAAATTCTCGGAGGCCAACGCAAAAAGGGAGCTCCCAAAAAACAATTAATATTTTTCGGCCACATCATGAGAAAAGTTGGAATACTTGGTTACAACTGATAAAATATAGGGAAAGAGAGATCGCGGACGACACAGAGAAGGTACTGGATAGTTTGGTGTCCTGGCACAGAAAATAATCAACAACAGAACTGATGCCATGTACTGTGGGTAGATAATTGCGGAAGGACATGATCGCCTACGCCAACCGTACATGATGATGATATATAATTAATTGTTAGTTTTGCTCTCTGCTGGTCATCTCTTTACATTTCTATGCAATTTAATTTGTTGCCCAAGAATTTAGCTCGTGACTGATTCACATTATCAAGTGTCGTCACCACATCGACGGTTGCCTCTCCATTTCACTGTTTCTTGCCATGACGAAGCAAGCTGTCACATATTCCTATATCAAACTTGTAATGTTATCAGTTCACCAACGGCGGACGGTGGGTTCGAAACTTGAAGAACGGAGGAAGCCAGGACGTAAGACCAAACTCTTAGGTTGACCTATCATCATCATCATCATCATCATCATCATCATCATCATCATCATCATCATCATCATCATCATCATCATGTACCATACCGGTTGGCGTAGGCGATCATGTCCTTCCACAATCTTCTATCTACAGTGCATCGTATCAGTTCTGTTGTTGACTGTTTTCCATGCCATGACACCAAGCTATCTAGCATTTTCTCTCTTTGTCGTCCGCGATCTCTCTTTCCTTGTATTTTACCTGCTGTAACCAAGTATTCAAATTTTCCTCTTCTCATGAAGTGGCCGAAAAATGTTGATTGTTTCTTTCTGATGTTTTTTAGGAGCTCCCTTTTTGTGTAGGCCTCTTTGAGACTTTCTTCATTGGTCTTTTTAGCTGTCCAGGAAACTGTTAACATTCTTCTGAGAAATCCCATCTCTGTGGCCTCTAACCGTCTTTTTATTTGTTTGTCTACTGTCCATGATTCGCTTCCGTGGGTCAAAATTGGTTCTATATAGCATCACTCTACGACTTATATTGGAGGAACACATTGAAAAGCAAAAACCTTTTGTACTTAACTTCATCGACTTCAAAAAAGCATTTGATAGTATTCATAGAGATTCTTTGTGGAAAATTCTGAAGCAATATGGTTTACCATCAAAAATCATAAATATTATCAAAGACATGTATGATGGTTACACATGTGCAGTTCGAACAGAGGAAGGACTGAGCGAATGTTTCCCAATAGAAACTGGGGTTAAACAAGGATGTATTTTATCGCCCTTGTTATTTCTAATTGTTATGGACTTCATAATGAGGAAATGCTGCACTGGTAATAAAGGCATCGAATGGATACAAGGAGACCATTTGGAGGACCTCGACTTTGCTGATGACATAGTTCTCATCAGCAGTCAGATAAAAACGATGCAGGAAAACACAAATGAACTATCATCAATAGCCAGCAAAATTGGGCTTGAGGTCAATCATGAAAAGACTAAAGTCATGAAAAGTTTAATTCCAACAAGTGACAAAATATACATGGAAAACAAAGCAGTAGAGATCGATCACTTTATCTATCTTGGAAGTCACATTGATCGAGAAGGGGATACGAGCAAAGAAATTAGAATCAGAATGGCTAAAGCAGCAATGTCTTTCAGAAGCCTTGAGAAGTTGTGGAAATCAAAACTCATCAGCACAAACACAAAACTTAGGCTATTCAAATCAAATGTACTATCAACCCTTACGTATGCGTGTGAAAGCTGGAAAACAACAAGAGATATAGAAACAAAGTTGAACGCATTCGAAAATAAATGTCTAAGGAAAATACTTGGTATAGAATGGAACGAATTCAAAACAAACGAGGAAATTAGAGAAATCGCCAATCAACCACTAATATCTTCAGTAATAAAGAAAAGACGATGGTCATACGTTGGTCATGTGATGAGAAGAGATAATAATCGAATAGCAAAGCAAGCCCTCATATGGGAAACAACAGGTAAAAGAAAAAGAGGAAGACCCAGGGAGACACTGAGAAGAACATTGATGAGAGAAGCAAGAGCAGCAGGAATCGGCTCCCTCAATGAGATAGAACTGCTTGCACAGAACAGAGACAGATGGCGAGATTTGATAAAATATCTTTAAAAGAAAACTGCTAGAACAAAAAATTCATATAGGAGAAGGTGTATCTTGGTCTACGCCCTATGGGCCGGTTACGGCTCGAAAGGTCAATAGATAGATAGATAGAACCAAGTATTCCAACTTTCCTCTTCTCATGATGTGCCCGAAAAATGTTGATTGCTTCTTACTGATGTTTCTTAAGAGCTCCCTTTTGAATAGAATTTTTAGAATAGAAGATAATAAAAAAAGTAAATAGCATATCTTTTACTGAACTTTGCTATTACCCTAGCATTTTTTAGCTGTGTAATTGTGTAGCCATTATACGTCAGTAGTTTGCGATTACCCTCTGACGGTAGCATGGTCCTGAGGACAGTAATCCCACAAGTCGTGATTTCTTAAAAAAAAACCGCGCTCAGCGGGGGTTGTTCCTCGGACCTGGATTTTGTGAAACCGAGTTCACTATCTCTAAGCCATAGATGTTATTTTAATGCGCATAATAATTTAAACTAAACCAGGAAATTGTGGATTGAAAGAAACATTTCGCTGATGCCATTAAAAACATAAATATTTGGCTTTAAAAAAATCCAAATTGGCAAGCCTGTTTGCGAAAGTGTATAAAGTCCAGCAGAAGTGGAATATTTCAGTTTCCAGATTGAAGAGCTTCAAACACAGGCCGAGACCGAGTACAACTGGGAACATGGTCACTGCAACGAAGTATGTTATTAGGGCATTCTCGACATCCCTAGGACGTTCTAGTCCAATCAAGACGGTGACCATCATTGGCAGTGGATTAATGGGCTCGGGAATTGCTCAGGTATACATATTTTGATTTTAAAAAGTTACTAATTCCTCGAGCGACCTCTGAGACTGAAAGTAGTGAAAGGCAGGCAAGGCAAATACTTCAAATAGTCAAAGTTCAGTGAATCAAATCACTATGTAAAATACTATGTTCTGTGTAGTAAGTATTGATCGCCGCGCTGTGACTATCATGATAATAATGTAATATGACTTTAGACTTTGACTGAACTTCGACCTCCACCTACCAACAAAGAATTAACACTTTCCTTTAGCGTTTATAAATGTTATAGGTGCGACATTAGTTAAATTAGTAGGATCGCATGTTAATGTTTGAGTTTGTTTTTTAGTCAGTTTTCTTCCAACTTTTTTCTTCCATTTTCACACTACTTTAAAAACTAACTACTAATTGCTTACTTGAATTTAGTCATTGGCAGTAGTGACACTATCGCTACAGACATAACTTAGGACATTTGCTTAATTAGCATAACCACATATAATAATTATAATGCATCTGTAGTATTACTAGTACTACATAGTTCTCATCAGCAGTCAGATAAAAACGATGCAGGAAAACACAAATGAACTATTATCAATAGCCAGCAAAATTGGGCTTGAGGTCAATCATGAAAAGACTAAAGTCATGAAAAGTTTAATTCCAACAAGTGACAAAATATACATGGAAAACAAACCAGTAGAAGAGATCGATCACTTTATCTATCTTGGAAGTCACATTGATCGAGAAGGGGATACGAGCAAAGAAATTAGAATCAGACTGGCTAAAGCAGCAATGTCTTTCAGAAGCCTTGAAAAGTTGTGGAAATCAAAACTCATTAGCACAAACACAAAACTTAGGCTATTCAAATCAAATGTACTATCAACCCTCACGTATGCGTGTGAAAGCTGGAAAACAACAAGAGATATAGAAACAAAGTTGAACGCATTCGAAAATAAATGTCTAAGGAAAATACTTGGTATAGAATGGAACGAATTCAAAACAAACGAGGAAATTAGAGAAATCGCCAATCAACCACTAATATCTTCAGTAATAAAGAAAAGACGATGGTCATACGTTGGACATGTGATGAGAAGAGATAATAATCGAATAGCAAAGCAAGCCCTCATATGGGAAACAACAGGTAAAAGAAAAAGAGGAAGACCCAGGGAGACACTGAGAAGAACATTGATGAGAGAGGCAAGAGCAGCAGGAATCGGCTCCCTCAATGAGATAAAACTGCTTGCACAGAACAGAGACAGATGGCGAGATTTGATAAAATATCTTTAAAAGAAAACTGCTAGAACAAAAATTCATATAGGAGAAGGTGTATCTTGGTCTACGCCCTATGGGCCGGTTACGGCTCGAAAGGTCAATATATAGTATTACTGAAATTAAATGTAAAGGCAAAAAATATTCCTGTACTACTGTACTCAACTGTACTGCATACATACTGAACAGTGAACTGTACTTTAACTTTAATGCTCTTATTTATCAATTTAATTATATTGAAATCCATACTGGAGTAATCAAAATGTCACTGGCTAAAGCTAACCAAAGTTGAAATAAAATGGTAACTTTTACTTTGTTGCTCAGTAATTAATTCAGCTTTGATATTTATTTTATTTTTATTATTATAAAATATTATAGTATAGTGTAACTTTCTGAGTTTGCTCCTCATTCATGGGAACATCTCAGCCTAAATGTTCTTTTTTTAAGATATTTCATTTTGTATGTCACATAGGAGTAATTTTATGTGGCCTTTATTGAGACTTAATTAAAATAATATACACAATAATCATAATGCTATACATTCAAAGCATGTTAAAAGTAATAAAAGACCTACAAATATACAAGAACTGGCTTATAAACTGCATCTTACAGAGGAAATTAAAATACTACAGCCACATTAAAATTCACAGTGGGCAGGAGAGACAATAATGAAAGGTAATGTTTCAGGAAGATGAGACAGGGGCAGACTACCACCTCCAATATCTCTGAGCTTGCCCGTTGAGTAGGGTGGAACGTCCAATAGTTGTGATGTTTTCAGCATTGTGAGCAGGTGAGGTTGTGGATATAATGAGGTCAGTTTTCTATAGCGCGAGTCGTCACAAGTATTGAACAGGCTTGGAGATATCGGTGGCAACAGACCATAATGAAGGTGGTTTCAAGACATCAGAGATCTTAAACTTTACAACAGAATCATCATCATCGAGTGCCTTCTCCGCAATGAAGGTTGCCTACCATGGAGCGCCATTCTACTCTGTTTCTTGCTTTAATGGTGCAGGCTATCATAGATTGACTTGTCCATCATTTGATGTTACTCGTCCATGTTAGTCTTGATCTGCCTCTGCCTCTTTTACCTTGTATTTTCCCTTCCAATATTACTTTTAGTAGGCTGTTGTGTCTTTTAACATGCCCCAAAAATTTCATTTGTCTTGTCTTAATTGTATTTAGTAGTTCTCTTTTTATTTTCATTTGTTTTAAAACTTCGTTTGTTTTCTTTTCTTTCCATCCAATTCTTCCTATTCTTCTATAAATCCACATTTCAAAGGCTTCAATTTTCTGTTCTGTTTTCTTGTCTAATGTCAATGTTTCTGCACCATACAGGAATACTGAGAAGATGTAACGTTTTGCCATTCTTAGTTTCAGCTCTGCTGATATTTGTTTTGTTGTTAGTATATTTTTCATGGCATTAAAATTACTTTTTGCCATACCTATTCTTTTGTTTATTTCAATTTTACATTTTCCATCATTGGTTGTGGTATGTCCCAGGTAGTTGTAGCTCTGGACTGTCTCCAGATGTATTCCCTCCACTGTGATATTTAATTGTAGGTCTTGAGAATTTTCTTTGTTTATAATCATAGTTTTAGTCTTTTTGATATTCATATCTAGTCCATATGTTTTGCTTGTTATGTCTATTACATTAAGCAATTGTTGTAGGTCTTTAGGATTTTCTGCTAGTAGTACAGTATCATCAGCATATCTTAGGTTATTGATTATCTTTCCATTAATGTTTAGGCCTGGCATCTCTGAGATGTTTTTAAAAATTTGCTCAGTGTATAGATTGAACAAGCTTGGTGATAGGATGCATCCTTGTCTTACTCCTTTTTATGCCCATAGGTGTAGAGTTCTCCTTGTTATATTTTATTATTGCTGTTTGCTCCCATTACAAATTACATATTAGTCGTATGTCTGTGTCTAGATTTATATCCTTTAGGCAATCTATAAGTTGGTTATGGTGTATTCTATTGAAAGCTTTGGTGTAGTCTATGAAGCAGGCATATATTGGTTTGTTTACTTCTATGTACTTTTCAATCAATGTTTGTTTCTATTTAATTTGATTTTGATTTTTATCATTACAGGATTGTGATCTGAATTAATATCTGCTCCTGGGTAGGTTTTGGCTTTCTTGATGCTGTTCCGGAATCTGTCTTTTATCATTATGTAATCTATTTGATTCCTCTTCCTGTCTCCAGGGCTTTTCCATGAATATAATTTCATTTTCTCTTGCTCAAAGAAGGTGTTGCATATTATCAGTCTGTTTTCTTCACAAAATTGTATTAATCTTTCTCCTCTGTTATTCCTTTTTCCTAAACCATGATTTCCTATAATGGTCTTATATCTACCTTTTCCTACTTTAGCGTTCATGTCACCCATTATAATCAAGGTGTCTGATGATTTCACTTGCTTCATAATTGTGTTTAGATCTTCATAGTATGCCTCTATTTGTTCATCTGTATAGTCTTGAGTAGGTGTATGTCTGTATTATTGCTATGTCAAATGGTTTTGCCTTCATTTTTACTAGTATAATCCTATCATTGTATGTCCAGTGGGTATTTTTATATTTTTGTAGCTCTCGTTTTATAAGAATGGCTACTCCTCTTTGATGTTCTGTTGTGTTACCTGAATATATAAATGTATATTTATCGTCTTGTATGTATCCACTTTCCTTCCATCTTGTTTCTGATATGCCTAATGTTAAATCAAGACCGCTATAGCTGGGATTTGAACCCACAACCTCTCTGTCTCAGACCAACCAGTCCCCCAAAAGTGTATATAGAAACATAATATGTTAAAATAAAATCTCATATGGGTGTAATGTCCACGTCATGCTGGATTGTGAACTGATAGTCTGACCTCAGGTACACCTTCGGTGGGAATGATAGATAAGTTTAAGGGTGACATCTTGAAGACCCTCAAATATTATGCGTTGAAATTTGATGTGGCTATCAGTATAGATTCAGTCTTGAGACTGCAGCATTTTGGGAAAATAATATAAAATAAGTGCAACTGGAACCTAGATGGTCTAGAGGTAAGACGTCAAACCTGATCAAAAAAGGTCTCGGGTTTGAATCCCACCACAGGCAATGGGAATTTTTCATTTGAAATCTGTGGTTTCTTTGTGGCTTTACTCTCCCTCAATCTTTGGGTAGTGACATCTGATGTCATCCTCTTGGCTAATGGCAAAAAACAAAAGATCCATTCTGCACATGTTAATGAAACCTAGGCTGTTAGAGATCTAAAAGAGCGGACCAAAAATGGCAGCTGTTTGGGCATAATTGATAGGAAAAATCAGCTTAAAAAAACTTCAGAACTCCCAACGATTAAATTGAGAACACCTCTTAAGTTGCAGAATATCCATCTGCATGACAAAAGGACACCTGAGCACATGGCTACCAGTGTGAAAAAGTGATATTTATGCAAAATTCAGTCCCCCTGGATTTCATTATAGAGATATCAAGCTGGTGTATGCAAACAGCAACAAATAAGAACAACAGTCTTAAGTGAATGCACAAACAGCAAACTACTGGTATCATCATAGATGTGACTGAGCACCTTTTGGTCTGACTAGAATTCTTTGATGTCACTCTAAACACATTGAATAATATCCACTAGCTGTTTTTGTTATTTACAAAACTTATTAGCTGCATTTTATATAATTAATATACATTAAAATTTATATGACAATTAACATACATTAACATACAAGCTGTTTGTGTTGTGTTGATGACCTACTAAGAGCAAATATATAAAACATATTCACACCTGCCACTATTTTTTAAATGTACATTACTTTGCTGTTATATATATGGTCTTTGGCGTATTGCCAGACAGTTGGTAGCAAGCGATTATAAGTTGCTAATTTGATAAAATATTAGTGTCTTATACTGGATGCTGCTTTACTGAACAGCTGCTCTCATGGCTGAATCTGCCAATATTGGATAGACAGATCCATCCGCAGAATGAACAAGATGTATTTGTGGTACCTGGCCTTGTCTCATTTCTCTTGCACCTTTTTGTCTTCTGAATTTGTTATCAGCACTGCCTCGAATGTTGCTGTGCCATTTTTTATTTTTTTTTCACCTTGTGTTAAGATCTGCAGCCAGATTTTCCAAATTTTTCTCGCTGATAGAGAATTCACTTAAGAAAGCCCTGCAAACATCCTTATATCTTAGCACTGGTCTACCCTTTGGTCTCTTTCCATCCCTAAGTTCGCCATACAATATTTGTTTGGAAATATGCTTGTTTGCCATTCTTCTTATATGACTCGCCACCTTAGTCTATGACTTCTAAGGGTTGCCATGATGGATAGGAGTTTGGCTCATTGCAAGACTTTAAGAGTTGGTTACTTTATCCTGCCATCATACTGGATGGTGTGAATGTGTATAGTTGTTTGTTTCACTGATGTTTCAACATGTTAAGTTGTTTCATATTCAATTTTTTTGTTTGTTTCAGTCCAATATGGTGGGAAAGCTGTAGCTGTTTTTAAATATGTTGACCTATTCACAATTGTTGGCTAAGTCCTTTGAGTGCTTTTTTCTAACTCTTAAATTGAAAATATATAGAAAGTACAGTAAAAAAAAAAAGTAAAGAGCCCCCATCACGCCAAGTGGCGTATAAGGAATATGTTGTTAGTGGCCATACATTTTACTGACCTTTGGCACATGATTTTTGGGGTAATGTGGTTGGTATTACGCCCATGCCGCTCTACTTTCCCAGAAAGAAATCCGGTACCCATTTAAGGCTGGGTGAACATGGAAGCCGTCGGTTGGGATCGAACCCTACCCCTTGTCCTTTGCAGTCCAGTTCAC
The DNA here is from genome assembly GCA_032433765.1 of Megaustenia siamemsis. Taxonomy (NCBI): domain Eukaryota; kingdom Metazoa; phylum Mollusca; class Gastropoda; order Stylommatophora; family Ariophantidae; genus Megaustenia; species Megaustenia siamemsis. Next base: position 46,072,765 of record JAVIAB010000073.1, read on the forward strand.
TAACCACTGAGCTATCGCGGCTCATACTACAAATGCATGTGGTACTGTTAGATATAACAAAGAATATGCCCAAAATGGAACACAAACTGAATAAAGGATATGTTTGCTATAAATCTGGAAGCAATTTGTTACAACACTTTAGGAATTGTCATCATTGAGTGCCGTCTCCACATCAAAGGTTGGCTACTATGGAGCGTCATTCTGCTCTGTCTCTTGTTTTGATAGTGCAGGTTGTCATAGGCTGATTTGTCCACCTTTTGATGTTAGTCGTCCATGTTAGTCTTGGTCTGCTTCTGCCTCTTTTACCTTGTATTTTCCCTTCCAAGATTACTTTTAGTAGGTTCTTGTGTCTTTTAACATGCCCCAAAAAATCTCATTTGTCTTGTTTCAGTTGTGTTTAATAGTTCTCTTTTCATTTTTAGTTGTTATAAGACTTTGTTTTCTTTTTGTATCATCCAATTCTATTTATTTTATAAATCCACATTTCAAAGACTTGAATTTTCTGTTCTGTTTTCTTGTCTAAAGTCCATGTTTCTGCACCATACAGGTTTGAGGAATGTTGAGAGGATATAACATTTAGAAATTGTAGAAACAAACAAAACAGACAGGAAAATTGGAGATAAAAAAAACCCAAGTACATTAACAAAAATAAATGCATGATCTCAGTAGATCGAACAGACATGCTTCTTAGTTCCATTAAGTCAGTTAGAAAAACTGACAAGTGGTATAAAAAAAAGTGTTTTACAATGTCTTAATATAAAATTATGTTCATTATACACTTGTGCCTGTTGTCTGCCTGAAGTCTGCCTGAATTCTATTATAGTTCCCTTTATGGCATTTGGGAACCACAATAGCTCAGTGGTTGGTGAACTGGACTACAAAGAACAAGCGGTCGAGTTCGATCCTGATCAAAGGTTTCTAGGTACTTCTTCTACCTTTTAGCTCCCAGGGGAGCATAGGTCTTCAACAAACACTTTCCAAGTCGTTCTGTTTTTTGCAATTCTTTTAAGATCATTCCATGTCTTCCCCATCATCTTCATCGCTGCTTCGATCTGTCTTCTCCAAGAATTCCTTGTCTTCCTCTTTGTCTTTTCCCCTGGGGATTCCAAAAAATGGCCTGTTGTGTAATACTCTCAGTTGGCTTCCGTAGTGTGTGTCCTATCCATCGCCATCGTCTTCGCTGTATCTCTTTATCTACTGGTATTTGACCGGTACATTTTCATAATTCCACGTTAGTGACCTTGTCCTGCCATTTCCATCCCTTTATTCTGCGCAAGCATCCATTAATGAAAGTCTGTACCTTCGTGATTCTCAATTTTGTTATTCTCCATGTTTCACAGCCATATAATAGGACCGACTTAACATTTGAGTTGAAAATTTTTATTTTTGTATTTAGCCTAATTTCTTTGGATTTCCATATGTTTCCCAGTGCAATGAAAGCTCCTCTTGCTTTTGATATCCTTATTTTGGTATAATTTTCTGTTCCTCCCTCTTTATCTATATTACTGACCAGATATATATTCTCTCCAGTCTTTAGGTATTTCTTCCCTCTCCCAAATTTTATCCAATAGATCATGTAACATCTTGGTAGAGGTGTTAATATCTGCTTTGATGGCTTTCGAAGGAATTTCATCTGGTCCTGTGGCTTTACCATCTTTTAATAGTTTGATGGCTTTCATTATTTCTTCTTTGCTTGGTTTTCCGCAGTTAACGTGTAACTCTTCTTCTGCTGGTAGTATATCTGGAGGATTATTTGAGCCGGGTCTGTTCAAAAGTTCTTCAAAGTGCTCTTTCCATCTCTCCATTTGTTCCCTTATATTACTAAGCAGATTTCCTTTCTTATCTTTGATAAAGGCGTTGATCTGTTTGTATTTTCCACCTAATTTCTTTGTGCTGTTGTACAGTTCTTTCATATTCCCTTTATTTGTTGCTTCTTCTTTCTTCTTTAGCTAGTTCATCTATATATTTCCTCTTATCCCTTTTAATGCATCTTCTCACTTCTTTATTCACCTCTGCTGTGTAATCTTCCTGTGTCTTGGCTTTATTACTTCTTGTTTTGCTTTTATTTATGTCTGCTTTCTTGTTCTTTCTTTCTTTAATTTTATCCAGGGTCTCTGCTGTCATCCATGCCTTATCCTGGCGTTCTCTTTTCCCCAGCGTTTCTTCGCATGTCTCTTTCCATATATTTTTACCTGTTTCCAATGATCTTCTATATTTATTGTATTTTCTAGTTGTTGGACGACTTGGTATTTGTTTGATATTGTGACTGCGAATTTATCTTTAATTCCTTGTTCTTTAAGAAACCCTACATTGAAATACTTTCTACCCTTATTCGTTGTAGTATACCTTTTTAATTTAATTTTTAAGATTCTAGGTACACCCAGCTTTAAATGGGTACCGGATTTTTTCTGGGAAAGTAAAGTGGCGCGGGCGTAATACCGACCACATCACCCCAAAAATCATGTGCCGAAGGTCTATAAAAATTATGGTCACTAACAACATATTCCCTATACATCACGGGGCTCTTTACTTTTTTTTAAAATAGCATTTGAAATACCAAAACGGGTGTCCGGTAGCGCAATCGATAGGCGGTTGGCTTACCACGGCAACAGCCGGGGTCCGTACCATGGCGAGGACACCTGGGTTTTACTAATTCCCTAAAAATTAGTACCTCTGAAGTCGGAGTAAATCTGCCTACATGGCGAGGGGCATCCTGTAATGGGATAAAACAGACTTTACACGCAAAATTCAGTCCCACAAAATTGAGTGGGTGGGACTTCGTCAGAGGTCAAAGCTGACGAAAGCGAACGAACGAAATACCAAAACATGAATTTTTCATGATCTTTCTCCATTCTTCCCTTTTATATGCCAGTTTTTGGATTTTAATATTTAAATCTGTACCTTTCCAACCATTGTGTGCAGCAGAAACATCCAATAAAATAACAGGATAAAAAAACTCTTAGTATGGTAGATTTTTATAAAATGGTAATAAAGGTAGGCAAGGAAGTATGAAGAAAATAAATAATGCAGTCTTAAAACAGCTGAAATTAAAAAAATGCACTGGGGCAGAGGCGTCCAACAGCAGCAGAACTGAAAGTTGTCAATTATTTATAGCCGATGGTTTGCATCAGGATCGGTGAACCAGAATTATCCGGACCCTTCAGCTCCTTTTGATGGTGCCCCTAATAACAGACTAGCTTGTCTAGTCTGGCAAAGTGAGTAGGGATCAATAGTTTTATTGCAAACCGCAACGCCATGCTAACACACCTACATAGCATCCTCTTGAGGGTGAATGATTAAGAGGTCTAACCTTTAGTCATTGCATGAAAACACAAACAAAAGAATGAAAAAAGAACTGCTTACAATATGACCTTCTTGTCCAGAGAAAGAATGAAGAAGGAACTACTTACCAAATGGCCTTCTTGTCCAGAGAAAGAACGAAGAAAGAACTACTTACCAAATGGCCTTCTTGTCCAGAGAAAGAACGAAGAAAGAACTACTTACCAAATGGCCTTCTTGTCCAGAGAAAGAATGAAGAAAGAACTACTTACCAAATGGCCTTCTTGTCCAGAGAAAGAATGAAGAAAGAACTACTTACCAAATGGCCTTCATCTCCAGAGAAAGAATGAAGAAAGAACTACTTACCAAATGGCCTTCTTGTCCAGAGAAAGAACAAAGAAAGAACTACTTACCAAATGGCCTTCTTGTCCAGAGAAAGAATGAAGAAAGAACTACTTACCAAATGGCCTTCTTGTCCAGAGAAAGAACGAACAAAGAACTACTTACCAAATGGCCTCCTTGTCCAGAGAAAGAACGAAGAAAGAACTACTTACCAAATGGCCTTCTTGTACAGAGAAAGAACGAAGAAAGAACTACTTACCAAATGGCCTTCTTGTCCAGAGAAAGAATGAAGAAAGAACTACTTACCAAATGGCCTTCATGTCCAGAGAAAGAATGAAGAAAGAACTACTTACCAAATGGCCTTCTTGTCCAGAGAAAGAATGAAGAAAGAACTACTTACCAAATGGCCTTCATGTCCAGAGAAAGAATGAAGAAAGGACTACTTACCAAATGGCCTTCTTGTCCAGAGAAAGAACGAAGAAAGAACTACTTACCAAATGGCCTTCTTGTCCAGAGAAAGAATGAAGAAAGAACTACTTACCAAATGGCCTTCTTGTCCAGAGAAAGAACGAAGAAAGAACTACTTACCAAATGGCCTTCTTGTCCAGAGAAAGAATGAAGAAAGAACTACTTACCAAATGGCCTTCTTGTCCAGAGAAAGAATGAAGAAAGAACTACTTACCAAATGGCCTTCTTCTCCAGAGAAAGAATGAAGAAAGAACTACTTACCAAATGGCCTTCTTGTCCAGAGAAAGAATGAAGAAAGAACTACTTACCAAATGGCCTTCTTGTCCAGAGAAAGAACGAAGAAAGAACTACTTACCAAATGGCCTTCTTGTCCAGAGAAAGAACGAAGAAAGAACTACTTACCAAATGGCCTTCTTGTCCAGAGAAAGAATGAAGAAAGGACTACTTACCAAATGGCCTTCTTGTCCAGAGAAAGAATGAAGAAAGGACTACTTACCAAATGGCCTTCATGTCCAGAGAAAGAATGAAGAAAGAACTACTTACCAAATGGCCTTCTTGTCCAGAGAAAGAATGAAGAAAGGACTACCTACCTAATGGCCTTCTTGTCCAGAGAAAGAATGAAGAAAGAACTACTTACCAAATGGCCTTCTTGTCCAGAGAAAGAATGAAGAAAGAACTACTTACCAAATGGCCTTTTTGTCCAGAGAAAGAATGAAGAAAGGACTACTTACCAAATGGCCTTTTTGTCCAGAGAAAGAACGAAGAAAGAACTACTTACCAAATGGCCTTCTTGTCCAGAGAAAGAACGAAGAAAGAACTACTTACCAAATGGCCTTCTTGTCCAGAGAAAGAATGAAGAAAGGACTACTTACCAAATGGCCTTCTTGTCCAGAGAAAGAATGAAGAAAGAACTACTTACCAAATGGCCTTGTCTAGAGGCCAAAGTCTTACTTCTAGACCATCCATCCCCATTAATCATAAATCACCATCAAATTGTGAACACATTTTTTTTTCTACTTTTAGGTGGCAGCAGCAAGTGGACACACAGTTACGGTTGTGGACCAAAATCAGGACATTATTGACAAAGCTGCATCTGCCATCAAGAAAAGTCTCGGCCGAGTTGTAAAGAAAAAGTTTCCTGATGACCCAAAAGTAAGTTACTATTTTGTAGAAATGTAGCACGCCTAGTTGTCATTACAAAACTGACTTATGTTGATATGTACAAAAAAATGTTTGTATCCTATGAAATTGGCAGTGTGTTCGATTATTACATTTTGAGATCTAGAAAAAGTAATGTCTTGTCATCACGGAATGTACAGGAAACATGATGATGACATTTAACAGGATATTTTACCTTGTTTAAAAAAAGAGATGGGAGTATAATCTTAATCATCATTGGTTTACTGACCCTGATGTAAGCTATCAGCTTTGAGTCGCAGACCACTTTCAGTCCATGCATTGCCAAAATCGTATCCCTGTGTTTGATAATTAAAGAACTTACTTATCCATATGGCAAGTTGTAAAGGCTTTCAACTTTAATATATTGTCCTGGTCCAAATTTTTTACACTGTGGATATATTAGCCCATCTATCTATCTGTCCCATCTAACCTAATCTATTATCCTTTCAAGTTGAAGATGACACATAAGTAATATACGTTTTTTTTAAACACATAAAATAAGAAAAATTATACTTTAGCAAGAAATTATGTGTTCATTAATGCTTACTTGTTTATTATTATTCTAATGAAAAAATGTATAATTTGTTTGTCACTTTTTTTATGGACAGGCTCAGCAGACATACATCAATGATGTTATGAGTCACCTGTTTTTGCAAACAGATGCTGTTGCTGCAGTAAAGTCTACAGACCTAGTGGTTGAAGCTATTGTTGAAAACTTAGATATTAAGAGAAAACTCTTTGCATCCCTGGATAAGGCTGCACCTCCGTAAGTAGCAATGAATGTGTTTTTTTTTTTGTGGAGAGAGGGCCAAAATGCCCAACAGCTTCTGGTTGAATGTTGTCAGTGACATGACTGACTCAATACATCAGGATAAGTGAACCAGAACTGATCAAGATCCTATTCTAGCTGTTCATGGTGGGTCAGGAAACAGACTAATTAGATTTTAATCTCCATTTCATTGTGGTAACAACTCAATGAGCCTTTAATACGAACTGTGAAAACACCAGACCCAAGGGCCAACCACAATGAAGGATGGATTGATTGAATATTACAAACACTATTATATTAAACACAACAGCAAGGAAAGCCAACAGAAGAGGAAAAGATTGCAAACATAAACACTTAAACTTTTGACTTGATGCTTAAATGTAAATGAGGAAGGAAAGAAGAATAAGATTGTGTTTTTTTGGGTGTAATGATGCTGTATGATACTGCTGAAATATAACAGTTTGATTGTGTAATAATCTGATGATACATGTTTTATTTTAAGTACAACCCCAAGTGGACCAGTCACAACTAGAATAGTTTAGATATTCTTACAAAATGAAAATTCTCATGCAAGAAATAACAAGCAAGTCAAATTTAGATTCCCAAAGTTAACATAAAATCAGATTTGAACTTATTATTTGACAGCACCTGGAAGATTAGGACTAGACTGATAAACAATTGATACTTGTCTTTATGGCAAAGTAAATGTTTTTATTCATAATCATGACAGACAGACTTCTTTTTAGTTTTTGTCTCTGAAGCAGGCAGGGGTGCATTGTGTTGCTAGATACAGCAGAGTCACAATATCTTGCAATCTTGGACCTGGCACATCCATCTTTGGCATGGATTAATTTACTCAGCAATTTTTGTTTGGGCAGCGGCCATTTTTGGCCTATTCTTGTGGACTTTTAACTAGGAAGGGTTCTTTAATATGTGTGAATGCACATGGGGCCTCCTTGTTTTTGCTGTTATCTGTGAAGGCTAGACACTGGATCTCTTGACACAATGACCATGGAATCAGGGTTAACAATTCCCACTGCCTGTGGTGAAATTTGAACCCGGAACCTTCCTGTCTAGAGGTGAATGTCTTACATCTAAACAACTCAGTCCCCCCGACAGACAGACTAATAAATAGTTTATGATCTATTTATATATCTTTATTTTATTTTTGTGAAATGGTGAATTCATACTCATTAATTTTGACCATGTGTTAATATTGTAATTTTAATTTCAGACATGCAATATTTGCTAGCAATACATCATCAATCTCAATCAGAGACATTGCTACAGCCACAAGCAGACAAGACAGATTTGGGGGTTTACATTTCTTTAATCCTGTGCCTGTTATGAAATTAGTTGAGGTAGGTAAAGAATAAAAATTAACAATGACCATAAAAAAACATTCAAAAGAGATAAAAGATTAAGGATAAAGGAGATAATCAGTCTGACACGTAGAAGCATACTTATATAAAAGGACAGAAGCTATCTTTTATTGTAAAAGAACACTTAATTAAGTGAGGCTATTGACATAAGACTACATGACTACAGAAACAGAAGAGTTTTATTGTGATTTTCATCAAACCAGGATTTTGCTCCCCTTGTCCCATACCTGTACTATAAAGCTTCATTATACAAGGATGCCTGCCTGCACTATATCATTCTGTGTGTTCTTAATTTTGTTTTGTTGTTGATTTCCTGCCCAGCCTAGTTACTGCAACAAATGTAGAATTTATCATGCCCAGTGCTTTGCACCAATTGTCAACTATCTATGCAGATTGACAGGCCTGACCAAATGAGTTGCGATCATAATAGGAAGACAAACCTTTTTGCTCCCAAAAAATACAGTGTTAATGGGATTTTTTTTGGACTGATATATCACAGCTGACTCAAAACCATTTCTGGATAACTAAGAACAGGAGGCCAGGTTAGATCCCTGATTAATGATCTTAAATACAGCTTCAATAGTTATAGGATTTTTCTGGGGAAAAAAGCATGGTCTGGTGTGATACCAATGACATCACCCATAAAATGTGCCATTTGTTTTTGAAAAATATGGACGCTAACACATTTTCCCAAAAACCCTTAGGCTCAGAGACTCTTTAACCATTACATATTGATTACCTACCCTTACCTGTATTTGTGAACAAAGGAGGAGGAAAGAGTAATCATCAGGTAATAATCAGAAAAATATTTTCATTAATTTGTAATCCAGACATGTTCAGATTAAAAAGAAAAAAATATTATTTTCAATATACAGGTTATTAGAATTCCAGAAACTACTGATGAAACATTTGCTGCACTTGAATCTTTTGGAAAAACTCTAGGCAAAAAGACTGTTCAGTGCAAGGTTTGTCATTGTGTTGTGTCTGTTTGTGATCATTGCTAAATGTTTGATGATGTAATTATATTTAAGACATGGTTCTAAATCTTTCTGACAAAATTGTAATGTTTTCAAATGCACTTATGGTAAATTTTTTTACTTTATTTTTATTTGTGACATAAAAAAAAAAAGTTGCGATATTATAACAATATGTACCATAACTGTTAAAGCATACCGGCTATCTTAGATAAAGACTTAGAAAAACTAACTAAACAAAAATATAATTTTACTTAAAATCTGTTAATAAAAGCTAGAAAACATAAACATAACGCATGGTCTAAGGTCAAAATGATTATGAGAGTTATTGTTCATCTTTGGTGTTGATGCAAACTGTCATAATTCTTTTTTCCCTCATTTTCCTTTCAGCGTCGAGGGGATATATAATTCGCAGTATTTTTCTCTTCTGTTCACTTCTGCTGCTGTGATATTTCCTTGTGTTTGTAATATTCCACCAGTCCATCTTTTTCATAGTCGAGTAGTCTTGGGTCTAGTGTAAAACATTCATTGAAGGCTCTTTGTTTTGTATTTTGATCTTTCTGCCTTGTCAAGTAGCCAAACCATTTGATCTCTTTTTACTTTACATATTCTTGCCGGGGATTATTCCTAGTTTTTTCTCAGTTCTTTATTTCTGATTTTGTCTCTCAGGTTGTTCCCTGTCATTCATCTAACACTTTTGATCTCAGTAGAGGTTATTTTTCTTATTATTCTTGGATCTAGGGTGCAGGACTGGCATTAGTAGCACAACATTAGGATGAAGATTGTATTAAATCACTTCTTAAAATTTTTAAGGTAGTGGATTCAGAGATATAATATGGATAATATAAAATATCTGCTGTAAAAGTATGAATATGAACTTTGGCATCAGCTTAGAACTGTAACTTTTGTAAATCTTTGCTCAGATGAAGACACCTCATTAAAGTAAGTTGCTCTCATATGTTCTGTTCTAAATATTGTTTAGATTGATAGAAACCACTCTGACTTTTGTTCATCCTTTTGTTGATATACCTAATTTGTTTCCTTTAATGTTGGATTTGTTTCCTTTGACAGTAGATTTTTCTTTTCAAGTGCATTGTAAAAAGTGTGACAGTATTGTAGGTAGGAGGCTGTTTTTTAAAAATAAATTTTACCAATTTAAAAAAAAAATGTCCCTTTTTTCCCTCATGGTGGGGGAAATTTCCTCAAGCATCAGTGAGACATCAGAGAAACCTTTGTAACACAGGTTAGCCCTCAAACAATGCTTTGAAAATACAATTTTTTCAATAACTTTTTAATAATTCAAACATACGTCTGTATTGTTGAACTTACGGAGGTCGTAGGAATAGACAACGTTGCACCTCTGGTAGCCATGTTGCAGTGATTACAGAGTGTATGACAATATGGGAGTGTGTGATAGAAGTCGAGGGGAAAGTGAGAAGAGTTCACTCAAATAGAAATATCGAGTTTCACGTGGAAAGAGAGAAGGAAGAATGTAAACAGGGATATGATTGGTTGGAAGGGAGGAAGTTAGGAAAAACGATAAGTTAGAAGGTCAGTCTAGATGGGACCAGTACTCAATGCGGATGGTGGCTTTTTGCAACCGATACCGTGAGTTGTAGGTTAGTTACACAAAACAGTGGTAGTGTTAGTTTGTGCTTGGCAGTTGAGCGGAATGGACCTGGCACATGGGTCAATGTTAAGTAAACTTGTGTTACCAGTATAGATGCAAGTAGAGGTAGTTGTGAAACTCATTAGCAACGAACAATTTAAGTGATAGTAAGTGAGAAAGCTCTCGCAGATTTAATACTCAACAATGAGTGCGCTATTATAAGGTATTTGTGAAACTCAGAAGCAATGAACAATTTATGTGACAGTGAGCGAGACAGCTCTCGCCGAATTAATGCTCAATAACATGTGTGCTATTGTAGGCACGAACAGATGACATTGTGAAATTCATCAGCCAAGACCAGTTGTCGATAGCTAGCGGGAAGATCCCGCGCAGTGTTTTTTAAGAGAGTCCGACCGAGTGGAGTCGGCTCCAACAGGATGTCACCAAATTGCATGGTGGCCTGAAGGAAGTACTGTAACTCTGCACCCTGTCATGATAAAGCCGTCTAGTGAGTTGATGTAACTACAAACCGGTGCTGGAGGTGTATAATTTATGGAAGGGCAGTGGTACCAATGCAGCCCTTAGTTAAAAGCCAAGACACGTTGGCGTAGGGTGTATGGGTGGAACTAGCCCGACCACGTGAAGGGGTCACACTGACAGTAGTGCAAGAAAACGAGGCGAGTTCATGTGTTATGCCTCATTGTTAACAAGTATTGTGAGAAGTGCCGCTGACAAACATACTGTGGTTGGAAGTGTACAATGTTGTGTGAGGGTGATATTCCATAAATAAACCTTGATTGTGTATTTTAAAGTGGTGTTCCATTGACTACTTACTCAAGGCTGACTGTATATGTCTGTGCCTAGCAAAGAACGAAAGCTGGGGGGGACCAAGCACGGGCCCAGCAAAGCAGTGATGGTCTTAACAACAAAACATCGCGAAGTACAGGGTTATACGATCACGATGGACAAGTGTGTCGGGCCACTAGAAGGTTCCTGCAGGAGTCAAGCCTAGCGCTGACCAAATTGTGTCAGTCCATGAAGGTGTCAACAAGCAAAGGTGATACAGGGCAGTGCAGTACAATTGCAGTGTCCAGGTAATCGAGCATCAAGATCTGACACCATCGATTATAAAGAATAGGTCAACATGTCATTGAGGCGGGATGTCAAACTTTCTGGTATAGCCACAGCATGATTTCTTTGAATATCAGGCCATAAATCTAACATAATGTAGGAAATTATTACAGCAACCGATTCCAGTGTGTCGGCTTGGGTAAATACACAGTTGTTTAGCAAACATTCAAAGAAAAAACTATTTTTGGAACCCAAATGTAACATTTAAGTGGTAGTAATTTTTACGACTGTATCGTGACGTCATCACCCATAGATATGTATCGTAATCTAGGGTTAAAGGCTCCATAAATTGTTGTTACTATGTTTACATTGTAAGTTACAGGGTTTACATGGTATGTTACAATATTCATTTGATACATTACTATGCTTACCTGGTATTTTGCTATGCTAACATGGATTGTTTTCTTTTGCGTTCACCCAATTATTACTTCTCTTTTTCGAATGCCCTTAAAACCGTTAAGTGGACATAATTTATATTACATTTGGTTAAGCATCAAGGTGCAAAGCCAGTAACATCTGATGTCAGAACAGCATTTACTTGGTTTTGCTTGGCCAGACTAATTAAACTGTTTCCTGAGGCAAAGCACTTGACAGCAACAGAGCTGGCAGCTCTCAGCGACTCATGGCTGATGACTTGTGTCAAGATTGGTGAACCAGAACCATCCAGACCCTACTCCACCTCTTCACGGTCTAAAAACTAATCTAAAAACAGACTAACCAGTCTAGGTCTAGTCTGGCCAAGTGAATAGAAATAAAAAGGGGAAGGCAGCTTGGCACTCAAATGCTATGCTGAAGTTACTTGTTTTGGGCCGAAAGGCACAAATATCAACAGTTTTACTGCAAAACACAACACATCTATGCCCACTTAACATCCCTTTAATGACAGATAACAAAGAAATCAATCAATTCCTTTAGTAGTCATTGGTTTAAAGCCAGAAAGAGAAAGAGAAGACTGTTTCCAATGCTTATGGTGAAAAGATGGAGTAGGATCTTAATCAATTCTGGTTCACTGATCCTAATACCAGCAGTCAGATAGGGGCTACTGACAGTTATTAGCTAATGCACTGTCCAGCAGCTTGAGCTCCCCATCTGGTATGTAAATTAAGGTATGGTATGAAATGAAATGAGTAAAAAATATTTAAAAAGAGGCCTACTGTGCGAGACACAATGGAAAATGCTGATAAGAGAGAGACAAGGACAACAGGCATTATCAACATTACTGAGAATGAGAAGCTCACCAAGAAAAGAGGGATGCAAATTGTGAGTCCAGTGTGATGTTTAATGGTACTAGAATGTTGATGATTGCAGTGATAAAGAATGTTCTAACACCGGTTACCAAAAAATGAGTATATAGGTAATTATTTAACACTTCAGTTTAATCTTACAATAATTTTTTTTTTCAAATATAGGATACACCGGGATTTATTGTTAATCGTCTACTTGTACCTTACATGGTGGAAGCAATTCGTCTTTTTGAAAGAGGTATTGGACTTTCTGTAGTTTTTTTTTAAGGTTAAATTCAAATCTTACGACTTTATGAGAACTGTTTGAGAACAATTAATTGCCTGACAAATCATGGTATTAATTCAAAGATGTGTGATTATGTCGCAGTCTCCAATACTGAATTCCATTAGTGTACTAACTTCTACACAGGTTGAAATTATTAATCTTTGCAAATCGTGTTTCAATATTCCGATTGTTTATGATGAATGATATCGTATGACAGAGAACAGATGGTTGTGTTCAATTTCTGTGCGGTTTCGCCTTATGTCTTTTGGCGTGTGCTGAGACTGCTATGATGGGGACTACAGCTACCTTTCTTTGTTTGGTAGATAGTAATTCGGATGATTCCACTGGCACGGACAGTTGCGCAGTTATGTATTTTAATTCGTTTGCAGTGATACCGGGGCCTTCCATAACCAATCTTCGCAAATAATGTAATACACTCTCTCAACTATTTCTGCTATTGAAATGGTCACTGGTTGACGTCAACATTTGTCTCATTCATCAATGTTTTAGCACCCTTAAGCCAGGAAAATAACCCAGATGTCTTTATAACATTTCTTAGCATTTTGTAGCCATTTTCTCAAACTTGTAACAAAATATGATGTAAATATGCTGCTCAAAGAAATCCACCAGGTCTAAAATTGCAGAGAACGCTTAACATATGTTTAAAAAAAACATGTATATGTTATTATAATACAGAATGCTCATATTTATCACACTTCTCTCATACAATGGGGGTCATGATTTAGCAGTCTTTGTTATAACTACTGTCCATTTTAACATGTGAAATTAGGTCCTTGTATTTTTGTTTACTGGGCCTTGTATACACTGGTAGGTCAAAGCTGATGAGGCTGGAAACCAAGAGTTCCTTGGATAGAGTCAAAGACAGAATCTTTGCAGAACAGAGTGAATCTTATTCAGCAACAATCCTTAATTTGAGGAGAGAGAGATTAAAGTTGTTACAGTTGCCCTCATCATCATATTCTTGAGCCATTTCCACATCAAAAGATTGGTCACTGAATTGTCAGGTACTTCTATCTCTTGATGTTTTCAATCCACTTTTGTCTTTGCCTTCCTGTGCCTAATTTACATTATATTCTTTCCTAAACGGACATTTAATTTGTATTGGTTGACTTGTGTTCAATAGTTCTGTCTTCATTTCAGCAGTTTCAAAACTTCATTATTTGTTCCCATTCTTCTAGAAATCTGTTTTTCAGGGACTTCAATTTTCGTACCTGTTTTCATATATAGAGTATATGTTTCTGCATGATACAGGAGTGTAGAGTCAATATAACACATTATTATTTTTAGTTTTACTTCTTGTATTTGTTTTGATGTAATTATGTATTTCATGTTAGTAAAAATGTCCGTAAGTGGGTTTCAGTGACACAAGTGAATGGGGTAATAATTGTGGCGTATTCTCAATTATTACTTGAAAGGGTATCACCACTGTTTTTGTCATTAGTGAACGACATATATAGAAGCATAAAACCTTTGAAACACTTACATACTGTCCTGGTCATTAGTGGTTTGTGATACATAGCGCATAACCTGGCCTCTAGTCTGTGGTGGGAATGATGGACATGCACAAAGATCTTGTCATCAATGCAGTCAATGATGACATGTTGGATATCACCACAGCTTTTAGTGAAATGTTTATGAGACTGTAACATTTTGAAGTATGTGAGACATGTAGAAAAGACAGTCTTTAAAGATCAGCTAGATGTGTACACAAATGGTGAGCATTATTCTTCATCACATGCTGGAGAAGTGACTACACCTATGAGTTTAGACTGAGCGTTGTAAGGTCAACTCTAGCTACAATGAACAGTGAACCAGATCATTATCATCATGGAGCGCCATTCTGCTCTGTCTCTTGCTTTGATGGTGCAGGTTGTCATAGGCTGACTTGTCCATCTTTTGATGTTACTCAACCATGTTAGTCTTGGTCTGCCTCTTTTACCTTGTATTTTCCCTTCCAAGATTACTTTTAGTAGGCTGCTGTGTCTTTTAACCCCAAAAACCTCATTTGTCTTGTTTGAATTGTGTTTAGGAGTCTCTTTTAATTTTTAGTTGTTGTAAGACTTCGTTTCTTTTAATTTCTTTCCGTCTAATTCTTCCTAATATTCTATAGATCCACATTTCAAGGGCTTGAATTTTGTGTTCTGTTTTCTTGTTTAATGTCCACAATACAGGAATGTTGAGAAGATGTAACATTTTGCTATTCTTAGTTTTAGCCCTAATGTCATTTGTTTTGATATTAGTATTTTTTTCATAACATTAAAATTACTTTTTTGCTATTGGCATCTATGTAATGTTCTTAAAGATTTGTTCAGTTTATAGATTGAACAAGCTTGGTGATAGAATGCATATCTGTCTTGCTCCTCTCTTTATTTCAATAGGCACAGAGTTCTCTTTGTTATATTTTATTGTTGCTGTTTGCTCCCAGTAAAATTACATGTTAGTCCTTTCTTCTTCCCACCTGTCACATAAGGTTATAATTTATAAGACTATAGTTTTTACTACATTTGTTAACAACAGATCTTATTATTAATTATTGTTGCAGGTGTTGCAACTCCACAAGATATAGATGCTGCCATGAAGCTCGGGGCTGGCTATCCAATGGGTCCATTTGAGCTCCTGGACTATGTAGGGCTTGATACAACTAAATTCATCATTGATGGTACGTGCTAAATATCTTAAAAATAGTTGGAGCTTTCTGATGTGGTGCTATTATAACATGTCAGGCATGAACAGAGTTTTAAAAACATTGTTAAATGAAGTTTGAATTAAAGGTATAAGGTCAGATAGATTAAATATTTGATCATCATCAAGTACCATGCCTGCTGGTGTAGGTGATCATGTCCTTCTTAACTGTCTGTGGTAAAACAGGTAAATGAATTTAAATATCCGGGAACAATGTTAACCTCAGATGGTAGATGTACAACAGAGGTGAGGTGCAGAATAGCTCAGGCAAAAGCAGCTTTCCAAAAAAATGAGGAAGATACTGTGCAATCTATTTTTGAAAATAGAAACAAGAAATATTGGATAGAGTTCCATAAGTATGGACTATACTGATGTATTTATTCATAATAGGAGAAGTGGCAGTCAACAGCATAGAATATTAGAAGATAAAATGCAAAGAAAAATTGACATTTAAGACATAGGCTTTCTTGCATAAGCTGCATGGTGTGGCATTTAGACTTTTTCTCAGCCTTTATTTTTCTTCTAGAAAAATGTTTACCAGAACTCTATCATCCCGGCCCCATAACAAGAAAATCATAATTTACCATGCCTCTGTCAGTTGTGTTATTGATAACACTGACCAATTCATGTAAATTAAACAGCAAGAAGTTCTAGATAGATTTTATTCAAAATTTACCATTGAGCCTTACAAAAAAAAGCCCTGTATATAGTGATTATTTTGTTTTTATTACATTTTTTTTTAACCTGAACTCTTGTCATCTCATCTCATAAAAAAAAATAAAAATTGTAATTGACCAGACCTCTGGTGTACTTATAATTGGATTATCATTGTCAATGACCAATATGTGAAATTATAAGAATATTAAAGTTTTCATTTACTTATAAATTATGTATCAGAGAATTTTTGTTTGTTTTATATCTCTAGTGAAGTTACTGGGGATTGAATTTTGTGTGAAAATAACTTTTTCTTATTTTATTTATTAAACCAGCTGGCATGTGCTCGCGTGTTCCTTGCTATACAGGCAGATGTTCTCTGACTTAGAGATACTTTTTTCTTATTTCTGTCAGAGTTCTGAAGCATTTCTTTGGTTATTTTTTTCTATCAACTTTGTCAAAGCATTGATAATTTTTGGCCTACTCTTTTCAATTTCTGACTGCCAATGTTTCTTTAACATACACAGATTGCCATGGAAACTTTTTTTTTTTTTTTTTTTTTTTTTTTGTGTGTTATTATCTGGGCGGGCTAAATATTGGATCTCATACCCAGAGGCTAGGAGTTGGTGAAGTTACAAAGAAACCACAGATTAATTTTTTATTTTTTAAATTGTCACCTCCTGTGGTGGGAATTGAACCTGAGACCTTCCTGTCCAGAGGTAGATATGTTACCTTTAGACCACCCAGCTCCCTCTGGATCGTTAAGTCCTAAAAGTTTACTGCAATATGTTTCACCCCTTTCAGACTGACAAAAAAATGCCCTGCTTATACTGATCTTAAGTTAGAGTTAGGGAATTGTGGAAAGATACATGAAAATTTAATTAACAATTTCTGCATCAGTCTTAAAATGACTAATAGTATGATATGATGATCGTGTATAAGATTTCAAAATGATCATATTTTTCCTTAGTGACTTTTATATACTGAGCTAAATGTGTACAGACAAATAATCATTTTGATTTGATATTCAGAACTATTGCACCCTTTTAAAAAAAAACGATTAATCTAAATAATTCACCTTTCTTTAGGTTGGCACCAGAAGGACCCTGACAACCCACTGTACAGGCCCTCAGAGGCCCTCAACAAATTGGTGGCAGAGAAGAAACTGGGTATGAAGACAGGAGAGGGGTTCTATACTTACAATAATAAGTAAACTACATATATAAGTTTGTTGCTGACATATTAATGTATATTGATTTCTATATTGAAATGCTAGTGAATGTTTATTTTCTTAAATCTAAATGCCACATAATGCAACTCCATCATATGTAGATTTGGTTCACAAAAATGCAATTTTTTTGTCCTTAAGTTGCCAGCTTGATGTACAAATTGTTTAAATATATTATTAATTGCCATCACCTCTAATAGTGCCTTTAATATGTAAATTACTCTGATATTTAAACAAAAAAATAAATCACTTTTTAAAGAAAAGTGTCTGGCTTAAATTATTTGTGAGGCAGGCTTTTGTTACTGGATCAGATTATCTGTTAAGGATAAACATATTGAATGTAATGTTTTCTTACATTTTAAAATGGTAACAACTTTAGTTTGAGCTAGCGTGTAGGAGTAATTATACTACAGCAAAACAATACTTATATTTGTGTGTATTTTAAATATTAATGTACTAGGTAAATTAGAGTGTTAATCTTTAATTTGTTGATGAACAATTGCTAACATTTTAAATTGGAAACAAAAGAATGCTTAGGTTGTTTTAAAAAAAAATGCCTATCACAAACTACTTTATCAAGATTAATCATCATCTGCTTTTCCAGCTTCACATGAAGTACAACAAATTAAATGTTATCTATTCTGCACATTCAGGAATTTGACCAGTCAAACATTGCAGACCTGCCCAATATCAAATATTGATTCTTTTGACTCTACTATTGTTTCTGTTAACCAATAAGAAAAGTTAACAGAATATCACATCACTGAAGTCATCTTTTTTTTTTTTAACTTTCCAACCAACATATACAGTTTAACAGTTATTTGAGTGGAATACAGCCAAAGAACACTAGGCTGTCAGCTTTGTATATCCTTATGGAACCTTTGAGTATCATTTTTTCTAATGTCTGACACCTGGTCATGTTGGGGCAGCTTTCTTCCACCTTGGCTTGATAAATGGAACTCTCTCCACAGAAAAAAAACAATAATTCCCAACTACAGACACCATTATATTCATCATCATCATCACTATATCACATTTAACTAAAAGGCAGAGGCTGATGTATCAATATCCAACCAACTCCATTCAGTCTGTTTTTCTGTTTTTTTTTTTACATAAAAATGACCAAATCTGTGGACATTTCAACTGATGGTCACAAAAATAATTAAATATAGACATTTAAGTAAAACGAAGAAGATAAATACAGGAACAGTTTAAAAACTTTTGACTTATTACATTATACTAAATGTGTGCTACATTAGAGCAGAGGAGAGAGTGACTTGAAACAAATTTTCCTACCCTTGATTTCTTCATATTGTCTAACCAGATATGTTATACTAACCAAGGTGTGTAGTTATTGAATGTTATTTAATTATGCAATGTATTATTGTTTGAAATAATTTGTCACTTCTTATTGTACAGTGCTTACATATAGTCTTTCAATTATATTTTTTTTATTATTTAGCCTTTACCATAATTGGTTGATGACTATTGCCCAGTATTCAGCATCAGAACATTATGGTATTTGCTTTCAACAACTGTAGCTTACAATAATGAATTGACATAAAAGCCATTATTATATGTTGATTTATAATTACAGAACTGATTGAGTTTGACACTTATCTGAACTAATGGACTTGATATCTCAGAAATTAAAGGGGATGAGAGGGCACAAAAAATAAACTAGGAACTCAGTATCACGTGTTTGTATTTTGCTAATGTATTAAAACTGGCAATAAATAAATATTATACAGGAGCATGGTTCATTTCATAGTAAAACGAGAAAATAATTTTCAAGAATACAAGTTTACAGCAGAATCATTAAAGAAATTTCTAAAATTAATAACAGAAAATAAATTATTCAGACATGCTAAAAAATATGATGAATTACTCTCTTAGAATCATAGAAGTAGTTCATTTAAATAAAAAGCCTTAGTTGTAATATACCACAGAAATCAGTTTATTGATAAGTAAATTCATTTGTGTTTCTCCTCTGAGGTGATATATGAACAGACATTTTATAACAGCGGGCAGAAAAGTTAATTAACATCAGAAAACAATATGCATTTGAAGCAAGAGTTGGATGCAAACCTATTGGTTTTAATAAAACACTGGTTCTTGGGTCAGTTCTTGTTAGTCTACCCCTTTCAGAGATAAATATGTGTTTGTTGTGATTTGATGCCAGTTGAACTCTCTTACAATTTCTATTCCTTTATCTGAAACCTCCTTCCAAAATAAAATCATGCCCTCAAGAATATCTCATGTTACAAATCTGGGATGGGCATTTATGCCATTGTGATAGTTAAATCTTAATATCTTTGTGATATATGAGGTCTTGTTGGTTGTAAGAGACAATTAATTTAGTTCATAGTTTAGTTCTTTTTTCACATGGGAACATTCTGTCTTATTTCATTTTAAGCAGGTGCACTAGTGTTGATTTATCAATTATCCTATGTGAGTCAAATTTCCAAGCTTTAAATGTGTTAGATCTTTGATTATTGAATGGTCTAAAGGCATTTATTTGCTTCCAAAGAAATGAAATAATCAGAGAATATTATTTCTTTTTACAGTGGGGTTGAATGTGTGAATATTTTGTATCTTACTTAATGCCATCTAATGTATAAATATATATATGTTGTACATTCTCATAAGTTAATCTTGCCACTAATTTCAAATCTTGGGGAAACGAAATGACAAAATATGTCTTGCAGCAGTTTTAATTTTAAGAATGCACTAATTGTTTTTTGGACAGTGCAAGAAATTGTGTTGTTTTTACTGTTAATTTTGTGATTTTGGTTTAGTATATTATGCAACCATTGCCTTCTAAATAATACTATGTGATGAGGTTAGTTAACACATATTGTCTGTTTTATAATATTGTTGTTAACTTTTTAGAAGCTGATTTTCAGTATAGGCTTTGTTTTATGTAATAGTTATGTGGCCTTGTGTTTTTAAAGTGATTATTAGTTTCATCTATGGTTTTATTTGCAGTGAAAGTATGAACAATCACATAAACTTATTCTGAACCTGAGTAGACCATGATCTTGTGGCTGGGAATAGAGCATTGTATAATGAACACCAACTTGTAGGCGAACTGTACACAGAGACCTTAAAACTTAAATTTTACCCCAAGAAAGACCAAGTAGTAAACACATTTTAGGGTGTTTATGATTAATTATTACATTCATGGAGGCAGCTCATCTCTCTTTACCATCTGCTGAATTACTGACTATGGCAAAAGAGTAGCATTTATTTGTAATCTGGAGCAAGCAACAATGTACAAGATGCACCAGGATACTTCACTAGTTAGGGCAAGCCATTATCTTCAAGCTTAGAACAGAGGACAACAAACTGAACAAGTGTATGCATAAACTTTAGCTGACAGAAACATTATATGAACTAAATGGTTAAACTGCAGAACATATACAACAAGATTGCTCCATATTTGATGAACTAGGGAGCATTGGTCCAATGACTCAACAAGTGGTCCAGGCCACAATCAGATCTACCACAAGCATTTGGCTGATGATGTAAATGCTAAGATGTGAACACAAGAAGAAAGAAAAGGAGACATGTTTCTGCATTGATTTGTTTTCAAATAGGAAGCCACGTGGGATTGCTGTATTTTTGTGTGTGCTGCTGTTTTCATTTACATATCAAAATGCACAAAGTAACAACCTATAAAATATCAAAATAAGGTAAATCTAGTGAAAAGAAGGGAAAATATTCAGATTGAGGGAGCAAGTCAAAATAATTTAGAAAATAAAGTCTCATTATTGTAATTTGTTCTAATGGAAGCTTATGACATTTGCAGACTGACATATTTTAACAGTAAATGAACCAACATAATTGACATGTTGTTTCCTTATTTAATCCAGTTTAGTTTTTCAGTTACCTCCCTATAACCAAGAAATCATGGGTCTCCTGATTTTTGAGCAGTTAATATTTCAGACTTTTACTGTAAAAATGTTGACTGTGACAATTGACATGTGATAAATCTGACAAGAAATGCTGTTAACTAAGTGTAATAATTCCAACATCTTATTTTTCATTTTCCCTTTCTGAAAAAATGTGATTGCTTCAATGTGTAAATTTCTACAGTTAAGATTTGCTGCCTTTCAGCCGGCCACATCAATCTTCCTCACAATATTCTTTTAATGATTGCATTTGCTTTGCCATTTTTCCTTCCCTATTGGAAGGAGAATAAACTGTTCCTTAGACCACAGTATGGAAGTAGAGTAATATCTTAGTCAGCTCTGGTTCAAACTCTGTCACCAGTAGTCAGCTTTGCATTGTTGGGCCCTTTCAACTTCTGTCCTGAGTGTCTCAGGTCTGGAATATAGCAATTTGGCAATATATTTCTTGTTTGGGTTTATTTAAAGTCTTACTTATTATGACAGACCCTGAAAACTAGTATTTGTTTGCAATGGTACATGTTGTATTTATAGAACAGCGCATCAAAATAGAATATGTGGTTTTGTATAATGATCAATGGTGGAGTCTGAGTGGTTAGTGTGCTCGCTTCCTGAAAGGGTCTGCGTTCAATCCCCACAAGTGGCAAATATTTTTTGGAGCCCTTGTGGTCATAGAAAAATATGGTCACTAACACCGTATTCCCTATATATCGAGTAAGGCATGAAGAGAACCATCACTTTACTTTATAACAATCAAGATTGCTTGTACAGATTTTTGGTTGGATGTAACACAGTTGTTTCAGTATAGTTTATGCAGTTGGTTGAGAAAGTTACATGTCAGTATAAATTCTTTGGTTGAGTGTAACTCATTTTATCATTATAAATTTTGTAGTTGATTGTAAAGTTTATTGTTTTGGACTATATAAATAGAAAGAGTAAAGAGCTCCTGTCATGCCCAGTGGCATATATGAAGTATGGTGTTAGTGACCATAATTTGTACGGTTGTGCATTATTAAATCACAATAATCAACTATTCAGCTCTTTGGGGAGTGTATCTTCAGAAATGCATTAGAATTTTAAAATGATCTTTTTAAGGTTATTTTTTTTCTCTTGTAGACTAATCTTTTCTAAAATATCAATATCTTATATAAATCGTTTCTATCTTTCTGCTCTTTTTTTCTCTCTATCTTTCTGTGTTATTTACTCTGCTATTAATTAAATAATTATTAAATGAGAAAGAGAGTTCATCTGTGCTATATAGAACCAATTCTGATCTATGGAAACGAATCATGGACAGTATACAAACAAATGAAAAGATGGTTAAAGGCCACAGAGATGGGATTTCTCAGAAAAAATTGTTGAAAGTTCCCTGGACAGCTAATAAGACCAATCAGGAAATTCTCAAAGAGGCCAACAAAAAGGGAGCCCCTAAAAAACATCAGAAAGAAACAATCAATATTTTTCAAGCATATTATGAGAAGAGGAAAGTTTGCATACTTGATTACAACTGGCAAAATAAAAGGAAAGAGAAATCGTGGACGACAAAGAGAGAAAATACTGGATAGCTTGGTGTCATGGCAGGGAAAACAGTCAACAATAGAACTGATGCATTGCACTATAGATAGAAGAGGTAAAGGCATCAAGAGGCGTAGAGATGCGAAGCTGCTGTAAAGCTGATGATAATGGCGATACTAAAAAAAAAAAAGAAGAAAAAGAGTGGTATGGTGACAGCTTTACGTGGTAATGGATGAAACAAAAGTCGACGTTTCGGCCAAGTAGGCCTTCATCTGGACGAACAACAAACACAAATATTATATATAACGATATATTAACAAATCTAACTACATGGCGATAATATGCTAGATACTAAAGAGAGGAAAAATAAAAAATGGTCACTTCCCTGTGTTCCTGAGCTGGGTCAGTCTCGAAATGGACTGAATTGATACGACAGGGCCGATTATAAATCTCTCTGACCAGGAAGTCAGGTGAGAAGACGGAAAGGAAGGGTTCTAAAAATATGGGGAGGTGGGTACAGGATATGTGTAAACTATGCACGTCTAACTCTGTGTATGCAACCCGAACCGATGTGTAAACATAAGTATGTGTATGTAACAATGCATGCGTACAAGCATAAATCGGCACATATATTGCCGCAAGGCCCACAAAAGAAAAACCCAAAGGAGCCCAAATGTGCCAATACAAATGTACAACTGTAGACAAATGTATCCAAATATACAGGTTAAGTAACGCATGGAGGTATGAAATATGTAGTGGGTGTCGTATGAGAGTGATATGTTGTAACATATGTAACATACTCATAGGACACCCACTACATATTTCATACCTCCATGCACTACTTAACCTGTATATTTGGATACATTTGTCTGCACATGTATTGGCACATTTGGGCTCCTTTGGGTTTTTCTTTTGTGGGCCTTGCGGCAATATATGTGCCAATTTATGCTTGTACGCATGCATTGTTACATACACATACTTATGTTTACACATCGGTTCGGGTTGCATACACAGAGTTAGACGTGCATAGTTTACACATATCCTGTACCCACCTCCCCATATTTTTAGAACCCTTCCTTTCCGTCTTCTCACCTGACTTCCTGGTCAGAGAGATTTATAATCGGCCCTGTCATATCAATTCAGTCCATTTCGAGACTGACCCAGCTCAGGAACACAGGGAAGTGACCATTTTTTATTTTTCCTCTATTTAGTATCTAGCATATTATCGCCATGTAGTTAGATTTGTTAATATATCGTTATATTTAATTTTTGTGTTTGTTGTTCGTCCAGATGAAGGCCTACTTGGCCGAAACGTCGACTTTTGTTTCGTCCATTACCACGTAAAGCTGTCACCATACCACTCTTTTTCTTCTTTTTTTTAAGTATCACTATAGATAGAAGATTGTGGAAGGACATGATCACCTACACCAACTGGTATGGCACATGATGATGATGATGATTAAATAGTTTTTTTTTTTAATGATTACACTTGAGAATAAATGAACAATTTTGTCAATATATTTTATGTGACTGAATTTCATATTCTTACTTATTGTAGTAATGTAATTTGCTTGCCAGTAATATTAAATTTGTCAAGGCAGATATTTTCACTCCTACTAATATTTATATTTTTTTATTATGTTTTTTTAAATGAAAATCAAAGTTAGATTTATTTTTTTTTACTTCTTTCATCCAGACAACATAATGTTTTTAATTTTGTTCATTTAAAAATTAAAACAGGTAAAATGTAATTTTGAACATTAATTGAATATTCCAACAAAGTGAAAGATCTTTTTTTTTTATTTGTCTAAAGTTGCAGCAGCAAAGACATTAGTGTGTTTTTGTATATTGGCCATGTGTATCTGGATTATTTTCTTAAATGTGCTCAATTTGTTTTGGACGCACATGACTTTGGGATTCACCCAGCCTCTGAAAATGTGTATAAGGGATATTCTTTGGGATAGTAGATAGCAGGCTGGTGTGGTTCCGATTATGTCATCGATAAATGTGCTTTTGTTGTTTATGGAAACAAATCTACCATATAAAATGTGTTGGTTAGTTTGTGTTGTATAAAAAAGTAAAGTACCCCTGTCACACCAAGTGGCGTATAGGGAATATGGTGTTCATCATCATGTGCCATACCGGTTGGCGTAGGTGATCATGTCCCTCCACAATCTTCTATCTACAGTGCATCATATCAGTTCTGTTGTTGACTGTTTTCCATGCCACCAAGCTATCAAGTATTTTCTCTCTCTGTCGTCTGCGATCTCTCTTTCCTTCTATTATGCCAGTTGTAACCAAGTATTCCAACTTTCCTCTTCTCATGATGTGCCCGAAAAATGTTGATTGCTTCTTTCTGATGTTTTTTAAGAGCTCCCTTTTTGTGTTGGCCTCTTTGAGAACTTCCTCATTGGTCTTTTTAGCTGTCCAGGGAACTTTCAACATTCTTCTGAGAAATCCCATCTCTGTGGCCTCTAACCGTCTTTTCATTTGTTTGTCCACTGTCAATAATATGGTGTTAGTGACCATAATTTTACAGACCTTCAGCACATGATTTTTTGGGTAATGTGGTTGGTATTACCCAACGCCTGTGCCGCTTCACTTTCCCAGAAAAAAATCCAGTACCCATTTAAGGCTGGGTGAACCCGGAAGCCGGCGGTTGGGATCGAACCCTACCCCTTGTTCTTTGTAGTCCAGTTCACTAACCACTGAGCTATCGCGGCTCCACTTGTATTGTATAGTTACCTCTTTTCTGGTGCCGGTTGCAATTATCTATAACAGAGGTGGGCAACCTGTAGCCCACAAGCCAGAGTTGTCCATCCAAGCAGTTTTGACTGGCTTACAAGTTAATTAAACATTTCTATACACTTTTGTCTCTAGGCTGAAAAAAAAAAATGTAGAATGAAAACGTAACAAACATATTTGTAAAAAAAAAATTGAAAATTGTTTGCTTTAGGCTCCAACAAAAAAGGAAATAATTTTGTCAGATCTCTAAGTATGCATTACTGTGAAGATGATGTCTGATAATGAGACATTTAGGCATCAGCAGTCTTTTCTGCTTTCATTAATTCACTCTCAGAGATAAGATCAGAAGTGAAGAACTGAGAAAAAAGCTAGGAATAGCCCCCGCCATAGAATATATAAGGAAACAACAGATAAAATGGTTTGGCCACATGACAAGGCAGAAAGAACAAAACACAACACAACGAGCCTTCAACAAACATTGTGAGAACACCAGACCCAAGAGTCGACCACGTAAAAGTTGGGTTGATGGAATATTAGAAGCACTAGGAAACATAACAGCAGCAGAGGCGAACAGAAGAGCAAAAGACCGCAAATTATATCTCCCCTCGATGCTGAAAGGCAGATGAGGAAGGAAAGAAGAAGATTAATTCAGTGAGATCAGAAACTGATGAGAGATTACATTTTAATAAGAAATGCATAGAAAGTTAAGGAATGACCCTCTTAGGTGACAATAGTCTTTTGTAGTTTTGACAATTCTGTGACATTAAAAGTGTGATGCAGCTTTATTTTTAGCAGGAGTTGGGTAGTGGGGGTGGATGGTAAATACATTTGAATCAGAAAGACATTTAAAGTTAGTAATCAGATTTAGTTACACAATGGCATTGTCAAGCAAAGAAAAATGGATAAAGTAATGTGTACTTTCCAGAAGAGATAGACTTTGGATTGTTTCTTTGTTCTGTGTCATGATAACCCATGATGTTTTAATTTGTTATGAAAGCACAATCCTCTCATTAGACTGGTAAGCTCTGCCGTTAACATTTATATTTTATTGTTCAATTTTCTCCTTCTCTCTCACTCCTCCTCTCTTTCATTTAATTCTCCTGTTTTCCACTTTCCATAAATAATGTGGTTTCTACATTACAGAGGCTTTGTGCAGGCAAATGAAGACGTTTATGTAATGGCTTCAGTAGATAATGGTATCCATCCTTCAACTTCTTCATATTTTTTTTAGATCTGGCCCTTAGTTTTATGAAAAGTTGCCCACCTCTAACCTGTAGCATATTATGAGTTAGTGTTTAAAAACGTGTGTGTGTCTTTGCTCCCCTCAATAGATTATGTTAAAATGTACATGATTGCTCATAAAACATTGTTTTATAATGATCATTTTGATGTCTACACATCAAAATACAGAACTGTTGATTTCAAGAATTAAAAAGAAATGATTGTATACATGATATATTGTTTGCTGCATTGAGTTGATACAAGAGAGAGTTTATTGTTACGAACACCACTCAGTCACCAATGACTTTCGCTGCTTCATATATACATATGATTAGGCGTGCCTACTGCATATATTCTTCTATATATCTCTCTCTCCCCCCCCCCATTTTTGTGTACCAGGGCATGTGGAGGTAGGGAGTGATGGACGGACTTACAGACAAAGCTGAAGTGAGGAACGGATCAGTGATGGATCATGCTAATATTCTAAGTGATCTCTAGGAGGCTGGACAACTTCACAATTCAGGTGATGAATGTGAATCTGTAACCATGGCCAGACTTAAGGAACAGCAAGTCAGCAAGGGAGAAGCCAGACGAGCAGTAATTCGATAAAGCTAGTGTCATCAGACACAACACACTGAGGGATGATAAACTGAAGATGGAATTTGAGCACTTATGGATTTGTCCAATGTGCATTAAGAATGATCAGTTGACAGATATGCTAGCTCATGTACCAAAACTCTCACTCTCACCTAAGGCTTGACCATAGAACATGAAGAAAGAATTCATGCAAAATGTTAATTTATGTACGACAAATTGGACTCACATAGAATAATTGATAAATCAACACTAGTGCACCTGCTCACAATGAAATAAGACAGAATGTTCCCACATGAAAAAAGAACTAAACTGAACTAAATTAATTGTTTCTTACAACCAACAAGACCTCATATATCACAAAGATATTAAGATTTAACTATCACAATGGCATAAATGCCCATCCCAGATTTGTAACATGAGATATTCTTGAGGGCATGATTTTATTTTGGAAGGAGGTTTCAGATAAAGGAATAGATATTAAATTCCTTGATATTAGAGAAGGAATACTTGATTCAAACTTTTGTTAGTAAGGAGTGGTGTCAGTGAGTACAATCAACTCACAGTTCTTTGTTGCTGATACTTTTATTGATTAGCTCATTTGCATGTTTCCAGGAAAATAAAATACACTTGCTTCTTCTATTATACATTCATAATGATTGAATTAAGCTCATTTAAAATAGAATTGGAAATTCAAAGGATAATAAACAGTGATTCTTTTCTCTACAACAAACAACATGACTCTCTAATTTATATCCCACCTTAACTACCAACCCTCTGTGGCAACCACCCCTGGTCTCAGCAGCGAGGCTCGGCTGCAACGTCAGTTACCCATCGACGGAAAAAACATGAGTACCTCCGAAGTCGGAGTTATCTACCTGTGCGGCGAGGGACCCCGGTGCACGCGGCTGCGATGGAAAACTGGATTAACACGCAAAATTCAGTTCCTAGTCTCTAGGGACTTCGTCAGATTTGAAAGCTGGCGAATGCAACAACATTTAAAATAGAAGAAAAACTTTTGGCCACAATATTGCATCCCCAAAACTCTCAATAATAACCGAACAACATAGCCAGCCCTCATGTGGGAGACAACAGGTAAGAGGAAAAGAAGCCGACCAAGAGAGACACTGAGAAGAACATTGATCAGAGAGGTAAGAGCAGCAGGAATCGTCTCCTTCAGTAAGATAAAGTTGCTTGCTCAGAACAGAGACAAACTGCGAGATTTGATAACAAATCTTTACAATGATTGAAAACTGCTAGAATAAACATTTAGATAAGAGAAAGAATATCTGGGTCTATTCTACGTCTCGAAATGTCAATAGATATATAGAAAGCTCTCAGCATGGCCATTCCATTGGTCGTTTTGTTACGGGTGTGTTATTCATACATAAATATTGACTTTAGTTAAACATTTGACGTCTGGTGTCACAGTTTGAAATAACTTGCATAAAATATTCATTTTAAGAATGAGGGCAAAATACTTGGCTCTGGATATCTTCTTGCATAAATGCTGCAAACTTTCTACGGTTAAGGCTTAAATCAAACAGCTGTGAACTGCTACCTGACAGGAAAGTCAAGTAAGAGACCAAAGTTTAGCTAAACCGAATTCAGCGAAATCGTGTTGGACAAGAAAGTGCAACACAAGTGAATGAAGACAAAGTATTAGGACGATGTATGCATGGGCTTATTCTCTTTGTTGGAAGGTCGATTAACGAACGAATTAAAACCTGTTGTTCTCCAGATAACATGTGGTTTAAATTAAGGTTAAGTGCAACTGGGTAAAAAAAAAAAAAAGTAAAGTACTCCAGTCACGCCAAGTGGCGTATAGGGAATATAGTGTTAGTGACCATAAATTTTACAGGCCTTCGGCACATGATATTTGGGGTAATGTGGTCGGTATTACGCCCGTGCCGCTTTACTTTCCCAGAAAAAAATCCGGTACCCATTAAAGACTGGGTGAACCGGAAGCCGTCGATTGGGATCGAACCCTACCTCTTTTTCGTTTGTAGTCCAGTTCACTAACCACTGAGCTATCTTGGCTCCCAAGTGCAACTGGGTGGTCTAAAGGTATGATGTCGGCCTCTGGTTTGGAAGGTCCAGTGATCGAATCCCGCCACAGAGGGTGGGGATTTTTCGTGCCTTTATCATCTCCTGAGTCTCTATCTAATGATATCCGATATCTATTCCTCTCGGGGAAAAAAGGCACAAAAATGGAGGCCCGTGTTTTCACGATACAAATCCATTAGCAGTTTAAAGGCGAGAAGAGTAGGCCAAGAATCTCCCCTGTCAGGGCATAAATTGTTAAATAAATCTACCCAGCCGAGTACGGATGTGTCGGGTCTAAAGGCGCAAATATCGTGGCCTTGCTGTAAACTATCAACACGACGCATACACACGTATCCAAACGCCTAACAATTTATGGGGTGGCACTAAGAAAAGAAAAAAAATAGTAAAGTTTAGGACCAATGTTTTGTTTTTTTTAAACGCCCAATGACCACTGTGCATGCGTTCTTTATTCTCCAGCCGAATAGAGAAAAAAACCCACTGGCAGACGCGAAATTTTATAAAAACTTATAATGATGGTTTCTTGTTCTTTTAATAGATTTATGGTTGAAGAAACCATACAACGGAACAGTCCAATCAATGCTATATTCAAACTACTCTACAAAACATTGAGTCTAATGGTGACAGCACATATGTTGCTGATGCAAATCTATAAATGTAATAATTCATCAAGATTCTTCTTCTTTCTTTCCTCATTTGTCTTTCAGCGTCGAGGGGAGATATAATTTGCGGTCTTTTGCTCGTCTGTTCGCCTATACTGCTGTTGTTTATCTCCCCAGCCCACCACGCAAGAGGTGGTCATAATATACATGGCATATTCGTCTCCCCAGCCCACCACGCACGAGGTGGTCATAATATACATGGCATATTCGTCTCCCCAGCCCACCACGCACGAGGTGGTCATAATATACATGGCATATTCGTCTCCCCAGCCCACCACGCACGAGGTGGTCATAATATACATGGCATATTCGTCTCCCCAGCCCACCACGCACGAGGTGGTCATAATATACATGGCATATTCGTCTCCCCAGCCCACCACGCACGAGGTGGTCATAATATACATGGCATATTCGTCTCCCCAGCCCACCACGCACGAGGTGGTCATAATATACATGGCATATTCGTCTCCCCAGCCCACCACAAAAAAACTAAACAAATATTTGTTCCCCTTCTTGAGAGCGACGTTTTACGATTAACTATTTGGCTGAATTCTTTTGATGTCACTCAAGTATTCATAATATTCCGTCAATCAGTCTTTACTCCAGGACACCGCCCGTATCTGTTGATTTTGTATCGTTTGTTGATAACTACGTGGATCATTGATAACTGGTTCTGTCTTGTCACATGACCAAACCATTAAATGTGTTGCTTTACTGCGACATTATCCCTGTCTTAGTTGTTGAAGTTCTGGTTCTTTTTCATAGGCTGACACGTATCTGATTTGAATAATTTCATTTCGGCAATAGGACCGAGGTTCACGCTAACAAGCCATTCTCTTAGGCTGTCTGGTATTTTTTTCTCTTTGCTTCCCTTTATCTCTTCGTCTCTCAATTTTTCCAGTTGTTACTATATATTCCAGTTGTTCTCTTCTCATTACATGGCAAAAAAAATGATGATTGTTTCTTCTTAATATCGGAAATTAGCTCTCTTTTTGCTTTGACCTCTTTCAGAACATTTTCATTACTCTTCTTAGCTGTCCATGGTATTCTCAAGATGCACAGCCAATACAAAAAGGGAGCTCATAAAAAAAAAAAAACATAAGAAAAGAAACAATTAACATTTTTCAGGCACATCATGAGAAGAGGAAAGTTGGAATATTTGGTTACAACTGGCAAAATACAGGAGAATCGCGGACGACAAAGAGAGAAGATATTAGATAGCTTGGTGTCATGTCATGGAAAACAGTCAACAACAGAATTGATACAATGCACTGCGGTAGAAGATTGTGGAAGAACATGATTGCCTACGCCAACCAGTATGGCACATGATGATGACCATCGTCAATCTCCTCTTTTAATATGTTTTGTATGGTATAGAATCTCTTGGCATTCTTGCCAGATAAGCAAACCATTTCATTTGTTTTCTCTATATGTAGTTCACAAATGATTAAATGCCAAATCTCTTTCTAACTTCCTTTTAGGTTTATTCGAGAGCGAACATGTTTGACACGACAAATAACTGGGTAAGAGCGGTGCAAGTTTGTAGGGGTTCATCATCATCATCGCGTGCCTTCTCCGCAACGAAAGTTGGCTACCATGGATCGCCATTCTACTCTGTTTCTTGCTTTGATGGTGCAGGCTGACATAGATTGACTTGTCCATCTTTTGATGTTACTCGTCCATGTTAGTCTTGGTCTGCCTCTGTCTCTTTTACCTTGTATTTTTCCTTCCAATATTACTTTTAGTAGGTTGTTGTGTCTTTTAACATGCCCCAAAAATTTCATTTGTCTTGTCTTAATTAATTGTATTTAGTAGTTCTCTTTTTATTTTCAGTTGTTTTAAAACTTCATCGTTTGTTATCTTTTGTTTCCATCCAATTCTACCTATTCTATAAATCCACATTTCAAAGGCTTCAATTTTCTGTTCTGTTTTCTTGTCTAATGTCCATGTTCCTGCTCCATACAGGAATATTGAGAAGACGCAACATTTTGCCATTCTTAGTTTCAGCCCTGCTGATATTTGTTTTGTTGTTAGTATATTTTTCATGACATTAAAATTACTTTTTGCCATACCTATTCTTTTGTTTATTTCAGTTTTACATTTTCCATCATTGGTTATAGTATGTCCCAGGTAATTGTAGCTCTGGACTGTCTCCAGATGTATCCCCTCAACTGTGATATTTAATTGTAGGTCTTGAGAGTTTTCTTTGTTTATGATCATAGTAAGGGTTAAAGATACAAATAATGTAATTTACATTATCAGAAAATAGATAGATAGAGCCTTGAAAGTAAAAACAAATGTATGTCTGTACTTTATTGATTACACCAAGGCAACTGATTAAGCGAAGCAACTTAAAATTGAAATTATCGTAGAAAATATAAATATAGATAGCAAAGATTTGATAATAACTAAACAAAAAGTGTATTGGCAACGAATAGCAACAATTAACAAGCAAGTGGGAATCTATCAGCCAGTGAAACAGGGGGTAAGGCCAGGGTGCGTGTTATCACTTGATCTTTTCAGTGAACGTAATGAAATCGTTTTTAGAACCGTAGAAGATATACCAGAAGTATACACATTGGTGGATATGTCGATAGTACAGTTTTAAGAGGAAATGATGGAGAGAAACAACATATCAACGTTTAATAAGATAGTAAAGAAAGTTACAAAAAAAAAAAAAAAACGTCGTCGAAACTGCAAGAAAACAGAAATGTTGTTAATCTCAACGGAAAAGACT
This sequence comes from Megaustenia siamemsis, assembly GCA_032433765.1. Classification (NCBI taxonomy): domain Eukaryota; kingdom Metazoa; phylum Mollusca; class Gastropoda; order Stylommatophora; family Ariophantidae; genus Megaustenia; species Megaustenia siamemsis. The sequence goes on from JAVIAB010000073.1 coordinate 46,105,441, forward strand.
TCCTCAAGTGCACCATCAAAATAATTAAGACAACTCTGAAGCGAGTCAGTCATTGTAAATACTTGCGTAAAAAAATAACAGGGAACATTGAAACAAATAGAAAAAAATAGTATGGTGCAAGCTTTACGTGAGTAGTAGACGACGCAGATATGAACGACGTTTCGGCTCAATAGGTATATTGAGCCGAAACGTCATTCATATCTATGTCGTCTATTAATCACGTAAAGCTTGCACCATACTATTTTTTCTATTTTTTTTTTCAATTTTCCCCCACATTCAGCTTTACTGCAGCTTGGCATTCATTTGCATTTCTTTGCCTTAACCCCTTACTCGTACAAGAATAACATGTGATGGAAATTGTTTTCCCGAGATTAAATGCAGAATAGCGCAGCCAGAGGCAACGTTTCATGAAGTGAAAAGCATTTTGTACAGCCTATCTGTGTCAATAGAGGTGAGAAAAGGAGTTCTCTGATGTTGCATAAATCCTATCTTTATATATGGAAGTGAATCACGGACAATCAGTATACAAACAAGAGGATACTTGTGAGTCACAATGAATGTGATTTTACATTTAAAAGTCTGAGACTATCGAAGGTTGTTAGAAATAAATTGTTAGGTTGGGGGGGGGGGGGGAAATGTTATATGAAGCAGTAATGAAGGAGGCTGGAATACAAATAAATAAAAATTCTATCAGATGCAGACTGTGCATTTTCTCTTGACATATGATGAGAAGAGGACAACTGGAAGTGTGACAAGATGAAAAAATGTATGGGAGAAAGACAGAGGAAGACAACAAAAGAAATGCCTTAACAGTTTAATAACGTGTCGGAGAAAGACATTAACATAGGAACTGAGCAGAAGCAATGGGTGAAAGAGAGATGGAAAGTCATGATCGCCAAGGCCTCCGTACATGGATCCTGACTATGATAAGTAATGTTATGGAATAACACGTGTGGATCTATATGTCAACATACATGTGATTTTCTTGTCTTTTTGAAAGTTCTGCAATTTTGACATTTTAAATTTATTTTAGCCCATCTTCATGACCATTCTAAAATAATAATTAAGAAAAAATACACACACACAAGGAACAAGGAAAAGGAAAGAACTTGTTTGCGTTCACCCATATACTTAGATGATATTTTCTCTTTGTCCTCTTCATCGTCCGCCCTTCAAAGGACGTTATGTTGTAGTTACATTTGTGTTATCTTGCCATTTCTACCCGACACGTCCATCTTCAGCATGATATTTTAAGTACGGAGTTGCGTTGTTTCTCAAATCCTATGCACAAGACCAGACTAAGCTGGTTAGCCGGTTTGTAGTGGCACTTTGTGCCTGTGAGGCGGCCTCGCCCCTGGAAAAAAGTGTCTTATTATTCTCTAACCTGAGATATGCTGACTGATGATACTGTCTTACTAGCAGAAAACCCTAAAGATCTACAACAATGAATTGATGAAATAAACATGACAAGCAAAAAATATGAATTAGATATGAATATCAAAAAGACTAAAATGATGATCATAAGGAAAGAAAATTCTCAAGACCTACAAATAAATATCAAAGTTGAAGGAATACATCTGGAGACAGTTCAGAACCACAACTACCTGGGACATACTATAGTCAGTGATGGAAAATGTATAACTGAAATAAACAAAAGAATAGGTATGGCAAAATGTAATTTTAATGCCATGAAAAATATATTAACAGCAAAACAAATAACACCAAGGCTAAAACTAAGAATAGCAAAATGTTACATCTTCTCAATATTCCTGCATGGTGCAGAAAATAGACATTAGACAAGAAAACAGAACAGAAAATTGAAGCCTTTGAAATGTGGATTTATAGAGGAATGGTTAGAACTGGATGGAAACAAAAGAAAATAAACGATGAAGTTTTAAAACAACTGAAAATAAAGAGAACTACTAAATACAATTAATTAAGACAAGACAATGAAATTTTTGGGGCATGTTTAAAAGACACAACAGCCTACTAAAAGTAATATTGGAAGGGAAATACAAGGTAAAAGAGACAGAGGCAGACCAAGACTAACATGGACGAGTAACATCAAAAGATGGACAGGTCAACCCCTATGACTATCTGCACCATCAAAGCAAGAGACAGTGGAATGGCGCTCCATGGTAGCCGAACTTCGATGCGGAGACTGCACTCAATGATTATAATTATCTAATTATGGAATTTTACATAAAAAAGACATGCCATTTGTATTTGCAATTAATTTAGTAAAGAATTTAAACCTGAAATAATAAACACCACAAAGATTTTCGCGTGATGTAAGATTCTATAATTAGAGTATTACGAACTGAATAGTTAAGCTATTTCAGGGTTAACCAGTTATCCAATGGTTGAGCTGGGCTATATTTAGGAACTGATTAATTAAGGGGCGTTATAACAGTATAAAAGGCGCTGCATCGGCCATGATTAATCAGCTGCCCTGTTCTCCAAGAAGACAGTATGTGTTATACCGTCGACTGGAAACGGGTGTTGTCACACTACCCGAAATGATACCCTTGAGTTTATGCTTACTTCGTTACCTCCTGGAATGTTCGTATTTCGGGATCAAACAACTTGAGTGTTAGTGATTGACCGTTATGGACTGAAAAAACGCGTCAAGATCTTTCATTCCGGTTGCTAGGGACACCACTCCCGCAGCAACCCCGCCATTACCTGTTTAAGGTGCTTTGGGGTGGGTTGTGGTGCGCCCTAGTGACCACCAGAGCTACACGTTAGGCCTTTCTGTGCGATGTGGACTAGCTTCCCATCGTGTTACCAGAGGTCAGTGTGTATTTGTGGTGGTCGCGGAATTGGCATCACATTTGTGAGATGATCATTTGTTAGCATTTGCATTTCATTATTCGTTCATTCGTTCATTATTTCGTATATAGTAAAGACGATCTTTACATTTTCAATAGCTTACTTCTTTAAATATTTCTACACACTGAGTTAAGTATACAACAGTCATAGAATAGATTTTCCCCTGCGCTTCACTTCAAAGTGTCATTTTTAATTTATACCGTTTCATTATTATGATTACAGTGACACAGACAATTCTGTTTTGTATGTTAATCTACTGTCTCACCCACTGTACTGTCACGTACATATATAATGCCTTTTCTGTACAATATATCACTACTCTACCAATTTATGCGTATATACCGTACATTTTTTCTGTAATATTTAATTTTCACTGACTGTCACTTTTCCTTCAAGCAAATTCAATCAACTTTCTGACTTTTCAGTAATGCTACCTCATTTACAGCACCACATTCATCAACATTTTCACTCAAAAGTACTTCTATCCACTACAGTACTTCTGTCTACTACAGTATTTCTATCTACTGTTTCATATTATAGTACTCTTTATTCTGAAGTACACATTTCATAACATGTATAATAACAACTATATAATAGCTCTCAACAAAATCTTGAGCATTTATCATCGAATGGTAATGAAGTAAGCAAAACTCAGAGGTAACACTATGTGTGCTGTGACAGAACTTTGGTTTCCAGTACTGGTATACTGTGTTCTTGTATTGTGAATATGTTGCCGAGCTGATGACTTTAATTAGTGTGCCACATATACCAGAATAAATTGTTTATAAGTCTTGACTTCATGGAACCTAGATCATGTCTGCAGTTAAAAGATAACACTAGGAATAAGAAGATTATACAATTTCTGATTAACATCAACTGACATGGCATGTCTAAGAAACTGACAGCTAAAAAAAATGGAATGAACACTGAGGATAACTGACAACCATCTTTAAAAAAAAGCATACAAGAACACTTTTGTTTTCAAAATCCTAAAATTGTGATTGTGAGAAAGGACATGTTAAAGCAGTTAGCAATGACCCATAAATATTTGTGAAAATGGAGGACAGGGTGAAACGAACAAAACTTCTTAACATATCACTTGATTCAACAAGCTCAATGTACAGTTGGTGAGAAAACAAAACATTTGATATTTATGAAACAAACAAAGGCGAACAAGTACAAAGAAAGTGTAGCATAGAGAAGATGCCTTCCTCTTCTGCAGTCAACAACAGAATTGATGTACGATATACGGTGGATAGAAGATTGTGGAAGGCCATGATTGCCTATGCCAACCGGTATAACTCAGCTATAACTCAAAAGCTCTATAGCTTTGTATGCTATCTAGTTTTATATTTCTCATGAACTGCTTAATATTGTTTGTACATGTTATAGTTCTTTATTCACTATTAGACGCATACATTGATGATGTTAAAGAAGACAGTGGACAGCTCAAGCTTACCAGTATCTTCATATAAAGCTTTTTTGTGGATAGAGACTTCATGTAGCCATATATTACTTCTTTTACTATTGTACGATGGTTAGGTTTTCAATAAATGTTCAGCTGTCAAGGATGAGATATCCATACACATAAGTTGAGGTCATCCAGGATTTAGTTCTCTTGTTTCATTGCCTTCTCAAATAATCTTTGGTGGCAAATGTACTTGTTTCTGCAGACATGGTCAAATTGGTTGCCTTTGTCAGGATTACACTTGAAGTGACCTACACTTGTCTTTGCTTATTTGGATAATGTTAAGCAACACACTTCTAATGCTTAAAGCTGACTGTTGTGAGTTATATATATATATAACTCATAACAGTCCGCTTCAAGCATTAGAAGTGTGTTGCTCATCCTCATTTCACTCTGGACATGTACATAAGTGCTCTGATCTCCTTCCAAGTATATCCTCGAAATCAGTGTATGATTACTCCAGTTCTGTGTTATTTGTTATTCATCGGTGTTTCCTCACACAGCGCTCCTTTCTGGGATCCCCAATTCTGGCCTGATGTTTGTGCAACCTGAACATGGTTGTAGATTCATGATCATTGACTGAATCATCAGCGTATGCTGCTTCCCTGAGAGCATTCAGAATGTCAGCCCTACCCATTGTACCTCCACTATTCACGACAGCTGTTCTAGAAGGTTGTCAACTCATTCATTTCCTTTCACACTGGAGTGTCCAGGGGCGAAGGTGAAACAGATCCTAGCCAGTCCTGAGTTCTTTAGTGACTCCAACCACTGCTTACAACCCAGCCTCCTATTTTCCGGAGCATACTCATTGAATTACTCAGAAAGCACACTTGAGTAGGAGATTGTGTTTCTAACCAGGCTATTGCTTTAGTTACTGCCATGACCTCCAGGGTCAAACTATCAGTAGTTATTGCAAAAGCACCGCTTTCCTTCTTAATGTCCTTACTCTGACCTGGACCATGGAAGCACCTCTTTCCACATTTACTGTTCTTCATCTGACTTGGACCATGAAGGCACCACTTTCCTTCTTTACTGTTCTTCATCTGACTTGGACCATGAAGGCATCAATTTCCTCCTGTACCTTTCTTCATCTGACCTGGACCATGAAGGCACCAATTTCCTCCTGTACCTTTCTTCATCTGACATGAATGATGAAGGCACCACTTTCCTCCTTTACTGTTCTTACTCTGACATGAATGATGAAGGCACCACTTTCCTCCTTTACTGTTCTTACTCTGACCTGGACCATGAAGGCACCAATTTGCTCCTTTACTGATCTTACTTTTACCTGGACCATGAAGGCACAACATTCCTCCTTTACTGTCCTTACTCTGACCTGGACCATGAAGGCACAACTTTACTCCTTTACTGTTCTTCATCTGACTTGGACCATGAAGGCACCACTTTCCTCCTGTACCTTTCTTCATCTGACCTGGACCATGAAGGCACCACTTTCCTTCTTTACTGTTCTTCATCTGACTTGGACCATGAAGGCACCACTTTCCTCCTGTACCTTTCTTCATCTGACCTGGACCATGAAGGCACCACTTTCCTCCTGTACCTTTCTTCATCTGACCTGGACCATGAAGGCACCACTTTCCTTCTTTACTGTTCTTCATCTGATTTGGACCATGAAGGCACCACTTTCCTCCTGTACCTTTCTTCATCTGACTTGGACCATGAAGGCACCACTTTCCTCCTGTACTTTCTTCATCTGACCTGGACATGAAGGCACAACTTTACTCCTTTACTGTTCTTACTCTGTTCTTGGACCATGAAAGCACCACTTTTCTCCTTTACTGTTCTTACTCTGACCTGGACCATGAAGGCACAACTTTACTCCTTTACTGTTCTTCATCTGACTTGGACCATGAAGGCACCACTTTCCTCCTGTACCTTTCTTCATCTGACCTGGACCATGAAGGCACCACTTTCCTTCTTTACTGTTCTTCATCTGACTTGGACCATGAAGGCACCACTTCCTCCTGTACCTTCTTCATCTGACCTGGACCATGAAGGCACCACTTTCCTTCTTTACTGTTCTTCATCTGACTTGGACCATGAAGGCACCACTTTCCTCCTGTACCTTTCTTCATCTGACCTGGACCATGAAGGCACCACTTTACCCCTGTACCTTTCTTCATCTGACCTGGACCATGAAGGCACCACTTTCCTCCATTACTGTTCTTACTCTGACCAGGACCATGAAGGCACCACTTTCCTCCTTTACTGTTCTTACTCTGACCTGAACCATGAAGGCACCACTTTACTGTTCTTACTCTGACCTGGACCATGAAGGCACCACTTTCCTCCTTTACTGTTCTTACTCTGACCTGAACCATGAAGGCACCACTTTCCTCCTTTACTGTTCTTACTCTGACCTGAACCATGAAGGTACCACTTTCCTCCTTTACTGTTCTTACTCTGACCTGGACCATGAAGGCACCACTTTCTCCTTTACTGTTCTTACTCTGACATGAATGATGAAGGCACCACTTTCCTCCTTTACTGTTCTTACTCTGACCTGGACCATGAAGGCACCAATTTGCTCCTTTACTGATCTTACTTTTACCTGGACCATGAAGGCTTAACTTTCCTCCTTTACTGTCCTTACTCTGTTCTTGGACCATGAAAGCACCACTTTCACCTTTACTGTTCTTACTCTGTTCTTGGACCATGAAAGCACCACTTTCACCTTTACTGTTCTTACTCTGTTCTTGGACCATGAAAGCACCACTTTCCTCCTTTACTGTTCTTACTCTGACCTGAATCATGAAAGCACAACTTTCCTCATTTAATGTTCTTACTCTGACCTGGACCATGAAGGCACAACTTTACTCCTTTACTGTTCTTCATCTGACTTGGACCATGAAAGCACCACTTTTCTCCTTTACTGTTCTTACTCTGACCTGGACCATGAAGGCACTTTACTCCTTTACTGTTCTTCATCTGACTTGGACCATGAAGGCACCACTTTCCTCCTGTACCTTTCTTCATCTGACCTGGACCATGAAGGCACCACTTTCCTTCTTTACTGTTTTTCATCTGACTTGGACCATGAAGGCACCACTTTCCTCCTGTACCTTTCTTCATCTGACTGGACCATGAAGGCACCACTTTCCTCCTGTACCTTTCTTCATCTGACCTGGACCATGAAGGCACCACTTTCCTTCTTTACTGTTCTTCATCTGACTTGGACCATGAAGGCACCACTTTCCTCCTGTACCTTTCTTCATCTGACTTGGACCATGAAGGCACAACTTTCCTCCTGTACCTTTCTTCATCTGACCTGGACCATGAAGGCACCACTTTCCTCCTGTACCTTTCTTCATTTGACCTGGACCATGAAGGCACAACTTTACTCCTTTACTGTTCTTACTCTGTTCTTGGACCATGAAAGCACCACTTTTCTCCTTTACTGTTCTTACTCTGACCTGGACCATGAAGGCACAACTTTACTCCTTTACTGTTCTTCATCTGACTTGGACCATGAAGGCACCACTTTCCTCCTGTACCTTTCTTCATCTGACCTGGACCATGAAGGCACCACTTTCCTTCTTTACTGTTCTTCATCTGACTTGACCATGAAGGCACCACTTTCCTCCTGTACCTTTCTTTATCTGACCTGGACAATGAAGCACCACTTTCCTCTTTACTGTTCTTCATCTGACTTGGACCATGAAGGCACCACTTTCCTCCTGTACCTTTCTTCATCTGACCTGGACCATGAAGGCACCACTTTCCCCCTATACCTTTCTTCATCTGACCTGGACCATGAAGGCACCACTTTCCTCCTTTACTGTTCTTACTCTGACCTGGACCATGAAGGCACCACTTTCCTCCTTTACTGTTCTTACTCTGACCTGAACCATGAAGGCACCACTTTACTGTTCTTACTCTGACCTGAACCATGAAGGCATCACTTTCCTCCTTTACTGTTCTTACTCTGACCTGGACCATGAAGGCACCACTTTCCTCCTTTACTGTTCTTACACTGACCTGACCATGAAGGTACCACTTTCTCCTTTACTGTTCTTACTCTGACCTGAACCATGAAGGCACCACTTTCCTCCTTTACTGTTCTTACTCTGACCTGGACCATGAAGGCACCACTTTCCTCCTTTACTGTTCTTACTCTGACCTGGACATGAAAGCACCACTTTCCTCCTTTACTGTTCTTACTCTGACCTGGACCATGAAAGCACACATTTTCTCCTTTACTGTTCTTACTCTGTTCTTGGACCATGAAAGCACCACTTTCCTCCTTTACTGTTCTTACTCTGTTCTTGGACCATGAAAGCACCACTTTCCTCCTTTACTGTTCTTACTCTGACCTGGACCATGAAAGCACACATTTTCTCCTTTACTGTTCTTACTCTGTTCTTGGACCATGAAAGCACCACTTTCCTCCTTTACTGTTCTTACTCTGACCTGGACCATGAAAGCACACATTTTCTCCTTTACTGTTCTTACTCTGACCTGGACCATGACAGCACCACTTTCCTTCTTTACTGTTCTTACTCTGACCTGGACCATGAAAGCACACATTTTCTCCTTTACTGTTCTTACTTTGTTCTTGGACCATGAAAGCACCACTTTCCTCCTTTACTGTTCTTACTCTGTTCTTGAACCATGAAAGCACCACTTTCCTCCTTTACTATTCCTCATCTGACCTGGACCATGACAGCACCACTTTCCTCCTTTACTGTTCTTACTCTGACGTGGACCATGAAAGCACCACTTTCCTCCTTTTCTGTTCTTCATTTGACCCGCACCATGAAAGCCCAGGAGCTCCAACTGTGCCTAACAGCAGATCCATCAGTGCCAATGACTGCCGCATCTTTAGGTCAATTTTCATTGACCAAGGCCTGCATCTCTGCCTCCACGATTACAAGGTTTTGTCTGAATTCTGTGTTCAAAATGATGCAAACCAGAAGTACGTAGAGCACTCAGCTACCACCCTTATCCATTCTTCCCAGGTTCAATGTTCCCAAGTGGACAAACCTGATCTACAATGTCCTTAGCCCTTGCCATCCATGATCTTTATCTTTTGAGCCTGATGCCCTTTCTTCTGCCAGTCTCACTGTGTAGTTGATGTTGTACATCAGCACTGACTCGGAGAGGTGCACATGGACTGGACATATTTATGCAATCCTGTGATGGTGGAAAAATCAAGAAGATACAGAATCGCCCTGCAAGGTGTGACTTTCGTACATCCAAGTACGATGGGCATGGCTTTATTTTGTATTCGCTCTATTCTTTCAATCTTCCTGTGGCTGAGAATTAGAATAGCTAATGCATACTCAATAACCGAAACCACAGTCCTTAATATTGGATAAGATGACACTGTTCAGAGTCCGCTGCCGCCATTACCCTGGTTGCTGAGAGACCAGTCCTAGCCTTCTTCAACACCTGATCTATGTACTGGGTGAAATCAAGATTTCGATGAAACTGTATTCCCAGGATCCTCCCTAGATCCGCATTTGGCTCACCCGTTGTTCTCATAGTGTGGCTATGATGGGGACTGCAGCTGCCTTTATTTTTTTGGACACTACAATGCCATAAGATGTTAATTCGGATGATTCCACTGGCATGGGAGGTTGAGCAATTACGATTTTAATTCGTTTGCAGTGATACCGGGGCCTTCAACTAACTATAACTACATGTACTACTATATCATAGTGTAGGCGTTGAAAATCATTGGAGACAGAGGTGTACTCTGTGGTAGGCCGGGATGTATGGTTGCATGTTCGTATGTCCACATACGCACTTTCAAAAATAACTTCAGTTGGAAAAGGACCTTCGCTATCTGGTTATGGAGGACTGGGCTGATATCGAGCATTGTGCTATAATCCTTTCTTTTACATTTTGTTTTATGTCATTATTTCTGTATGATCATTGTGAATGTTAACAAATATGTGATAAATATTCATTATAGTTTTACTTGTTGTATTTGTGGCAGCATGCCTGCCTCATTGATTGACAATGATGGATGCATGTTATGTGTACATCAGATGTACAAATGTGTAAGATACTTCATAAATATTGTGTGATAAGGTACCCTTTTTTATCAAACTTTGCAACAGGAAGTAATTCAGTCACTTCTGAGCTAGTTTTTCTGACCTCTAACTTCTTGGCATGCTAACAGGGGAGGGAGGGGAAATAGGCCCACTTGGATCATGACTCCCAGGTGTCTGGACCTTTAGCTTCTTGGCACTCTAATGGGGGACAGGTCCACTTGAGTCATGACTCCCAGGTGTCTGGACCTTTAGCTTCTTGGCACTCTAATGGGGGACAGGCCCACTTGGGTCATGACTCCCAGGTGTCTGGACCTTTAGCTTCTTGGCACTCTAATGCGGGTGTAACAGCAATGTTATCTAATTCGATGGAAAGTGCACGCCGCAGTCGTTGAATGCAACTTCTTGACCACAAGCTGTGGTAGTCGCCTGCGCCTGCACGCGCCCCTTGCCTGTCTTGTGTTTACAGACGGGCCTAGGTCAGGCTTATTCCTCCCCTGCTCTCTCCGCCTATTTTAACATGTTCTCAACTGTCATTGACCACGCCGTAACCTGGCCTACTTTAGCTTCAGGCCACTAGCTGCCGTTATGTGAACTATTGCCGTATTCAAAATGGTTAGTACTTCGTGTTGTGTAATTTATCCGCTGACACTCAAATTCGTTCTTCACAGAACCTATGAAACTTATGATAGCAACAGTCAACAAACACACCTGTATAAATGAACGTAACTTTATTATAACAAAACATCACTCAGTCACTGATGTGACTGACGTCGATTATTCTTTGTAAACTGACTAATAATTCACAATAAACTCTTGTGTAACCTTACACACCTTCCTCACAACCATGACACTCCCTGGGTGTCATTATCAGATGGACATTTCTTATGATCATACATTAACGAATTCCTTGCATACTTTAATTCGCATGCCTTGACAATTTCTTTTCGTGGTGTTTCTTGGCAGACTGACCTCAGCCACCTTAGTGAGAACAATGACTGTTCATTATGTTTACTGAGACATTCTCTGATGCCTCTTAGCAGATTACTGTCTGCTACTGTAGTAAGAACATTTACTGTCCCTTTGCGTTGACTGAGACACTTCTCTGATGTCTCTTAGCAGATTTACCGTCTGCTACTGTGGTAAGAACATTTACTGTTCCTTTGATGACATTGATAAGAACATTAACTGTTTGCTCACATTGGCAAACAGTTTCCCTGACATGACAACGTCTTCGTGACCATTTCACATTGACAATCAAATATTGGTTGAGCACTCTACTCACCATTTAAGAACACACATTCCTTGCCCCATTCTCAGAATTAACTGAGGAGGTAAAAGTCCCAGTTGAAGTTATGTGGGAATGTGAGTGGCAGGCTCTGAAAAAGTCTGACCCACCATTAGGGCTTTCCTTTCTAAAGCCATCCCTAGAGTTAGACCCTCTTACTCTAAAGAAGGGCTCCCTCTCAGTGATAAACAGATTCTGGCTTCTATTTCAGATGGGACATGTTTTGGATTAGTGGAATGTGATCTACACGTCCCCGACCGCCTGAAGGAACATTTCAGTGAGATTACTCCAATTTTCAAAAATATTGACGTCACGTGTGATGATATTGGCCCGTTTATGGGTGAATATGCCCTCAAACATAATTTGTTGTCAACCCCTCGTCGCACCCTAATCGGTAGTTATATCGGTGAAAAAATTTTGTTGAAAACACCACTGTTAAAATGGTATTTAGACCACGGCTTGGAGGTAACAAAAATTTATCAAGTGATAGAATATCAACCGTCTAGTTGTTTTAAAAAGTTTGGCGAAATGGTTTCTGACGCTAGGAGGGCTGGTGATCTAGACGAAAGTCAATCTATAGTAAGCGATACGATGAAGCTCTTAGGAAACTCAGCCTACGGGAAGACTCTAACCAATAAGGCCAATCATAGCGCTGTCTCGTACGTTCAGGGGGGTGAGATATCGAAAATGATTAATAGTTCCCGGTTTAAAAAGATGACTGAAATAGGGGGATCTTTTTGAAATTGAGATGGAGAAAAAAAAACTGTTTGAGACTTGCCCCTACAAATCGGTTTCTTCGTCTATCAATATGCAAAACTTCGTATGTTAGATTTTTATTTCGAGTTCTTAGATAAGTTTGTAGATAGATCCAACTTTCAGTTATGTGAAACAGATACTGATAGTTTATACTTAGCCTTAAGCGCACCTAAGCTAGAGGACATAGTTAAGTCAGGTCTGCGGGATGAGTTTAATAGTGTATATAAAGACTGGTTTCCTGCCGAGTTTTGCGATGAGCATATTAGCAAGACAGACTGTATAAACTGTAAGGGTGTTAAAGCGTACACCAAACGAACGCCCGGGCTTTTTAAACTAGAGTACGAAGGGACAGCTCTTGTTAGCTTATGTAGTAAGACGTACCATTGTAGTGGGGATTACGATAAAATCAGTTGTAAAGGGCTAAGCAAGCAACACAACAAATTAGATAAAGATATGTTTTTAGAGGTTCTCGCCACGCAAAAGGCCAAGGGTGGGAAAACTGTAGGATTCAAAGTCTTAAATAATTCCATATTTTCCTACAGTCAAACAAGAAATGCTCTTTCCTATTTCTATATAAAAAGAAAGGTAGCTGATGATAATGTCTCGACTACGCCTCTAGATATCTAATTCTTTACACTACCAGTTTAGACTGACCAGCTATCTCTAACAGTTTCACCCTTATGATTCATTTATGACACAACGCTAAGCAGACACCCAACTACATAGCTATAAGTAAATGTTATCTTTGTACTATATATTTACTTCGTTTACTGAATATGTTTGTAATGTTATATAATATCAATGTATGTTATATACCTATTGAGATAATAAAAGAATAAAATATATCTTTTGTCTTCTGTTTTATATTGATCGTTTTTTCATTGATGGTGTATAATCTACTAACCTATCACTAGCGCTTACCAAGTACACCAAGCGCTCCAAAGTCAGCACACACCAGACATAAACAAGTCACTTCCGGGGTCACCTACACGAGAAATCAACATCCCGACACGAGCGGTCATGGTTAACTCCGCCTGTCTCTCATGTACATGCGGTGCGCTGCGCACCACACTATATATCTTTGTTAATTTAGCGCCTAAATTCGACCCAAATCCTTCCTGCTATACTACTTACATTGTTGTCTATTATATAATATATTTGAATACAAATATAAAACAAACTTGATACTTCTGTTTCTTTATTTATTACATGCGAGAATGTGGAAAAAGAGAGTGACAGATCACCAAAATTCCGCACCACGAAAAAACAAATGTCACCCTCGGACCGGCGGCACCCCAGAGGCAGTGGGCACCAGCGGATGGCGAGAGATTTATCCATCGAAAAGCTGGACCTACACTACTCCAGAGTTATGGTTTTAGTTATGGTCATGGAAGTCCCCGGTATCACTGCAAACGAATTAAAATCCATAATTGCTCAACCACCTGTGCCAGTGGAATCATCCGAATTATTACCTCATCTCCCAAACAAAGAAAGATAGCTACAGTTCCCATCATAGCAGTCTCAGCACACGCCAAAAGACATAAGGCGAAACCGCACAGAAAGTGAACACATCCAACTAACTGTTCCTTGAAATTACGAAATTTATTCCTCACTACTCCACTACTGAAAGCGAAACTACTCCAGAGTACTACCCTGGTACCGATTTCTGCCAACGGTTGGGTCGACCACGGGTTTTTTTTTCCAACCATGAATACAACCCACACTGCTTCCGACGGGAATCAAACACGGGTTGTCCGAACGTCAGTAGCCTAGTCGGGTGGTTTTCCCAACTAAGCTACCAAGGACCCTACTATGTAGGCAGATAACTCCGTTTTGGGAGGTACCCATATTCTTTTCCGCCGACGAGTAATTGACATTTCAAGCCGGGCTCGCTGCTGTGATCAGTGGTATTTGCCGTTAGATCATACTATGTATGTATGATTCTGTGATTACAAACTATGTAGGGTTAATAAAAAAAAACAATAGTTGGCTGTGGATGTACAAACAATAACTTCGAGAGACATGTGCTTTAGTCGTAGGCATGCTTTATCATCATCATCATCATCATCATCATCATCATCAAGTACCGGGCCTGCTGGCGTAGGTGATCATGTCTCTCACAACTTTCGATCTCGGCTGCTATTTATCATTTCTGTTGTTGATCTTCTGCTAAGCCATTCTCTTAAGCTGTCTGTTATTTTTTTCTCTTTGCTTCCCTCTATCTCTTCGTCCCTCAATTTTTCCACTTGTTACAATATATTCCAGTTGTTTTCTTCTTATTACATGGCCAAAAAATGATGATTGTCTCTTCCTAATATTGGAAATTAATTACATGCTATATAAAAGACGATGGTCATACGTTGGACATGTGATGAGAAGAGATAATAATCGAATAGCAAAGCAAGCCCTCATATGGGAAACAACAGGTAAAAGAAAAAGAGGAAGACCCAGGGAGACACTGAGAAGAACATTGATGAGAGAGGCAAGAGCAGCAGGAATCGGCTCCCTCAATGAGATAGAACTGCTTGCACAGAACAGAGACAGATGGCGATATTTGATAAATATCTTTAAAAGAAAACTGCTAGAACAAAAATTCATATAGGAGAAGGTGTATCTTGGTCTACGCCCTATGGGCCGGTTACGGCTCGAAAGGTCAATAGATAGATATAATAGACACAAACACATATACATGTGAAACTTAATTCCGGTTTAAAAATATAAGTAAACTTTCTTTTGGGGGATAAATAACTTTCTCAGAACGTCGTTAGTGTCCTTTAATGTGAGCATGAAAGCTCTGACAATTCACATCCCCCCCCCCCCTGTGTAAACCGAAAATCTAGCACCAATCCAGCATTATTATTGTTAGAAGCAACGCTATACGGACAGATTTGCAGCAAGAGGCAATGTGGTTGTCTAATGTAGACCCGTCTAGCAAGTGTTTCAGTCCTTCGGCTTCTGGGAAACTATTGTGGGGTTGGGGATATGGGGGCACCGAAGCCACGAGTCACAGGCGTTGACCTCCTGCAGCGTTGGAGCCAGACAACTCACATAATATTAAGCATATAATAGATCAGATTGTGATCTGCACGAAACTTCTGATCGAATCTACTGCCCATAGCTAGCCATATTTATCTGTTAAAAACCTATCATATCAGAAGTAGCTGAGTGTAGTCCGCTTCATGACGCTAGCAATCTTAAATAACTTCTTACCCCTGCGCTTATTCTATTCTATTCTATTCTATTCTATTCTATTCTATTCTATTCTATTCTATTCTATTCTATTCTATTCTATCCATGGAACCAGTTTCAGTGTAGTCAGGAATTCTCCATATCTTCATCATATAGTTTCACCACTTGTGACATTTGAGCCGCGATAGCTCAGTGGTTAGTGAACTGGACTACCACGGACAAGGGTAGGGTTCGATCCCAACCGACGGCTTCCGGGTTCACCCAGCCTTAAATGGGTACCGGATTTTTTTCTGGGAAAGTAAAGCAGCACGGGCGTAATACTGACCACATTACCCCAAAAATCGTGTGCTGAAGGTCTGTAAAATATAGGGTCACTAACACCATATTTCCCTATACGCCACTTGGCGTGATGGGGGTACTTTACTTTTTTTACTTTACTTGTGACATTTCCAAAATATGCATTCGTAAATTCATTTGACAAAGTCGCTCCGTGTACGTCCTACTTGACTGCATAGACAACGGTTCCAAACATTCTTAGCCGCCTCTTACGTCATTACTATTAGCTTATTCATGAATCAAGGAACAAAGAGAAATTACGCTACAAATAATTTATTTCTCCAGAAAAATTATGTTACCAGCTCCAGCAACTCAATGGCTTCTATGTTATTTGAAAACATTTCATAGTTTCAGTTTGACAGGCGTTCGTGCTAAAGTTATAACATTTTGATTGTTCATTTGATAACTTTGAGAGGCTACTTAATATTGTATATGTAGCATGTTCGTCTTAATATATATATATATATATATATTATATATATATATATATATATATATATATTATATATATATATATATATATATATATATATATATATATATATATATATATATATATATATAATTAAAGAAAAGATGCAAGTCTAAAATACTAATTTTGCAAACAAGGAAAGTCAATTATAACGTAGTTAATGTGAAATTCTACTTCATTTCAATTAACTTCATCTCTTCATTACTTGAGTCCACTCGGCCTCTGAAAATAAGCATAATAAATTTTGTTCGTGAAAAAAATGCGCTCTGGCGTAATATAGACCATACCACATATAAATAGATCAACTTTCATTGAGATGCGTTGACGTTAACGCATATTTCCAATAAGCAGTAATGGATGTTAAGTACTTATTCTTCAGTATTTTGTATTTTATTTTATCTGTTCATTCAAGAAAACTTATCTTTTGTACAAATCACAACTCCCCACTCAGATGCTCCTGGTACGACCATAAAAACTCGATAAGAGGAATCGTAATGGCCAGTGTACAGGAATATAGTTAAGGTTTCTATATTCATCTTAAAAGGGGGGGGGACGCCCACAGGTTCCGGGCTAATCCAAATACTGACAAAGAATCCAAAACACACACACATGTTATTGTCTACTTACCCGTAATGAGCACGGCTTTGAACTCTGCTGCAACCTTCAGATGCCGCTGTTTGTATGCGATGATAGCAGCAACAAACAAAACAACAATATCCAAGCAGCTACGTAGAACATTTCTGCATCCGCCTTGTTCATTCAAGCAACAAATTGCTTTTCCTCTAGACTTACTTTTGGGTTTTTTGCGGGTAGCTAAAATTAACACCCCACTAGATTTGTGCGTGTACACGTTTAATAATAATCTTCATGGAAATAAATCGCGGATAATACAAAACTAAATTTGAAAATCACTGGGATATATAGGTTACGACAGTACACATACATAATAATACACGGTGTGTTCAAAAAAGGATGGTACAAGAGTAAAGCTGATTTACTTTCAACTGAAGGAACCTGACATATCTGTTTTAACATGAAAAGATACAATAACTGTCCAAGTATCACCGCTGCACTACAATTGCACAATGTGAGCCCCATTGGTGTGTTGACATGATATATGGAGACTGTGTTCATACACGGTTCGTATCCTGTTTACTGTTCCTTCCGAAGTCTGTGGACGGTCTGGACTTTTCTCAGGACTGTAAACAGCCACTGGTTTCACATTGCCTCACCAAACGTGCAAAACAGTTCCTGTGGGTGAATCTTTACCACATCTAGTACTCAAGTTTTGTTTCCACATTAGACCCCCTTCGTGCGACTCGGAAAACGCATTCTCTTGCTTCGATGCCGCCATCTTGTGTAGCGTCAGGTGGTGGTAACATAGACAAGCAAATAAACAACCAATCACTTTTGCATTGTCCCGGTCATTATTTTCAATTAAATTGTCCTTTGACCATTGTTGTCACTCACGTTACAGGTCTTTACTTTGACACCATCCTTTTTGCATCACGCCGTGTATATATATATATGTGAGAATGTTGAAAAAAAATGGAATATATATATCTTTTTTTAAAGCGAATCTTCATGTTGTGAATGATCTGCAGTACAATGATAACACATTAATAAAATAAAGACAAAAGAAAACAGGAAATATTTTTTTAAAAACCGTGATTATTGTTCTTAGTTATTTGGTAACATACCAAAAACTTCTAAGTTGTTTTGTAGAACAACTTCTTCTTCTTCTTCTTTCCTTCCTCATCTGCCTTTCAGCGTCGAGGGGAGATATAATTTGCGGTCTTTTGCTCTTCTGTTCGCCTCTGCTGCTGTTATGTTTCCTAGTGCTTCTAATATTCCATCGATCCATCTTTTTCGTGGTCGACCCTTGGGTCTGTTGTTCTCACAACGTTTGTTGAAGGCTCGTTGTGTTGTGTTTTGTTCTTTCTGCCTTGTCACGTGGCCGAACCATTTTATCTGTTGTTTCCTTATATATTCTATGGCTGGGGCTATTCCTAGCTTTTTTCTCAGTTCTACATTTCTGATCTTATCTCTCAGACTGTTTCCTGTCATTCGTCTAACACATTTCATCTCTGTAGAGGTTATTTTTCTTATTGTTCTTGCATCTAGAGTCCAGGTCTGGCATTGGTAGCACAGCGTTGGAATGAAGATTGTATTGTATAGTGCTCGTTTTGCCTCCAGAGTTATTTCCTTGTTGGACAATAGTGGTGATAACTGTCCGATGATTTGACAAGCTTTGTTGCATCTTGATTCTATCTCTGCTGTTTGGGAATTGTCGTTTGTCATTAGACTTCCTAGGTATTTGAATTCCTCTACTTGTTTTAGTTGTCTGCCTTCTATAGTTATGTTGATGTTCTGTTTATTTTTGGCGACATTCATGACTTCTGTTTTGTTGATGTTGATTTTCATGTTGTATTTTGTTCCTAAGATGTTGAGTTTGTTTAAGTGTTCTTGTAGGTCTTCTATTGTTTCATGTATTAGTGCCTGGTCGTCTGCAAATAGAAGCTCGTTGATCTCCTCTGTCTCTGATGGGTTGGCTAGCTTGCATATATGGTCCATGTATGTAATAAACAGTAGGGGGGATAGTACGCACCCCTGTCTTACACCTGATCTAACTTCGAAGTGGTCTGTGTAGCCTGCTGCTGTTCTGACCCTGCAGCTGCTGTTGGCGTAGAGACTTTTAATAATGTTGGTTAGATGTTGGCTTACTCCGTATGTTGTTAGTATCTCCCACAGTTGTTCTCTGTTTACTCTGTCGAATGCTTTTTCCTGGTCAATGAAGGCTATGTATAAGTTTTGGTTGTGTTCTGTCGTTTTTTCTGCAAGCTGTTTTAGTGTGAATAGTGCGTCGGTACATCCTCTGTTTTTTCGGAACCCCATTTGAGAATCGCTTAACTGTAGTTCTATTATTGGTCTCAGTCTTTTTTCCAAGATTTTGGCGTATAGCTTTCCTACATGGCTGAGCAGAGATATACCTCTATATTGATTGCAGTCTCTTTTGCTACCTTTCTTTTTCCATATTGGTATGATGATTGCCTGTTGCCAGTCTTCTGGGGCTTGTTGTTGGTGCCATGCTGCATTAAATATTCTGTGCAGCCATTGCATTCCTGTTTCTCCCGCTTCTGCTATTATTTCTATTGGAATGTTATCTATCCCTGGTGCTTTGTTTCTTGGTGCATATTTGATTACTTCTTCTATTTCCTCTTTCATGATGTTGGGTTCAGTATTTGTGAGTTCTAGTGTGGTTTTTGTTGTCTTGTTGGTAGTTGGTATGTTTAACAGGTCTTCAAAATATTCTTTCCATCTCTGTTGCATACATTGGTTGTTTGATATTGGTTGTCCGTCTTTGTCATTTATCAGCTCAGTAGGATCATGGTTTTCTTTTCTCGCTCTTGTGGCTTTTACTGCTTTGTAGAAATCTCTTGTGGCTGTCTTGAAGTCCCTGCTCATGTTTTTGTCCGAATTCTGTCCAATTCCTTTGCTTAGCTTCTTTGATCAGCATTTTAACTCTTTTTCGAACTAAGGCATATCTTTCATATTTTTCTTGGTTCTTGTTCTCCCTCCAATTTTTAAACAGTTTCTTCTTTTCTTTAATTGCTTCTCTGATTGTTTCGTTCCACCACGGGGTGCTCTTTTTCCCTTCTCTTGTTCTTAGCTTCGTTCCACAAACTGTTTTAGAGATGTTAGTTACTGTTTCTTAAATTGTTTCCACTCTTCTTCTACTGTGCATACTTCGTTAGGGAGTTTCTTGAATTCCTCTCTGAGTTTTTCTTCTAGGGTTTTCCTTGTTTCTTGATCGTTTAATTGTTTTATTTTTATTGTCTGTTCTTTAGAACAACAAATGTCGGATATGGAAAGGCACAAGCGCAAGATCACAGCATGAGAAAAGGAGTGCACTTAAAATTCTTCAAATAAAACAGCCAGGCAAAAAGTTTAAAAAAAATGAAACTGGCAATCATGAAAAATAAAAAAAGGTTTCCACATCTGCCCAGAATAAAACCTAACCAACCTTCAACGAGAGTAAACAATATAAAAATACCGGGCTGCAAGAATGGACGACCAAGAAATAGACACAATAAAAAAAAATCATTAAATATATTAAAGATGATAAGAACTGCGCAAGTAACGACACAGAATGCTACACAACTAGAGATATCTATAAAAGGTACACAACTAAAGAAGTTCATAAAGATACGCAACTAGCGATGTCCATTAAGGTACACAACTAAAGAAGTTCATAAAGATACGCAACTAGCGATGTCCATTAAGGTACACAACTAAAGAAGTTCATAAAGATACGCAACTAGCGATGTCCATTAAGGTACACAACTAGAGATGTCTATAAAAGGTACACAACTAAAGAAGTTCATAAAGATACGCAACTAGCGATGTCCATTAAGGTACATAACTAGAGATGCCCATTAAGGTACACAACTAAAGAAGTTCATAAAGATACGCAACTAGCGATGTCCATTAAGGTACATAACTAGAGATGTGCACAGAGGTCTTCTTCTTCTACCTTTCAGCTCCCTGTGGAGCATATGTCTTCAACAAACACTTTCTGAGTCGTTCTGTTTCTTGCCATTCTTTTAAGATCATTTCATGTCTTCTCCATCATCTTCATCTCTGCTTCTATTTGTCTTCTCCAAGAATTCATTGGTCTTCCTCTTCGTCTTTCCTTGGGAATTCCAAAAAAGGGCCTGTTATGTAATACTCTCATTTGGCTTACGCAGCGTGTGTCTTATCCAGCGCCATCGTCTTCGCTGTATCTCATTATATCCACTGGTATTTGATTGGTACATTTCCATAATTCTATATTAGTGATTTTGTCCTGCCATTTCCATCCTTTTATTTTGCGTAAGTATCCATTAATGAATGTCTGTATCTTCATGGTTGCCAATTTTGTTGTGCTCCATGTTTTACAGCCACATAATAGGACTGACTTAACATTGGAGTTGAAAATTTTTATTTTTGTATTTAACCTAATTTCTTTGGACTTCCGTGTTTCCCAGTGCAACAAAATCTCCTCTTGCTTTTGATATCCTTATTTTGGTATCATTTTCTGTTCCTCCCTCTTTATCTATATTACTATCCAGATATATGTAAGATTGTACGTCTAGTAGAGCTATTTCTCCTAGTTTTATTTGGTTATTGCCAACTGCATTAATTCTCATAATGTTTGTCTTATCTCTATCAATTTTCAGTCCTAGCAGTTGTGATCTTTCATCAAGTATGATCATTTTATCCTGCATCTGTTGATGGCTGTGTGATAGGAGAGCTATGTCATCAGCAAAGTCTAAATCAAAATTCACTTTTAAACTTTAAAAAAAAAGTATTTTAAAAAGTTTTTTTAAAAATATAATTAAAAGTTTAACAGATATAATAAAAGTTTTAAAAATATTTAAAATGGAAAAAAACATCGTCATCATCATCATCATCATCAAGTACCGGGCCTGCTGGCGTAGGTGTTCATGTCTCTCCACAACTTTCGATCTTGGCAGTTATTTTAAATTTCTGTTGTTGACCTTCTGCCAAGCCATTCTCTTAAGCTGACTGGCATTTTTTCTCTTTGCTTTCCTCTATCTCTTCGTCCCTCAATTTTTCAAATTGTTACAGTATATTCCAGTTGTTCTTGTCTCATTACATGGCCAAAGAATGATGATTGTTTCTTCCTAATATTGGAAATTAGCTCTCTTTTCGCTTTGAACTCTTTCAGAACATTTTCATTACTCTTCTAGCTGTCCACAGTATTCTCAACATTCTTCTGTAAAACCACATTGAAACCGCAGTGATTTTTTTTGTCTGTTGTGCTATTGTCCATGATTCACATCCATATATTAAGACTGGCTCTACAAAACATTTAAGAACTCTTTTTCTTGTTTCTAGTGTCAAAAAATGAATTGCATAGTATTCCTCATTTTTTGGAAAGCTGCTTTTGCCTTAGCCATTCTGCATCTCACCTCTTTTGTACATCATCGATTAACAAAGTTCCCAAATATTTAAATTCATCTACCTGTTTTAATATTGTTTCACTTGTCTTTATTTTGCACTGAGTTGATGTCTTTTTCTTTGTTGTTACCATTACTTTTTTTTTTTTTTGCTATTAAGGCGGAGTCCTTTATTTTTGCTTTCTTTCTCTATAATGTCCAACATTTCTTGTAACTCATTTTCACTCTTTAAGTCTCTGAAACAACCAACAATAAGGAAAAATCAAATAATAATATAGAGGTAGAAAGTTCCAACATCAAGGAGCTACTATTCGCAGATGACCAATGCCTAATATATGAGGATGAAAACCTGCTACAACAACATATAACATCTCTAGATAAAAGCTGCACAAACTACAGTATGAAAATTAACACAGCAAAAACAGAGACTATGAGAATAAGTAAATTAAGACACCCATTAAACATTAAAATCAAAGATAAAGAAATAAAACAAGTAGAGGAATTCAAGTATTTAGGCACAATGTTCACAGAAGATGGAAAACTAGACAGAGAAATTGACATGAGAATACAAAAAGCAAATGCTGTTACATACCAGCTTTCACCATTGCAAAGACATCCAAACATTTCTATGCCAGCTAAACAACAAATGATAAATATCATTTTCATACCAACTTTGTGCTATGAAAGTCAAACATGGACACTTTCTAAATCACAATTAAGAAAGATCAATACATGTGAGATGCGATGCTTGAGAAAAGTAACAAACAACACAAGAAGAGATAGAATACCAAATGAAACCATAAGAAAATGGTAGGAACAAAACCCTGCCAAGAATATATAGAACAACAACAACTTAAATGGTTTGGCCACCTGGTCAGAATGAATCCTCACCAATCACCATCCAGGGCGTTCTTCTCGAGAATACATGGAAAAAGACCAAGAGGAAGACCCAGAAGAAGATGGATAGAAGCAGTGACAGAGACATGTAACAACAAAGGAAAATCACTAATTCAGACAATTCGAGCAGCTCAAGAACGACAAATGATATAAACCACGACACCTTTTAGTTATCAGTGAAAAGAGAAAAGAGGAAGATGGATAGATGCAGTGACAGAGACATGTAACAACAAAGGAAAATCACTAATTCAGACAGTTCGAGCAGCTCAAGAACGACAAATGATATAAACCACGACACCTTTTAGGTATCAGTGAAAAGAGAAAAGAGGAAGATGGATAGATGCAGTGACAGAGACATGTAACAACAAAGGAAAATCACTAATTCAGACAATTTGAGCAGCTCAAGAACGACAAATGATATAAACCACGACACCTTTTAGGTATCAGTGAAAAGAGAAAAGAAGAAGATGGATAGATGCAGTGGCAGAGACATGTAACAACAAAGGAAAATCACTAATTCAGACAATTCGAGCAGCTCAAGAGCAACAAATGATATAAACCACGACACCTTTTAGATATCAGCGAAAAGAGGAAAGAAAAAGAAGAAATGGATAGATGCAGTGACAGAGACATGTAACAACAAAGGAAAATCACTAATTCAGACAGTTCGAGCAGCTCAAGAACAACAAATGATATAAACCACGACACCTTTTAGGTATCAGTGAAAGAGAAAAGAAGAAAGAAGAAGAAGCCTATGAAAATAAGCACAATAAATTTTGTTCGTGAAAAAAAGCACTCTGGCGTGATGTAGTCAATCCTCTTCTCATCCGCAGATCGACAAAACAATCAGTAGTCGCTAATCTGCGTAGAGTTTTTAGGGCAACAACATAATCTCTCAATATTACCCTATCCGTCAACATCCCTTTCTGATTATCCTAAGTTGGCTCCATTCGTAAATCTCTGTGTCTACTCTCTTTCACTTAATCTTGCCTCATTTTCGCGTTTCCCTTGGAATAAACTGCTCTATCGTTGTAACAATCTCTGTTTAATTTCGGACATAGGCCTATAGGGAAATACAAGACCGCAAAAACGTTCTCCATTTTCCATCCAGCCCACAATGGTCTGCTACCTCAAACGTGGCGCATTGAGCGCATTTTCTTGGCTGCGCTTCTAAGTAGTTAATTATTATTTATTTTATTTGACAAAAATATATTGATCATTTTCCTACGATAGATAGTTTTTGTTGTTTCCTTCATATTTTATCTTACGATCCATACAAAAGCACACAAAAAGAGAATTCCAAAGTACTTCTTTAGCGTTATATTTGTATCTTATTAAAAAAAAAAAAATAGCGAAGAACACAATTCGAAAAAGTTCGAAAGAGTGACAATTATTTTAGACAATTCTATAAAGACGAAGTATGATAAAAAGAAGAATTGAAAAGAACAAAAAGAAGCCATTTAGAAGAAAGTGTAAAAGGCTCATAGATGGACGATATAGGCCTGTCTAAATTTAATAGCGATTTATATTTAAGAAATGGTAATTTCTTATTCTGAATATTATTCCAACGAAAACGACAAATGAATTAGCAAATAAACACTAATATAAATACATTTCATTTATGTAAATTATTACTGCGTTTATGTATAATCACCGGCTTCCTCAGTAGCAAGCAGTTGTTCTTACATATGGCCCGCAAGCCTCATAAGGGGCACGTCTAGTGCTTGAACTAACTCGAGAGATAACAGCAGCTTCAATTTTATTGGCTGCAGTTCTCATTAGCCTTAGTCACGTTTCTGTAAAACAAATAATAAAATGAAAATACGAAACCGTATGTAGGGTCAGTGATAAGACAAAATAATGGAACATTAATTAGCCAATATAGAATAAGAGAGAGAGAGAGAGACAGAGAGAGAAAGAGAGAGAAAGAAAGAGAGAAAGAGAAAGAGAGAGAGAGAAAGAAAGAGAGAGAGAGAGAGAGAGAGAGAGAAATGTTCGGTTGTTTTAGTTTACGTAAAACTTACTTCCGGACGATGATGATGATGAAAACTTACCAAAAAAGGGTTTATATGGAAAAAAAAAGAGTAGGAATGAAGCATATTCGGCCCAGAGTGACTGTGGCAAATGTTACCAGTGCAACAAATAAAGGAGGAGACAACGAAACTAAAACGAATAGGATTAGGGCCAAGCCAATGCACCTTCGATAACAGGGGAAAGAAAGACCAGTTTTTTTTACCTTATGTCTACCTACGAGTTGTCTGCAGTATATATCATCATCATCATCATCGTGTGCCTTCTCCGCAACGAAGGTTGGCTACAATGGATCGCCATTCCACTCTGTTTCTTGCTTTGATGGTGCAGGCTGACATAGATTGACTTGTCCATCTTTTGATGTTACTCGTCCATGTTAGTCTTGGTCTGCCTCTGCCTATTTTACCGTGTATTTTCCCTTCCAATTTTACTTTTAGTTGTTGTGTCTTTTAACATGCCCCAAAAATTTCATTTGTCTTGTCTTGATTGTATTTAGTAGTTCTCTTTTTATTTTCAGCTGTTTTAAAACTTCATCGTTTGTTATCTTTTGTTTCCATCCAATTCTACATATTCTTATATAAATCCACATTTCAAAGGCTTCAATTTTTTGTTCTGTTTTCTTGTCTAATGTCCATGTTTCTGCACCATACAGGAATATTGAGAAGACGTAACATTTTGCCATTCTGCAGTAAGAGTAAAGATAAAGTGCGAGACTTGAACCGGCGTCTTAGCACGCGAGTTTCCACCCATATATGCCCGGCCGCCTATCCAGAAATGTTCGGAGATTTCTGGATAGTGTCGCTTCAAGCATCGAAACTCACGATGCGAGGCGACATTCCTCATCTTCCCAGAGTACTACTGTTGCAGAATCTTGTTGGTTTGGTTATCTATCTTGTTGATTTTCTGTTCTTTCATATCATATATATCTATAGAGACACAGATAACTCGTCATCATAGTTTTCGAACAAATATAATATAGTCTTTATTGTTGACATCCACTTCAAAACTTCAGCATTGATTTTATTCTGAATCCTTCCTTGTATAACTTTTAGCAAGATTTTTGTAACATGGCTCATTAGGCTTATTGTTCTAAAGTCACTGCATTCAACTGCACCATTCTTTTTAGGCAATGCAATGAAAGTTGATGTTTTTAGTTCATTTGGTATGTATCCTGTGTGGTATATGTCGTTGCATATGTCTGTAATCACTTCAGTGCCAAAATCTTCTAGTGCCTGTATCATCTCTATCTGTATGATGTCAGGTCCTGCTGCTTTTTCCTTTTTCATTGTTTTTATAGCTTTTTCCACCTCAGATTTTAAGATTTTATAGCCTGATGTACATTTTATAACTGGTTTCTTGTCCCTTTGATCATGAAATAGTTATGATATATATTCCTGCCATCTATCTATAATATCTTTATTGTCTGTTAGCATTTTTCCTTTTTTTGTCTGCAATGCATCCCCTTCCTGTGGCTTTTATATTTTTATTAGTCATTCTCTTTATTTCTGTGTGCATTCCTCTTAAGTCTTGTTACATAGTTTCTATTTCTATATATTTTTGGCTGAGCCAGTCTTCTTTTGCCTTGTTGCACATTTTGCGTATTTCATTATCTATTTTATTGTATTGGACAGTGTTCTTCGCTTGTCTCCTTTCTTCCATTTTTTTCCAAGATTGTGTTAGTTATCCATTAAAAAAAAAAAAAAAAAACTAACACTAAACTACTGATCGACATCTACTACCCACACCCAGTTGTAACATTTCTGTCACAGTCTTAACCTAGAACATTGAGTGCTGACCCATTCCTCACGATTTTTTTTTCCCGTAAGTGATTCGTTTTTACCTGAAATTGTTAGACACTCCAAACAACGCATTCCTTCATCGCTTACTCTGCTACCACCATGGACAGAAACAAAACAAACGTTCTCTTGAGTTGTGTGCACATCCGTGCCAAGCATTTTGCCACCCAAATAAAGCTAAACAACAACGAACAAACACTTAACCGAAGAACGAAAAAGAATGGTGATATTGATTAACTAGGAAGAACAACAAATTGTGACATTTATTAATTATAAAATAAACACTACAAAATACATGTAAACACGTTGCCATGTATTAATATTTCAGAAACGTATAAAATTTGTTGATTGGTAAAGGAAATATACATGAACCACCACAACAATTGTGCATATTACCAGCTATGCAGAACTAAATAAGCGTGACAGTTGCCATTATTAATATGTCAGGAAAAGAAACATTAGTGGTTGTGAGCGTTCGCTGGTGACCATAAGGGGTTTGTGTTCAACTCTCAGACGCCGCACATTTTATTTCCACCCAAAGACGGCTTCGGGGTTCACACAGCCTCTAGAGAATTTTATGAGAAATAAGGAAGGTCTGACGTGATACCAACCATATCACCTACAAATGTGCTTAGGTCACGGAAGAAAAACAAGGTCACTAACACCATATTCCCCATACGCCAATCAAGGCGAGGAAGAACCTTCAGATGGAAAGAAAACACACAAAATTGCAACCTCTTCAATGTTCTAAAGATATGAACTTCTAATCCACAATTTCTAGAAGATAACAAATTTGGACTAGTCCTTGCTCTTTCTAAAATATTCAAGTAGATTTTTTAAATAGAACAAAGACAAGGATGATCATATCTTTCTTTGGTTTCTAAAATTAAAATTGATGCTGTTCAAAAGGCAAGGTGGGGAAAAGAACGAGTTATAAAAACACAGTGCAATCAAAGCCTTACAGAAAAAGATAAGGTTAACTAATTAATGATATTGAGAAAAAATAAATGAAATTCACAGGCAAGAGCAGGGGAAACAACCAGTCAAGCTGGTCAAAGTTCAAACGGTGTGTAATCAATAATCCAATTATTATTATAATATATACATTTTATATAAATTATATTAATATAATTTGGTTATGGAAGGCCCCGGTATCACTGCAAACGAATTAAAATTCATAATTGCTCAACCGCCCGTGCCAGTGGAATCATCCGAATTACTAACTCATCTCCCAAACAACGTAAGGTAACTGTAGTCCCCATCATAGCAGTCTCAGCACACGCCAAAAGACATAAGGGTAAACCGCATAGAAAGTTTACACGGCCAACTGTTCCCTGTCATACGATATTATTATATTAATTATAAATTATATATATTAATATAATATAAATATATATTATCGGAAAGAACATGTACTGGCAATAAACAGTGGCCATAAGAGCTGGAAATCAATTGGAAATGTTTCAATAAATAAAACAAGGTGTTAGGCACAGTTGAGTGCTTGCACCAGATTTATTTAATATGTATAGTGAGATTATTTTAAGATCCATAATGGGCATGCCTGGAATAACAATTAGAGATCACAATATAAGGTAATCTATAATGATATAGTCTTAATATCTAAGAGTGAAAATGAGTTACTGGAAATGTTTGACATTATAGTGAAGGAAACAAAAAAATAAAAGGACTCAGCTTTAATAGCAAAAAGACAGAAGTAATGTAGCAACAAAGAAAAAGACATCACCGCAAGGTACAATAAGGACATGTGGAACAATATTGAAACAGGTAAATGAATTTAAATATCTGGGAACAATGTTAACCTCAGATAGTAGATGTACAACAGAGGTGAGATGTAGAATGGCTATGGCAAAAGCAGCTTTCCAAAAATGAGGAAGATACTGTGCAATCCATTTGGCCATGTAATGAGAAGGGAACAGCTGGAATATTTTGTGACAACTGGGAATGTTGAGGGATGAAGAGATAGAGGGAAGCAAAGTAAAAAGATACCAGCCAGTTTAAGAAAATTGCTTGGCAGAAGGTCAACAACAGAAATGATAAATAACTGTCGAGATCAAAAGTTGTGGAGAGACATGATCACCTATGCCAGCAGACATAGTATTTGATGATGATATGTTATCTGACCTGGAATAATGAGAAAGATGAACAAAAAATGTCATGCTTTGAGGTGACACATATAGAAAATGGTGTTAGTGTCAATATTTTTTTGAGAGACCTTGGACACATTATTTTATTTGGGTAATGTAGTCAGTATTATGCCAGTGCCGATTTTATTTTCTCAGAAAAAGTCGGTACTCATTTAAGGCTGGGTTCAACTGGAAGCCGCCAATCAGACTCAAACTCTACCTCTTGTTCTTAATAGTCCAGTTCACTAACCACTGAGCTACCATTAAATTATGAAACATCTAATATAACATTTAAAATAAATTGTGCCCATAAATAGTTTTTTTACCAACATATAGATATAATTAAATGTTCAAAACATACAAATATTATCAATGGGGAATACCAATAAAGATTTATTAGAACAAATGTTATTGGAAGATAGAACTTTTGAATTGCATGGTCGTGGGTTTGATGAGGGAATGAAAGCAACAACAAAAGACTACTTGATGATAAATTTAGACCTGACTACACTCATGTCCACTCAGAATTGCAATTAGAAGCAGATAAATTTATCTTGACTTTTTTTTATTTAAATCTTGTTGCACAAAGAGCTATTCATGTAACCACTATCACTACAAGACACACACACACACATTTGAACAAGTGGCTTATAATCAAATTCATAATGTTTATTGTAGTGGCTACGGCAATGTCCACACAGAATATTACATTTTGGGTATATACAAAAGTGAAACTGTGTACCTATTTCTTGCCAGGTCAATGTCAGATAGATCAATTTCAAGTCAAAATGAAGAAGAAAAAGAATTAATGAACTGAAAATGTGTGGTTGCACCATTGTTGGATTGCTCATTATAGTAGTTTTTTTGTTTATTTAGATGTTAAGTTATATGTGGGCTATTATAATGGCAATCTGAACATGTTCATTCGATGTTCAGATCCCCTCCTCAGCATCCAGTGACTGATGACTCCAGTTCTGTGTTAGTTGGTAAATCCTCTTATGCACCCACTAAGTTTCTTGTTTCTGGCTGTGCTATCTTAACTTCCAACAATTTAATTCGAAGGAGTGATGTGGACTCATTGTTGTCGAAGTCCTGTGCCATTCCCACATCTCGGAGGACATTGATGATATCTGCCTGATCTCTTGGTTGACCGTCTTCAATGACAGCACAGCTAACCAGCCTGTCCGCTCTCTCATTACCCCATACTCCCGCAGGAAGCAGAGGAAAAGTGACTGCATTCTGTTGACTTCTGTAATGACTCAACCGATTCCTTGCGTACAGAGCCCAACTTCACTATTCTTATCGTGCTCATTGAATCACTCAATGTACAGGCGTGGGTGCAGTCTTGTGACTCTAACAAGATGAATGCCATGTCACTGCCATCACCTCCATTATTATGCTACTCGTGGTCACAACATATACATCACTGTCTTCTTTGGGTATTCTGCCTGCAGAGGGAGCTGTAAATGCACTCTTGACTGCATCTTCCTCATCAATGTTGTCCAAAATGAGGGCGTTTACCTTAGCATTGACTGGATTCTGCTCCCTGCACTTCTTGTCGAGTGTGAAAATACATGAGAATGTGCCCCTGAATGATGTAGGTGTCGATATCCACTCCTCTCCAGTGTTGGTATTGGTAAGCCAACAGACCTGTTTGATGACATCCTCAACGCAGCAAACCCATGATTTGCCTCATCTTAGTCAGTCACCTTTCCCTGTGTTGAACTCCTGGTGCAATGGATGCTCTTTATCTGCACTTATCTTAAAGTATGCTTACGCCCTTCAGATCTTGATCCTGTCATCCATAGTTGGAAAATCAACAAGATAACTCATTGCTACACAGGGTGTGTCTATTGTACATGCCACGATAATGCACACCGCTTCATTTTGTATTATCTTTAGCCTGTCAACCTGTTGTACTGACAGTAAGGATTGTTAGGACCAGAAATTTAAGTAGCCTCTGCTCAATATTGGAAGTTGCTATGACCTTCATGGTTGTTCCTTTGTGGGATTTTGTTATCACATGGTCCATAAAAAAATAATGTTTAGATGTGTCCTTGAAAAATACATCATCGCTATTCTTCTTCTGTGATTATGACTAAATCAGACTGGAATTTGAGATTTTCTTATGAAGTTTGTTGTCAAACTGCTACAGTATGAATGGACAGGTTAACTGAAAATATGAATGGGCAGGTCAGTAGCAGTATGTAAGGACAGGCCTGCTGAAAACATTAATGGAGAGGTCAGCTGAAAATATGAATGTGCAGGACAGCTGCATTATGAATGGACAGGAGGTTAGCTGCATTATGAATGGACAGGAGGTCAGCTGCAATATGAATGGACAGGAAGTTAGCAGTATTATGAATGGACAGGAGGTTAGCTGCAATATGAATGGACAGGAGGTTAGCTGCATTATCAATGGACAGGAGGTTAGCTGCATTATCAATGGACAGGAGGTTAGCTGCAATATGAATGGACAGGAGGTTAGCTGCATTATCAATGGACAGGAGGTTAGCTGCATTATCAATGGACAGTAGGTTAGCTGCATTATCAATGGACAGTAGGTTAGCTGTAATATGAATGGACAGTAGGTTAGCTGCAATATGAATGGACAGGAGGTTAGCTGTAATATGAATGAACAGGAGGTCAGTTGCAATATGGTGGTTGGTTGGTTGCGTTCGCCCGATGACTAAAGTATTCTAGAGTATCGTGGTAGACTAGAATATTCCTCTTTATCATCCGCCCTTACAAGGACGCAGTGAACGTGTCTGCGTTGTGGTTTGCAGTATAACTGTTATATTTGCGCCTTTCGGCCCAACACATCTGACTTCAGCACAACATTTTTGAGTACAGGGTTGTCTTCCCTCTACGATCCCTGCATGCTTGGCCAGACTAGACAGGTTAGTCTGTTACTGGAGGCACCATGGAGAGGTGGGGCAAGGTCTGGATGGTTTTGGTTCACCGATCCTGGTGCAAGCCATCAGCTGTGGGTCACTGACAACTTCCAGCTCTGGTGCTGGTCAGCTGCAATATGAATGGACAGGAGATCGGCTGCAATATGAATGGACATGAGGTCAGCTGCAATATGAATGGACAGGAGGTCAGCTGCAATATGAATGGACAGGAGGTCAGCTGCAATATGAATGGACAGGAGGTCAGCTGCAATATGAATGGACAGGAGGTCAGCTGCAATATGAATGGACAGGAGGTCAGCTGCAATATGAATGGACAGGAGGTCAGCTGCAATATGAATGGACAGGAGGTCAGCTGCAATATGAATGGACAGGAGGTCAGCTGCAATATGAATGGACAGGAGGTTAGCTGCATTATCAATGGACAGGAGGTTAGCTGCATTATGAATGGACAGGAGGTCAGTTGCAATATGAATGGACAGGAGGTCAGCTGCATTATGAATGGACAGGAGGTCAGTTGCAATATGAATGGACAGGTTACTTGCAATATAGATTGGAGGTCAGCTGCCAGATGAATGGATTGGAGGTTTGCTGAGGTATGAAAGAAGAATAGCAGCAATATGAAAGGACATCAGAACAAATGAAAAAGACTGGGTAGGAGGACAACAGAAATATGAAATTACAAATGAACAAAAAATGTAGGTATTATATAAAGGTATTTCATTAAGCGTATCGGCCACACCAGTAAGATTATCAGTGACTTCTAAACAGATGTGTCACCTTTTATTTGCCCAAAGATCAGAGGGTT
Source organism: Megaustenia siamemsis (assembly GCA_032433765.1). Taxonomy (NCBI): domain Eukaryota; kingdom Metazoa; phylum Mollusca; class Gastropoda; order Stylommatophora; family Ariophantidae; genus Megaustenia; species Megaustenia siamemsis. The sequence continues at coordinate 46,138,350 of JAVIAB010000073.1, forward strand.
GGTCTACTAATAATTTTCTCGTGTCGCGGCGACAGGTTTTATCGATCAGAGCTCTCTATAACTATCTATTTTCTTTGTTGCGTTTATTAATTCTCTTTTTATCTTTCAACCTTTTTAACAATGTTTATTCTGGGGAATCAGAAGACTGAAAGTTGTCATCTATTCATAGCTGACTGCTTGTGTCAGAACCAGTGATTTACAACTAATTTACTCTTCCTCTACCAACAAGGCCAACACAGAAAGAGAGCTCTTACAAAAGAAACATCAGAAAGAAATAATCGATAGTTGTTGGGCACATCATGAGAAGAATAAAGTTAGAATACATTGTTACAACTTGCAAGATAAAAGAAAGGAGAGATCGCGAACGACATAGAGGGAAGGTTATAAATAGCTTGGTGTCGTGACACGATAACCAGTCAGCACTAGGATTGATACGATGGAATGGGGAGAGAAAATTGTGGAAGGACATGATAATCTAATCCAACCGGTATGAAGTATAGTGTTGATAAAAGTGGGAGAGTTAGACAAGCATGCAAACTTCGTTTATGAACAGAACCATGACGTTCAACTCTACCAATGAGCCGAAGAGTAGACATTTCAAATGTGTCTGTGTTGCTGCGTATTTCAATGTAAATCGTAAATGTAGCATTTTTGTAATATATATATTTTAATGGGAATACCGGTCAATATGGCGGATAGGCGGCAGGAACTCTTAAGGCTGTGTCTGTAAAGTGTTCCTTGTTGCAGCTTCATCATATTCCGAGTCCGGATTGTTGCCGGAGCTACTGAGTTAAGTGTTCTGTGCACACCATGCGTTTCATTCGTTTTGATCATGTTTCGAGATTCCCATTGCTTACAACGAATGATGATATTGTATGACGGGGAAAAGATGGTTGTGTTCAATTTCTGTGCGGTTTTGCCTTATGTCTTGGCGTGTGATGAGACCGCTATGATGGGGACTGCAGTTACCTTTCTTTGTTTGGGAGATGAGATACCAGTTCGGATGATTCCACTGGCACTGGCGGTTGAGCAATTATGAATTTCTTATTCGTTTGCAGTTATACCGGACATTCCATAACCATAACCATATATTTTATGTTTTCTGGAGAGTGTCCTCAGGAACAGCTGTAGTATGTTATAAATGTCTACATAATCGTATTTTCACTATTCTCCTGCAGCCAGGCAATAATAAATAATGACCTGAAGGTAGGCAAGCTCAAAGTGAGACAGATTACCGATACTAGATAATCACGAACGAAGCAAAGGCAACAGCGGCAGAAACCAGCAAAAGACCGCAAATTATCTTTCCCATCGACGCTGAAAGGCAAATGAGGTATAAAGAAGATTATATTTTGTTGCTTGGGTTTTTTCCATAAATTCCTTTATTTTTATTTTTTAAAGAGACGGTGTTTTCACTTATATATTAATTGCATTGTGTTACCTTTTTATTTTGCTTTCTGTCAGCGCTTATTTTTCATATGTTTACCATTTTCTTTAGAAGCAGCGTTTAAGAATTTGGCGAATAAAACATATACTATATACTATCAGAGAGGAAAGAGTACAAATATTCTTTCTAAAAAATATGTAAAATGGAGTATAAATAAGTCAATTTGTAAATTACGAGGGTAAGTCGAACGTAATATAGAAGATTAGGTAGAATTGGATGGAATGAAAATAAAACAAACGACGAAATCTTAAAACAACTAAAAATGAAAAGAGAACTACTAAACACAATTAAAACAAGACAAATGCGATTTTTGGGCCATGTTAAAAGACACAACAGCCTACTAAAAGTAATCTTGGAGGGGAAAATACAAGGTAAAAGAGGCAGAGGCAGACCAAAACTAACAAGGACAAGTAACATCAAAAGATGGACAAATTAGCCTATGACAACCTGCACCATCAAAGCAAGAAACAGAACAGAATGGCGCTCCATGGTAGCCAACCTTCGTTGCGAAGACGGCACTCGATGATGATGAAGTCGAAGGTATCTTTCATTATCGTTACTGATACAATACACGTACGTGATATATATATATATATATATATATATATACAGGGTGTTTTTAAAGTTGCAGTGCAGTGAATATTTCTAATATTCAGTAAATGACGTAATCATCATCTACGTACCACAATTTTGTAAATCACATTTATGAAAAAAACCGCTGCTTCCTTTAAGGTTTTATTTACGTAAAGGACGGGCACTACGCTACTTTCACTGTCTCATTGCTTGAAGGAAATGGTGTTGACGATTGAAAACAGGGTATTTCTGGTTGAGCATGTCTTCCGTAATGGCGGTAAATATACGGATGAGGTCATTAGACAATTCGTGTGGAAATTTCCAGACTCACAAGTCCCTCACCGAAATTCTGTTACAAAATTGATCAAAAAGTTTCGTGAAACCGGTAGTGTGGTAGATGCATACCGATCTGGAAGACCTTCAATTTCACAAGACCAAATTATGGAACTCCAAGACAGAATTACAATGAGTCCAAATGCATCTTTAAACCACTTGTCTCAACAGGTGCAAATATCTATGAGTTCTGTTCACAAGGTTTTAAGAAGTGAACTACACTATCGTCCATACAAATTAACTGAAGTGTCTCAACTCCAAGAAAGAGATTATGAATCCCGTTTAAACTACTGCATGTGGTTTCAGAATTTTATTTATGAACATGACGCTGCCATCCTTGACGTCACTTTTTTCACTGATGAGGCCTGCTTTCATTTATCCGGTTATGTGAACAGTCAGAACAATCGGCTGTGGAGCAGTGAAAACCCCCATGAATTTCATCAAGTGCCGCTTTACGATCAAAAAGTCGGAGTGTGGTGCGCTATAAGTCGTATGCGGATAATAGGACCTATATTTTTTAATGAAACAACAAATGCAGAACGTTACCGTACTTTAATTGTGGAACCGTTCATAGCACACCTTACAGAACGGGAAATTATGGAATCCTGGTTTCAGCAGGATGGGGCAACAGCACACACAGCCACAACAACACTCAATTATTTAGAAAGCATATTTGCAAATCGCATTATTTCACGTGGAATCTGGCCTGCTCGTTCACCAGATCTAACACCCCCAGATTATTATCTGTGGGGGGCATTGAAGGGGAAAGTTTATGAAAATAATCCGCAGACAATTAATAACCTAAAGAGTGAAATAGTAGACAAGATTAAACAAATATCACCAGACATTATTCTGAAGGTTTTCGCAAATATGGAAAGACGAATCACGACATGTCTTGAGGCCCGTGGTGGACATTTTCAACATATGCTTTAGGCACAACTTTATTGTGTTAATACCAACATTACCCATTATAAGCTCGCCGATAGCAGTCAAGTATATTTGAATAATACCATTTATTTTACAATTTGTGTGACGCATTAGTTAACCGCATTTCTAGTGACGTTTTTTCTTTAGAGAGTATAAATTCACTGCACTGCGACTTTAAAAACACCCTGTATATATATATATATATATATATATATATATATATATATATATATATATATATATATATAATTTAAGAAACAGTTTCACCTACTTTTTAACACCCCCCCACCCCGCTCTTTTTCACCCTGTCTTTATGTTCAAAGCATGTTCACCAGCGCTTCAACATTGTTTCGATTCCGAGCTAAAAACATTTGTTTGATTGCACAGCAAAGCATACGCATCATGTGTATTCACCTCATCATCTATAAAAGTTCCTTGCTATATACCAAGAGTCTTCTTAAGGGGTCCGTTTGATATCCCTCAAAGAATACAAGAGTAGTACTGGAAAAGTTGTTTATTGTTATAACAAGTGTGTGAGTAGCAAAGACAATTGTAAAAAAGTGGTACGACAAGTGTGAACAATGCAACCTAATCCAGCCAGCCTAAAACTACGACTGCGCATGACATTGTTTCTGCAGTAGTAGAGAGAAGAGAGGTCGGTGATAATCGACGAGGTTGCTAGAATAGTCTTAATTAGCTGTTGGTTTAGCACGTAACATGGGAGCAGCGATAGCTCAGTGGTTAGTGAACTAGACTACAAAGAACAAGAGGTAGGGTTCGATCCCCACCGACGGCTTCCGGGTTCACCCAACCTTTAATGGGTACCGGATTTTTTCCTGGGAAAGTAAAGCGGCGCGGGCGTAATACCGACCACATTACCCCAAAAATCATGTGCCGAACGTCTGCAAAATTTATGGTCACTAACACCATATTCCCTATACGCCACTTGGCGTGACGGGGGTACTTTACTTTACTGGGTACAAATAATAATACATAAATATTATTATATGGGGAACTTCCGAGGCGATAATAGGGAATAATAGAACAAAGAAGTATGTGTTAGCACTCGGAAAAATTGACAGACAAACAACAATAGAAAAAAACGAAGAACAATATATAGTCCGAAGTGGGATCGAACCCGTACTCAGTGGCACCGCGCCTTGCCACGAGAAGCCGAACGCTTGGCACACTACCACGCAGCCAACTAAAAAATTGGCTATTGCAGTAGTGTCTTACACGATGACGTTCTCAATGACTATAGCATAGGGTAACGATCACAGACCGGAAATAAATTGTATATTTGTACTTTCCTATTAATGCAAGTATCTCCCAGTAGGGCTGAATACTTGTGTTGTAGACAAACATTTATTGGACGAAACAGCACGAATAGTAGTTCCCAGTGTTTATATACTGGGTACAAATAATAATACATAAATATTATTATATGGGGAACTTCCGAGGCGATAATAGGGAATAATAGAACAAAGAAGTATGTGTTAGCACTCGGAAAAATTGACAGACAAACAACAATAGAAAAAAACGAAGAACAATATATAGTCCGAAGTGGGATCGAACCCGTACTCAGTGGCACCGCGCCTTGCCACGAGAAGCCGAACGCTTGGCACACTACCACGCAGCCAACTAAAAAATTGGCTATTGCAGTAGTGTCTTACACGATGACGTTCTCAATGACTATAGCATAGGGTAACGATCACAGACCGGAAATAAATTGTATATTTGTACTTTCCTATTAATGCAAGTATCTCCCAGTAGGGCTGAATACTTGTGTTGTAGACAAACAGAATTTCAGTTTTTACGAGGGCTAGCAAAGTAGCAACATGTGTGAATGTTTATTCAGAAAACGTAAATATAAATGAATGAAACTGCTTCATCGTAATTACCCTCCCCACCGTTCATTGCACATTTGCCACCTCTTTGAATCCGCGACGGAAAGAAAACATCTTCTTGCTGGTTAAACAGCCTTGCATGGAAGATCAATTTTATGTCGTTGTCTATAGAAAATGTCTTGCTACCAAGAGCAAGTTCCCCATATAATAATATTTATGTATTATTATTTGTACCCAGTATATAATCACTGGGAACTACTATTCGTGCTGTTTCGTCCAATAAATGTTTGTCTACAACACAAGTATTCAGCCCTACTGGGAGATACTTGCATTAATAGGAAAGTACAAATATACAATTTATTTCCGGTCTGTGATCGTTACCCTATGCTATAGTCATTGAGAACGTCATCGTGTAAGACACTACTGCAATAGCCAATTTTTTAGTTGGCTGCGTGGTAGTGTGCCAAGCGTTCGGCTTCTCGTGGCAAGGCGCGGTGCCACTGAGTACGGGTTCGATCCCACTTCGGACTATATATTGTTCTTCGTTTTTTTCTATTGTTGTTTGTCTGTCAATTTTTCCGAGTGCTAACACATACTTCTTTGTACTTTACTTTACTTTTTTTTAGCACGTAACATCAACAGCGATGTACTTCGGTTTAACAAAGTCCTCACTATATGGATACCGAGGCAGCTAATCCAAGAAATGTAAGATTTCATATTGATGCATTTACAGCGCTGTTGCTACGGTATGAAAAGATATCGAATCCACATTTTCAATGTGCTCCACATCCACCTTATTCGCCAGACCTCGCGCCGCGCGATTATCAAATCTTCGGACCTCTTGTGGAGGCTCTTGGTAGCAAGACATTTTCTATAGACAACGACATAAAATTGATCTTCCATGCAAGGCTGTTTAACCAGCAAGAAGATGTTTTTCTTTCCGTCGCGGATTCAAAGAGGTGGCAAATGTGCAATGAACGGTGGGGAGGGTAATTACGATGAAGCAGTTTCATTCATTTATATTTACGTTTTCTGAATAAACATTCACACATGTTGCTACTTTGCTAGCCCTCGTAAAAACTGAAATCATAATTTATAATGTTTTATGTGCCTGTTATAGTTTTATTTAGTTTAGTTATTTATTTAGTTATGTATATATATATATATATATATATATATATATATATATATATATATATATATATATATATATATGTCCCAAAGCTAGTCTTTTATTACTTATACTTACATTTATGCACTTTTATTGACTTTTGTATCTTTGTATCTTGCTGTGCTATCTAAAGGTTTAGATCAATACAAAGCCCTATTGATTGTAATACGAATTCTTCTTTTTCTACCTTTTAGCTCCCTGTGGAGCACAGGTCTTCAACAAACATTTTCCAAGTCGTTCTGTTTCTTGCCATTCTTTTAAGATCATTCCATGTCTTCCCAAGCATCTTCATCTCTGCTTTCTATCTGTCTTCTCCAAGAATTTCTTTGTATTCCTCTTTGTCTTTTCCCCTGGGGATTCCAAAAAAGGGCCTGTTGTGTAATACTCTCAGTTGGCTTCTCAGTGTGTGTCCTATCCAGCGCCATCGTCTTCGCTGTATATCTTTATCAACTGGTATTTGTTTGTTACATTTCCATAATTCTATGTTAGTGATTTTGTCCTGCCTTTTCCATCCTTTTATTTTGCGTAAGCATCCATTAATGAAAGTCTGTATCTTCATGATTGTCAATTTTTTTGTTCTCCAAGTTTCACAGCCATATAAAAGGACTTACTTAACATTGGAGTTGACAAATTTTATTTTTGTATTTAACCTAATTTCTTTGGACTTCCATATATTTCCCAGTGCAACAAAAGTTCCGCTTTATTTTGATATCCTTATTTTGGTATCATTTTCTGTTCCTCCCTCGTTATCTATATTACGACCAAGATATATGTAAGATTGTACGTCTAGTAGAGGTATTTCTCCTAATTTTATTTGGTTATTAATTCTCATAATGTTGATCTTATCTCTATTAATATTCAGTCCTAGCTGCTGTGTTCTTTCATCAAGTATATTCATTTTATCCTGCATCTGTTGATGGCTGTGTGATATGAGATCTATGTCATCAGAAAAGTCCAAGTCATCAAGTTGCTTGGTCAGTGACCACTTGATTCCGTTTCTGTTGTTTTGAGTTATTTTCATAATCCAATCTATGGCTAGTAGAAAGAGAAATGGAGATAGAAGGCATCCCTGCCTTACTCCTGTTCTTATTTCAAATGCTTCTGTAAGCTGTCCTTCATGCACCACACTACATTTCATTCCTTCATACATTGTTATTATCAGGTCAATAAACTTTATGGGTATTTATGACTGATGATTTAAACTTTATGACTCAGCAACTTCCAAATCATTCCTGTGTCTAAACTATCAAATGTCTTTTCGTAATTTATGAATCCAATATAAAGTGGGGATTTTAGTTATAAACTTTGTTCAACTATTATATGTAGAGTAGTTATTTGATCAGCACATGATGTGTTCTTCCTAAAACCTGCTTGTTCATCTCTCAAATGTTTTTTCTATGGCCACTTTTAGTCTCTCCAAATGATTCTGCTTAATACTTTTCCTGACACTGATAGTAGCATAATTCCCCTATAATTTGTGTACTCCTGTAAACTTCCTTGCTTCGGTAGTTTGATCATATAACCGTCTTTTCATTTCTTTGGTATTTCTTACCTCTCCCAATTTTTTCTAATAGATTATGTAACATCTTGGTAGAGGTGTATATATCTGATTTGATGGCTTCCGAAGGAATTTCATCTGGTCCTGTGGCTATACCATTTTTTAAAAGCTTGATGGCTTTCATAATTTCATCCTTGCTTGGTTTTCCAGAGTTAACGTTATAACTCTTCTACTGCTGGTAGTATATCTGAGGATTATTTGAGCCGGGTCTGTTCAAAAGTTCTTCAAAGTGCTCTTTCCATCTCTCCATTTGTTCCCTTATATTACTAAGCAGATTTAATTTCTTATCTTTAATAAAGGCATTGATCTGTTTGTATTTTATAATTAATTTCTTTGCGCTGTTGTACAGTTCTTTCATATTCCCTTCATTTGCTGCTTCCTCTGCCTCTTTAGCTAGTTCATCTATATATTTCCTCTTATCCCTTTTAATGCATCTTCTCACTTCTTTGTTCACTTCTGTGTAAGCTTCCTGTGTCTTAGCTTTATTACTTCTCGTTTTGCTTTTATTTATGTTTGCTTTCTTGTTCTTTCTGTAATTTTATCCAGGGTCTCTGCTGTCATCCATGCCTTATTCTGGTGTCCTCGTTTCCCCAGCCTTTCCTCGCATATCTCTTTCCATATATACTTTACCTGTTTCCAATGATCTTCTATATTTATTGTATTGTCTAGTTGTTGGAGGACTTGGTATTTGTTTGATATTGTGACTGCGAATTTACCTTTAATTTCTTGTTCTTTAAGAAAACTTACACTGAAATACTTTCTACCCTTATTTGTTCTAATATATCTTTTTAATTTAAGTTTAAGTTTGGCTGTCAGAAGATGATGATCAGAAGCTACATCTGCCCCTCTATATACTTTTACATCCTGTAAGGATGACTTAACTTATTATTAATACATATGTGATCAATTTGATTTTCCGATCTATGATCTGGTGGCACCCAAGTAGCTTTATGTATTCTTTTATGTTGGAATATTGCCCTCCTAGGCTCACTTGATTAAGGGCGCAGAAATTCACAAATATCTCTCCATTCTCGTTTATATCTCTAAGTCCATGTTTTTCCATAATCTCTCCGAAGCCCCGGTTGTCTGATCCTACTTTAGCATTTAGATCTCCCATCAAGATTATGATATCATTGGCTCGTCTTCCATCCATCTAACGCTGTAACTGTTTATAGAATTAATATTTAACTAAATCATCCTTATAATTGGTTGGTGCATAGAATTGAATGATGTGTATTTTTATTTTGTTAACTCCAACTCATTGACGACAACTAACTGATTCAATAATACAAACAAACACCCACTGCACAGAAAACAGCATCTTCCTGAACTAATTGAGAGCATTCCCAATATATACCTACACAGATCAGCAACCAATGCAGCAGAAAACAGCATCTTCCTGAACTAATTGAGAGCATTCCCACTATATACCTACACAGATCAGCAACCAATACAGCAGAAAACAGCATCTTCCTGAACTAATTGAGAGCATTCCCACTATATACCTACACAGATCAGCAACCAATACAGCAGAAAACAGCATCTTCCTGAACTAATTGAGAGCATTCCCACTATATACCTACACAGATCAGCAACCAATACAGCAGAAAACAGCATCTTCCTGAACTAATTGAGAGCATTCCCACTATATACCTACACAGATCAGCAACCAATACAGCAGAAAACAGCATCTTCCTGAACTAATTGAGAGCATTCCCACTATATACCTACACAGATCAGCAACCAATACAGCAGAAAACAGCATCTTCCTGAACTAATTGAGAGCATTCCCAATATATACCTACACAGATCAGCAACCAATGCAGCAGAAAACAGCATCTTCCTGAACTAATTGAGAGCATTCCCACTATATACCTACACAGATCAGCAACCAATACAGCAGAAAACAGCATCTTCCTGAACTAATTGAGAGCATTCCCACTATATACCTACACAGATCAGCAACCAATACAGCAGAAAACAGCATCTTCCTGAACTAATTGAGAGCATTCCCACTATATACCTACACAGATCAGCAACCAATACAGCAGAAAACAGCATCTTCCTGAACTAATTGAGAGCATTCCCAATATATACCTACACAGATCAGCAACCAATACAGCAGAAAACAGCATCTTCCTGAACTAATTGAGAGCATTCCCACTATATACCTACACAGATCAGCAACCAATACAGCAGAAAACAGCATCTTCCTGAACTAATTGAGAGCATTCCCAATATATACCTACACAGATCAGCAACCAATGCAGCAGAAAACGGAGAAGCGGGAATTTTCATGTACCTTAGAAATGGAACACGGTAAAGGGTCCCTGTTGCATCGGGAAATTATTCCGGCGTTTTAAAGGCAGTTGCAGAAACAAGACAACCGAAGAGTTGATTATCTTGTCCGTAAAATAAAACAATTCTCCAAAGAGCACCATCAAAATAACTAAGACAACTTTGAAAAAAGTCAATTGTCTTAAATGCTTGGGGCGATAATAACATTGGATTTTAAATGCGTTTCCGAGATCAAACACAGAATGGCCCAAAGAAATACAATGTTTCATAAAAAGTAAAACGCATTTTGTGCAACCCATCTTTATGATTAGAAGTAAGAAAAATAGTTCTCCATTGTTGCTTAATTCAATCCTAATACATGGATGGGCGATCAGTAAACAAACAAGAGGATATTTGGAGGCCACAATAAATATGGTTTTGCAGAAAATGTCGAGAATACCTAGGTAGCTTAAAATAAAGAAAGGAAGAAGTCACGAAATAAGTCATAACACAAATAACTATGTTAAATTATATCAGAAAGAAAGTGAAGAAGTGAGAAAAAAGCTAGGAATAGCCCCTGCCATAGAATATATAAAGAAACAACAGATAAAATGGTTTGGCCACGTGACAAAGCAGAAAGAACAAAACACAACACAACGAGCCTTCAACAAACGTTGTGAGAACACCAGATCCAAGGGGCGACTACGAAAAGATCGGTCGATGGAATATTAGAAACACTGTGAAACATATCAGCAGCAGAAGCGAACAGAAGAGCAAAAGACCACAAATTATATCTCCCATCGACGTTGAAAGGCAAATGAGGAAGGAAAGAAGAGGAAGAAGATGAAAGAAAATTGTCAATTTCCTTTTGTGTTTTATGCGATAAGAAAAATGTGACAATAGGAACAACTAATGTGAAAAGAGACAGAGTTATACAAGGAGAGAAGTGATTGACAGTTTAATAACGTGTCACAGAAAGACTGATATCAAGACTTATTAGTGGAATAGATAAGAGGCACTGACGAAAGTAATATGGAAAGTCATGGCCACCAATTTCTCGGCGAATGGCACCCGCTGATGATGAGTAATACTACGAGATAACACTGTGCATGCACGCTATTTTCTCTTCATTTTAAAAATAACCAACATTTAGCTCTAATTTAAAATCAAATCTCAGCTCACATTTTCCTCACTCAGTTACCATTTTTAATTGTCAAAAATGAAGAAAAGGAAAGAATTTACTGTTTGCCTTTACCCGGCGACTAGGAATTTTTGTGTTCATTCTCATCAATTCTTGACCACCAGCCCTTAAAAGTTGACCAAGGTACCTTGTGTTGCTTTCAACCCAACACATCCGTCTTCAGTAAGACATTTGTACCGGGCAGACTTCTCTCTCTCTCTCTCTCTCTCTCTCTCCCTATTCACTTGGCCAAATTAAACTGTCTACTTTGTTTCTATAGGTGAACCGCGAAAAGGCGTAGTAGAATCTGGATCGTACTTGTTCACCAGTCTTAGCGCAAGTTGTCACTTATATTCCACTGACTACTTTCAGACCTTTTGCTGAGCGACGACTTCGCCCTGGCGAGATATTCTCTAATTATGGAATCTTACATCACACACTATTTGTATCTATAATTATTTTAGGGACACATTTAAACATACTATAATAAAATACAAAAAAAAAAAAACCAAACAAACATTCCTGTGTGATGTAAGATTCTACCAATGTTTGACAAACATAATAGGCCACAGAATGAACAAGTCAGACTCACTGATCCACAGGGTTTTTGCATATTTTTTATTTCATGAGTTTTTCTTTTCCATGTTTTGCCATACGGTTATAGTTATTGCAGGCTCCGGTATCACTGCAAAAGAATTAAAATCCATAATTGCTCAACCGCCTGTGCCAGTGGAATCATCCGAATTACTAACTAATCTTCCAAACAAAGAAAGGTAACTGCAGTCCCCATCATAGCAGTCTCAGCACACGCCAAAAGACATAATGCGAAACCACACAGAAAGTGAACACAGCCAACTGTTCCTTGTCATACGATATCACTACTCATCGTAAACATTTGGAACATCGAAACATGATCAAAACGGATGAAACACACAGCTCACGGTGTGCACAGAGCACTTAACTCAGTAGCTCCTGCAACAAGCCGGACTTGAAATATGAGGAAACGGCAACATAGTTTTGCCATAGTACAGCCTCAATTGTGTTATACCATTTTTTTTATACAGGCTCTCCATGATGTGCGGTCTCTTGCCAGATGTTCATATTCATTCTATAATTAGAACCTTTACTACCTGAACTGGTGGTTAGTAAGTCCATTCATAGCGAACTATAGATTTATTTAGGCCTGCAGCCTAAGAGGTAATTACCGGAAAATTAATTGAATGTCGTCAGAGAAAAAAGTTGGACAAGAAGCTGAATAATTTTGAGAAGTAAAAGAAGCCTGAAAAAAAGCTTAAATGGGGTGCGGGAAGTAGACGATGTAAAGTACTCCTCTGGTTGCATAGGTGATTATATCTTTCTAAAACCTTGTTTCAGTAGTGTTGTGTATCAATTTAGTCAGTTCATGTCAAGCCACAATATTAAGCTGTCTAGTGTTCTCTTCCGCTGCTCTCTCTCTTCCTATATATCTCTCTCCCTCTCTTTCTCTTTGTACTTTGTATATAAAGATCATGTAGTTCAATTACTCACTTTTCATAAAATGAAAAAAAAAATTAACAAGTTGACTTTATTTTATCTGAAGTTAACAAAATTAACAAGTTGACTTTATTTTATCTGAAGTTAACAAAATTAACAAGTTGACTTTATTTTATCTGAAGTTAACAAAATTAACAAGTTGACTTTATTTTATCTGAAGTGTGTTAACTCATCTTTGAGTGCTGACCTTATAATTTGTCTTTCGACTGCCCAGTAAATGTTTAACACTTTTTTAATCTCGTTGTTAGATGAAAAAAATTAATTGTGAATTCTTCATATTTATAGACCAGGATTGGTTGTTGCACAAAATGTTTCATTTTTTAGTTCTTGAATGATACCTTTGGTTGCGTTACTTTGCTTTTAATAAATCTTCTACTTCTTTCCTTCCTCATTTGCCTTTCAGCGTCGAGGGGAGATATAATTTGCGTTCTTTTGCTCTTCTGTTTGCCTCTGCTGCTGTTATAGTGTTTCTAGTGCTTCTAATATTCCATCGATCCATTTTTCTCGCCGTCGATTATTGGGTCTGGTTGGGTCACAACGCTTGCTGAAGGCCCGTTGTGTTGTGTTTTGATCTTTCTGCCTTGTCACGTGGCCAAAGCATTTTATCTGTTGTTTCTTTATATATTCTATGGCGGGGGCTATTCTAGCTTTTTTCTCAGTTCTTTATTTCTGATCTTATCTTTCATACTGTTTTCCATGTCAATTGTCTAACACATTTCATCTCAGTAGAGGTTATTTTTCTTATTGTTCTTGCATCTAGGGTCCAGGTCTGGCACTGGTAGCACAACGTTGGGATGAAGATTGTATTGTATAGTTCTCGTTTTGTCTCTAGAGTTATTCCTTGTTGGACAATAGTGATGATAACTGTCCAATGATTTGGCAAGCTTTGTTGCATCTTGATTCTATCTCTACTGTTTGTGAATTATCGTTTGTCACTAAACTTCCTAGGTATTTGAATTCCTCTACTTGTTTTAGTTGTCTACCTTCTATAGTTATGTTGATGTTCTGTTTATTTTTGGCGACATTCATGACTTCTGTTTTGTTTATGTTGATTTTCATGTTGTACTTTTTACCTGAGTTGTTGAGTTTGTTTAAGTGTTCTTGTAGGTCTATTATTTCATGTATTAGTGCCTGATCGTCTGCAAATAAAAGCTTGTTGATCTCCTCTGTCTCTGATGGGTTTGCTAGCTTGCATATATAGTCCATGTATGTAATAAACAGTAGGGGGGGGGGAGGGGGGGATAGTACGTACCCCTGTCATAAACCTGATCTAACTTCGAAGTGGTCTGTGTAGCCTGATGCTGTTCTGACTCCGCAGCTGCTGTTGATGTAGAGACTTTTAATTCGGTTGGTTAGATGTTGGCTTACTCCGTATGTTGTTAGTATCTCCCACAGTTATTCTCTGTTTACTCTGTCGAATGCTTTTTCCTGGTCAATGAAAGCTATGTATAAATATTTGTATTGTGTTCTGTCATTTACTGCAAGCTGTTTTAAAGTGAATAGGGCGTAGTACATCCTCTGTTTTTTCGGAACCCCATTTGAGAATCGCTTAACTGTAGTTCTATTATTGGTCTCAGCCTTTTTTCCTCGATTTTGGCATATAGCTTTCCTACATGGCTGAGAAGAGATGTACCTCTATATTGATTGCAATCTCTTTTGTTACCTTTCTTTTTCCATTTTGGTACGATTATTGCCTGTTGCCAGTCTTCTGGTGCTTTTTGTTGGTGCCATGCTGCATTAAATATTATGTGCAGCCATGTCACTCCTGTTTCTTTTGCTGCTGCTATTATTTCTGTTGGTATATTATCTGTCCCCGGTGCTTTATTTCTTGGTGCATATTCGATTACTTCTTCGATTTCCTCGTTCACGATGTTGGGTTCAGTATTTGTGAGTTCTAGCGCAAGATTTTTATTGTCTTATTGGTAGTTGTTATGTTTAACAGGTCTTCAAAATATTCTTTCCATCTTTGTTGCATACATTGGTTATTTGATATTGGCTGTCCGTCTTTGTCATTTATCAGCTCAGTATGATCATGGTTTTCTTTTCTCACTCGTGTGGCTTTTACTGCTTTGTAGAAATCTCTTGTGGCTGCCTTGAAGTCCCTACTCATGCTTTGTCCGAATTCTGTCCAATTCTTTTGCTTAGCTTCTTTGATCAAAATTGTAACTCTGTTTCGAACTAAGGCATATTTTTCATATTTTTTTTTGGTTCTTATTTTCCCTCCAATTTTTCAACAGTTTCTTCTTTTCTTTAATTGCTCTGATTGCTTCGTTCAACCACGGGGTGCTCTTTTTCCCTTCTTTTGTCCTTAGCTTCGTTCCACATACTGTTTTAGAGATGTTAGTTACTGTTTCCTTAATTGTTTCCACTCTTCTTCTACTGTGCATACTTCGTTAGGGAGTTTCTTGAATTCCTCTGTTAGTTTTTCTTCTAGGGTTTTCCTTGATTCTTGATCTTTTAATTGTTTTATTTTTATTGTCTGTTCTTTTCGCTTCTTTTGTTTGTTTTCGTATATTCTCTTTATTTTTGGCTGCCTTAGTGTGATCATAACCATCTTGTGGTCCGTGCCATCTGTGTTATTAGGGATTGCTCTGCTGTCGTTTACTCTTTTCTTGTTCTGTTGTCTTGTTAGTATAAAATATATCTGGCTTCTGCATGTTGTGTCATTCCATTTGTGCCAGTGTATACTTGCGACTCTCTGTGTTTGAAGAATGTGTTGGTAATAAATAGATCATTTTGATTACATATTTCCAGCAGTCCACTTCCATTTTCGTCTATTTCAACTGTTGTATAGCCAAAAGGTCATAAGATATCGCTGTTCCTACTGTTGCGTTTCCCAAGCCTTCCATTAAAATCTCCCATCACTAACATGTCGTCGCTTTCGTTAATCTTTTAATATATGCATACAATAATTCATTTTTACAATTATTAATTTATGCAGTATTGGTTAGATAAAATATACATTATGAAAACCAGTTCTGGAATTGACAATCTGGTTATCTGGTTATGGTAGGCCTCGGTATCACTGCAAACGAATTAAAATCCATAATTGCT
This sequence comes from Megaustenia siamemsis, assembly GCA_032433765.1. Lineage (NCBI taxonomy): Eukaryota > Metazoa > Mollusca > Gastropoda > Stylommatophora > Ariophantidae > Megaustenia > Megaustenia siamemsis. The sequence continues at coordinate 46,154,250 of JAVIAB010000073.1, forward strand.
CAACCGCCCGTGCCAGTGGAATCATCCGAATTGCTAACACATCTCCCAAGCAAAGAAAGGTAGCTGTAGTCGCCACCATAGCAGTCTCAGCAACGCCAAAAGACATAAGGCGAAACCGCACAGAGAGGGAACACGGCCAACTGTTCCTGTCATACGATATCAGCATTCATAGTAAGCAATTGGAATATCGGAGCATGATCAAAACGGATGAAACACACAGCTCACGGTGTGCACAGAGCACTTAACTCAGTAGCTCCTGCAACAAGCCGGACTTGGAATATGAGGAAACTGCAACAAGGAACACTTTTCAGACATAGCCTTCAATGGTTCCTGCCGTCTATCCATCACATTGCCCGGAAGATCACGTCCTCCTGAAAATGATGAACGTCATAGTATTTAAATGTACAGCGCCTGATGATGTTAGGACATCGTGTTTGACTCCAACTCCGAACATGGAATTGACAATACTAAACGATAAGGAATCACGTTTGAAGAAAAGTAGACAAAAACAGGAGAAGAGTGGACAAAAACTGAAGAAAAGTAGGCAAAACTGGAGAAAAGTAGAAAAAAATTGGAGAAAAGTAGACAACTGCGAAAAAGTAAGCAAAAACTGAAGGAATGTAAACAAAAACTGATGAAAAGTAGGCAAAAACTGAAAGTTAGTATTAAAAAACTGAAGGAAAGTAGACAAAAACTGAAATAAAATAGACAAAAAACTGAAGGAAAGTAGACAAAACTGAAGTAAAATAGACACAAACTTAAGAAATATAGACAAAAACTAAAAAAAAAGGTAGACAAAAACTGAAGGAAAATAGACAAAAACTGAAAAAAGTAGACAAAAACTGAAGAAAAGTAGACGAAAACTGAAGGGAAGTAGATAAATACTGAAGAAAAGTAGACAAAAACTTAAGGAAAATAGACACAAAACTGAAGTGAAGTAAACAAAAATTGAAGAACAGTAGAAAAAAACAGAATGAAAGTGTTCAAAAACTGAAGAAAAGTAGACAAAAACTTAATCTTAAAAATACGGAAGAATTAATTTGAGTCTGAGAACTCACGGTTAAAAAGATTAAAGGGCTGGAATGATGATATCAGAAACAGAAAACGAAATGGGTTTGTATTTGATGTACCCCAGTCCTCAACTATATGAGATGTGATGAAGACTGTCATTGGCAGGTATAGTAAATAAAAGTAAAGAGCCCCGTCACGTCAAGTGTCGTATAGGGAATATGGTGTTAGTGACCATAAATTTTACAGACCTTCAGCACATGATTTTTGGGGTAATGTGGTCGGTATTACGCCCGTGCCGTTTTACTTTCCCAGAAAAAATCCTGTACCCATTTAATGCTGGGGAACAGCGATAGCTCAGTGGTTAGTGAACTGGACTACAAAGGACAAGAGGTAGGGTTCGATCACAACCGACGGATCCGGTTCACCCAGCCTTTAATGGGTGCCGGATTTTTTTTTGGGAAAGTAAAGCGGCACGGGTGTAATACGACCACATTACCCCAAAAGACATGTGCCGAAGGTCTGTAAAATTTATGGCCACTAACACCATATTTCCTATACGCCACTTGGCGTGACAGGGGTACCTTACTTACATTTTTTTTATTTACAGCTGGTTGAACCCGGTAACCGTCGGTTGGGATCGAACCCTACCTCTTGTCCTTTGTAGTCCAGTTCACTAACCATCGAGCTATCGCGGCTCATTGGCAGGTATATTTATAATCAAAGTTACATCCTTCCAGTTCCAAAACCCAGCAAAGATTACTCCCAGATTAATGCCAACATAATCATCACCTTGCAAAATACAATTGACAAGTTTCTGGAGAAAATCATCGCTAGCTGACTGGTTTGGTACTTCAGCGGTGCCATATTGTTACAGCCACATTATTGGGGTTCCGCTGCAATCAAGAGATGTCTAAGCACAGTAGTCTTTGTCTTTGTTTTACGGATTATCTACTCCTGGAAAAAAAAAAAAAACTTTCTCATTGGCGATAGAATTAGAAGATTCTTACAACAGAGTATCCTTTGACTTCTCATACACGTGCCGGTGGTACCTGAGGTACATCCTCTTATTATAAGATGGATTGTGACGTCATTGTTGCACAAGAAAATAGCTCTCAAATGCGGCAGATGGTCATTCGAGCCAATAGGCATTTGCCCACGGCTACCTCAAGGCTCGCCGTTGTCGCCAGTCCTTTTACACTGTGATGGTTACTACTCAACTTCTGGATGGAAAGGGGAGAACACTATCCTTCGAGGTGGATATTTTGGTGTATCAACAGGGCAGAGACAGAAATAAGCTCAGCAAGTCCCTGTAAATGGAACTTGTTCGCGTCCCTTCATGGTGTAACAGTTCTAAAGCACACGTCAACCCAAGTAAAACAATAATAATGTGGTTCTCTCTCAACAATCTTTTTGTTAACACAGACCCACCAAATGTAAGAATATGTGTCGAGGAGGTGAGTAGAACCAGCATGATGATATATTTTGGAGCGAAATTTGATTACAACTTGTGCTTTAAAGGACATATTGACCATTTGATTTCTAATGCTCGCATGGGATTGTTGACGATGAGAGTCGTGGCAGCTTCTGGTATCGAACAACGTTTGCTGGTACTTTTGTATTGGGGACTAGTCCTCTCGTCCAATGAACACGCCATGGTCATCTATAGTGAGAATCATAAACAACAAAAATGTATGACGAAGTATGACGATGTATGTGATGGCAGTGACCAGGACATTCATCTGGTTAGGGTCACAAGACTATACCCACGCCTGTTTGCTGAGTCATTCGCTGAGCATGGTAAAAAAAAAAAGGAGGCGGGCTCTGTATGTAGGCAATAGATAGAGTCATTGCATATGTCAAAAATACGTAAGGTCACATTTGTCTACGTCCATGGACATGCGATAGTACGGGGATATGAAAGAGTGGATATGTTTGCTAGCTGTGCTGTCGTTGAAGACGGTTAACTAATGGATCGGGCAGACATAATCAATGTCATTCGAGATGTGGGAAGGGCACAGGACTTCGACAACCATGAGTCCACGTCACTCCTTCGGATGAAAGAGATGGGAGTTAAGATGAGCATAGCCAGAAACGAGAAACTTAGTGGAAGTATAAGAAGACTTATATATTAAAAAAAAAAAAAAACTGGAGTTCTCAGTTACTGGAAACTGCAGGACTTACAAATAGCGGATCTGAGCACATATGGACATGTTCGGAATGCAATGATGATGTCCCGCAAATAAATCATTAACTTTATAAAAAGGACCTTGCGAATTAAATAAAGTAGAGACTATTAAGATGGATTTAGTGGACGAAGGTAGTGGACGCTCTAAATGTGTCTAAAGCAAAAAATACACTACTATATAACATTTTTTTGCAGTCTATATTATGTTAAGAACGAATTTAAATATCGTAGCCTAGGAAAGGTGTAAAAATACATTAATTATATTACTTGTTGTTTGATAATGATGGCATTAAGTACCGTCTTCGTATCGTAATTTTGCTGTAATGGACCTCCTGCAATATCTATCTACATATTGTTGGTACATTCTGAAATGTTATTATTGATCCCTCTCTTTACGTTATGTTGCTCTCTAATCTATTGAGTACTTATCATCTCCAATTGAGTACATTTCTGCGTATTAGTATCCTCTTCACTTTCTTTGCTTTGACCACAATCCAACAAAATAACTAGCAGCCTACACGCCTTGTGACATCCTGTAGAGAGATAACAATGTTTCCCATTTGACATATATTATTTCCATTCTTAGAAGGTTATTTCCAAATCTGTTCATCTCAATTTCAATTGTTTTGTTCTCTGTGAGGTTATCCTTCGCCCGTCTCTTTTTTCTTCATTCCCACTTTATGTCCACTACATTGCAATTATTAGGGCTCGTCATCGTGTACCTTCTCCGCAACGAAGGTTGGCTACCATGGATTGTCATTCTACTCTGTTTCTTGCTTTGATGGTGCAGGCTGACATAGATTGACTTGTCCATCTTTTGATGTTACTTGTTAATCTTGGTCTGCCTCTGTCTCTATTGCCTTGTATTTTCCTTCCAATATTACTTTTAGTAGGCTGTTGTGTCTTTTAACATGCCCCAAAAATTTCATTTGTCTTGTCTTAATTGTGTTTAGTAGTTCTCTTTTAATTTTCAGTTGTTTTAATACTTCATCTTTTGTTTTCTTTTCTTTCCATCCAATTCTACATATTCTTCTATAAATCCACATTTCAAAGGCTTCAATTTTCTGTTCTGTTTTCTTGTCTAATGTCCATGTTTCTGCACCATACAGGAATATTGAGAAGACGTAACATTTTGCCATTCTTAGTTTCAGCCCTGTTGATATTTGTTTTGTTGTTAATATATTTTTCATGGCATTAAAATCACTTTTTGCCATACCTATTCTTTTGTTTATTTCAGTTTTGCATTTTCCATCATTGGTTATAGTATGTCCCAGGTAGTTGTAGCTCTGGACTGTCTCCAGATGTATTCCTTCGACTGTGATATTTAATTGTAGGTCTTGAGAATTTTTCTTTGTTTATGATCATATTTTTAGTCTTTTTGATATTCATTTCTAGTGCATATTTTTGCTTGTTATGTTTATCACATTAAGCAATTGTTGTAGGTCTTTAGGATTTTCTGCTAGTAGAACAGTATCATCAGCATATCTTAGGTTGTTGATTATCTTTCCATTAATTTTTAGGCCTGGTATCTCTGAGATGTTTTTAAAGATTATTAGGGCTCACATTTCTATAATGTCTTCTCTATACAGTAAACATTTCATTATTTTGTGTGGCTTTAGATTGTTATCAATCATGGTTATGTGCTCCGATCTCCTCCTCAAAATGTCCGTGAACACACAATGACTAACTATGCAATTTCTATTTTGGTTGGCAATTCCTTCTATTCGTCCAGAATAACGTTCTGTTTCTACTGTCAATCTTCATTCTTAACTCACGCAGTCTCGATAGCGATGTAGTTTCACTTCAATGAAAGTCCTTTATTCTAATGATATCTCTCAATCTGTTAATGATATTTGTATTATTCATTGACTGTCCATCTGATATTATCACGAACCAGCTAATTTACTTGTTCTTTCGTTGACATCAATACCAGCGTGACATAGGACATGGAGAAGGTAACAATCCAGACTTTTATCTCTGTAATGACTCCAGCTATTGCCTGCGTGTGGAGCTTTTCTAAACGTTTTGGATCAAGCTCATCGAGTCATTCAGCACACAGACATGGGCATAAATGTGTGACTTTAGCCAGATAGAGGCTTTTGTCACGTCCTTTATTTCCATTTTCATTCGCGTGATAGTGTACTGGTTGTCATTGCGGAGGCGTCACTCTCATGAAAGGTTTTGTCATTGGAACATGCGCATAAGGCCCAACGATTAAAAGTAAGCACACACACATAATCAGGGTGTTTCTCTCACTACCAAACCCGACATTATTTCCTCAACAATTCTAACACCAAAGAAAATATAAATAAATAAGTCTGTAGTGTGTGTATGTGTGTGGTGCTCAATTGTTGTGACAGTAAGTAAGACAGCCTACCTAACGCGCCTCTCTACTGATCTCTGAATATTTGGTATCTTCTTTTCCTTTCAACTCCCTGCATAGCAAAGGTCTTCAACAACAACAACAACAAAAAACTGTTCAAACCGTTCTGTTTCTTGCCATTCTTTTAAGATCATCCCATGTCTTTCCTATCATCTTCATTTCTGCTTCCACTAGTCTTCTCCAAGAAATATTTGGGTATACCTACACAATACGGTGTTGTTGATGAGTGCTAGTGTACAGTACCTGTGAGTTTAGACAGGATAGCTGACAATGTGCTGATTTACTCTAGACCAGTGAGTGTTGTGGTAAAATCATTAAAGAAATAACGGGTTCGGTATCAAATGAGACACAATGCATATGAACGTGTGGGTTGTCTGTATAGGGTAGTCTGGTTTAACGTAGTATAGTGTAGTGTTGTGTGGTTTGGTGTATTGTGGTATGATGTAATATAGTGTAGTGTGATGTAATATAGTGTAGTTTTGTGTGATGAAATACAGTGTTATGCAATGTTGCTTGGTGCAGGGTAGTTTAGTGTGGTGTAGAGTTGAAGTGTGGTGTTGTGTAGATTGGTGTGCAGAAATGTAGTGGGGTGTAGTGTAGTGTTGTGTGGTGTTATATTGTGTAGTGTAGAGTGATGTGGTTTAGTGTAGTAGAAGAACGCATAGTGTTCATTTTCGTCTCTGAGGTGGTGTAGTGTAGTTTAGTTTAATGTGGTGTAGTATAATGTAGCGTAGTGTAGTAAAATGTAGTGTATTGTAATGTAGTGTAGTTTATTGCAGTGTAGTTTTATCTGCCTGCAGTGCCCCTCGCCATGCAGGCAGATTTACTCCGACTTCAGAGGTACTAATTTTTAGGGAATTAGTAAAACCCAGGTGTCCTCGCCAGGGTACGAACCAACCACGGCTTTGCCGTGGTAAGCCAACCGCCTATCGATTGCGCTAACCGGACACCCAAGCTTTGTTTCATCTTGAGTCTATTTTTATTCTACGTGTGAATTATCGTTTGCCACAAGACTTCCAGATATTTAAATTCTTGTACCTGTTTTAGTTTTCTGCCGCCTAACCTTATGCTGATGTTATGTTTCTCTTTGCGATATTAATAACTTCTGCAATGTTTATGTTGATTTTCATGTTGTATTTTGTACCTTTGTTGTTGAGTCTATTTACGTGTTCTTGATGGTCTTAAAATTTTTTTTTTTTTTTTTCCTGAATTGGTTCCTGACCGTTTGCAAACGGAAATTCGTTAATCTTTCTACCTATGGGTTGACTAACTTGCATATGTAGTCTTTGTAGGCAATAAACAATAGTGGAGATAGTACTCATCCCTGTCTTACACCTGATCTAACTTCAAAGTGGTTCCGGAGTTCACCTAAACTAAAAATGAGGATAAAAAATTTTCTGGGAAATTTCTGGATTTCTAACGTAGTCCCAGGCACATCACACATTTACTTGTACTCTGGCTGGTATGTATTTACTTGTTTATCTTATGTGTACTGGTCATGAAAAAATATGGTCACTAACACCACACCATGCGCCTAAGAAGGTGTGGATGAAACATTTACTCTAATTAACTATATCCTGCTTTTACTGAATGTGAATATGTATGTTATTGAGCATATTTATAAGTGTTTAAAAAAAATTACAAACCATAGTGGATGTAAGAACTGCAAATACTTAAGAACAAAATTTGTGAAGTCAGAGATATAGCAGCGGAGAAGGAACAAACCACCACTGAAGCAAAGATTTCACCTAAAGTAGCTGCTACAAAATACAACACAAGGGAATGCTTTAAGGAAAAGACAAACAATCTAAAGATATAGAGAAGGAAGAAAATTATGGTCAGGTCCTTAAATAATGAAAGTGACAACAACAAACAAGTCACAATAAAACAACAAAGCAAATTCAGTCACGAAAGATACACGGGCATGTACTGTTATAGTCCGTTCACATTCGTTTGCCTAGACATTAATTTATTTTTTTCAAAAACTTATTGTTCATTTGCATTGATCTTTTGAAGTTAGGTTTAGAATACTAATGTCGCTATAAAAATATTTTTTTTATCAAAGAAATGTGATCCAGTTTCAAAGATGCCTTATTTAACCTATATTAAAAAAAAGTTAATCGATATTATAAACACCGGCGGGATTATGTAGATGCTTACATCTCACAGCTGATTCTTTAACATATAGGCATGACCTTCACGGCTGAATGCGCACCGTCCTAAAATAGTTATGTTTCCACTATAAATTTTTATAAAGAAATGTTACATATGAAATTTCCCGTTTAGCACAAAATGACATTTTAGCCGAAACCGGAAATTATGTGACGTCAAAATCACGGCCGTAGACTCGAGTTCGAGTCATAATTCAGAGGCAAATCTCAATATTTACAGAAAGGAGGCGGCACTATCCATATTATCTTCTGCAAGTCTATGTGAGAATGAATATAAAGGCAAAATATTTTACTGAGCATAACATTGCTATAAAGATTTATCAATACTTCTGCAGAGAGCGTAAAAGGGACATCTTTATTGTTCTTTATCAAACCCTGAGAAGAGAACAATGCATATTTTAGGTTTGTGTAAACGTTCATTTGATCGAATAGTTAAAGGAGCGGATATTTATTGCCAACAAATGCAAGAAGCAAGGAAGGAAAGAAACGTTAGACAGTTTTGATAAGGACCTAGTAAAAAGAGAAATCTGTCGAATGTTTGATATAAACGAAGAAGTGACACTTAGAAAGTTGAAGCTTTGGCTGAAAACTAACAACGACATTGAAATATCAAAAACTTCATTATGGAAAATATTAAGAAGTGCAGGCTTCACCTTTAGAAAGTATGCTGGTGGAAAAAACATTATTTGTGAGAAGCCACATCTAGTAGCTCTTAGAAGCAAGTATTTACGTGAAGTGAAGGAAATGCGCGAAAATGATTATGATATTGTTTATTTAGATGAAACTTGGATCAACGCTCATCATACAAATGAAAAGGAATGGCAGTTAGCAGATGGAAGTATTAAAAGATCAGTACCATGCAGTAAAGGGCACGTTTGATAGTTGCACATGCAGGTAGCAGACATAATGGGTTGTTGCAGAATGCTCATCTCGTTTTCATTTCAAAATCCATAGACAATAGAGACTACCACTCCGAAATGAATGGGCACATATTTAAAGACTGGATCGAGAAAAGTATCCTTCCAATATTAGATCGACCTTCTTGTCTGATAATGGACAATGCTTCATACCATAACGTAGTTAACGTAGAAGATAGAATCCCAACATCATCAAGTACAAAAGATGCAATCAAAACGTGCCTCATAAAAGAACACATACAAGTTAACGACAGCTACTTGAAACCCGAATTGCTTAGCCTTGTAAAACAGACACAACGTACAAAGATATTTAACATAGACAAGTTAATTCAAGAACATGGCCATAGATGTTTGAGACTACCTCCATATCATGCACACTTAAATCCTATAGAACTAGTTTGGGCAAAAGTTAAAAGACACGTAGCATATACAAATAAAACTTTCAAATTATGCGATGTTGAGACACTTACAAATCAGGCTCTATCAAATATAAATAAAGACTACTGGGTAAAATAAGAGGATCATGTGTTACGACAAGAAGAGGAATATTGGAAAAAGGATGGTTTGTTGTTTGTTCAGCCGAAAGCAGTAATCGACCTATTTGACTCGTCTGATTCTGAATGATCATTACTCTGATTAAGTCTACAGATAAATAGTTTGATTTGCAAAATTTCCTAGTTGATTTGTTAAACAGTTTATTGTTCAAGACCACCCAAGCAATCAAAAATATGTTATAAGCAAACCAACAACCATTACTTTGAATGGAAGCCTGCTTGAGTCAGTACAGAAGTTCAGCTATCTGGATCCACTATTACAGCCACACTTTCCTTAGATGAGGAACTAAATGTACGTATTTGAAAGGCAGCGACAACATTTGGGAAACTCACACCAAGAGCATGGAACTATATCAAATTGACTCTACGAACAAAAGTTCTATATATAATTTAAAATTTGTATACTTGCCACCAAGTAAAATTTTATGGACACGCCTATGGGTCTTCGTTGCACTAGATTACTGTAAAACATTTTGATTAGGGTCAAAATAATAGTTAAATGGGCAAAGATCAAAGGAATTCGCCGCTTTAAGAAACCGTTATAGCTAGACATCGAGTAACACATGTTCTCGTGACAAGGACATTTTAACACCGTATGCCAAAAATCATGTGAAATCATCAAGAACTTTTTGAATTATAAATCATAGCATCTCGGCAAACGAATCTGAACGGACTATAGATCACTTTGCCTGCGCAAGTCTGTGGTTGAGTGAAATCAGCCGTCTATATCTCCTTTTGTTGGACATGTCACGCTAGTTGGTGGGTTTTTGGAGACACGTAATAATAAATGAATATTATTATAGATGGAAACTTCCGAGGTGATAAGTCAACGAATCGAGGAGTACGGTTTCGATCCTGCTTCGGTCAATCTATTCTTTTTTTTTTTTTTTTTAATGTTGATTATTTGCGACTTTTTCCCGAGTGTTGTAAACATACCACCTCTGCAGTTATTTGTTGGATTTTTCCTGTTTTATTTTCTACCTACCCGTAGGCGCACGACACCCCCCTTAGGAAATCGATAGTTGACGTGGTCCATTTCAGGGTTAACCAGTTATCCAATGGTTGAGCTGGGCTATATTTAGGAACTGATTAATTAAGGGCGTTATAACAGTATAAAGGCGCTGCATCGGCCATGATTAATCAGCTGCCCTGTTCTCCAAGAAGACAGTATGTGTTATACCGTCGACTGGAAACGGGTGTTGTCACACGACCCGTAATGATACCCTTGAGTTTATGCTTACTTCGTTACCTCCTGGAATGTTCGTATTTCGGGATCAAACAACTTGAGTGTTAGTGATTGACCGTTATGGACTGAAAAAACGCGTCAAGATCTTTCATTCCGGTTGCTAGGGACACCACTCCCGCAGCAACCCGCCATTACCTGTTAAAGGTGCTTTGGGGTGGGTGTGGTGCGCCCTAGTGACCACCAGAGCTACACGTTAGGCCTTTCTGTGCGATGTGGACTAGCTTCCCATCGTGTTACCAGAGGTCAGTGTGTATTTGTGGTGGTCGCGGAATTGGCATCACATTTGTGAGATGATTTGTTGTAAACATTAGGTCGGTTATTAGGTAATTTCCTAGTTTAGAGTCTTTCTGCTAAAGTAATATCCCCCGATTGACACTGACAGTGACAGCATTCGAAAGTATCAACTGTAACTGTTTCTAATTTTTGTGCATTTAATTAATTTTTTTCCAACAAGTAACCCAGGAATCATCTGACTGATTTGTGGAGAACGACCAAATAAAGTGCAGTGGGCATGGGGACGTTACATCGATCAGAAAGACTAAAACTTTGAAATTACAAGCATTTTTATTTTATGTAATTTTTTTCATAAGTTCGGTTGCACTTTAAACTTTTTAAAGTTGCTTTATTTATAATCTTACATCCAAATCATTCTTATTGCTATTTTCTACCTTACATGGACTTTCATCACAGTGAGTCTGTGGGTGTCCAGTGTCAGCTCTAACTACTGTCTCAATCATTAGTATTATTATTATGCTTAAAGTGTCAATCCTATCTACTGTCTTACCATATTATGTTCAAATATAGTGCCATTTCTGTTAAATGTATCACTACACTCTATGATCGTATCTGTCTCTACAATACAATAAGCAATAAGTATGTTTTCTTCTGTACTATTTAATTTTCACTGACACTTTATCATCGTGAATATTGAACCTACTATCTGAGCTTTACAGTAATTACAACCTCATTAATCAACTTTTTTCACTTTACTGTACTTTTATCTACTGATTCATATACATTGCTCTTCATTACTCTACACATGTTTTAACACACATATAACAATACACACAAGGAAGAACCCTCAACAATTCTGGAGCATTCATCCTTTACTGGTAATGAAGTAAGCAAAACTCAGGAGTAACACTAAGTGTGCTGTGACAAAACTTTGATTTCCAGTACTGGTATACTGTGTTCTTGTATTGTGAATCAGTTGTTGAGCTGATGGCTTTATTTAGTGTGTTAGTACCAAAAAAATAAGTTTTAGCATCATGGAATTTAGATCATGTTTGCAACTAACAGACAACACTAGGAAAAGTAATACGAAGCAATTTATGATTAATATCAGTCGGCATGGCACAACTAAGAAACTGATAGCTAAGGAAAATTAATGGAAAGAACACTGAGGACGGAAACAATAACAACCATCCTAAAAAATTATACAAAATCTTTTTTTTTTTATTTACAAACCTAAAAATAGTGATTCTAAGAAAGGAAATCTTAAAGCAGATAGCAAAGATAAATGAAGTTTTTTAATGGAGGATGGATGGAACGAACACTTCTTAACATTTTACTTATTCAACAAGCTCAAAGTACAAGTGGATGAGAACAGTAGAATATGTATTTGTAATTTTTGTTTTAACATTGATTTGCTTTCTAATATTACTTTCATATGCTTAAAAAAAACTATTATGTTTTATGTCTTGGCACATGTGTATGTATATTGTTCTCAAAAAAAGAAACTATTTTTCAGTTGTCTTTTAATCATAAACATCAATCTCGACTACAGTAAAATACTGATGATGTAAAACAATATTACTGGGGCTCAGGTTTTTATGACATGTCATATTTTTTCCGACATGCATTTTTGAAAAAACAAGTTAATTTAAATATTTTTCATGCCTTTCTGAACACTCTGATGCTGTTTTTATTGTTCATATAAGTGCACGTTCTGACCATAACTTAGGTTTAAGTAATTTTATTTTTACAAATTGGGGTCATAAATACATATTTTTTTGGTTATATTTGGTCATATTTGTCGTCATTTTGGTAAAATAAAATTTTAATTAATATGACCTTTTATTAAGCAAACAAAATTGGGCTTTGTAATTCCATTGCTAAGAAACACATAAACTTGCCTGAATCAATGCAACATGTCTATAAATCAGACAAACAACATAATTCAAAATAAATATTTTGATGTAAAATTAATGCCACTTATAGTTGATCAGGAGATGCATATGTCAGGATAAATGTTTGAAGTTAAAATAAAAGATACCTTTGGCCAAAACACAGCACCGAAACAGCAGCATAAAGGAGTGACTGTACTATCAAGAAAGTTTGTTCTGAAGCGAGACTTCAGACATGAATACTATTGCAAAAACTTACAATATATTCAGACACTTTTTTGGTGTGAAAGTAAATGCTGGCACCAAGGGAGAATAAATATGTTCAAAAATTGGAAAAAGGTTAGTCAGAGAGATGTGTCAGAAATTGCTCTTAAACAGATACAAAGACATGAAAGAAGAGCCTGACACAAAGTATGTAGACACCTCAGCAGATATTTTAATGTCATTTTAGTAGCAAATGAGTAATTAATTTATGTTGTATTTTGGTCAATTTTTTTCATTTTTAGGTTATAATTTACATTTTTAGGTCAAAATAGCAGGCCTATTTAGATGATTTAAGGTCGTATTTGACATTTTTTAGGTCATAAAAATCTGAGCCCCCAATATTACAAATAAAAGTGGATTTGGAATTTTTTCATTTTTTTATTAAAAACTATAAAAATTAATTTATTTTTAATAGTTATAAAATTATTGTAATTTGTGTAAACTTTTATATATCTTTGAAATTGAAGGAAGTGAAGGGACCACAAAATATATTTGTCACTGGGTTGACCTCTATCTGCAGTTCTCCATCAACATGCTTTTTGATCTTTCCCCTGCAGTGCACCAAAATATCATTGTGATAAGACTTTGTCCATTAGATCAATGTTCTGCTCACACTTAATGGCCTAGTTGGGAAACCACCTAACTGGACTACTGATGTTTAGACAACCCATGTTCGATTCCTGCTGGAAGCAGTGTGAATTGTATTTGTGGTTAGGAAAAAAAATACCCTAGCGGTCGACTCAGCCGCTGGTAGAAATGGGTACCAGGTTAGTACTCTAGGAATATAAGGAATATACCTCGTGTCATGAGTTTCGATGCTTGAATCGACACTGTCCAGAAGTCTTCGAACACTTCTGGATAGGTGGCTGAGCCCATATGGGCGAAAACTCGCGTGTTAAGATGCCAGTTGAAGTCTTGTACTTTATTTCTTTATTTTACCTTCTGCTCACCTGTAATTCTCACAGTGTAGGGGAATAAAACTAGTGATAATGGTGAACCTGTAATTGAGTGTATTGCTGTTGGGTCAGAATTTGAACACTACCTGTCACTGGGAAAGGCAACACTGATCCAATTAAGGTGGAATGGGGTGATATTGAGTGCAAGAAGCTGGGTCATCAAGAAATCATAAGACACTGTCATCGAGACAATGTAGAAAAAGAAAGAAAATATTATTGCAACCAGATCATTTTAAACAAGCAGCTAACACCCTAACCACAATGTTAAATAACTGCTATAAAACTGTCATCGCTAAAAGTAAAAATAAAAGCAGCAAATAGCTATTTTTTTTTAAAGTGGTAAGAAAAACATGAATGTTAACTATATATGGGCATATATTTTACATATTTTACAGTGGGAGCAGGTGTATGTTCTTGAAATAAGTAAAATAATATAAGTAATATGGACGGTAGTGGGAAAGAACTGCCTCAAGTGCCAAAAACTCTCAGCTTGTCTCTGACTATACAGAACATGCTTATATATCTTATATCTGTCTCACATAATAGGCATTGTCCTTAATGTAAATCCATGGACTTCACATGTAAAATAGTACTATAAGTTGGCTCCCATGAACTCAATTTAAAATTGTGCATACATTAATAGTATTTCTGTCATTTATTAAATAAACACAGTATATACTTATAACTCGAATCTAATCTAGCACAAAAATTACAAGGAAATAAAACTTAGCAATAAATAATTAGCTTTCAATCATCATTATGTGCCATAGTGGTTGGCATAGGCATTCATATCCTTCCACAATTTTCTATCCGCACTGCATCGTATCAGTTCTGTTGTTGACTGTTTTCCAGTCATATAGTCATTTAAAAAATATCTACTCTATATGTGAAGTTATACATACAATGATCTATTATAAAAATTGTTAAAATTATAGAAAATATCATCATCAAGTACCAGACCTAGTGGCGTAGGTAATCATGTCTCTCCACAACTTTTGATCTCGGCAGCTATTTATCATTTCTGTTGTTGACCTTCAGCCAAGCCATTCTCTTAAGTTGTCTGTTATTATTTCTCTTTGCTTCCCTCTATCTCTTCGTCCCTCAATTTTTCCAGTTGTTACAATATATTCCAGTTGTTCTCTTCTCATTACATGGCCAAAAAATTAGGATTGTCTCTTCCTAATATTGGAAATTAGTTCTATTTTTGCTTTGACCTCTTTCAGAACATTTTCATTACTCTTCTTAGCTGTCCATGGTGCTCTCAACATTCTTCTGTAAAACTACATTTCCACAGACTCCAGTGATTTTCTTGTCTGTTGTCCTATTGTCCATGATTCGCATCCATATGTTAAGACTGGCTCTACATAACATTTAAGAACTCTTTTTCTTGTTTCTATTGTCAAAAATGGATTGCATAGTATGTTCCTCATTTTTTGGAAAGCTGCTTTTGCCTGAGCCATTCTGCATCTCACCTCTTTTGTACATCTTTCGTCTGATGTTAACAAAGTTCCCAATATTTAAATTCATTTACCTGTTTTAATATTGTTCCACTTGTCTTTATTTTACACTGAGGGGATGTCTTTTTCTTTGTTGTTACCATTACCTCTGTCTTTTTGCTGTTAAGGCTGAATCCTTTATTTTTGCTTTCCTTCACTATAATGTCCAAGATTTCTTGTAACTCATTCTCACTCTTAGCGGTTAAGACTGCATCATCAGCATACTTTAGATTATTTATATTATGACCTCCAATTGTTATTCCAGGCATGTCCCTTATGGATCTTAAAATAATCTCACTATAAATATTAAACAAATCTGGTGACAGCACACAACCCTGTCTAACACCCTGTTTTATTTGTTGAAACATTCCCAATTGGTTTCCAGTTCTTATGGCTGCTGTTTGTTGCCAGTACATGTTCTTTATTATTCTTAGATCTTTGCTGTCTACGTTTATGCTTTCTAAAATTTTGATTATTTCTTGGCGCTTTACTTTATCAAATGCCTTGGTGTAATCTATGAAACATAGGTATAGATCTGTTTTCACCTCTACAAACAAAAGAATAGGAATGGCAAAAAGTAATTTTAATGCCATGAAAAGTATACTAACATCAACACAACAAATAACACCAGGGCTAAAACTAAGAGTAGCAAAATATTTTATGTTCTCAATATTCCTGTATGGTTCAGAAACATGGACATTAGACAAGAAAACAGAACAGAAAATTGAAGCCTTTGAAATGTAGATTTATAGAAGAATATGTAGAATTGGATGGAAAGAAAAGAGAACAAATAATGAAGTTTTAAAACAACTTAAAATTAAAAGAGAGCTACTAAACAAGAGAATCACTGTAGGCTGTAGAAATGTGGTTTTACATAAGGATGTTGGGAATGCCATGGACAGCTAAGATGATTAATGAAGGCGTTCTGAAGGAGGCCAGGGCGTGGAGAGAGCTAGTTTCCAATGTTAGGATGAAATAATAATTATTTTCTGGCCATGTGAAAGAAACAGCTGGAGTGTATTGTGACAACTGGGAGGTTTGAGAGATGGGGAGATGATGGAGGGGGCAGAGAGAGAGAGAGTGGCTTGGCTGGGGGTAAACAACAGAAATGATCAAAAAAAAAACTTTCAAGATCGAAAGTTGTGGAGAGACATGATCACCTACACCAGCAGGCATGGTACTTGATGATGATGATGATTTATCTAGGGCCTATCACTGGAAAATTATCAAACAATTTTAAAGCAGAAACTGAGGCCATCAGAGATGCTGCAACACTGGCTACTCAACACAAAAATAACATGCACAATAAATTGGTGATTCTGACTGATGCACTGTCAGTACTATCAGCTCTAAAAAGCCCCAAGAACAATGAACTAGATGACTTGAGAACAGCCCTGGACCAACTATGCAATAACTTCCAGAGAGTAGTCATTCAGTGGATACCATCACACTGTAATATACACGGGAACGAACATGCAGACAAATTAGCTAAAGAGGGAGGGAGAATACCCCAAGAGAACCATCCGCTCAGTTATGATGAAGCCAAATCTATCCGCAAGGGTCAGTTCCATGAAAAATGGAAACGAGAACACCCAAAGCATAACGAGAGTGACGGATACCACCAACTATCAAGGCGGGATCAAGTCATCAAACTTCGCCTACACACTGGCCACAATAGAATGAGAAATCACATGTTCACCAAATTAAAATAGGTACAACCAGCCTATGCCACTGTACACTGGACAATATGACTACAAAACATGTTCTACAGGATTGCCCTCAGTACACAGACCTGAGAAGAGCAATGTGGTCCACGTCCACCTCCCTGAAAGAGAAACTATATGGGGCAATCGATTCGCTTAAACAGACAGCTGACTTCATGAGAGAGTCTGGAATCCTAGTCTGATTGAGTCTTGATCACAGAGAGAGGGCAAAAATTCTACATGTTTAACTATCTTTACTATCACGTCTCAAACTTGGCACAAGTCTTACATTTCTGTTCTGGGTGAGCCTCTCAACCTTGATATTAATGGAAAGAAACCTGAATTAATTTATGTTTTTGCAGTTTAATTGTAACAAATGTTTTATAAAAACTGTTTATAGTAATAGTACAAATAAATTAGAAGTAAGATTAAACACATGTCCTGTCATCAATGACTATAAAATTTGAACTTGAAATCAAACAAGAGAAAAAAAATAATTAAAAGTCTAATTTGCCAAAGAATAAAAATATACTGGTAGGAAAAGCATTACAAGAAGTAGATCATTTTGAATACCTTGAAGCTGCACAGATCATGAAGGAAAGAAATTAGAAAAAGGAAACACAAAGAAAGAAATTAGAATCAGAATGGCAAAGACAGCATTGACTTTGAGAAACCTTGATACAAAAAAAAAGAAATCACCATTGCTAAGCACAAAAACAAAGCTCAGGATTTTCAAATCAAAAGTATTATCCACCCTTATTTATGCAAACGGGAGCTGGAAAGCAACTAAAGAAATAGAAAATAAATTGGATGCATTTGAAAACAAATGTCTTAGGAAAATACTTCTTATAGCATGGAATGAATTTAAGACTAGTGTAGAAATAAGAGAAATGAGAAAGCATTAAAAAATATCTATAATCCAGAAAAGAAGGTGGTCATATGTTGGCCATGTGATGAGAAGAGACAACAAGAGTATCTCAAAGCAGGTCCCCAAATGGGAAACTTAGGGTAAAAGAAAAAGATTCCAACCTCGAGAAACACTGAAAAGTACACTGAAGCAAGAGGCAACAACAGCATACACCATCTCCCTCGGCGAGATTGAGCAACTTGACCAGAACAGAGAAATGGGGTGCGATAAAATATGAGTCTGCTGCAAGGTCTGATGCTTAATAACAAAGATCATCAGACACAGAGAGTGTGGAATTTCTGCCCTATCTGCTGTATTTAGCTTAAAAAGACAATAGAATTATATGTGTGTTCATGCACCATCTTCAATTTCAACTCTATTTCCATTACAAAATTTTCAACTCCAATGTTAAGTCAGTCCTATTATATAGATGTGAAACATGAAGAACAACAAAATTGACAATCATGAAGATACAGACTTTCATTAATGTATGCTTACGCAGAATAAAAGGATGGAAATGGCAGGACAAATTCACTAACATAGAATTATGGAAATGTACCAGTCAAATACCAGTGGATAAAGAGATACAGTGAAGACAATGGTGCTGGATAGGGCACACACTGCGGAAGCCAACTGAGAGTATTACACAACATGCCCTTTTTTGGAATCCCCAGGGGAAAAGACAAAGAGGAAGACCAAGGAATTCTTGGAGATGACAGATAGAAGCAGAGATGAAGATGATGGGGAAGACATGGAATGACCTTAAAAGAATGGCAAGAAACAGAACGACTTGGAAAGTATTTGTTGAAGACCTATGCTCCACAGGGAGCTGAAAGGTAGAAGAAGAAGCATACACCATTAATGTGCTCCATTAGAAATAAGTTAAGATGACAAATCAAACAATAAATTATATTCGTAAAAATCAATGCAAGAAATGCAGTTTATTTACATGATCAACCTTTTAGTCTTTTATAAAAAAAATATTGTATAAAGAAAAAAAAAGTAATAACAGCATTTTTTGTTAAGATAAAGTTATCTTGTACAAGGTTTCATACTTCTTTTCACTGGTTATATATACCCAAACTTGTCTCTTATCATTCTGAAGCTGTAAACTGCTATGCAAAGTTTAGATAGCATTTTAAAATCTACGCAATATAACTTTGTTGCAATAATGAGTTTAAAAAAATTGTAGGTATAATAAAGAGGGAGTATATAAATAGCGACAAAGAGGTTGATCGATGGCTTGACAAGCTGTCATTGTAAAAAGTATTGTTACGGAAACAGAACCATAGATTTTAGAAACAGTGATCTCTGCAATATGTGCCATTTTGGCACGCAAGGTTTCTATTTTTGAGATTGTGGTTCGGCCCTATGTGCCATCTTCGGCTTGAAAGGACAATAGATAGATGTAAATAGAACTAGAGAGAATTACCTGGAACAAATAATTTAAAAGGCTTGTTAAAGACTCCACAATGAACTTAAAAGCTGAATTTGTGTTCAAGTTCAAGAGTCAATTTTAATTGTAACATAATTCATATATTTCTGACAATCATAATTTGACAACAACAATTTGGTAGCTAATTACATTATCTTGCAAAAATGTGTTTGTATCCTTGAGGTAGTCATGTTGTTATTAACTTCATATGTTTCATATCCCTGAAATGTTAATGTTGCTATCAGTTGCACATGTTTCATAACCATGAAATGTTAATTTTGCTATTAAATGCATTAGTTTCATATCTCTAGTAAAATACTTTGCTATTATAATAATTGCAGTGAACACAAAGCTGTTGAGCTATATACTGCGAGTTATACTACCAGTAGCATTTGATGCTGGCAGCAAACTTGTTTTATTATTATCAAGATAACATTTGATTTTGTTTTTCATATGAATAATTATATTGTCTTCAAGAAAAAATAAAGTTGCTGCCAAAATAATATTAAAACAATTCTTTAAAAACTGTTTTGATAAAATGTGTAGCCGTTTAATATTTTTCCTGATCTTTGCTATCAATTTGACCTGGTATTTAATAGTGATCTCAAATATTTAATTTATTTTGAATTATACTCTTTTTTAGTTTTTATGAATGTTTAGAGACAGGCTATTGTTGATATCTCAGAGTAACTTCCAAACATTGCTTTTTAAAATTATTAATGTCACAACATATTTTGCTAATATTTTGAATGCAAAGCTGGGAGCTAAAAGAATAAAACATTTTTATGTTACATTGTCTTTCCTCTTGCATTTCTTATTTTCTAACTTTGATTTATGTTGCTGTTCCATTTCTTAAGTTTGGTCTCCATTTTCTTTTATCTGCTGAAGGATTCTCACACTCATTTTCAATAATAAAAAATCTCTAAGAAGTGTCCTGCAGACATCATCCTACATAATCTTTACTACTTCCTTTTAAACATTCTTCATAAATAATGTATCTAAAGATGCAGCTATTTTCCATTATTCTAAAATACGATTGTCGCCATCTTCAGCTGCAATGCAGGTCCAACTGGTTGGTAAAGTAAATGTTAAGTTGAACATAATTATGCAACATAATTTCATATTTGTATGTGTAAATATATTAGCATATTCATTGGTTTCAAAATGTTTTTTGTGTAACAAAAATTCTAGGCAGACGTGATGATAAACTTGTTCCAATTTCATAAGGTATTGTATCCAACATTTCAGCCATGTTGCTTGCTGAATTTGGTGAGGTGAAATCATCACAGATGACATAAAATGGTGTGTTGGTCTTGACATTATCATCCACTCGAACTGTTACCGCATCCATAGATACCCGACCTATTATGTTATAGACTTTTCCTGCAAAATGAAAGAATAAAAGTTTTAGCAAAATATAACTTCTTTTTTTTTCTATCAAGAGCTGGAGTATGCAAATTTTGTAAGACAAGAGGATGCAAATGTAAATTGTGTTGGCACCTTCAAATATATGACAGCATGCATTTGCAAATGTAATGAGTGCACATTTCTTCTCCCTCATCTTCTTCTACCTTTCAACTCCTTGTAGAGCATAGGTCTTCAACAAACACTTTCCAAGCTGTTTTGTCTGGTGAGATTCTCTTAAGATCTCTCCATGTCTTCCCCATTTACTTCACCTCTGCTACCACCTGTCTTCTCAAAGTATAAGCGCATGTATTTTTATGTGTGCAATGACTGCATGCATCTAAAAATATCACGGGTTCATGTAACTACAAATGTTATGAGTGTATCTATTACTGTATGTGCAATGAGTGCATGCATCTAAAAATATCACGGGTTCATGTAACTACAAATGTTATGAGTGTATCTATTACTGTATGTGCAATGAGTGCATGCCTGTATCTGAAAATGTAGCATGCCTGTATCTGAAAATGTAATGAGTGATAAAACTACAAATGTTGTGAGTGCATGTATATAAAAATGTAATGAATGATGTAACAACAAATGCCATGAGTGCCTATATCTCTACACGTATAATGAATGCACATATCTATGATATGAGATATGGCCTTTGGCATCTTGTCAAATGGTTGGTAGGAAGCAATCATGATTAGTCAGTAGTTTGGTAAAATATTATGTCTTATGCTGGATGCAGCTTTACTGAACAGCTTCTCTCGTTGCTAAATCAGCCAATATTGGACAGACAGATCCCATCGCAGATTGAACAGGAAGTATTTGTGGTGCCTGGCCTCATCTCCATTCTCCTGTGTCTTTTGTCTTCCCGAACTCTATATCAGCACCGCCTTGAAAATTGCTGTGCCATTTTATATTTTTGCTCTCCATGTGCTACGATCTGCAGCCAGAATTACCCAGTTTGATAGAGAATTCCCTCAAGGAAGTCCTGGAAACATCCTTATATTAAAGCACAGGTCAACCCTTTGGCCTCGTTCCATCCTTAAGTTCACCATACAATATTTGTTTGGAAAATACAATTGTTTAAATGAGCATACTTGATGAGAGATCACAACAGCTAGGACTGAAGATTAATAGAGATAAGACCAACATTATGAGAATTAATACAGTTGGCAATAACCAAATAAAACTAGGAGAAATACCTCTTTTTGATATACAATCTTACATATATCTGGGCAGTAATATAGATAAAGAGGGAGGAACAGAAAATGATACCAAAATAAGGATATCAAAAGCAAGAGGAGCTTTCATTGCACTGGGAAACAAATGGAATTCCAAAGAAATTAGGTTAAATACAAAAATAACAATTTTCAACTCAAATGTTAAGTCGGTCCTATTATATGGCTGTGAAACATTGAGAACAACAAAATTGAATATCACGAAGATACATACTTTCATTAATGGATGCTTATGCAGAATAAAAGGATGGAAATGGCAGGACAAAATCACTAACATAGAATTATGGAAATGTACCAGTCAAACACCAATGGATAAAAAGATACAGCGAAGACGATGGCGCTGGATAGGACACACACTACGGAAGCCAACTGAGAGTATTACACAACAGGCCCTTTTTTTGGAATCCCCAGGGGAAAAGACAAAGAGGAAGACCTAGGAATTCTTGGAGAAGACAGATAGAAGCAGAGATGAAGATGATGGGGAAGACATGGAATGATCTTAAAAGAATGGCAAAAAACAGATCGACTTGGAAAGTGTTTGTTGAAGACCTATGCTCCACTGGGAGCTAAAAAGGTAGAAGAAGAAGAATACGATTGTTTGCCATTCTTCTTACATGACCCAGCCACCTTAGTCTACGACACCTAAATGTTGCCATAATGGATGGGAATTTAGTTTATTGTAAGACATTAAAGTTGGTTAATTTGTCCAGCTATTTGATGTTCATAATCTTTTGAAGACAATGCACATGAATCTACAAATGTTATATGTGCATAAAGTTTCCAGATGTCAGAATTTTATTGGACATGTCTTGTGTTTTAAGTGTATGTCCTGCATCCAGTCAAATATTTACCTTATTAAGTTACCTTATTAACTAAAGCATTGAAGATAAGCTCAATATTATCACGTCATGTATTTTTGTGTGAAAAATCATTTTCTCAGATAAAATGTCTTACTTCCCATTCTCATCATGTGGTAACCCTAAATGCACTTGTAGCTAAAAATGTCATAAGTGAATTTTTAATAAATATAAAAAGTGCAATATTTTCTATATGTGATGGGTGCCTGTATCTCAAATGTCATGAGTGCATAATCTGCTTTATGTGTAAAGTGAATGTATCAAAAAATGTAATGAGAGCATATATCTACAAATGTCCTAAGTGAATTCATTTCTACACATGTAATGAGTGCATGTATCTACAAATGCAATTAATTTAAAGGTTTCTATATATGTAGTAAATACATTGATCTAAACATACCATATGAGGTAATATACTTGTATCTACATAGGTCAGAAGTACATGTTTATACAAATGCAATTAGTATATGTATCTTCAAATTTCATGAGTTTATGTATCTTCACATATATATTATATATAATATGCAAATGTATTTGCAAATGTTATGTGTTCATATGCTGTCTACAGAGTTCACGTAAAGTCTATATATCTTTATATATTTTATGTTTATCATCATCGAGTGTCGTCTCCACATCAAAGGTTGGCTATCATGGAGCGCCTTTCCACTCTGTCTCTTGCTTTGATAGCGCAGGTTGTCATAGGCTGACTTGTTCATCTTTTTATGTTACTCGTCCATGTTAGTCTTGGTGTGACTGAGCCACTTTTACCATGTAATGTCCCTTCCAAGATTACTTTTAGTTGGCTGCTGTGTCTTTTAGCTTTATATGTTTATATGATAAGTATATTTAGGGGTATACTGAGTTTGTGCATTTGCTTAATGAAAGCATGAGTGTATCCATCTTGACATATAATGAGTGTGTTTAAAATTACAAATGTAATAAATGTATGTTAACTATAAATGTAGTAATCGTCTTTAATTAACTACAAATGTAAAGCGTGTGTGTATTGAATATTTATCTTTGAAGCTATAAATGAAATTAACTCATGTACACAGATATTTAATGTTTAACATTTAAAAGTCTGTCATGGATGAGTTAATTACTCTGAAATGTGGATGTAGAATGCAAGGGAAAACTACATACACAGCTGTCTTAATAAACCATCTATATATCACAACAAACACCACTTGTGTGAAAACAATGTCTTCAACACCAGATAATAGAGGAGCTGTCAGTAAAAATACCATTTATCCACTAAGAAGAAATAATAATTTTTTTGGGTGGGATGGGGAGGGTGGACCACCCGACTGGGCTACCAACATTCAGACAACCCATGTTCGATTAACGCTGGAAACAGTGTGAGTTGTACTCATGGTTGGAAAAAAAAACCCCACAGTCGATCCAGCCGCTGGCAGAAATGGGTACCAGGATCGTACTCTGGGAAGGTGAGGAATGCCACCTATCATCATGAGTTTTGATGCTTGAAGTGACCTTAACCAGAAGTCTCAGAACACTTCTTGATAGGCAGCCGAGTACTTATGGGTGAAAACCTGCGCATTAAGACGCCGATTCAAGCCTCATACCTTTACCTGAATAAGTTATTTAAAAATGTACATTCTCTAAATATTACAGTTAAAAAAAGAAAACTGCCAATTGGACACATCAATATCTGTGTAAAATAAATGTACTTTATGATACAAAAAAATAAACATTACAAACCATTTGCATCTGTTAAAACTCCTTTGTCTGACAATAATCTGTTGTAACCATCTGCATAGCCTAGACTAAAGGTTGCAATCCTTTCTGGCTTCGTTATTCTATATAGAATATAAATTTATATCAAAATTTATCTGTAGCAAATTTTCTACAGCAATGTTTAACACTTTTCTGGTGAGGATAAAGGATTGAGGGATTTTTTACTCTTTTCTCAGCTTTAATATTTTTCTATAAGTTTTTTTCCAGAAAATACATGTTTA
This sequence comes from Megaustenia siamemsis, assembly GCA_032433765.1. Lineage (NCBI taxonomy): Eukaryota > Metazoa > Mollusca > Gastropoda > Stylommatophora > Ariophantidae > Megaustenia > Megaustenia siamemsis. Next base: position 46,179,088 of record JAVIAB010000073.1, read on the forward strand.
AAATCTCTATGAAAACTTTTATTTATATAAATGATATTTGTGATCTATCCACCCATGTGTATGCATGTGAGAGCTGGAAAACAACAAGAAGAGACATAGAAACAAAGTGGAGCGCATTCAAAAATAAATGTCAAGGAAAATACTTGGTATAGCATGGAACGAATTCAAAACAAATGAAGAAATTAGAGAAATCGCCAATCAACCACTAATATCTTCAGTAATCCAGAATAGACGATGGTCATATGTTGGACATATGATGAGTAAAGATAATAACCGAATAACAAAGTAAGCCCTCATGTGGGTGACAACAGGAGGAAAATAGGCCAATCCAGAGAGACACTGAGAAGAACATTGATCAGAGAGGCAAGAACAGCAGGAATCGGCTCCCTCAATGAGATAGAGTTGATTGCACAGAACAGAGACAAATGGCAAGATTTGATAAAATATCTTTAGAAGCATTGAAAACTGCTAGAATAAAAATTTAGATATGAGAAATAGTATCTGGATCTAAGGCCGGCTACGGCTCAAAAAGTCAATAGATATATAGATATTTGTGATAAAATACTTGTTTCCTTTATATTTTTTTTAATAATATGAAATCTTTTTTCTGCTCTGTTCACTAACTATTTTTTAAATATCAAAATCTGTTTTTAAAAGGATGGCATAGATGCATTATGTTGTGATTTATAACAAGTTGTGACATTTGTCATCTTCAACCCAACATATCCATCTTCATCACAACACATACATCTTCAACCCAACACATCCATCTTTAGCCCAACACATCTATCTTCAGTCCAACACATCCATCTTGCATGACATTTTTTTCAGTTTCAGATATCCTTTCCTTTCAGTTCTCTACTTGCTTGGATAGTACGGTTAGTCTTTTATTAGGCGCATAATAAAGAGGTGGAGTTAGGCTCTGGTCAATGCTGGTTCATTGATCCTGTCAAAAGCAGTCAGCTTTAATGAATTGCTGTATGCTTTAAGCCCTATCACTGACAGGTGCCCTAACATTATGTCTGTTCGTTGTAAGGAGCAAAGAAGTATAGAGACAAACTTTAATTAATTAACAATCATATTCTTCTTCCCTTCCTCATTTGCTTTTTATCGCAGTGGGCAGATATAATATCCTGTCTTTTGCTCTCATTTTGGCCACTGCTGTTGTTTTGTTTCCAATTGTTTTTAATATTACATTAATCCATCTTTTTCATGGTTGACCATTGAATCTGATGTTCTTGCAGTGTTTATTAAAGGCTCATTGTTTTGCATTTTTGCCAAATTGCCTTAACACACGGCCTACCCATTATCTGTTGTTTCGTTATGTTTTCTATGGTGGGAATTATTTCTAGCCTTTTTCTCAGTTCTTCATTTCTGATCTTATCTCTCAGGGCTCAGGCTGTTTCCTGTCATTCATCCAACACATTTCAATTTGTCAGTCATGTAAGAGTGTAGTAATTATGAAAATTTATCTTTTTTTTAATAAATGTGTCATACAACCTGGTAAAGAAAATAATTGTATTCTCCTGTCTACAGTATTGCATAATTATTAATTCCTGGTGACTATCTGTTGCACCACATTGTCAAACTGTCAAATATCTTCTTACAAAGTCCTCCACACTCTCTCTCTTTCCCTGAATTTTGCCCATAGTCGTTGTCTGTTAAAATTTCACTTTTATCAACATGTTAAAAATTATTGATTGCAAATGATTGGTCCTTTCTAATGTGTGTTTGGAAACTTAAGTGTTTTGACCTTTTTAAAGATTTCTTTGTTAGTCCTGTGAGGTCACTCTTAACATTCTTCTGAGAAACAACATCTTTGTGGCCTCTAATGTTCTATTTGATTATTTACTTGTTGTCCACACACCACCTCCATATGTTTTAGAATTGGTAATGATTGGTAAAGGAGCCAGTGGTAGGGCGTGCTAAACACTCCAACGTATGATGACAGCTTTACAAGGAAGGAACACAACACAGTACTGACGTTTTGGCCTGTGGCCTTCTTCAGAATACAAGGACAACGACAACAAATGGTGAAGCACAATTATCTATAACTACATGTTAGATGATCAAGTGGAGGGCTAGGAAAGTAGGATGTAGAAATAAGAAAGGAGAGAGAAATTAATACTACATGATGATGATGAGGAGAGGTAGTCAAGATATATAAAATGGTGAAATGATTGATAAACCCTCTCCCTCACTTCCACTGACATAGATTTGTTTATTAAGCTCATTTAATTGATTTCAAGCTTGATTATGCTTCTGGTGAGTACAGTGATGATTTCCTTTGATTATGAAAATTTCAGAATTAAAAATAGAAAAATAAATTAAACAAAAATTAGAAACAAATATAAAAGTGAATGAAAAACAAAAAAAGGAAGGATACTATCAAAGTAAAACAGTTTTACTTGTAGGTTTGATCGTATCCAACTTTTCTTCCTGCTTCTAAGGACTTTATCAAACTCGGTCTTGCTATCCAGGAAAGGGCAGGCCGCATTCCCATAGATTTCATGACCGAAGCAGTTTCAGGAGATGAGTCTGAAAGGTTATGATAAAATATTATAATTTTTAGTAACTATATGTGATGAAAATGTCTAGTCTAATATGTTGAATTTGCATATTTAGAATAAATATTCACAGTTTAAAACATAAAGTAACTAAACAGAATTATCCATTTTTTGTTTCTAAATCAGTTTAGCTTCTTTTATTTTGGATATTGTAGCTTACACAATGGGAAATAACTCTTTTAAATATATATTCTATAATTTTGAAAATGTTATGTTGGTTTTGATTTGAATGTCTGTCTTTGATACTGTGACCAATCTAATTACATAAAGTTCAAACTTGTAAGACATACCAATTGTATTCCTATTTACAGTTAGTCTTAGCTTACATCACAATAACAATATAATGTTGAACTTGAGAATACAATAGTAAATAACATATTATTTGGGCATAATTACGACACTTTTAAAGTTCAGGAGAGTTGATTCTGAGTTGTTTGCCCCTTTTATTGAAAATTGTAAAAAAAAAAAAATAATAATAATATTGGTTGCTACACAAACACACGTTTCAACTGTACCAGAGATTTCTCAAGCAAAATGGGAAAATTAATTGTGTCATATCTTGCTTCTATTGAATATTGAATGTATGTATTTTTTGATTGAACATCAAATGTGTATATAGCTGAACTTATTCAAATGTGTCTTAAAATCTAAATAATATAGCACAGAAAAATTAGAGGTAGAGACAAGCTCTAAAATAATAGGGATTATTGTTTGAAAAAAATTGATTATGATGCTCAAGAAAGTCATTCGACACCTCAAAATGGATCCTGTAAATTGTATGTGCTGATTCTGCTGTTAATTGCTGAAATAATAACTACTCATAACAGCAAACCATATTATTAGACATGATAAAGAAAAACAAATAATAAAATATAATATTAATAAAAGGAAGTGTATGAAACAACTAGGTTTGATAATGAATTCAGTATAAAGAATTGTAATATTTTAAAAATATTATATATGACAATATGTAAACAAAATTAAATGTAAAAATAAATGACCTAATAATATCTTTTCAACAGAAAGTAATTATAATTCTTCCACAATAACCAACTGACAATAGATTATAAATATACACTAAAGATAATCTGGCATCATCATCATGTACCTCATCGGTTGGCGATCATGTCCTTCCACAATCTTCTATCTACAGTGCATCATATCAGTTCTGTTGTTGACTGCTTTCCATGTCATGACACCAAGCTATCCAGTATTTTCTCTCTTTGTCGTCCGCGATCTCTCTTTCCGGCCGCTTTGAGAACCTCATTGGTCTTTTTAGCTGTCCAGGGAACTTTCAACATTCTTCTGAGAAATCCCATCTCTGTGGCCTCTAATCGTCTTTTCATTTGTTTGTCTACTGTCCATGATTCGCTTTCATGGGTCAGAATTGGTTCTATATAGCACCGATGAACTCTCTTTCTCATTTCTATTGACATAGATTTGTTGCATAAGATATTTTTCATTTTCTGAAAAGCTATTTTAATCTGACATCAGTTGTGGATAAACGTGAATTAAATTAAGAAAAAATTATCTGAACATCAATCTCTTTTTAAGCGTCGACTATAAATGTTTACTGACCAGGTGCCAAGCCATAAATTGCTATCCCAGGCCTTACAAAATCAAGATCCACACCGACACCTTTAATTATGGCTGCAGAATTTGCTGCATGGACCTTCACTCCCATGATCCTGAAATACAAATAATCATAATTTAATGTTTTTCTGCTTAAGAATTGACGAGCTGGTAAAGAGAAGGTCAGAGATAAAGAAATTAGGGAACAATTGTCTAATGGGAGAGAAGTAATGAAGCAATGGGGACTTCACAATAAACTGAGAAATAAGTGTATACTTTACAGTAAAGAGTAAAGATAAAACTACAAAAGGTTTAGCAAACGGATCGAGAGTTTACTCTGTGCTTTTTCAAATTAATCTAGAAAATGTCATACAATATTCTAGTAACGGTGAAAGTGAAGTAAAGAGTAAAGTATTAGAATTTGTTTCTTTTTAAGCTTGGTATTTTCTATTATACAGTTATAGTTAGGTCTTCTTTAGAACTAAGTATATTGTAATGTAACATCAACATTTATATTTATTATTCATAGCTTTTTAAATGTGGATATAACTGTATTGCCTGTGACATGCACTGTCGGAAATTGTATTAGAATTCTGTTTCTTCTGAGATTCTTTAAAGAGACTTTAAAAAAAAAATTAATTGTAAGATTATGACCATGCACCTTAGAAGTGAAGTAAATGAGAGAGAATTTGAGAACAAGAGAACCAGAACCAAGTGTCGACCACGAAAAAGATGGATCGATGGAATATTAGAAGCACTAGGAAACATAACAGCAGCAGAGGCGAACAGAAGAGCAAAAGACCGCAATTTATATCTCCCCTCGACGCTGAAAAGCATATGAGGAAGGAGAGAAGAAGAAGATACAATAGCCAACAGATTGTCGTGTCCTCTATTGCTTGTTGTATCCGTTAATGATCACTTCGTATTTCAAGCCTACGTCGCTGACATTTTATCCCAAGTGTTTGCCAACTGTTGAATATTGAAACACTATGGTAAAAAAAATATGTTTTAATAATTAAGCATTAAAAATAACTTGTTTATAAACACCATTCCACAGAGGAAATTAAAACACTAAGGCCACGTCAAAAGACACAGCGGACTGTAAAGAACAATAATGAAAGGGTTGGTTCCTAGCCGACGCATCAGGGGCAGACCAAGAAAAGGGTGGTTACAAGACATCAAGGAGACCTTGAGCACGACAACAGAAGAAGCGGGAGATCTGGGTAGAGACAAAGATTCTTTCAGACGGGCTGTGGCGAATGCAACATTCTGCAGAGGGACACGCAACCTGATGATGATGATGATGCTTTAATATTTATTTTGATTAAGAAGACACTAAATGCTTACCTATATGGTCTAGTGACCTCTAGAAATATGTCCAATTGCTCCTGAGTAAAATTGGGATCATCCCACGATTGTGCAAAGTGTGTCATGATACTATGAACTGGGATTCTATGTTTGTCACATGCCTGGTCAAAAAGAAAATACAATCAGTTTGACTTATCACAGAGAGGTGTTTATCTTTAATTAACCATGTACTGCTTATGAAAATACAATCTTTAGAGCCGTATCATCATCATAATTAATGTGCCATGTCTTCTGGCATAGATGATCATGTCTCTCCACAATATTCTGTCTCTACAGTTGTTCATATATTTTATTTTGGATCTCTTACCAAGTCCACAAAGACTCCTCTCTATTCACTTAAAACAGTTAGTTTATTTTTAACCCGTTTACATCTTCCTCATCTATTATTATTTTTTTTTTTCAGCATTAAAAATATATTGATGCTGTTCCTTTCTTACTGAATGAAAAATAAAAGCATGTTCATGAAACCTGATGTTTTGTAGTAAGCTTTCCTCTACTATGGTAAACGTATGGAAAAGATTTGCAAAAAGTTCACCATTTATTCATAATTCTTATACGGTATATCTTCTTTTTGGATCAATTCCAGTCTTGTAGTACTGGCTGAACTAATAATAACACACAAACAATATAGTAATATACAACTATTGAGGTGCGCATGACCGTGCGGCTAAAATCATTGTTTCTCTGCCTGAAAAGCCGACGAACTGTGTTTGAAACTGTGCCATATCGACTCCCATTATAGACATACTTCCCACTGACATAAGTGCGCAGCATCCTGATTGTTGTGGTGCGCCTTTTGGCTCGTTGCCTCCGTCTTCAGCACTTACACTTGTTAGAGCAGACTGTGGTCTTATCGAGTGTAGGACGGCCTGGCCAGTCTTGGTTTTCAGTCCCTGGTGACTGTTAAGCGCTATCCCCACGATAAGGAGCTGACCTTGATGGAGACAAAAGACACTAAACTATAAACATAAATTATACATAGTTACACGTATAAAGTGCAGAATTATATGATTTTCCTTACATTCATGAGGGCAGAGAGCTTATCGCACTGACACCCATTTCTTGACATTCCTGTATCAACTTTAATGACAACACTTGGCTGCAATTAAAATACGGCATAAGTTAAAAGATTATATAAATCTATACTGCGACATTGACAAATTATGAACATTTTAAAAGGTGAAATAAACGAAACAGTCACATGAACATATAAACCAATGTTAAATCAATTCTTTCACATATGCCGTGTTGATGGATGTAGTTTATCATGTCTCTCCATAATTTCCTTCCTGATTGTCACTATCTGCCATGTCATGATGTCACTCTGTCAAGTTTTTCTCCTTTGTCATGCATCATCATCGGGTTGCGTGTCCTTTGCCGAGCATTGCTCTCATCCCAGCACGTCTGAAAGAATTTCTCTCTAGCCAGATCACCCACTTCTGTTGTCACGTTCAAGGTTACTTAGATGTCTTGAAACAACATTATTCTTGCTCTCTCTCTCTCTCTCTCTCTCTCTCTCTCTCTCTCTCTTTTTCTCGTCTCCCTGGAACAATGCCTTCCATTATTGTTCTTTCAATTCCACTGTGCCTTTTTGTGGGTTAGTATTTTAATTTATTATGTAAGATGTTTATGAACCTCTGTTATCCATCTTCTGTTTTCCCGTGTATTGTAAATGTAGTCGCTATGTTACAGTTTGCATCTTTTCATAAATTTTTTAAAATGGTTGAGGTCTTGTTTTTTTATGTTCTTTTTTTTTTAGCTCCAGATAGCTTCTTCGCTCTTCTTCCTTTTCTCATTTGCCATAGAGCGTCGAGGGGAGATGTAGTTTGTGGTGTTTTGCTCTTCTGTTGACCTATTTTACTCTTATGTTTCTTAGCGTTTCTAATATCCCACCAATCTATCTTTTTCGTTTTTTTAGGTCGACCTTTGAGTATAATGTTCTTGCAACATTTATTAAAGGCTCGTAACGTGTTTAGGTCTATTTTTGCATTATAACGTGGCCAAATAATTTTATTTGTTGCTTATTTATGCATTCAATGGCGGGAATTATTCCTAGCTTTTTTTCAGTTGTTTTTCATCGCTATAGTATTTAGTCCAGGTCTGGCAACGAAACATGTAGCTAGCAGCCTGTGGCATTTTGTGGTCCACGTTGAAAGTTTACCCACTATGTCGGTATTGTGATAATCTTCCCAGACTGTAAAGCTATCACCATAAATTGTTAGATTTGTGTATCCATGATTTGTACATAGTTTGCGGTCTTTTGCTCTTCTGTTCGCCTCTGCTGCTGTTGTTTCCTAGTGCTTCTAATATTCCATCGACCCATCTTTTTCGTGGTCGACCCTTGGATCTGATGTTCTTACAACGTTTGTTGAAGGCTCGTTGTGTTGTGTTTTGTTCTTTCTGCCTCGTCACGTGGCCAAACCATTTTATCTGTTGTTTCCTTATATATTCTATGGCGGGGGCTATTCCAAGCTTTTTTCTCAGTTCTTCATTTCTGATCTTATCTCTCAGACTGTATCCTGTCATTTATCTAACACATTTCATCTCTGTAGAGGTTATTTTTCTTATTGTTCTTGCATCTAGGGTCCAGGTCTGGTATTAGTAGCACAACGTTGGGATAAAGATTGTATTGTATAGTGCTCGTTTTGCCTCCAGAGTTATTTCCTTATTGTTGGACAATAGTGGTGATAACTGTCCAATGATTTGACAAGCTTTGTTGCATCTTGATTCTATCTCTGCCGTTTGAGAATTATCGTTTATCATTAGACTTCCTAGGTATCTGAATTCCTCTACTTGTTTTAGTTGACTGCCTTCTATAGTTATGTTGATGTTCTGTTTATTTTTGGCGACGTTCATGACTTCTGTTTTGTTTATGTTGATTTTCTTGTTGTATTTTGTGCCTGAGATGTTGAGTTTGTTTAAGTGTTCTTGTAGGTCTACGTTACAGTGATGTGTTACTAATCAGATATCAGAGCTTGAAACTAAGGGTGATATTATCTATCTAGTTATACTGTTGAATTGTTTCAGATTTCACTTAATTGTTTAAGATGAATGACGATATCGTATGGTAGGGAACACTTGGCTGTGTTCACTTTCTGTTCGGTTTCGCCTTATGTATTTTGGCGTGTGCTGAGACTGCTATGATGGGGACTACAGCTACCTTTCTTTGTTTGGGCGATGAGTTAGTAATTCGGATGATTCCACTGGCACGGGCGGTTGAGCAATTATGGATTTTAATTCGTTTGCTGTGACACCGGGACCTTCCATAACCAATGAACCAAAGATTTGACATGCTATGATAGAGGACATCAGGACTGTTTTAAGTGAAATATTAATAGAAAGAATTATAAAGTTGTCATAAGTTTTGTTGTCATCTTCGGCTTTCCTTGGCCACAGTTCGACTTGGTCTGTCTGTCGGCGCTTTGTACGACAATAACAGCGCTCTTCCACTTTAGCGACCCGTGACCATTCTTCAAAAAAATTCCCCAAATCGGGCTCATAATAAAAAGAAAACATCAAGACTGTCATCATCTCACGCAGCATACGTGGGACAAATTATTAATCCCCCCCCCCCCAAAAAAAAAAATAATAAAAAAATAAATTAATTAATAAAATTAAGAAAAATATATATATCATTTTTTTTTATTAACCAAGAGGTGCAACATGGAGTGATGGATACACCTTATCTTCTTCTTCTTTCCTTCCTCATCTGCCTTTCAGCGTCGAGGGGAGATATAATTTGTGGTCTTTTGCTCTTCTGTTCGCCTCTGCTACTGTTATGTTTTCTAGTGCTTCTAATATTCCATCCATCCATCTTTTTCGTGGTCGACCCTTGGGTCTGGTGTTCTCACAACGTTTGTTGAAGGCTCGTTGTGTTGTATTTTGTTCTTTCTGCCTTGTCACATGGCCAAACCATTTTATCTGTTGTTTCCTTATATATTCTATGGCGGTGGCTATTCCTAGCTTTTTTCTCAGTTCTTCATTTCTGATCTTATCTCTCAGACTGTTTCCTGTTATTCGTCTAACAGATTTCATCTCTGTAGAGGTTATTTTTCTTATTGTTCTTGCATCTAGGGTCCAGGTCTGGCATTGGTAGCACAACGTTGGGATGAAGATTGTATTGTAGAGTGCTCGTTTTGCCTCCAGATAAACCTATGATAAGTCAAATGTTGAGAAGAGCTATAGAACAAGCGCACAATGATCCACGTCTGACAGGTTCCTTTTTTTAAACTGCTTTTGTTTCACCTTTCCTCTGGAGTTCATTAGCGTGTCAGTTCTTATGATTGTTTTTGTGTCTCTTCCGACCTGTTACAGCTGTGTGCATCACATCATGACGTCACATTTTAATCAATTCTTAGTTGCTGATTTTATTTTATATTTTGCTTTTCAAAAAATATTTTAACAATTGCTCTGTATGGAATGGTAATGGTCTTGTTGCTTCCTATTCCTTTATTCTCTAGTATTTAGATCCAAAACCTACTAATAAAAACACGCATCTTTCATGCATCCTTAGTTTGGTTTTTTTATTTTCATGTTTGGTATTCTGTACGAATGTTATATAGAAAAGAAATAAAGAGCCTGTCACGTGGTGATGTATAGGGATATATGATATTAGTGCCCACGTTTTTTTAAAAAAATAGAATAACATTGACACATTTTTTTCGGTAATGCAGACGGTGTTACGCCAATGTAATCTTTCTTTCCCTGAAAACAATCTGTTACCAATTTACGCTTGGGTGAACCTAGAAGCCGCCGATCAGGGTCGAACCCTAAACAAGGGAAGGCTGTAAAGTGGGTTGTGAAATATATATACATATATACTTGACGATAAAATGAGGCTAGTGTTATCGTTCTGTATGTTATGATGTAAGGTCAAATCTAACCAGACCGAATACCTTTCCTTGACTTCTATTATAGACGTTGCAGAATTGGACAATAGTCGTGGACATCATCGTTATTGCCACTTCATTATGAGATATATAGAGTCTAGCACACCTGACCAGTACTATAACAAGGTTAATGGCATAACATATCGTAGGCCAACAATTACAAAGACCTGCGAACGAAAAAACGCCAGATTCACATACTCCATAGTGAAATATATAAATCTACAACTGCTACTCGGTTGCATCTAACTGGCTATCTCCAGCAAAACTTCTCTGTCATTTAACACTGTCCAGGATTGACCAAATCTTCTATATTATTCTATGTCTATCTAAAGTCATGTTTCTAACTGTTTGGTTGATCTTTCTACTTCATGTCTAGCTATCTATTCTTGTATCATCCATTCTCTCCAGATGTTCCCGTCCCGTCAGTGCCATGCCTGATCTAAATTATATTTTGTCCGCTCAAGATACTGACGGGAACTGATTAGCCCAGGACGACTCTAGCTTGGCTCGTCGATTTTGGTCACGTGACTAACCTAATCGCACGATCTCGTGATGTCCTTCAAACTGACCAGAGTTCAGCGTAGCTGAGTAACTTAACGTCTCCTGGTCATTCCTTTGTTAACTTTAATAGCTCACACACTCTTAGTACACTGTTTAAGTCTCTAAAACCCAACATCCGGCACAACCAGACCTCTTGTCCTCAGTAGCCCTGTCAACTAATTTCTGAGATACTGAAGCTCATTCTATACGCATGACTTGCAACACTTATTCCTAACCTTCATTCAATTTCTTTTGCTGTGTTCGCCCGACCTATTCGCCACACGTTTATTATAAAACCTTAAATAGGCGTAAATGTGTTGAGTTTTCGTTTTAAACCATCTGCTATATTTTGCCCCTTTCGGTCTAACACATTCGCCTTATCAAAGCATTTTTAGTACCAGATTGGTCTCCAAGTTCTATAATTACTCCCTGGGTCAGACAATGCTTTCAATTACCCCACAGTAATGTAGAGTAGGATATTTATCAGCTTGTGGCTGCTGATCTCGAAGCAAACAGTCAGCCATAAATTGCTGACCTCTTCACTTTCAGCTGAGGTGCTGTTGGGTGTCTTGGCCCCCTTATTTCATATTGGAATTTGTTTATTTACAAAACTTATTCTAACCTTTGAACTATCATTAGCATATTGTCCATTTTGAGCCGTCTTTCTGCGGGGCACTTCTGTCTTTGCCGCCCATTTCTCAATGAACTTCGCATTGGTAGCAGTAGGGGTCAAGTTGTAATTCATCATTGTGTCCATCTCCTCCTCTACGCAATTTCCTGAAATAAAAAAAGTAATTAAATATGCATGAGACATTTTTGTCATTTTCTTAACAAAAAGCAGCCAATTTTCTAAAAGGAATATGTGTGTGTGTGTGTGTGTGTGTATGTGTGTGTGTGCGTGCGTGCGTATGTGTGTGTGTGTGTGTGTGCTTCTCAGCTCTCCTATACGACACAATGCGCCTTTGTTTTTTTTATGACAGCCATCTATAGCAGAAAGGTCAGTGGGCAGAAAGGAAAATCCCAGAAAAAACCCACACAAACGTGATGTCTTTCTGTTATGCAAGTTGTAGGCGTTTGACGTCATTCTATCCACAACGGTTCCTGCACAAAAAACTGAAAACTTCACAAAAGTGATTAATTCCTTTAAGTCTCCTGGCATTACAACTATGGTTGGCTGTTGCATTTGTAAAACAAAAATATTTTTTCTGAAAAAAAAGCAATATAGTCTGTTCATCGCCAGCTATAGAAGTAAGCCTAAGGGCTGAAAGGGAAACCCTCCCAAACTTCCTTAATAGCGTGACGTTTTCAGCTAGGAGCTATAGACGGATGACGCCCCACAGTCATTCCTGCTCGCAATGTTGAAAATGTCTCACACTGGTTGGATTATACGGGGGTTTAACTTTCAGCCCTCAAGCAGATTTCTATACATGGCGATGGGCTGGCACAACAAAAAGACAAGAGACATAAATTGTTACAGCCAAATTCGCTATGAACATGTCACTTAGTTAGAAAGTGTTTGTCAACATGTTTTTAGATATGACATACACAGTTCTTGAGTTCATAGCAACCGTCTCTTTATAGTTGATTGCTAATGTCAGAATCAACAAATTATAGATGATCAAGATCCTATTCTACTTCTGCGCAAAAACAGACATCTCTGCCTCGAGAATAAGTAGAGACAGAAGTGAGAAGGTGAAACGTGTTCCTAAAGATTTCCTTGATTTACCTGTCTCACGCTCATCCTAAATGTAGTAGAGTTTATCTTTATTTCGTTGTTCCTTTGTATTGTTCACGTTTTATGAGGAAGGCCGCTTGTAGACCGAAACGTCAGTATTTTGTTGTGTTCCTTTTTTGTAAAGCTGTCGCCATACCTTGTAGGAAATGCGTTACACCTCATTACTTGTTCCTGCTGCCAGCTTTACCTCAACACTGCAATTATTTGCCTGTTCCCTCTAAAGATGAAGCCAAGTCGGATATCTCGAGTAGCACGGCACAATTATCCCAGTTCCCTTGAAGTCTGCAGATCACTAAAACAGACGTTACGTTGTGAACGGTAAAGAAGAACTATAGACACCATGATAAAGGATTTAGTATTCTTATTCACCATTATTATTATTATCTGCTTTCTCTTGTTATTTTTCGTATTCTAACTACTATTTCTTTCATCGTCTAACCTTGCAAAAAGACGTTAAGTGGGCACACATGCGCCATGTCGTAGTTTACACGCATCGATACATTGTTACTTTCGATCGCAAGACATCCGACTTCAGCAAGACATCCGACTTCAGCAAGACATCCGACTTCAGCAAGACATCCGACTTCAGCAAGACACCCGACTTCAGCAAGACACCCGCCTTCAGCAAGACACCCGACTTCAGCAAGACACCCGACTTCAGCAAGACACCCGACTTCAGCAAGACACCCGACTTCAGCAAGACACCCGACTTCAGCAAGACATCCGACTTCGGCAAGACATCCGACTTCAGCAAGACACCCGACTTCAGCAAGACATCCGACTTCAGCAAGACATCCGACTGCAGCAAGACACCCGACTTCGGCAAGACATCCGACTTCAGCAAGACACCCGACTTCAGCAAGACATCCGACTTCAGCAAGACATCCGACTTCAGCAAGACACCCGACTTCAGCAAGACACCCGACTTCAGCAAGACATCCGACTTCGGCAAGACATCCGACTTCAGCAAGACACCCGACTTCAGCAAGACATCCGACTTCAGCAAGACATCCGACTGCAGCAAGACACCCGACTTCGGCAAGACACCCGACTTCAGCAAGACATCCGACTTCAGCAAGACATCCGACTTCAGCAAGACATCCGACTTCAGCAAGACATCCGACTTCAGCAAGACATCCGACTTCAGCAAGACATCCGACTTCAGCAAGACATCCGACTTCGGCAAGACATCCGACTTCAGCAAGACACCCGACTTCGGCAAGACATCCGACTTCAGCAAGACATCCGACTTCAGCAAGACACCCGACTTCAGCAAGACACCCGACTTCGGCAAGACATTTGTGGGTACCGAACTGCTTTTCTCTACGACCATTTTACAGTCATCCAGACTGGTTAGTCTGTTTACGAACCAACGACATATGGTTGAGTAGTATCTCGATTAGTTTTTGTTCACTGACCCTAAATCAAACGTTATACATAATCTTATTTAACTTTTTAAATTTACATTTTGCAGCTGGACGTGGAGCAAAGGGCTGTAAGTACATTCTGCCACAAGGCAAGGTTCTGTGCTATCTTCTCCACCAGGCAATCTCCATTCTGCAGCCTTTCCTTCTGTCTATTATCTTCAGGTCGGCTCGAGCAAACCAACTTTCCTAGCGCGTTGCGCCTTTCAGCTCATTGTTATACATAAAAACTAATCAAAATATAATCACCATTACGTATAAAAACACTTACATAACATTTTCATACGAGTTATTCTAAAATAATGTAATATTTACCAAAAACCTGAATGTATCCGAGAACTCCGTTTTCTCTCAGTTCCTTCCCCTCTAAAGCTGTTGCGACTGCAAAATGGAAGATGCCACGCCTGTTCAGATATTTGGCCACGCCCACACTGCCATGACCGTAGGCATTAGCTTTGATCACGGCTATAATTTCTGTCAGAGGAGGAGACATTTAATCTTAACAATTTGTCATTTGATAACGTCAGTTATGGTCAGTGATAGCTTTCTCGTGCTTTAAATATTTTCAAGGATTACAAGAAAGGCTTCTACAAATTTCTTCATTATCATCATCAACATCATCATCATCATCATCGTAATCGTCGTGTCGTCGTCGTTGCTGTTTCCATCATTACCACCATCATCAGGTACCATGGTTTGTTGAAACAGGCAATCATTTTCCTCCATATTTTTCTGATGGAGTATCATATCAGTTCTGCTATTGATCTCTTTTAAGCCATTCTGTTAAGATGTCAAGTTCTTTCCTTGAGTATGGCAGCGAATCATGGACAACTTATGCAAAGCAATATCGATGGTAAATGCATTCCATAAGTGACACCAGCGTCGTATTCTTGGAAGATAATCTATCATCTGGAACAGGGGTGGCCAAATGGCGGCCCGCGGGCCGGATCCGGCCCGCCAGCCTAGTTTTCTTGGCCCGCGAAGCTCCACGGACTTACTTCATTTTTTACCCCTAATAGCGGATTTCTCCTGGTTTTAATCCGTGTCGGAGTTAACTCTTCTATCGTTCAAGAATACACAATTTGAAAATCTCTGTCAATTTCTCGCAACAGCTAGATTGGCAACATAATTTCAAATAACACACACACACACACACACACACGCACACGCACACGCGCACGCGCACGCGCACACGCACACGCACACGCACACGCACGCGCGCACACACACACACACACACACACACACACACACACACACACACACACACACACACACACACACACACACACACACACACACACTGCACAACTAATGGTGCCGACAATATTCAAAGTCTTTGCTTCGAGTTGGTACCGCAAAGTTGCTTTATTGTCAGTGCGGTGATAGCGTCAGATCTTTGGCTCAACATTTGTCGTCTGGACTTGTGGTGGCTCTTTCATTTCGCGGTAAGGGGTTAATGAGGTTGGGAGGGACAGGGGTGAGGGGACTTCGTAGCTCTAATTCTGTCTTTGAAGTTACATTCAAAATGTTTCACTGTTCGCCTTCATTCCCTTTGATCCCATCGTCTTGTCTTGTCCATAAAATGACTGCAACGTGTTTATTTGGTCACAATCTTTTGATTTCATTGTCAAACACAAGTCTGTGTATAACTGTCAAATCTGGACTTATTTTCGATAGTGGACCAACATTCTGTGACTTTTAACTTTGATGTGAGATTTTGTATTAAATCATGTTAAAACGTAGAAAAGTTGATTGTGAAAATCGCATATTTAAACCTGAATGGGAATTAGATTATTTGTTCATCTTCAATAAGGATAGTAAACCTCAGTGCTTAATTTGCGTTCAAGTGTTAGCCGTTTTGAAGGAATATAATTTAAAACGGCACTATGCCACACATCATCAAAACATGTATGAGAAACATAGCATTGAAGCTAGGAAGCTTTTGGTTGAACAGCTGAAGACAAAGTTGAATCAACAGCAAAGTATGTATACAAAGGGCAATAAAATTAAAGAGTCATCGATCATTGCATCATATACAGTTACCTATGAGCTTGCAAAATCTAAAAAACCCTTTACTGACGGAAATTTTGTGAAGAAATGTGCGATTCAAATGGCAAAGGCATTCGGTCAAGAAAAAATAGCCAAAGAATTTGAATCTGTGCCTCTTTCAAAACAAACTGTAGCCAGAAGAACAGAAGACATCAGTCTGCAACTGTCTCAAAGTTTAAAATCTTGTATTGAAAACTGCTCATATTTTTCGCTCGCGATTGATGAAAGTACTGACATCACTGACACTTGCCAGCTTCTTATTTTTGTTAAAGTTATCCAGGAGGATTTTACTGTTATTGAAGAATTGTTGAAAGTTTGCTCTTTGCATGACACTTGTAGAGGGACAGACATATTTTCTGCAGTTCATAGTGCCGTAGATGAAGTAGGTGGTTTTGGAAAGTTGTCTGCAGTGTGTACTGATGGTTGCAAAGCTTTTATTGGTTCAAATACTGGTTTTGTTGGACTTCTAAAGCAAAACAAAATTAACGTACCTACATTGCATTGCATAATTCATCAAGAGGCCCTTTGTGCAAAGTCCATAAATCTAAAAGACACCATGGCTACTGTTGTGAAAATAACAAATTTGATAAGAGGAGGACACCAGTCTTTAAATCACAGGAAGTTTTTATCATTTTTAGAGGAAGTAGATTCTAGCTACGGTGATCTCCTGCTTTATACAGAAGTAAGATGGCTTAGTCGAGGGAAATGTTTAATAATATTTTTTGAACTGAAGAATGACATTTATGACTTCCTGCGAGAGAACTTACCATGCTCCATTGATCTTCAACATGCACTCAAAGACATTAATTTCCTTCATAATCTGGCATATCTCACAGACATCACACAACATTTGAACATATTGAATTTGCAGCTACAAGGGGAAAAGCAAACCATTTTTCAATTGATGGGATATGTTGATGGTTTTAAAAAGAAGCTGAATCTATTTAGACTTTCTTTGCAAAAAAATGATCTGTTCCATTTTTCAAGTTGTAAGCAGTTGTTGTCAGAGATAGAAAGTGCAAACTTCAGTAAGTACGCAGCTGACATTGAACATTTGATTTGTGAATTTGATCGACGATTTCAAGATTTTGAAATGTTTCGTCCGCAAACGGAACTTTTTAATAACCCAATTAAGTGCACAGTGGAGTGCCAGCCATCAGATCTTCAACTAGAGTTGTGTGACCTTCAGTGTGACCCCTTCCTCAGTACTGTAAAGGCATTAGGAGCTGGCTTCTGGAAATTGCTACCAAATGAACGTCACCCGTGTCTGAGAAAATGGGCACTAAAGATGTGCTCTATATTCGGCAGCACATATCTCTGCGAGACAACATTCTCTTCCATGAAGTTAATTAAATCTAAGACCAGGAACAGAATGACCGATTCGACATTGTCCCATACTCTCCGAATCGCCACGTCAAAAATGGAAGTGGACTTCAAATCTCTGGTGGAAAGCTGTGACAAGTCACAATCGTCGCACTGAGACATTAAAGGTAATTTTAAAATGAATAATTAATGGATTTGTTACAAATCAAATATGTAGTCAAAGTGCAAGCATTATTTATATATTACTATATCGCATAGGTCCCTACTGTCATTTTTGACGATATTCTTAAGTGTGGCCCGCGGGTCTTGGCCTTGGCTTTAATCCGGCCCTCGGGCAACCTCAAGTTGGCCACCACTGATCTGGAAGGACAAAGTGACAAACGTGGAGATCCTCACTCGCACAGGCCTCCCGAACATCTACACGCTGCTAAAACAAAGTAGATTACGCTGGCTTGGCCACTTACATCGACGGCTACTTACCAAAAGAAATACTTTATCAACAAATAGAAGATGGCAAAAGAACTAGAGGGCTCCCAAAACTCTAATTTGTTGGAGTATATAGACGAGACAAGAAGATACTGAATATAAACCCTGCAGTATAGGTAGACACATACCGCAATCTTTGGAAACACACTGGAGAACAAGCTCAAGCAAAAAGCAGACAAGATTCATAGAAAAAGAAAATACAAGGGGAAAGAAAATAAAAAAAAATCTTAGAGGCGCTGCAAAATCCATAGTCAACTATGAATGACAGAAGCAACTAATACTACCTAGTTCTCATACACATTGCAAAGTCGACAGATGTCATTGTGTTGTAATCGGTTAGATCTCCTTAGACACTCAGGTATCTCTATAAGTAGAGAAATACTAGATTTACTATAGAAACTTTAGCCGATTTAGAATCGGCTAGAATTACTTGAGCTATATCACGATGCAGAATGGCTCAGGCAAAAGCAGCTTTCCAGTTCTGATGAAGATACTACGCAGTCCATTTTTGACAATAGAAACAAGAAAAAGAGTTCTTAAATGTTATGTAGAGCCAGTCTTAACATATGGATGTGAATCATGGACAATAGGACAACAGACAAGAAAATCACTGGAGGCTGTAAAAATGTGGTTTTACAGAAGAATGTTGAGAATACCATGGACAGCTAAGAAGAGTAATGAAAATGTTCTGAAAGAGGTCAAAGCAAAAAGAGCTAATTTCCAATATTAGGAAGAAACAATCATCATTTTTTTTAGCCATGTAATGAGAAGAGAACAACTGGAATATATTGTAACAACTGGAAAAATTGAGGGACGAAGAGATAGAGGGAAGCAGAGAGAAAAAGTACAAGACAGCTTAAGAGAATGGCTTAGCAGAAGGTCAACAACAGAAATGATAAATAACTCGTGATCGAAAGTTGTGGAGAGACATGATCACCTACGCCAGCAGGCCCGGTACTTGATGATGATATCACGCCTATACTTGAGAATACTGTGGCAGACTGTACACTGACGTTTAACTGTTGAGCTGAAATGTGTTAATGTGATGTATTGTGATTACATTAGAGGCGTCGTGGCCTCCGTTGCCTCGTCTGAATATCTGCAACTAGATCACTGACTCTGAAAGCGGAAGTCGGTTTTATGTAGCTTTCTGCTTTCAATTCAAGTGTAATCTGCTATCTGGATCATCGAAGACAAAAAAAATAGAGCATCTAAAAGGTAGACATAAATAAAGATTGCACATCTTTTAAGCCGCTTGGACCAAATGTCTAGCGCGCTCTTCTGTTGACCACGTGGGTTCGAGGTTTAATTCTCAAATATGACGGAGTTTTTTTTCAGACTGAGACAGTTTCAGGTTCCACATAGGAGCTGGAAAAGTGGGACGGTCGGGTGTGATACTGACCACCTCACTCATAAATATATGCCGATGGTAATAAATAAATGAGAATATGAACATAATATTCCTACTTTGGCTTAAGACCCTGACATTGGATAACCGACGGACGCGAGAAATATATTTGTCGTCATTGCTCTGTTTGCATCTTTACATTAGTCACTTTTTAACTCTTTCAGTACGGAAGGTTTTCTATCAATTTAACAGTAGAGATCTGAGAGACAAATTGTTTCATGTTTCAAAATATTCATCTACATGTTATATTTAACTAACACGTAACATATTACATATGCATTTTTTGATAATTGAAAAAGGAATTATATGTCACCCATACCAAAAAGAGGAAGACCCAGGGAGACACTGAGAAGAACATTGATGAGAGAGGCAAGAGCAGCAGGAATCGGCTCCCTCAATGAGATAGAACTGCTTGCACAGAACAGAGACAGATGGCGAGATTTGATAAAATATCTTTAAAAGAAAACTGCTAGAACAAAAATTCATATAGGAGAAGGTGTATCTTGGTCTACGCCCTATGGGCCGGTTACGGCTCGAAAGGTCAATAGATAGATACCAATTGAAACAGGACATATAAAAAGGATATGGTTTGATGACAGTTTACACTAATCAAATTGAGAATGACGCACTGTACGGCTGAACGTACGTAACCGAAATCGACATGGTGCACAGTGCGTCGAAACGTACGGAAAGAGTTAAAGTACTTCTCCAACAGCTCATCAAACATCATAGCTTTAGGGAGGTAAAGATATTTATACAACGAGCCATGAAAATGAAACTTAGAGGACTGAAAGAAAAATGCGAGACATAACAACGCAAGACAACATAAACAGACTCTAATGTCATTAACAAACCGAGATGTTTCCAACTTAAAACGGAATCGTGGTATCAGAGCACTTTCAAAAAATGAATCACAGAGACTCTGCCTTCTGCGACTTCGGAGTTCCGAAGCGGACTCCCGAGCGATGACCTAGCTCCGCCCTAAACAGCCAGAGGCCGAAAGTTTTGCCTTCCAAAGCCATAATTTAGATCTAAAGTGGGTCATCACTAAAGCAATCGTGTACGTCAAACTATTTGAAAACAGAGAAAATATCAAACACACTATCGTACTCATTATCCTTGATGGTCTAGATTTCGGGGTTTCTCAACCTTAGTAGATATTTCTACCGTGGCCTCGTTCCGAATTGATTTTTTAAAAATCAAATAACCCCCTCCCCCTTGCTCTTCATATAAGATATATATATATATATATATATATATATATATATATATATATATATATATATATATTAATCAAGACCGTTACACAGAAATGTATTTTTAAGATATGACGGTTTTAGTAAAAATACACACAGCTAGGAAAATCAGGGAAACCAATGTTGTCTGTGGTTTTCTTTCTTGACAATTGGTGTGGATACATAGTAAGAAGCGACTCATTATTTTTTCAACGTTTATTTTTTTTTTTTTGGTCATGATTATTGACAAAAAATCTTCATCCCTAGTCTCGTGCCTTGGCCCTCCAACTGGGCCATATTCACGCCACAACCCACCGAATATTTTGTTGCCCCAGGAACCATATGGCCTCCGGTTGAGAAACACTGGTCTAGATGTTTAGCAAATGTTGATGGCTGAGGTGGTAAGCATTTGAGCAACGCTGCAATATTTAATATAAGCTTACCAGTAGATGTTGAACATCGATCGTGTAAAATTTGTACATTGCGCCATATAGCATCCAGATTAATCCTCAGGTATGTGCTACGGCCTGCGCTTTTAAAGTCATTGACATAAGAAGCCAATCTGTTAGGTGACCATTTTAGGGCGGCTTGTACTTCTGGATTGTGCTGTGATTTAAAAAAAAAAAAGAAAATAAACTGTCAGTTAGAGTTTTCGTAAAATACGCATATACACATAACATACAATTAAAACACCAACAACAGCATCCATTTAATAGTATATATTGAATGAGCACGCTTGTTTGTATCAGTAAAAAATTGACAAACTAATTAGTTGCACCCTTCTAGAAACAATACCATAAGTTTTATTATTCTCCAAAAAGAAGATGACAAAAAAGCGGAAAGATTTTCTTAGTCTAACGTTCTCCATCCTCTTTATATGTACACTGTCTCCGAACCTCTAAACGTTTTCTGCAGCTGTGGTTCTATGTCAGTTAATCACTTTGAAAGCTCTAATCGAACATAACTACCGACTCTATCCCTCTGCCCCACTCCATCCCGAAGCAAAACTTTAGAAAGTATATTTTTTTCTTCCTATTAAATTAAAATAAATAGTAATAAATCTACTGCTCACGCTCTGTCGCAAAATATCCCCCTCCCCCAGTGTTATCTAATAAATATAGGAAAAATAACTTTAACCGAAGATAAATGTGTTATAGTCCGTTCAGATTCGTTTGCCGAGATGTTATGATTTATAATTCAAAAAGTTCTTGATGATTTCACATGATTTTTGGCATACGGTGTTAAAATGTCCATGTCACGAGAACATATGTGTTACTCGATGTCTAGCTATAACGGTTTTCTTAAAGCGGCGAATTCCTTTGATCTTTGCCCATGTAACTATTATTTTGACCCTAATCAAAATGTTTTACAGTAATCTAGTGCAACGATGACCCATAGGCGTGTCCATAAAATTGTACTTGGTGGCAAGTATACAAATTTTAAATTATATATAGAACTTTTGTTCGTAGAGTCAATTTGATATAGTTCCATGCTCTTGGTGTGAGTTTCCCAAATGTTGTCGCTGCCTTTCAAATACGTACATTTAGTTCCTCATCTAAGGAAAGTGTGGCTGTAATAGTGGATCCAAGATAGCTGAACTTCTGTACTGACTCAAGCAGGCTTCCATTCAAAGTAATGGTTGTTGGTTTGCTTATAACATATTTTTGATTGCTTGGGTGGTCTTGAACAATAAACTGTTTAACAAATCAACTAGGAAATTTTGCAAATCAAACTATTTATCTGTAGACTTAATCAGAGTAATGATCATTCAGAATCAGACGAGTCAAATAGGTCGATTACTGCTTTCGGCTGAACAAACAACAAACCATCCTTTTTCCAATATTCCTCTTCTTGTCGTAACACATGATCCTCACATTTTACCCAGTAGTCTTTATTTATATTTGATAGAGCCTGTTTTGTAAGTGTCTCAACATCGCATAATTTGAAAGTTTTATTTGTATATGCTACGTGTCCTTTAACTTTTGCCCAAACTAGTTCTATAGGATTTAAGTGTGCATGATATGGAGGTAGTCTCAAACATCTATGGCCATGTTCTTGAATTAACTTGTCTATTTTAAATATCTTTGTACGTTGTGTCTGTTTTACAAGGCTAAGCAATTCGGGTTTCAAGTAGCTGTCGTTAACTTGTATGTGTTCTTTTATGAGGCACGTTTTGATTGCATCTTTTGTACTTGATGATGTTGGGATTCTATCTTCTACGTTAACTACGTTATGGTATGAAGCATTGTCCATTATCAGACAAGAAGGTCGATCTAATATTGGAAGGATACTTTTCTCGATCCAGTCTTTAAATATGTGCCCATTCATTTCGGAGTGGTAGTCTCTATTGTCTATGGATTTTGAAATGAAAACGAGATGAGCATTCTGCAACAACCCATTATGTCTGCTACCTGCATGTGCAACTATCAAACGTTGCCCTTTACTGCTTGGTACTGATCTTTTAATACTTCCATCTGCTAACTGCCATTCCTTTTCATTTGTATGATGAGCGTTGATCCAAGTTTCATCTAAATAAACAATATCATAATCATTTTCGCGCATTTCCTTCACTTCACGTAAATACTTGCTTCTAAGAGCTACTAGATGTGGCTTCTCACAAATAATGTTTTTTCCACCAGCATACTTTCTAAAGGTGAAGCCTGCACTTCTTAATATTTTCCATAATGAAGTTTTTGATATTTCAATGTCGTTGTTAGTTTTCAGCCAAAGCTTCAACTTTCTAAGTGTCACTTCTTCGTTTATATCAAACATTCGACAGATTTCTCTTTTTACTAGGTCCTTATCAAAACTGTCTAACGTTTCTTTCCTTCCTTGCTTTCTTGCATTTGTTGGCAATAAATATCCGCTTCCTTTAACTATTCGATCAAATGAACGTTTACACAAACCTAAAATATGCATTGTTCTCTTCTCAGGGTTTGATAAAGAACAATAAAGATGTCCCTTTTTACGCTCTCTGCAGAAGTATTGATAAATCTTTATAGCAATGTTATGCTCAGTAAAATATTTGCCTTTATATTCATTCTCACATAGACTTGCAGAAGATAATATGGATAGTGCCGCCTCCTTTCTGTAAATATTGAGATTTGCCTCTGAATTATGACTCGAACTCGAGTCTACGGCCGTGATTATGACGTCACATAATTTCCGGTTTCGGCTAAAATGTCATTTTGTGCTAAACGGGAAATTTCATATGTAACATTTCTTTATAAAAATTTATAGTGGAAACATAACTATTTTAGGACGGTGCGCATTCAGCCGTGAAGGTCATGCCTATATGTTAAAGAATCAGCTGTGAGATGTAAGCATCTACATAATCCCGCCGGTGTTTATAATATCGATTAACTTTTTTTTAATATAGGTTAAATAAGGCATCTTTGAAACTGGATCACATTTCTTTGATAAAAAAATATTTTTATAGCGACATTAGTATTCTAAACCTAACTTCAAAAGATCAATGCAAATGAACAATAAGTTTTTTGAAAAAAAATAAATTAATGTCTAGGCAAACGAATCTGAACGGACTATAGAAAACATAACAGTAAGAACGTCAGAGAAAAGACCAACTTTGAAGAGCTGAGGAAAAAGCTAGGAATAATTGCCGCCGTTGAATACATGAACAGCAGAACAACTGATTTGGCCACGTTTTATAATAGAAAGATCGAAACATAACACAAGAGCCTTCAATAAACTTTGCGAGAACACAAGTCCCAAGAATCGACTGCGAAAAAGACTGTGGTGATATTAATAATATAAATTAATATTGGAAACATTAAGAAACATAACAGGAGTCGACACAAGAGCACAAGACTGCAAGTATCATCTCCCCTGGATTGTGAAAGTCAAATGGGGAAGGAAAAACGAAGTATTATCATCGATAACAGTTTAATTTGTACAATAAACGTTTTTATATTTCATTTGTTGTGAATTTATATTTGAAATATATTATGTTCACATTTTCACTTTAACAATTGTTAACAATTTATTATGTGCAACAAATGATGTTCGCATTTTCATGGAATATGAGTTTAACATTTGCAATAAAGCATGTTCAAATTTCATTTGTTGACAGCTTAAAATGTTGAATAACAAATTATTTTTTCGCTGTTATCATATTTATTCGGAACATAAAGACATGATGACTCCTTTACGTTCACACTTTAATATTTAAAATAACAAATTTAGTATATATCACTTTTAAAGTCACACGTTCGAAAGACTTAAAAACCAATATATATATATATATATATATATATATATATATATATATATATATAAATTTATATTAAACTAACATTGCAGAACATTATGCTCATGCGGCTTGTAACGATTTCCATATAAAGTAGAGAATTACGCTATGGTGGGAGGTAAGGTTGTCCTGTTTTTAAATATAAGCACGGGAACGGATAAAGTTGGCGAAACGATAAGAAAACGAGGCGAACAAGCGAACCGGATGTTGCAAGAAGAAAGATTAAACAAGTGATTGGTTCTTACATATATAAGTAATTTATTCCGACTTAGTCACATTAGTTTATCACTGATATTTGAACTTTGTGGTTAGTTTGTTCCACTTAGGAATACATGTATATCCTACACTTATTCTCATATGAGTCACGATAGCTCAGTGGTTAGTGAACTGGACTACAAAGGACAAGATGTAGGGTTCGATCCATACCGACGGTTTCCGGGTTCACCCAGCCTTAAATGGATACCGGATTTTTTCTGGAAAAGTAAAGCGGCACGGGCGTAATCTATCTATCTATTGACCTTTCGAGCCGTAACCGGCCCATAGGGCGTAGACCAAGATACACCTTCTCCTATATGGATTTTTTTTGTTCTAGCAGTTTTCTTTTAAAGATATTTTATCAAATCTCGCCATCTGTCTCTGTTCTGTGCAAGCAGTTCTATCTCATTGAGGGAGCCGACTCCTGCTGCTCTTGCCTCTCTCATCAATGTTCTTCTCAGTGTCTCCCTGGGTCTTCCTCTTTTTCTTTTACCTGTTGTTTCCCATATGAGGGCTTGCTTTGCTATTCGGTTATTATCTCTTCTCATCACATGTCCAACGTATGACCATCGTCTTTTCTTTATTACTGAAGATATTAGTGGTTGATTGGCGATTTCTCTAATTTCCTCATTTGTTTTGAATTCGTTCCATGCTATACCAAGTATTTTCCTTAGACATTTATTTTCGAATGCGTTCAACTTTGTTTCTATATCTCTTGTTGTTTTCCAGCTTTCACACGCATACGTAAGGGTTGATAGTACATTTGATTTGAATAGCCTAAGTTTTGTGTTTGTGCTGATAAGTTTTGATTTCCACAACTTTTCAAGGCTTCTGAAAGACATTGCTGCTTTAGCTATTCTGATTTTAATTTCTTTGCTCGTATCCCCTTCTCGATCAATGTGACTTCCAAGATAGATAAAGTGATCGATCTCTTCTACTGGTTTGTTTTCCATGTATATTTTGTCACCTGTTGGAATTAAACTAGTCATGACTTTAGTCTTTTCATGATTGATCTCAAGCCCAATTTTGCTGGCTATTGATGATAGTTCATTTGTGTTTTCCTGCATCGTTTTTATCTGACTGCTGATGAGGACTATGTCATCAGCAAAGTCGAGGTCCTCCAAATGGTCTCCTTGTATCCATTCGATGCCTTTATTACCAGTGCAGCATTTCTTCATTATGAAGTCCATAACAATTCCAAATAACAAGGGCGATAAAATACATCCTTGTTTAACCCCAGTTTTACGGGCGTAATACCGACCACATTACCCCAAAAATCATGTGCCGAAGGTCTGTAAAATTTATGGTCACTAACACCATATTCCCTATACGCCATTTGGCGTGACGGGGGCTCTTTACTTTACTTATTCTCTTAAATTACGCCCTGGTTGATTGGAAGAAGTTATAGATTCAACTTATAAAACAACATTTATGACGGGAAATGTTATTGTAATATTTCACATGATAAAATGAAAAAAACACGTTAAATCTTAGAAATGTTTCATCTCATCAACATAAATGTATTAAATATCGCTAACAAAAATTTTAATAAATAAAATATATAAGACTTGGAAAATAACTGTTTTCTTCAGGTGCGTGATCCCAATATAAGAATCAACTTTAAACTAAACAAAATATAAATTGCAAGAATAGAGGAATTATAACAGACACATGGCATATTTACCAGAAAGCTCTTGAGAGACAAACAAAATACGTATTGTCAATAAAATGAAACATTTGATGTTGAATCATGCCAGTGTATAATAATAAAAAGGGGATTAAAAATATATGATTCAAATAACATTTTAATTTACTTTAAAAATCTATCCTTTTAACATCAAAAGCTTGAACATTGTGATTGTCTTGTTTGGAAGCTAAGACAATCTTTAATAATTCAGTCAAATAACCTCCTATCAAGCCTCTCACACGTTCCGTCATTGTATTTCTATCTGGCATTAAAACATGTCCAACAACCATCTGAGGATAGAAAATTGAGTTTTTTTTTTGGAGGGGAGGGGAACTGATTTTGCCATTTGAATCTGTCATGGTTATGGTTATGGAAGGCCCCGGTATCACTGCAAACGAATTAAAATCCATAATTGCTCAACCGTCCGTGCCAGTGGAATCATCCGAATTACTATCTCATCTCCAAAACAAAGAAGGGTAGCTGTAGTCCCCATCATAGCAGTCTCAGCACACGCCAAAAGACATAAGGCGAAACTGCACAGAAAGTGAACACAGCCAACTGTTCCCTGTTATACGATATCATCATGCATCGTAAACCATTGGAATATCGAAACATGATCAACACGGATGATACACACAGCTCACAGTGTGCACAGGCTTAGTGGAGGGTGATTTCACGTGAATAGGACATTGTCCTTAATACAGTCGAACCTGGTCTTAGGACCACCTGTTTAAAGCGTTTCCCTGGTTATAGGACCGGGTCTACAATTTCCCGAGTTTTTTACTATATGCTAACACTGATTACGGCGCTCACCGTATGACGCGACCAGAGACCAGGCTAATTAACCGCCGCCAATGTTATTTATCCCGTTTACAACGACCAGCCAGTCCTTCGTCTCGCTGGGAGCCATAAACGATCGACACAGGTGTCTACAGGTGTTGATGTTTTCCCGTATTTAGTGAGTCCCAGATTACAGTGGGACGTGTTACGTTTATCAGTCAATACTGGTGCAGACACAGATCTATGATTCGTGAAGTGACATCACTTCGCGGTTCCGTCTAGACCAGAGTAGACCATTGCGTGGCCCTGTATAAATTACAGGAATTAACTAAAGAATTAGTCATTGCCCGCTTAGAGTGTATTCATGTACATGTACAGTATCTCAGTGAATTATTTTTGTGGATTTTAAAAGTGTTACACACAATATAGGAAATGGCCAGTGTCAAAAGTGTAAAACCAAAAGCATTAACGCTGGAAGAACGAATATCAGTGATTCGACAAAATCAGCAAGGTAAAAGTTCGCGATTATTGGCAGAACAGTTTGGAGTGGGAAAGACACAGATTTTACGTACGTTAAAGAGAAAAGCCGAGTATATGAATGACTTTGAAAATAATGCACCAAGTATGAAAAGAAGGAATAGCAGGAAAACGGGAAATGAAGACATAAATACACTTTGTTGGAAATGGTGTCAATCAGCACTTGCACGAAAAATTCCGTTATCTGGGCCGATGATCAAAGAACGAGCTTTACAGTTTGCAAAAGAATTGGAAAACTCAGTCTTTAAAGCATCGAACGGCTGGTTAGAGGCCTTCATTAAAAGACACAATCTTGTGTTTGGTAAGCAATGTGGCGAAGTCGGTGATTCAGATATGAGTGCTGCGGCTGACTGGACTTCTAAATTATCCGAGATATGCTATGGTTACGCTGCTCAAGACATTTTTAATTTAGATGAAACCGGGTTATTTTTCAAAGCGACTGCGGACAAAACATTTTTTGTCAAAGGAGAAAAATGCGCTGGGGGTAAAAAAAGCAAAGAGCGAATAACAGTGATGCTATGCACTAACATGTTGGGGGAACGAGAACCGGCTTTAGTGATTGGGAGAGCAGCTAACCCTAGGATTTTTAAAAACATCAACATAAACACACTGCCAGTGATTTACAGAAACAGCAAAAAGGCATGGATGACTGCAGCTATATTTGAAGATTGGCTGAAAGTTTTGACCGTAAGATGCAGAAAAAAAAGCGCCACATTATTTTATTTGTTGACAACGCTACCTGTCATCCCAAGATCGAACTACAGAATGTTAAGCTGCAGTTTCTGCCACCCAACACAACTGCATTAGTTCAACCCCTAGACCAGGGTGTCATTCAGACATTTAAATTAAAGTTTAGACAAAAACAGCTTCTACATCTTATCACAGTCATGGAATCAAACAAGGATGCTTCCGGAACCGAACTCATGAAACAGGTCAATTTACTGGATGTAGTCTACTGGATTGCTGCAGCATGGAAAGAAGTGGACAACTCAACCATCCTTAAGTGTTTCTGTAAAGCAGGTTTCATTGTCCTGCTGAAACACACGCATATTCTCTGACGCACATGGAATCTGCATCAAAGACCGACGTGCAAATTGTTTCTACTGCAATTTCTACTGCTTTGGATAACCTTTCAAAAGAATTGTTTGGATACCAATTGACAGACATCTCCATGATTGATTCAGGGCTCCAAACTTGCAACACAATAGAAACAAACTGGGATCTTCCTGCCACTGCAATTTTAGCTGCTGAGGATGTGAATAGTGAATCAGACAACGAACAAGATTCTACTGACATTGAGAAAACATACACTATCGCAGATGCACATAATGCTTTGGAGCTTCTGCGCACCTATTCAATAACAAACGGGAGATCTGACATACTAGACGTTATCATGGACTTGAGAGAAAAATTGAACTTATCGTTTATTTCATCTGTCAAACAACAGACTACCATATTGGATTTTTTTTCAAGTCAAAAGTGATACATGTACAGTATAAGTGGAATCTGTGTATGTGTGTTTTATTTTTGTGTGTTTAACTATCGTGTTTTATGAAAAGTGTCCAACCAGTGGCTATTGTAGACCGACATGTGCACTTTGTTCTACTCATGGATTACGCTGATTTGCAGGTTAGTTTTCATAGTGCTTAGGATAAAATTTTTTTTATCGCTCTATTTATTATGTGAAACCTGTGAGGCAGGACCACCTGTCCTATGGGACCAGTTTTTGAAAGTCCCGTGAATGGTCGCCTTAGACAGGTTCGACTGGTAGATAAAGAGTCACTTCATCTCTTAATTGCTATGGGAAATATGGTGCCAGTCTCCATATCTGTAAATGACTAACAGCATCATTTAATGATTATTGTGGTCAGTAAAAAACCTGGCTGCCCGACTTGCTCACAACAAACTCCGGCATCAACTTTTAAAGGCTTGCTGAAGTCCAGAAGTCGTGTTGTTCCGGAAAAAAAAAAAAAAAAACAGTGTTCGCCACATCCGAGAACTGAACTGGGAACTTCCTGGTCAGTAAAAAACCTGGCTGCCCGACTTGCTCACAACAAACTCCGGCATCAACTTTTAAAGGCTTGCCGAAGTCCAGAAGTCGTGTTGTTCCGGAAAAAAAAAAAAAAAACAGTGTTCGCCACATCCGAGAACTGAACTGGGAACTTCCTGGTCAGTAAAAAACCTGGCTGCCCGACTTGCTCACAACAAACTCCGGCATCAACTTTTAAAGGCTTGCCGAAGTCCAGAAGTCGTGTTGTTCCGGAAAAAAAAAAAACAGTGTTCGCCACATCCGAGAACTGAACTGGGAACTTCCTGGTCAGTAAAACGAGTGTACTAAACACTCAGTCATCACACGTTCCTTTAAAATATACAAATATAGTTTCTGAGCCAAGCCTTTGAACTATGACATTACTGTTCCAAATGATGGTTACTCGACGTGACTGACTCATCCAGTCAAAGGCGTGTTCCATTTCCCTGACATTTATTCCAATTTCCCTGTGTTTACCTGCGCGTGTTGGAATTTCTTGAATGAACAAAACGGTAATCATCTGACCGTATGTAGGACTATTTTCCAGGGGAAAATGAGTAGACAAAATGAATCTGTGATGAAGATTAAATAGAACCCTGGAAATAATGTCAACTCTTTGAACAAGCTCCGCGAGAATGATAAATGTAACAATTAAGAGATAGATCAACGAATCATTTCAGGGGAAGTGACATGTTTACAACACTCGGTAAAAAATCACAAATAATCAACAAAATAATAATAAAAAAACAAAAAAAAACAATAGATGGTCCGAAGCAGGATCGAATCTGTGCTCCTCGGCACAGCACCTCACCATGAGAACCAAACGCAAGAGCACACGGCCAACTCAGCTATCTAAAATGATAGCTATCATTGGCGATGTGTGTACTCATGACTACAGCATAGGGTTACGATTACAACTCGAGAATAAATTGTATATCTGCATTTTCCTATTAAGACAAGTATTTCCCGTAAGGGTGAAAACTTGCGTTGCAAACAAACAGTTATAGGACGTAACAGCACGAACAGTAAATAGTTTCCAGTGGTTTAGACTGAAGGCAAATAATAATAAATGAATATTATTATGGAGGGAAACTACTGAGGCGATAGATCAACGAATCATTTCACGGGAAAAGCTATGTTTACAGCACTCGGGAAAAGTAAAAAGTAATCAATAAAAGAATATATATATATATATATATATATATATATATATATATATATATAAATATATGATATATATATATATCATCATCATCATCTCAAGTACCGGGCCTACTGGCGTAGGTGATCATGTCTCTCCATAACTTTCGATCTCGACAGTTCTTTATCATTGCTGTTGTTGACCTTCTGCCAAGCCATTCTCTTAAGCTGTCTTGTATTTTTTCTCTCTCTTTGCTTCCCTCTATCTCTTCGTCCCTCAATTTTTCCAGTTGTTACAATATATTCCAGTTGTTCTCTTCTCATTACATGGCCAAGAAATGATGAATACAATATATACATAAGTCACATCTCATATCTTTGTGTGTGCATGCCTATGTTAGTCATATCGTATATCTTTGTGTGTATGTCTATGTTAGGTATGTGTCATATCTTTGTGTGTGCATGTCTAAGTCAGTCATATCTCATATCTTTATATGCATGTCTATGTTAGTCATGTGTCATATATCTTGATGTGTGTCGGTGTTAGTCATGGCTCGTATCGCTGTGTACATGTCTGTGTTATTCACATCTCATATCTCTGTGTGTGCATGTCTGTGTTAGTCACCTCTAGTGACTCGGGCAGATGGTGCTCGTAAACCTGGGAGGGTAGACCATCTAAGGGCAGAATCCCCCTACAGAAAAGACAATCTGCTGCCTTGCAGGAAGATTGGGGACAATCAGAGGCTAAGGAAAGCAAACCTGAAAAAATGCTGGCTGAAATCGGATGCACTGGGCCACTGGCGCAGAACACAGTGCAACGTATTAACGGGTGTTCAGTCAGAGTGGATCTGGCGGACTCTAAATGTGACGTTCTGTCTGTGGGGGCGATCAACACACTTAACCTGACAGCTGACTTCATGTGGGAGTCTGGAATCCTACTCTGACTGAGTCCTGATCGCAGATATATATATATATATATATATATATATATATAATGATCGTACGAATATTGCTTCTAAAATGTTCCCACACTGCAAAGTTCTGGCTACTCGTTTTTTATATTATGATGTCAAATTTATTTAGCGTGCTCAGAGTGCGCACGAGACTAGGAGTGACGTTCATCTCCAATATGACTGGTATATGATTGTAGCAAGTCTGAGAACAGGGGGTCGGGGTCTACTGATTAGACATTATCTTGGGGAGATCACGAAAGTTTGTTCTTGCCATTGAGGAATATCAGTGTATTGTAGGAATAGCGCGACCACAAGCAAGTGTTTTATCTGAAGGTAGATAAGATAAATGGCACACACTGTTTTTATGTTGCCTCGATAGATAATAACTCTTGTCACGCTACTGATTTGCACAAAGGTGACGCGTTGATGTACATTTTCTAGATCCTGATACACATATTCAAGCACTCTATCACTATCTCCCTTCCCTCCTCTCTCCACCATTTTGCTGATATCAATCCCTGTTTTGAATCTTCAAAGTTTGTGACGCATAAGTGATGTGTTTACTGTAGCTGTTTTCATATTTCTTCGAATCAAGGTTGACATTTTGCTTCATGATCTCTAAACCGACGAGATATTTATAAATAATTCTTTTTTTTTTCTAAAAAAAAAAAGTAATAACTTAATTATTGTATCATCATCGTTGAGTGCCGTCTCCGCATTGAAGGTTGGCTACCATGGAGCGCCATTCCACCCTGTCTTTTGCTTTGATGGTGCAGATTGTCATAGGTTGACTTGTCCATTTTTTTATGTTGCTCGTCCATGTTAGTCTTGGTCTGCCTCGGCCTCTTTAATCTTGCATTTTCCCTTCCAATATTACTTTTATTAGGTTATTGTGTCTTTTAACATGCCCCAACAATGTCATTTGTCTTGTTCCAATTGTGTTTATTAGATCTCTTTTCATTTTTAGTTGTTTTAAAACTTCAACGTTTGTTCTCTTTTCTTTCCACCCAATTCTACCTATTCTTCTATAGATTCACATTTCAAAGGCTTCAATTATTGCAGCAAATGCAGACAAGAACATTGAGTTAAGAAACATGGAGGAAAGGAGAGAATGAAATCACAGACTTTGTAAAAAGAGGGTCCAATGTAACACAAACTAGATTGAAAATACATGATCAATTACTAAGTTCGGAAGAAAAAATATAAAACTAATATAAAAGAAGTGAGAACACTTGACTTCGACAACTCACAATAGAAAATCATGTAGTTATGTTTTAATGGCGGGAATAATTCCTGACTTTCTTCTCAGCTCATCGCTGATTTGATCTCTCAGGCTAGTTCTTGTCAGACGTCTAACATGTTTCGTTTTAAACGTCGTTTTATTTTTTCTTATTGTTCTTGAATATAAACCCCAGGTCAAATGACATTTGTAGCAAAACGTTGAAGTGAAGATTGAGTTTGAGTTGTAAAGTGCCCGTTTTGCTGTAGTACCATTGTTGGACAACAATGGTGTTGGACAACAATGGCGACATCTATCTGATGATTTGACAAGCTTTGTTGCATCTTGAGTTTATTTCTGCTTCTTTTGAATTATCGTTTGCCATTCATCCACATATTCTAAACCGTCTATCGTTATGTTTATGTTCTGTTTTTCTTCTGCGATGTTGATAACTTTTGTCTTGTTGATGTTTATTTCGTATTGTATTAAGTACCTGTATTAGTTAGTTTGTTTAAATGTCCTTAGCGTCCGTGTGTGGACAGTGTTTTCCGTTACAGCGTGTGTTGTTTCGAAATAAGCCCGTTACATGCGGTGTGCTGCTTGGATTTAATGTTCTATTCATGCTTGTTGCAGTTGTTTAACTTCTGACAGGCTGGTGGATGGTGACATTATCGTTTTTAACTAGATATGTGTTTTTCTTTTCAGTCGGGGTAGATATGTCAATGATACGTCATTGTTTTCCCTGTTGCCTCCACAAACACCTATTTCCGACAGCGACTTTCTCGTTCAATTCGCTCACTGCCTTGTAAGGAGACTCGGGAGAGTTTGAAGGCTACGGGAGTAAACCCAAACAGAAAATCCGAAGGAAGGGACCTTAAGGCAGTCGGTGGGGTATTATCCATCTTCTGGTATCCCCCGTAACTCAACTTTGATTCCGAACGTAAGGACATAGTCCCTCATACGGAACGTTTCAAAGAGGAGCCGAGGTGGGGGGGGGGGGGCAATGTGCGATTTAGGAAAAGCACTATCTCCATATTATTGACCCAGGTATAGTAAGTAAACAGTAATGTCAGTTCCATCCTCGTAAGGATGTTTGCAGGGCTTCCTAGAGGGAATTCTCTATCAGTGAAAGAAACTGGCAAAATCTGGCTGCAGATCGTAGCACATGGAGAACCAAAAAAAAAAAAAATGGTACAGCAACTTTCGAGGCAGTGCCGATGTCAAGTTCGGAAGACAATAGGCGGAGGAGAAAGGAGATGAGGCGAGTCGCCGCAAATACAGTCTGTTCATTCTGCGAACTGATTTGTCTGTCCAATATTGACAGATTCAACACGAGAGATGCTCTTCAGCAAAGCAGCATCCAACATGAAACACTAATACTCTACCAAACTACTGACGCATCATGATTGCCTGCTACCAATCGTCTGTCAAGACGCCTAAGGCCATATTTGATATTAGGTGCCCGTATAGTTCTTCTATGTTTCCATGTATGTACCTGATCCTCTCCAAATAGAAGGAGGTTAATATCGCCTGTCTCAGGTAGTTTGGCTATATATTTAATAAATGTAGGTAATTATCAATAGTAGTCACATCCTGTCTTACTCCTGTTCTTACTACAAAGTGATCTATGTGGCCTACTGCTGTTTTGACTGTGCAGCTGCTGTTGACGTAGAAACATTTACATAGGTTATTTAGGTGTTGGCTTGTTTCTAGTCTCCCCCATATTTGTTCTTTGTTTATTCGGTCGAATGCTTTTTCTTGATATTTGAAAGATATGCACATGTTTTTACTGTGTTATGATAGCTATGTCAGAGTGATAAAGTGCCTAATATCATCCTTTATTTTCCGGAAGCCAATTGGAGAGTCTCTGAACTCTGTAATCACTATAATTGTGCTAAACCTTTTCTTTATAAATTTGGCGAATAATTTTCATAAATGGCTGAATAAGGAGACACCTCTGTTTTGGTTGTTGTCTCTATAACTATTTCATTTTTCAAATTGTGTACGATGATGACCTGTT
Organism: Megaustenia siamemsis; assembly: GCA_032433765.1. Taxonomy (NCBI): domain Eukaryota; kingdom Metazoa; phylum Mollusca; class Gastropoda; order Stylommatophora; family Ariophantidae; genus Megaustenia; species Megaustenia siamemsis. The sequence goes on from JAVIAB010000073.1 coordinate 46,214,574, forward strand.
TCCAGTCTTCATGAGATTTATGTTGTTGCCTTGCTGCGTTTGCAGCACAGCCATATTTTTGTTTCCATAAAATTTAATTCTAATTCTTCTGACAATTAAATTTCTTTAATTCTCTCTCTCTCTCTGCGTTCAGGACTCAATCAGAGTAAGGATTCCAGACTCTCATATGAAGTCAGCTGTCAGGCTAAGTGTGTTGATCGCCCCCACAGACAGAACATCACAATTAGAGTCTGTCAGATCCACTCTGACTGAACACCCGTTAATACGTTGCACTGTGTTCTGCGCCAGTGGCCCAGTGCATCCGATTTCAGCCAGCATTTTTTCAGGTTTGCTTTCCTTAGCCTTTGATTGTCCCCAATCTTCCTGCAAGGCAGCAGTTGATCTTTTCTGTCGGGGGATTCTGCCCTTAGATGGTCGGCCTTCCCAGGTTTACGAGCACCATCTGCCCGAGTCACTAGAGGTGACTAACACAGACATGCGACTTGTAATATGAGGAAACTGCAACAAGGAACAAATTTCATGCATAGCCTCCATTTGTTCCCGCCGCCTATCCCCATATACCGGTAAGTCACGTCCTCCCGAAAATGATGATCATCGTAGCACTTGATGATGTTAGGCCATCGTTGATGACTCCAATTCCGAACATATAGACACACAGTCAGTCGTCAATTTATTCTTGTTGCACATCAAACAGCAGACCGTAAGATTTGCGCACGGCCGTTTAGGGAACCAATACGATAGTAGTAAGGAAGGGTGTTTTGAGCAAGGACCTGAACACCTCGTGCAGCATCGTGCATCATTGGCCTGTATCGTGCAGCACAATCTCGCCGTCCAGCATGCACCGCGCAATCTCAGGTGACCTCGCCGGGTGGTCGGGCCCATCCGAAGCGGTCGGCCTCGCAGGCGGTCGGCCCCATCTCAAGTGGTCAAGCGGTCGGCCCCGTCCCATCTCAGGTGCGACCAGTGGTTCCAAAACCTGTAGGTGTGCCTGGAAATTTCTTTAATTAAAAACAATCATGGATCCAAATTTGTGTCAATTATGAGTTTGCCTTCTATTTTAATATTAGCTTATTGGTCTTAATTACGACTATTGCCTTTTTCACTCTATATAATGCATTTTTTTGCTGGATATTAATGAATTTCCTATCCAACGAAATTTATTTCCCTTTCTAGATAGTTTAGAATTCTTGATTAAGTCTCTCGAGATTAAGATATGTCCAGTACCGTCAGTATTTCAACCTCTCACCACTACGGCAAGTCCAACACCCTCATTAAAGCCTCGTTACTGATAAAAGGTGTCCGGGTTATATTCTCTGTTGTGACGAATTTGTTTCGGGTCAACAAGACTTTGGAGCTCATCAGCCTCAACATAGGGGTAACTAAGACTTTTCTTGGAAATTAAAACGGCCTGGCGTGATACCGACCACATCACACACAAAAACTACCATTGGTCTTGGAAAAGAATGGCCACAAACGTGATATACACATATCAAAGTGTGGAGCTAACGTGTATTTATTTGTTTTTTATTAACACCTTCGCACATAATAATAGACAACAAACAAAACAAGACGAGGAGTATAGATATGTAGGCAGTCTACTGACAAACAACAAATTACAAGCAGCAGAAATAAACTTAAAACACTGCAAAGTTTGTCAAATCTTCGGACAACTATTACACTATTGTCTTGCAAGGAAATAACAGTAAAGGCGAAACGGGCACTCTACAACACAATCTTCATCCAAACGTTGGGCTACCAATGCTAGATCTGGACTCTAGACTAAGAACAATATTTAAAAAAAAACACTACTGAGATGAAATGTGTTAGGTGAATGACAGAAACAGCCTGAGAGATAAGATCAGAAATGAAGAACTGAGGGGAAAAAAATGTTTTTTCCACGTGATAAGACATGGAGACCAAAACACAACACAACGAAAACTTAATAAAGAGAGAACACTAGTCTCAAAGGCCGATCACGAAAAAGATAGATTGATGGAATATTAGAAACAATAAGAAGCATAATAGCGGCAGAGGCAAAAAAAAGAGCATAATGTCGCAAATTATATCTTTCCTCGACGTTGACAGCCAAACGAGAAAGGAAAGAAGAAAAAGAATTAACACCTTCATTATTACAAGCCAGAGAAAATAACAAAATAACTCCGTCACGCAAGTTGACGGGCAATGAATATGATGTTATCTCCTGTATTTTTTTTACAATCGGTAAATAAAGGATTAATAATCAGTAAATAAAGGATTAACAATCAGTAAATATAGGATAAAGTGATTTCGATTGTACCTTCTTACTCATGAATTATGGGCCCCTATGTACTATAGTGCCTTACCGATTTAAAGTGTGCTCGCTTCCTGATCAGAAGGGACCAGGTTTGATCCACAGAAGTGATACATTTTGTTTAGACTGACAAGACTCCTAGGTTCACCCAGCCTCTAAAATCGGGTACCAAAGATTTTTCTGGAAAGTAAAAGCGGCCTGGAGTAACGCCGACCACATCACCCAAAAATGTGCCGTGGTCATGGAAACATATGATCATTAAAACAATTTTCTCCATACGCCAAGCAAGACATGGAGGGAACTGTTCTTTATTTTTTAAAACCCATTTAAGGCCGGTGCTAACAAGAACGCAATAGTTGCAATCAATGCAGGGCATGTATAATCAATAGAAGAACACTTTGATGGTCACATGGACAGATAACTGAACGGAAATTGAAATGCTCCCCTCTGATTTCGGTGACTCTCGTCCCAACTAATATTAAAGACAATCTAGAAGCCGTTAATCAAGATCGAAATTCGTGTCATTAGTTCACCAACGACCGCTCCCTACGTAAACAATGAGTTACGTATTTTTATTTACAAATCTCATTGTTACGGATGTTCACACCCTTCTCGTTATCTCAGGCAGGATATAACTGGAAGCAACGACCCTATTCAATCCGGACCATCGTTTCTTATCCACACGGAAGTTGTATGATCAGATACTGCCACATCCTGTTTACGGTATTTCGCTCGTTTTGTTATATGTAAATGTACTCCGATTAACCAATGATGTCATTTTCTCTTCCCCCCCCCTCCCAATTCCCACTAACTTTTACGACCCTGACCGATTTTGAAATTGACTTCTGGAATGTGTAACAGTTTATAACCCATTCGTGTTTTGTTCCGTTTTCTGTTATAATTAACCAGAAAAAAAGCTAAATATAGAACTTGACATTGTAAAATCTCTCATAGATGGTGAGTAAATCCATAGGAAACTAAACGGTCTTTTTTAAAAGCGCATTTTTCAACAACATTGCACAGTCCTCTTAGATTTCGGTGAAACGTGAAACAGTGATGTGTAAGGGCATACTGGTGCACATAATTAGGTTAACATCAAACTCTGTATAAATATGTGAAATTCCAATGTTATCTGGTGGTTATACACGTTTTTATTATAGGTACGTTTATATCCCCCCCCCCCCCAGGTTTAGATATAATAGCTAGGTAACCGATGATATCAGCAAGACAATGATACCTCATTTATGACTGTACTTCAATTAATAAAAAAAAGTTATGCACATTTATGTGCCGATGTTACATGTTCGTAAAAGTCTGTTGCTATAAAACGAGTACAATTAGACCATGCTAAATATATATCGGACGTGCTATAAACAATCTAGGTCACCGAGGCGACCACGGATTTAACAATAAACCATCAGTTAAACTTGGCATAATAACAGTAGGTCAACAGCGACATTTCTGCTTGTGACCGACATTTATTTTAAATGTCCCAGTTTTCAAAATGCACTAAGCAAGGTGTGAATACCTGGATGGTTAAACAAAATATCCATAAGATTTTGGGAAGATCTTACGGTCTGTTGATTGATGTGCGACGGGGATAATCCGACGACTAACTCGGAATTGGAGTCAAAAACGATGTCCTAACATCATCAAGCGCTATACATTTTTAAAAATATGACGATCGTCATTTTCAGGAGCACGTGAACTTCCGATCAATATGGTGGATAGGCGGCAGGAACCATTGAAGGCTATGTATGAAAAGTGTTCCTTGTTGCAGTTTCCTCATATTCCAAGTCCGGCTTGTTGCAGGAGCTATTGAGTTAAGTGTCTGTGCACACTGTGAGCTGTGTGTTTCATCCGTTTTGATCGTGTTTTGATATTCCAATTGTTTACGATGAACGATGATATCGTATGACAAGGAACAGTTGGCTGTGTTAATTTTCTGTGTGGTTTCGCCTTATGTCTTTTGGCGTGTGCTGAGATTGCTATGATGGGGACTACAGCTACCTTTCTTTGTTTGGGAGATGAGTTAGTAATTCGGATGATTCGATTCCACTGACACGGACGGTTGAGCAATTATGGATTTTAATTCTTTTGCAGTGATACCCGAGCTTTCCATAACCACAACCATAATACATCCATAATAATTAACCCTTTCCTTAGTGATACCATTTTTTGGTACCATCCAATTCCCAGAGCTGGTACTATTAATTAAAAATCAGCTGTAAGTGTCCATGTTTTGCAGGCCTACAAAAATACAGATGTCACTGCTGTCAATATTAATCTGATATTTGTTCTTAAGGAGATGGTTTTAATTTTCAATACATTATTTAGTCATGCCGGGCTGTCATCGCTTGTGCAATTCTAGCAAATATTTCTGATATTGGGCATTATTCATGACAATGGAGTCCAGACATTTGAAAAGACGACTGTTTCAAAGCATCTTTGTTTATTGTGATTATTTATTCAGTGCCTGGACATTGTTTGTCACTGGTAATGGGTTTGTCATCGTTAATCTCCATTACATATACCCGTATTGTTTTATCTATTTAACTAGATTGTCGAGCTCTAATACAGCAACTATTACCCCAAAAATCATGTGCTGAAGGTCTGTAAAATTTATGGCCACTAACATCACATTCCCTACACTTCACTTGGCGTGACGGGAGCTCTTTACTACTTTTTAATACAGCAAATGATATAAAATCATGCAGTAAATCAAGCAGTTATGATGCAGTAAATGATGCACTAAATGATTGTTCAAGTATTGTAGCAAGTGAATATTGATCACATTACCTAAAATATGCCAATTGTAAAAAAAAAAAAAAAGGTATTAATACATTCCTTATATTTCACGGAGTATGGTTGTGCGTTTTCGTATTACTTTGTAGCAAAATTAGTTTTATTTAACGTTGGTTCGGTCAAAGCTGTGGTTTTTATGAACTTTAACACAACGATAATAACCAAGGACATTTTATATTAACTGTTTCTCTTGTTTTAAAATGGTACAAGAGAAGTCTCAATATTTGATCATCTGTTGTCCATAATTCACATTGATATCGCAATGTTATTTTCCTACCATGCGTTTCATATTCCATAAGAGAGCACATTTATCTTTTATTACATTAAAGTGACATGACAATTAAGACATAATATGTGTAAGTGAAAGAGAAATGTTTTTATTTAACTTACCGATACATTCTGTGTTGATTCAGGCATGATTGTTATTCTTTGAGTTCCTTATTTTTCAGTGTTACTTCTACCTTTCAAATCTCTAGACAAATTCATGCTATAAATATAGTTATCCGCCTTTTAAATGCATGACTTAGAAACGTCAAACCCACGTTGTTTTCAACTCACCAGTTGACCTAAAATCGCTTTTGTTTTGTGAAAATGACGTCACTGGAAAATATTCAATGACCTACATTTGTATTATCTTTCGGAAATTCCTCTAGTCAGAGTTAGTTGATCGCACTACCAGAAGTAGTATTTAATAATCTCAATGGATCACAGTGGAAAAAGGGAGTTATTTACACTGAATGAAGCACACACACACACAAAACTAATACAATTACGGTGCTGAAAACGCTTATATTAAAGACATCTAATGCAGTTCGAGTGTACTATTTGATGCGTCACCGCCTGACAGTGGAAAATGCCGCTGCAGTGACGTCAGTAAAACTGACGACTTGCTCTGCAAAACAAACAGGAGGGAGGATAACAAAACACGACCTGTTTATACCAGAGGAATTTTTAAAAAAAATAATAAAAGTGCATCATCATTTTGTGATTTTATTATTAGAATGAAATTAAAACTCAAATGGTTTATTTGTCCCTCCACGGGAAATCCACGGAAAATGTAACATTGTAAATATAGCGTACATTGACCTTTAAAAATATAGGTTACCAACCACAACGTTCAATGGATTTTACATGGAAGAAAACATTGCCTTTGTTCAAAATTAGTGTGTCTGGCACAGCTGTCTGTCATTGATACTTATGTTGATTTGGTCAGTTGTGTCCTTCCATGAAGATAAAATACACATTCTTCTATTAATATACGTTCAAAGTGATTACAAGAAGTTATATATTACATTTTAAACATTTTTTAGTATTTAAAAATTGATTTTTGTCAATTTTATTTATCTTACTGTTACGAATATCTCTCTCTCTGCGATCAGGACTCAGTCAGAGTAGGACTCCAGACTCTTACACTCTCTCTGCGATCAGGACTCAGTCAGAGTAGGACTCCAGACTCTTACACTCTCTCTGCGATCAGGACTCAGTCAGAGTAGGACTCCAGACTGTCGCACGAAGACAGCTGTCTGTTTAAGCCTGTTAGATCCACTCCGATTGAATACCTGTAAAAACGTTGCACTGTGTTCTGCGCCAGTGGCCCAGTGCATCTGATTTCAGCCAGTATTTTGTTCAGGTTTGCTTCCTTAGCCTTTGATTGTCCCCAATCTTCCTGCAAGGCAGCAGATGGTCTTTTCTGTAGGGGGGATTCTGCCCTTGGATGGTCGGCCCTCCCAGGTTAACGAGCACCATAGATGTGACTAACACAGACATGTGACTTGGAATATGAGGAAACTGCAACAAGGAACACCTTTCATGCATAGCCTTCAATTGTTCCCGCCGCCTATCCCCATATACCGGTAAGTCACGTCCTCTTGAAAATGATGATCATCGTAGCACTTGATAATGTTAGGCCATCGTTGTTGACTCCAATTCCGAACATATAGACACACAGTTAGTCGTCAAATTATCCCCGTCGCACATCAAACAGCAGACCGTAAGATTAGCGCACGGCTGGTGTAGGGAACCATTCGTTACGAATATAAACCACCGGAACATAATTCATATATAAATAATATAAGTTGAAAACAAAAAACTGTATGCAGAATTACTTTTTATTTTTTTTTATTTTTAAAAAAAGTAAAAGTAAAGTAAAGTAAAGTACCCCCGTCACGCCAAGTGGCGTATAGGGAATATGGTGTTAGTGACCATAAATTTTACAGACCTTCGGCACATGATTTTTGAGGTAATGTGGTCGGTATTATGCCCGTGCCGCTTTACTTTCCCAGAAAAAAATTCGGTTCCCATTTAAGGCTGGGTGAACCCGGAAGCCGTCGGTTGGGATCGAACCCTACCCCTTCTCCTTTGTAGTCCAGTTCACTAACACTGAGTTTCGCGGATTCCAATTTTTTAAAAAGTAATTCTTATAATCCACCAACTTTTAAAAATGATCGCAAATTTTTTTTTTTTTTTAATTGCAGAAAAGTTAAAATTTGCTAACACCATTACGAGTTCTACAAAAGTAGATGATGTCTGTGACATAAATTACCATTGGACGATGAACGAAGCTGTTGTTTCATTAACAACCGAGACATTTGTTCTGGATGCTTTGTCTAGAGGGACAACAACAAAATCGTCTTTGAAAGATGTGCCGTAGATGTGCAGTCAAAGATGTGCCGTAGATGTGCAGTCAAAGATGTGCCGTAGATGTGCAGTCAAAGATGTGCCGTAGATGTGCAGTCAAAGATGTGCCGTAGATGTGCAGCCAAAGATGTGCCGTAGATGTGCAGTCAAAGATGTGCCGTAGATGTGCAGCCAAAGATGTGCCGTAGATGTGCAGTCAAAGATGTGTCGTAGATGTGCAGTGAAAGATGTGCCGTAGATGTGCAGTCAAAGATGTGCTGTAGATGTGCAGTCAAAGATGTGCCGTAGATATGCAGTGAAAGATGTGCCGTAGATATGCAGTCAAAAGATGTGCCGTAGATGTGCAGTGAAAGATGTGCTGCAGATGTGCAGTCAAAGATGTGCTGTAGATGTGCAGCCAAAGTGGTGCTGTAGATGTGCAGCCAAAGATGCGCCATAGATGTGCAGTCAAAGATGTGTCGTAGATGAGCAGCCAAAGTGGTGCTGTAGATGTGCAGCCAAAGTGGTGCTGTAGATGTGCAGCCAAAGTGGTGCTGTAGATGTGCATCCAAAGATGCGCCATAGATGTGCAGTCAAAGATGTGCTGTAGATGTGCAGCCAAAGTGGTGCTGTAGATGTGCAGCCAAAGATGCGCCATAGATGTGCAGTCAAAGATATGCCGTAGATGTGCAGTCAAAGATGTGCCATATATATACAGTCACAGATGTGCCATATATGTGCAGTCAAAGATATGTCTTAGATGTGCAGCCAAAGTGGTGCTGTAGATGTGCAGCCAAAGTGGTGCTGTAGATGTGCAGCCAAAGATGTGTCGTAGATGTGCAGCCAAAGATGTGCCGTAGATATGCAGCAAAAGATGTGCAGTCAAAGTTATGCCGTAGAATGCAAACAAAAATAAAATAAATCCTTTTTACTGGTAGAGTTATTTTCCTAGACGAATCCACTCTAACAAATTTCTTCTGCCTTTCTATGGAGGTGAAGCAGTTAACAAATCAGTCTCAAATAATGGTATGCGGAACATTGATGTGCTGGCAGCTAGTTTTGTTTAACTGTGTTCTGCAAATTGCAGTCTAAATTACCATTCTTCAGTTTGATTGCAAGTTGCAAAATAGAGTAAAGAGCATCTCATTGGTGGAAGGAAGAAGAAAGTAACTATAATCTCAAGTCATCATTAATCATCAACTCTGACGGTGCGTCTAATTTTCAAAGAAACCTTCACATTACTCTAAATCATAAAATCTTCACATGACACTGCCGTACTAAACCTTTGTTACACTATAGCTCCGCTGAGTCTTTACTTCACTAAATCTTCCACGCTAAATCACAAAATGTTACTCTAGTTTCATTCACTAATATCTTCAGTAATAAAGAAAAGTCGATGGTCATACGTTGGACATGTGATGAGAAGAGATAATAATCGAATAGCAAAGCAAGCCCTCATATGGGAAACAACAGGTAAAAGAAAAAGAGGAAGACCCAGGGAGACACTGAGAAGAACATTGATGAGAGAGGCAAGAGCAGCAGGAATCGGCTCCCTCAATGAGATAGAACTGCTTGCACAGAACAGAGACAGATGGCGAGATTTGATAAAATATCTTTAAAAGAAAACTGCTAGAACAAAATTCATATAGGAGAAGGTGTATCTTGGTCTACGCCCTATGGGCCGGTTACGGCTCGAAAGGTCAATAGATAGATAGATAGATAGTTTCATTCAATCTCCCACTACTCTAATTCAATGTTCACATCACTCTAATTCCACTTCATATTGTATCTGTTCTCTATTCCACTAAATCTCTCATCCTCTTTAACAAAAATAATAATCAACCAAAAACACCATGAACTCCACTTTCATCGAACACAACAACCCATCCACCCAACAACAAAAAACTATTTCATCTTCATTAAGCTTTTTCATCGAACACAACAACCCATCCACCCAACAACAAAAAACTATTTCATCTTCATTAAGCTTTTTCATCGAACACAACAACCCATCCACCCAACAACAAAAAACTATTTCATCTTCATTAAGCTTTTTCATCGAACACAACAATAACACATACACCCCCCCCCCAAAAAAAAAAAAACAACTTTTATCTCCACTGGTTGTGTGTGTGTGAGTGTGTGTGTAAGTTTATGCCTGTGCATGTGTCTGTGTGTTTATGTCTTGGGAATATTCATTTCATCACCTTTTTTCTTTGCAACCACTCCTAAATTCAGGCAAAAATTCATCCCTAGACATTTCCTACCAAAGTCCTTTACATCTTTCTTACTTCTGTTCGGTCAAATATGAGTCGATCCTTTGATTATTCTAACTATTTGTCGGTACCTCTTTACCACACCACACATACCATCCCACCAACCTAAACACCCATTAAATGCATAAAAATTCAATAAATATAATTAATTGGTCAGCTATGAGTCGGCCTTGTACCCTTCTTATCGTTTTCACTATTATATCTTCAAAAATTACTTCCCCCTCACCATCATTTAATTTCCACGATTATCTCTCCTATATTTTAATTTCTACATTTGTTTCCCCCATCTTTTGTCCTATTCGACTGATGAGACGACGATTCAAACATGTCTACCACGGAAAATAGAATAATTGCACCAACTCACTATTCATCCCATGTCTCTCGAAAAGGAAACAAATTACCAACAAACATAGCCATCTTTTAATTTCCACGATTATCTCTCCTATCTTTTAATTTCTACATTTGTCTCCCCCATCTTTTAATTTCCACGATTATCTCTCCTATCTTTTAATTTCTACATTTGTCTCCCCCATCTTTTAATTTCCACGATTATCTCTCCTATCTTTTAATTTCTACATTTGTCTCCCCCATCTTTTAATTTCCAAGATTATCTCTCCTATATTTTAATTTCTACATTTGTCTCCCCCCTCTTTTAATTTCCACGATTATCTCTCCTATATTTTAATTTCTACATTTGTCTCCCCCATCTTTTAATTTTTACGATTATCTCCCAAACGTTTAATTTCCACGAATATCTCCCTTACCGTTCCCATGAGTATCTTCCTTTACCATCAAAATCAAGCCAAATTCCCTCAAAAACATCTAAAATTCCGTCAGCTTTGTGTCACCACCTATTATCCTATTCTTTTACATATCCCCCCCCCCCCCAAATTCCACAAACAAAAAATCCAAAAATTAAACAGAATCCATAAGAAGAATTCAGTAACGGGGCGCTTTAATTTTTTTCCTAACCGACTAGGCACACACACGCACGCACACACGTATAAATAAATAAATACATCATGAAGTAATGGGCTTAGTGGCGTAGGTGATCATGTCTCTCCACAACTTTCGATCTCGGCAGCTATTTATCATTTCTGTTGTTGACCTTCTCCCAAGCCATTCTCTTAAGCTGTCTGTTATTTTTTCTCTTTGCTTCCCTCTATCTCTTCGTCACTCAATTTTTCCAGTTGTTACAATATATTCCAGTTGTTCTCTTCTCATTACATGGCCAAAACAATGATGATTGTTTCTTCCTAATATTGGAAATTAGCTCTCTTTTTGATTTGACCTCTCTCAGAACATCTTCATTACTCTTCTTAGCTGTCCATGGTATTCTCAACATTGTTCTGTAAAACCACATTTCTACAGACTCCAGTGATTTTCTTGTCTGTTGTTCTATTGTCCATGACTCGCATCCATATGTTAATCCTGGCTCTACATAACATTTAAGAACTTTTTTTCTTGTTTCTTTTGTCAAAAATGGATTGCATAGTATCTTACTCATTTTTTGGAAAGCTGCTTTTGCCTGAGCCATCTGCATCTCACCTTTTTTGTACATCTTCCGTCTGAGGTTAACAAAGTTCCCAAATATTTAAATTCATTTACCTGTTTTAATATTGTTCCACTTGTCTTTATTTTGCACTGAGGTGTTGTCTTTATCTTTGTTGTTACCATTACCTCTGTCTTTTTGCTATTAAGGCTGAGTCCTTTATTTTTTGCTTTCTTTCACTATAATGTAAATAAATAAATATATATATATATATACACAGACACAAGCACAGAGATAGAGAGAGCGAGAGAGAAAGAGAGAGAGAGAAAGAGAGAGAGAAAAGAGAGAGAGAGAGAGAAAGAGAGAGAGAGAGAAAGAGAGAGAGAGAGAGATATCGGTCAGCGGTCACAAGAAATGTTTCAAATATTTTTTCAAGTGTTTCTTAGAAGCTTTAAAACAGACTTCGTTTCCTGTAAATCTTTATGCCAGATCATCCTGTTCCGTTCTACTATAACCATGGAACCATTTTCACTGCAGTGGGCAATTTACAATATCCGCCCCACCACCAGTCACAGCATTTCCCCAAATTGGTTATTGGTTATGGAAGGCCTCGGTATCACTGCAAACGAATTAAAATCCATAATTGCTCAACCGCCCGTGCCAGTGGAATCATCCGAATTACTAACACATCTCCCAAACAAAGAAGGGTATCTGTAATCCCCATCGTAGCAGTCTCAGCACACGCCAAAAGACATAAGGCGAAACCGCACAGAAAGTGAACACAGCCAACTGTTCCCTGTCATACGATATAATCATTCATCGTAAACATGCGGGATATCGAAACAGGATCAAAACGGATGAGACACACAGCTCACGGTGTGCACAGAGCACTTAACTCAGTAGCTCCTGCAACAAGCCGGACTTGGAATATGAGGAAACTGCAAGAAGGAACACTTTTCAGACATAGCCTTCAATGGCTCCTGCCGCCTATCCACCATATACCATGGAAGTTCACGTCCTCCCGAAAATGATGATTGTCGTAGCACTTGATAATGTTAGGCCATCGTTGGTGACTCCAATTCCAAACATATAGACATACAGTGGTGGTAAGTTATCATTTCCAATCCAACAGAAGCCACCTGACCTGTAGTTAGTAAAACCACAGAGAGAATATGATTTTGTGACCTTCACTGATTCACTCTTGGATGTGAATGTGTAGTTTACACAAGAGGAGACGTTTTCAACTACAGTGATCCCATTTAAGGCAATTCTGTGATAGCAAGGCAAGTCTCCTTTATAGCAGCAGAACTTGATGTTCTCTGCTCCCTTCTTGTAGCTGCTGCCACACGATTCTGATGTCTCATTAACTTGGACATCATTCAAGAACAATGTCAGATTAACATTCCATAGATCTGGCTCTGCTGATGAAGTGCTTGGTGCAACAGTTGTATCCATCATACAGGAGGCTCCTGGTTTGTGGTAATTAATATCACAGACGGCATATGATGTTGTTATATTCAGTATTTCTTTCTGGGGTGTAAATATGTGGCACACACATGGAGAGTGGTTTATGGTCACAGTAATCCTATTAAAGGCAAATCTAGGGTAGCATGGCATTGCTGTTTCAGAACAGCACAATCCTATGATGTTTTCTGTGTTCGCTATAAAGCTGCTGCTGCTACACAATCCTGACCAATTATAGGTGTGGACATTATTCACTTGCAATGACAAAACTGCTTTGTTTACATCATAAACCTCTGGAAGCGAATCATTTATGGGACTAATAGTACAATTTATTCTTCCATCGGGGATATCTTCCTTGAGTTCCCCCCCAAAAAAAGGTCTTTGGTTAAAAAGCACATATGCTTTTGAGTTAAACAAAAATGAACCCACTTCATAGATTCAAAATGATCCTTGCCAATGCCATCCGTTTGCACAAGTTAGGTCCTTAGTTACCAAGGTCACAAACGAAGCCATCAAATTAAAGACTTTATCTACAGCGAAGGTAAACGAACTGTGAACAAACATTTATGTTCAAACCTTTGAATACATTTTAAAAAATCTGCCAACTCGCTGCAATAACAGATATCGTGGTGTTCAAAGTAAACATTGCTTAGTCCATGGCTCGAATATAAATAAGCTGCCATTTTTCCCCAAAACGCGTGGGTAAATTATTTTAACAAAGTCGATTGCTGTGCACGTCCTATTCGACTGATGAGACGACGATTCAAAATGTCTACCACGGAAAATAGAATAATTGCACCACTCACTATTCATTCCATGTCTCTCGAAAAGGAAACAAATTACCAACAAACATAGCCATCAAAATGTTTCAAGATGTAGATTTGTGTCTGAAAATATAAACACAGTAATGTATACCGCCATTATGAATTTGGTTTATGCCGTTAGCAAAAACAAACTCCGGGCAACCCACATTCGTCGGCTGCATAGACAATAATTTCAAGTGACGCCACTGAAACGAATACCTATAGTTGCTTTCCTACTCCAATTCACTCGAATGAATCGAAAAAAAAATCCACACAGAAACAGAAAAACGGTTTTTTCTAACAATATTATCTGAAGGACTGACGAACGTGGATTTTTATATAAAAGGACCAACAATTATTACAGCGCGCTAACATAACAAATAATATAAAAATAAATAAAACGCTTGTGAAAGATGGACCCATACATCAGAGCTACAGAAGAAAGTACGAGTTTTGGAGATGATATTAAATCATACGATTTTGGATATCTCTCATTTAGATCGTATCACGAATGACAAAAAAATTAGTTCCAGGTGGTATCCGGTATGATGATTTTATATATTTGTCTGATAAGACAGGAAACTAACAGAGCTCCACAAAAGTGGCATCGAGAATTCAACGATTATGGAAAATCGACTGTATAGGTATATATGATACCTCTGCCGAGCCCTGGTAAGAGTTGCATGAAAACTCAGAGTTATCTAACAATCATAGTGCAGAACACGGTGAGCAAGCTGCTGTTGAAAGTTATTGTTAGAAACTTAACCAGTTACTTTGAAAATCTATGTCTTCTTTCACTGATCATCGGAGACTACCGTCTCGGTAGAGAGACATGGGATAGTGCTGCTGTTTTTGTCCACGATGTCCATAAGGGATTTCAATCGGGTGTTACGACAGGGACTATTGCAGTCGATGTCGAGAACGCGTTCAGAAGGCTCATCATCAAGTACCGGGCCTGCTGGTGTAGGTGATCATGTCTCTATACAACCCTCGATCTCGACAGTTATTTATCATTTCTGTTGTTGACCTTCTGCCAAGCCATTCTCTTAAGCTGTCTGGTATTTTTTCTCTTTGCTTCCCTCTATCTCTTCGTCCCTCAATTTTCCCTGTTGTTACAATATATTCCAGTTGTTCTCTTCTCATTACATGCCCCCCCCCCCCCCCCCAAAAAAAAAAAAAAAAAAAAAAAATGATGATTGTTTCTTCCTAATATTGGAAATTAGCTCTCTTTTCGCTTTGGCCTCTTTCAGAACATTTTCATTACTCTTCTTAAGAAGGGTATCATATTGATTTTTTGATGGCTCAGCTGCAGCGCTCGGTATCACTCCAGTCCTCCTTAACTGGATAGTAGCGGCCCTTTTCCAACGGAAGGTCGTTTTCAAGAAAGTTACGATAACTTCTGAATTTACAGCTATCCACCCCAGCCTGCTACGGGGCTCAAATCTGTCTCCAGTCTCTCTCAACGCATGCACTGTGAAAATAACAGATGAGACATTTTATGACGACGTCTCGGTGTACAGCCAAGATAAAGATAGGGATCAGGTTGTCGGAGAACTCCAGAGTGCACGTTTGAGCAGATTGTGCAATGAGACAGTAGTACTGGTAAACCCGGAGAAGGCAGCTGTGACATGGCCACCCTAAACAACCCTATCGTCAACACACTGACACCAATAGTGGGCGTGGGTTCGATGTGTTACTCATTTTTCACAAGTTATATATTTTAACTATTAAAATTGTTAATTTTGTTAAAGCTGAGTTGAAAAAAATATATATATTTACATTCATAATAAAATGCTCTCATTTTTAATTATCTTTTTGTTTCAACATTTTAAAATAAAATATTAATAATAATAATAATATCGATTGCATGATGTTAATAAATAATAATATTCTAAATTATATGCTTATTTTTATAATACTATGACAAACAATATGCATTTATATATAAAGTAGCTATAATGTGGCGGTACATGTTTATTTGATCATAAATTATGTTTAATGAACGCATATGCTACTAAATATATTAAAATATACATAAAGTATGTAAAGAGCCCGTCACACCAAGTGGCGTATAGGTAATATGATGTTAGTGTCCACAATTTTTATAGACTTTCGGCACATGATTTTTGGAGTAATGTGGTCGGTATTACGCCCGTAATATACAGTTTGTAAGTAATTAAAACGTTCTGAAAGAGGTCAAAGCAAAATAGAGCTAATTTCCAATATTAGGAAGAAACAGTCATACTTTTTTAGCTATGTAATGAGAAGAGAACACAGCTGGAATATATTGTAACAATTGGGAAAAATGAAGGACGAAGAGATGGAGGGAAGCAAAGAGAAAAAATACCAGACACCTTAAGAGAATGACTTGGCAGAAGGTCAACATCAGAAATAATAAATAACTGATGAGATCGAAAGTTGTTGAGAGACATGATCACCTAAGCCAGCAGGCCCGGTACATGATGATAATGGTTACGCCTGTGCCGGTTTACTTTCGCAGAAAATATCCGTTACCTATATAAGGCTGGGTGAACCCGAAAGCCGTCGATCAGGATCGAGCCCGACCTCTTGTCCTTTGTAGTCCAGTTCACTAACCACTATATATATATATATAAACTTTACTTGTAAATTGTTCACCGAATGTAACATTTTCTCAAAGAATGTTTTCTCAATAAAAATTTTAGACAAATTATATTCATATTGCTGAGCAACATTTTAACGTACTTTTCAAATAAAGATTTATTTGAAATATATATATATATATATATATATATATATATATATATATATATATATATATATATATATATATATATATATATAAACATATAAAAATATGTTGTAACATTGAGTTATTATTGAAATATTTGAGTGTTATCATCATTGCACTCGGAACATGTCCATAGGTGCTCAGATCCCCTCCTCAGCAAGTCTCGCAGTGTCCAACGACTGACGACTCCAGTTCTGTGTTGGTTGTCTAGTCTTTTTACACGCCCACTAAGTTTCTAATTTCTGGCTGTTCCCATTTTAACTCCCATCTCTTTCATCCGAAGGAGTGACGTGAACTCATGGTTGCCGAAGTCCTGTCTCTTTCCCACTTCCCGGAGAGCATGATGCCCGCCAGATCCCTTGGTTGACCGTCCTCAACAATAGAGCAGCTGGCCAACCTATCCGTTCTTTCATTTCCCCGTACTCCAAAATGTTCTGGGACGTAAAGTGACCTTACGTATTTTTGACTTCTGCAATGACTCTACCCATTGCCTACGTACAGAGACCTTTCTTGTTGCTTTCTTTTACTATTATATCTATCATTTCTTGTAGCTCATTCTCTGTCTCTGCTATTAAGACTGTGTCATCCGCATATCGTAAAATATTTATGTTGTCACCGTTGACTTTAATTCCTTTTTTGTCTACTATTGATCTCATAATATGTTCACTGTAAAGTGAAAACAAATCCGGCGACAGAACACAGCCTTGTCTGACTCCTTGTTTGGTAAATTGAAATTGTCCTGTTTGGTTGTTAATTCGTATAGCTTTTGTTTGTTGCAGTACATGTTTTTTATGATTCGCAGATCCTTGCCATCAATGTTTAATTTCTCCAGCATATTTACTATTTCCACATGCTTTACTTTGTCAAATGCTTTAGTGTAGTCTATAAAGCACATATATAGATCTTTCTTTACCTCTATGGATCTTTCTATCAATGTTCTTAATATGTATATTGCATTAGTGGTACCCTTTCCTTCCACAAATCCACATTGTTCCTCACTTATTTCTGGTTTTATTTTGTTCCTTACACGTATCATGATGATTCTTAGTAATATTTTAGTCATATGGCTCATGAGACTAATAATGCGATGGTCTTCACAATCAGTGTCGCCTGACTTCTTAGGTATGGCTACAAAGATAGATTTTAGTAGATCTGCGGGTATGAGTCCAGTGTTATATATGTCATTGAGTAGTTTTGTTATGACTTGTACTCCCAGCTCTCCTAATGCATTTATCTCTTCGATTGTTATATTGTCGGGACAAACAAAATAATAGGAATGGCAAAAAGTAATTTTAATGTCACGAAGAACATATTAACATCATAAGAAATAACACCAGGGCTAAAACTAAGAATGCCAAAATGTTACATCTTCTCAATATTCCTATATTGTGCAGAAACATGGACATTAGACAAGAAAACAGAACAGAGAATTGAAGCCTTTGAATTGTAGATATATATAAGAATAGGCAGAGTTGGATGGAAGGAAAAGAAAACAAACGATGAAGTCTTAAAACAACTAAAAATGAAAAGAGAACTACTAAGCACAATTCAAACAAGACAAATGCGATTTTTGGGCCATGTTAAAAGACACAACAGCCTACTAAAAGTAATCATGGAGGGGAAAATATAAGGTAAAAGAGACAGAGGCAGACCAAAACTAACATGGACGAGTAACATCAAAAGATGGACAAATCAGCCTATGACCAACTGCACCATCAAAGCAAGAGGCAGTGCAGAATGGCGCTCCATGGCCAACCTCCGTCACGGAGACGGCACTCGATGATGATGACCTGAAACATAAATTGCTTTCCATTGTAAAGAGAAATATTGGAAGAAGGATGGTTTGTGGTTTGTTCACCCGTTCTGAAGAAGTCTGCCGCGAAATAAATTTGCTTAATAATTTTTCAGTGTGTTGGCATCTAATGGTAAAACAGGCTCTTTTCAGGACTATTCCAATCATCCAGAAGATTTGACTTCAGTACTGAATATTTCTTCTACTTTTTAACTCCCCGTGGAGCATAGACCTTCAACAAACATTTTTAAAGCCGTTCTATTTCTTGCCATTTCTTAATATCATTCCATGTCTTCCCCATCGTCTTCATCTCTTCATCCATCTGTCTTCTCCAAGAATATTTTGGTTTCCCCCTCTTTTTTCTTTCCTTGGAGATTCCGAATAAGGGCCTGTTGTGTAATACTCGCATTTGGCTTTCGCAGTGTGTCCTATTCAACGCCACCGTCTTCACTTTTCTATTTATCCATAGGTATTTGACTGGTAAAAAAAAAAGAAGTAAAGAGCCCCCGTCACGCCAAGTGGCGTATAGGGAATATGGTGTTAGTGACCAAACATTTTACAGACCTTCAGCACATGATTTTTGGGGTAATGTGGTCGGTATTACGCCCGTGCCGCTTTGATTTTCTAAGAAAAAATTCGGTACCCATTTAAGGCTGGGTGAACCCGGAAGTCGTCGGTCAGGATCGAACCCGGCTTCTTGTCCTTACTAGTCCAGCGCATTAACCACTGAGCTATCGCGGCACCCAGTACATAATATAACCAATTATAATTTGTTCAGCATAAGAAACATTCACCATCATGTCTACTTTTATTATTTGGTCATTTGATTCCTTTTGACATTGATAATTGTTTAATAGAATCATGTAGCCTACAAGACAAAATCAAAGAGTATATATTTAAGTACTATTTGTAACAGTTTGCCCACATTTTGATGATGCTCCTATGGCTTATTAAAAGTCAAGAAATTGTTAAGCTGACTGTAAATTCATTTTTTTCTATCTATCTATCTATCTATCTATCTATTGACCTTTCGAGCCGTAGCCGGCCATAGGGCATATACCCAGATATTCTTTTTCGTATCTAAATTGTTATTCTAGCAGTTTTCAAACCTTGTAAAGATCTTTTATCAAATCTCGCCATCTGTCTCTGTTCTGTGCAAGCAACTCTATCCCATTAAGGGAGCCGATTCCTGCTGCTCTTGCCGCTTTGATCAATCTTCTTCTCTCTCTGGGTCGGCCTCTTTTCCTCTTACCTGTTGTTTCCCACATGAGGTCTTGCTTTGTTATTCGGTTATTATTTCCCCTCATCACATGTCCAATATATGACCATCGTCTTTTCTTGATTACTGAAGATATTAGTGATCGATTGGCTATTTCTCTAATTTCCTCGTTTGTTTTGAATTCTCTAGTCTTGAAATTTCAATTCTTTAGGGGCGCAATAATTGCTGCATTGACATAGTTCAAAGGAACCAGCCACTTTAAGTAATCTGTACTACCTACATTATTTTAAATTATACATTTCTAACGTCACGGAAAATATAAGACCATATACAGAAAGTCATAACTAAAATGGCACTTTGAAATTAAAATCAACAGCTGTGCTTTCATTTACGTCCATTTTCAGCCTTTATGTAGACTAGTCCTAACACGTGATGTCTAACTGATCGGTCTCGTCAAGTTCGGAGGTAGTTTTCGTAATACATATTTTACCTAACTATTATTTATTCTGTAAAATAAAATAGTATTTCAGAAAATGAAAAATATCTTATACAACAGATCTATGTCAATAGAAGTGAGAAAGAGAGATCATCAGTGCTATATAGAACCAGTTCTGACCTATGGAAGCGAATCATGGACAGTAGACAAACAAATGAAAAGACGATTACAGGCCACAGAAATGGGATTTTTCTGAATAATGTTGAAAATTCACTGGACAGCCAAAAAGACCAATGGGGAAATTCTCAAAGAGGCCATCACAGAAAGGGAACTCCTAAAAAACATCAGAAAGAAACAATCAACATTTTTCGGGCACATCATTAAAAGAAGAAAGTTGAAATACTTGGTTACAACAGGTAACATAAAAGGAAAGAGAGATCGCGGGCGACAAAGACAGAAAATACTGGATAGCTTGATGGCATGGAAAACAGTCAACAACAGAACTGATACGATGCACTGTAGGCAGAAGATTGATGAAGGACATGATCGCCTAAGCTAACAGGTATGGCACATGATGATTATTATTATTTATTCTAATCATAAATAATTTCGTACGGATATTAACAGTAATACAACACAACCCCAGAGTATCATACAGACAAAAACAAAGAACAACCTGCGCAGCTAAAAGCGTAGAATTGACAATTGTAAAACAAAACAAAACCACAAATGATTTAAGAAAAATATAAGAAAGTTCACTGACCAGTCGAAAGACACATTCATTAACGAGGTCAGCACACAAAGATAGCCCTTAACACACTTCAGATAAAATACAGTCAACTTGTTTTATTGCTTTTTTCTTTCATTTTTATGACATGAGAGTAATTGATATACACGAACTCTATGTTAAAAATACTTAAATAGAGCGAAAAAGAGAGGAGATAGGAAATGAGGGAGACAGGATACTGGGCTATTTAATACTTTGTCATGACGGAAACTGACAATATTTATAACTTTCTAAAATGTATACTATAAGCAATATACTATATACTACCAAATATTACCACTGACAGACGAATTTTGAAAGACACAAACCATCTATCTATGTAGTTTTTTGTTTTTGTTTTTGTTTTTCTTTCTACAGGATTCCGCTTAATGTCAAACTTTATTCTCTTACAAGGAATGATGATACACGATTGTGGACAAAATAAAATGTGATGCTTTCACCCACTATTCCTCCTTATTGTCTGCTATTAAAAAGTCGTTAGATCGGCGCACATGTTGTGGTTTACTTGCATCTACGATATCTGCACCGTTCGGCCCAACACATCCGACATTATTTGTGTTTCCCTTCTCAATCACTTTTTCTTTCTTACACTTCATTCATCCATCTATTCATTTATTCATACATCCATTAATGTATTCATCAATCCATCATAACAAATTATTTTAATCAGATTTAAGAAACTGCCACATGAAGCCTCACCAGAGCTATGGAGTTGTACTGTGCTGAGATTTGTCTGTTTAAACAGACAAGGCAGTCTTGAAGTCCAGGTTCACCGCGGGGATGTGAAGTAAATTAATTGTCACTGATCCTGACACAGTCAGCTATGAGTCGTTGACTACTTTCAGCCTGTGTGTGGCTTACAGTTGTTTGTCATTGATACTTTAATTAATTTGTTTATTTCTTTCTTTCCAGAAAGATAAAATACACATACTTCTATTCAACATTCAAAGTAATTAGAAGTGTATCTTAACATTTTAAACATTTGGTGGTAAAAAATTGAATTTTGCATCCGCGAAACCCTCAAATTTGCCATTCCTTTTATTTATTTATTACGAGAATTAACTACTAAAATATCATGTACACATAAATATTTACTTGAGCTGAAAATCTGACGTTTTGTGTGTCGTGCCGCAGATCGCAACCACTCTCATAAAACATCAATTTTATAAATGAGGGGTAGTGTACTAGACTCAGGATATCTTCATCCATAAACGATATAAAATATAAGATCATAACTAAAATGTTACTTTGAGATGAAAACTAACAGTCGTGGTTGGGTATCTTGAGCTCGTTTGACACAATATCGTAGGACAAAATTGTCAATAACAGAATTGATAAACAAAACAAGGAATACAGGAAGTTGTAGAAAGCAACGGTCGACAAAACCTTCCGACATGTCACGAGAAAACAGATTAGCAGACTAACATCTCACTGATCCTAGTCAAATAAAAGTGGTTAGATACGGGCCGCATCTGTTGGGAGGTCACAGGTAAACACACTCGTATGACCGATATAGTTAAATGAAACGAGGCCTATTTACATAGCTGGAGAAGGTAAGAATTTAGTTTGAGCTTTTTAACCACCATATAAATTATCACTTTTTAGATCATGCATGAACATTAATTGAGCAGAAAATAAAGTGCTAGTATATAATATAATTATAATATATTTACCTCCTGCTGGCCTTGATGAAGTCATTCTGTGTACTTTAATGTACTATTCAGTTTTAGCCTTTGTATATGTTTATGTTCAGGGAGACGCGATAGCTCAGTGGTTAGTGAATTGGAATACAAAGGACAAGAGGTAGGGTTCGATCCCAATCGACGGCCTACGGTTCACCCAGCCTTTAATGGGTACCGGATTTTTTTCTGGGAAAGTAAAGTGGTACGGACGTAATACCGACCACATTACCCCAAAAATCATGTGCTGAAGGTCTGTAAAATTTATAGTCACTAACACCATATTCCCTATGCGCAACTTGGCGTGACAGGGTTACTTTACTACTGACTTTTACTATGTTTATGTTCACATACACATTTAATATGTTCATTTAGCTGCATATTGGAGTGTTCCTGTGGCGAGACCATTTGATCGGAAATACCTGATTCGAATGAGCAAATCTCATCATAGAGTGATGAGGTCTACCTGGAACTACAGGTAAATGAGATCAAACTCCTAGTTCCTCAGAAAAACAATATGGATGGATGGATGGATGCGTTCGCCCGATGATTTGAGGTATTCTAGCGGATACGAACCGTAGACTTTCTCCTCGTCATCCGCCCTTAAAAGGACGTTAAGTGGACGTAGTTACGTTGTGTTGAAGTTTGCAGTGTAACACTGTGATATCTGCGCCTTTCGGCCCAACACATCCGACTTCAGCGCGACTTTTTTGAGTACCGGGTTGTCTTCCCTCTTCGATCCCTGCTCGCTTGGCCAGACTAGACAGGTTAGTCTGTTTCTGGAGGCACCGCGGAGAGGTGTAGCAGGGTCTGGATGGTTTTGGTTCACCGATCCTGGCGCAAGCCGTCACTATGAGTCGCTGACAGCTTCCAGCTCTGGTGCTTGGGGGGGGGGGGGGCGCCTTCGCCTCCAGAAAAACAATATGAACAGAATTAACCAACGCTGAGTTCAAACTTTGAGCTGTCCCATCTTAGCGTAGTTTTTGAAGTGAAGAAGGGAAATGATGGAGGGGGTGGAGGGGGTGTTGGGGAAACTATCGTTGAATGTTTGAGAATGTGTTTGAATTATATTATGACGTCATGGTTATGCAGACGCTGTTCATTGATAAACTGTGAAGGTTTTCTTAATGGCTGTCTTAAGTCGTCGTCCATGGTGGATCATAAGTCGCTAAATGTTCCAAGAGCTCCTTGTTTCTA